>CM077505.1:44214728-45414728 GCA_039654745.1 Houttuynia cordata | reverse complement strand
GAGCCCATGTCTAATGTGTGCGCTGCCAATCTTGGGGATCAATGGTTTCTGTAATGAGGATATCTAGGCAAATAACCCTATGAGGATAAAAAATTCTTCCAAGAGTCAAGTGGTTTGCTCTCATTCTAATCGGATGTTTTACATTTAATTTTTTTTATAGTAATGCATATTTTGCATAGGTATAACCATACTTTGTCCTTTGAGCGGGCTCAGGGCATCATATTGGGCCAGCTACATAGAAACACCCCATATTAAAAGTGGTTGTTGCTTTTATAAGGAAGAAATCCTAAGCATTCTTGATGAAATGGGCTTCGCTATTCTGTACTTTTTGCAACCAATTTGGAGCTCTCATGCCAGTTTCACATATCCCAGTTTTCACTGAATTTTTAGGGTCTAAAAGGAAAAGAATATGAGAGAATCCACCGCATTCAGAAGTCAGCAATTGGCTCCCCCAGATTCTCGTCAGAGTCAATTCGGCCCACCACCGAACATTTAGTGTGCCCCGACCTTTGGGTCCACACTTTTCTTCAACAACACTTTTAACTCAAAAATATATTTAAACTTCAACATTTAAAAAAAGTTAAGAGTACTAAAGAGGAGAAATTGTAACTAGATTTCGAATCCCGACTCCATCGGACACCCACATGTGGGCTTTATACAGACCCCCGAAGGGATCGGTGGTAGGATACAGTGTCGTAGGAGATTGGTTGCCCTGCTCATTTTAGTAAGGTCTAAAGGACTCGAACACCCCTTATTACCAAAAAGGAGATGAAAAATTATAAAATATGGCCTGCAATAAACCAACAATCCATGCCGGAGGAGGCATATGCTCCTGTTAGTGAAAAATATCTGAAGCCCAAAGCCCCCTCTATGTCGATCTTATTGATCAATGACTTGTGTCACATGGGCGCAAATCTCACATGGCACGTAGGGCACACACTCAGTAGTCTCTAAGTCAAGAACTATATTTTCTTTTGGCGAAAAATGGAGTAAATTTTAGTCGAGCCATACACACTCTGTATGGCCCACTAAATTAATTTGGCGATTTGGAATTGGGCTTCATTAATGGTGAGATACGCATAAGATAGTAGTAGCCCTTTTTTATTTTTGTTATCGTCTACATTGGACGCTATATATATCGGCACCCCACCGGAGAAAGTTGTACTCTACTGCTCCCGCTGGAGACCGGAATTACACTTTCCTCCCACTACTGTGAGTCCTTTTCCTTGCTTTGTGTTCATGTAGGATATGGTGCCCTGATCAGAAAGATGTTTTTATTTTCTAAAGGAGTTGTACTGGTGCAACTGGATGGTAGAGACATCTGAAGTGCTTTCCATCTGCAAAGAAATATGAGTAGCTTGTGTTTGGAGTTGTGTCAAAGACAACCAAGAGAAAGGAGAAGGTGTAGGGTTTTTACTTCAGTTTTAGTACTATTTTCAATTATTTTCTCTTCATGTTTTTGGATTTCAAACGAGTTTTTTTGTGCGGAAATTAGAAGGGAATTTAGTTATAGTTGGGTTGTGATCCTATGATATTAGGAAGATCAGTTCACAAGTTAGACTCCTCACTCTTTTTCCCAGTTTAAATCTTAGGAAAATGAATGTGTTTTTTTAAAAAAGCATGGACGAAGCATGTGCATACTGATAACCGTCAGATCTTTTGGACCCATTGTGATCTGACGGTCCCTATCCCTGGGCACGTCATGTAACATTTTTCTGAAGCGTTATATATGTACACTTAATTCTAGTCTTAATATCTCCACTATTATTAAATCGTGTGATTTGTTGGAGAAACAATAGTCCTAATTTACTCCTAAATTCACTGTTATTCTTCATCCTTATAAAGGCCTCAAAAATCTTTGAAAAATCTTCTGGTATCGGTTCCTAGCAATATAATCTCTCTGTTATCTCTGAAAAATCTTCCAGTTTCACCATGGAACATTTAGTGCGTCCCAAAGGTTGGATGTTCTTTTGTTTTTTTAATTTATTTATTTCCTTCACAATTTTATATGTTCCCAATTTAGTTCAGTTTCACACGTGGAATGTGCATGCATTTTTACTAGAGTACCAAAAACACTATAGTCTTCTTCTCTGATCCCTTCACAAACTTCATAAGCATAGAGTTTTGGGAGAAAAGGGCATGGACGGCAGCGGCACGGGGGAGGAGGAAGCGTGAAGACTTAGCCGGAGAGAGGTAAAATCCTTGTTTATGCAATCCTTCATGGTACCTTGTATTAGTTAGAAATCATGCGACTTGTGCTGGATGTACCACTTCATATGGTGGTCTTCCCCATTGTCTTTCCACCTCATTGTTGTATCGTAAATTTCCTATGGTGAGAAGTTTTCACAGTTAAGTTTGCTTTCTATAGTAACCGGTACGAATACCTTCGTCTTATTGTTGTTTTGCCGTTGGGAGTTTTTATTATCCATTGCTCTGTTCTTGCACTGCTTAAAGATTGGTTGCACTTCTTCTTCCCTTTTCATACTTTAATCTCTCATTGAAACAAATATGTTTATGCTAATCTTTATGTTTTCATTCTAGAAATCAAATCCCAAGTAAGTTCTTTCGAATCATGGAATACACTGTCAAAGCTTGAACTTGGTCTCATGACAAAGGGAGGAGGGTCTGGACGGGTTTTTTTTCAACAAAACCGACATAAGGCTTGGACTTCTATCTAAACCCTATTGTACAGGTTGTTGTTTATAACCTATAGTTCAATCACCAAAAAAAATATAGTGACTTTACTAATTACCCTTATTTTGGTAACTGGGTAAGTTCACCATGTCAATAGAGACTCGGTCATTTGAAATTCCTTTTTGACTTGTGGAGTTACCATAGTCACATAGACCTTACATTTTTTTGGTTTGGATTGCCTAATCATAGGGGGGTTTGTTCTTCTAAAATCGGGAGGGAGAGTTTTACACTTTCTCATCAGCTGTGATATTTTGGATATCCACATAGTTAGGTCTTTAATGAGGGTTTGCTTGCCTCACATGACTATTGTATATACAACAAGCATAGTTACAGAGGAATCATAGAAGGCATGTTTTTCTCGCCATCTATGTCCATGAGCACATTTGGGACTCATAATCGAGATTCGTGGGAGCTCATTTGGCCCCTAGGGATTCGATTTAGGCTGCTTTGAAGGCAGCCATACGTTTGGTTTGGAGTTATCAAGTGTTCTCATCGAGAGATCTTTGTGTTGATTCAAACTTGTGTAGTATATTAGGTTCATTTATTGTGATTATTGTGGAAGCTTTCCGGCGAAGCTCTGGACGTCAGAATGCTTTCACTTTCTTCTTCATTCTTCTTATTTTTCTTATTTTTTCATCTTAATATATCTTTATGAGGTGGAAGAGGAGGAAAAATAAGGAAAAATGGATAAAAAATGAGCGAGTTATGACATTTTAAAAATTGCAGTAAAATCGTGTAGAAAATACACGACTTGAATTCAAGTCATGTATTTTCTACACAACATGAATTCAAGTAGTGTATTTTCTACTCGACGATACGATTTTTCTAGAATTTTTAAAATGTCATAACTCGCTTATTTTTTATCCATTTTTGCCTTTTTTTTTCGTTCTTTATTTTTCCTCCTCTTCAATTTCATTAAGATCACATAAAGATATATAAATTGAAATTGTCGCCCGCCAACGAGTATTTCTCGCTTTTGCCCATTTTTATCCTCTTATTTAATGTCCACGAGCGGTCGAGCACCAATGGGTGGCCTTTATATGTGTTTCTTTACATGTATATCTCAATTTTTATAGTTGGGCGGGCTTTCGCGCTGCTGTTATATCAAAATCCATTCATCATAGATTTGTTCTCGTCTTTCCCGTTGATTTTGATGTTTTCCGGCATGAAATTTTATTTTTTCTGGGTTGGATGACACCGGCGGTGATTTGAACCGCGATGATTTTGGGAAAAATGAAGTATTTTAGATATAAAAGGTACGAAAAATGTAAAAGAAGGGCATTTCCAGTATTCAAGGTGGCGATTCCAGATCATATGGGATTTCCCTGGTAATATGGGAATCTGAAAGTTGGTGCGAGATAATATGGAAAAAGCTCAGAAGAGGGTAATACTTTCTGAAAGACATACTCTTGGGAAGTATTCAACATTACCTGCGGGCAAAGCATGTAATGTTTTGTGTTTTCTTATATTATATATTGTTTAAATAATTTATTAGGAGTTAATACCTGTTAGTAAGGTTAGTGGGCTTTATTAGAGTTGGGCCTATAGTTGGCTTAAAGGCCCAAATCTCGTATCACCAAGGATCCACGTTTGGTTTATTAAACCCCCCGAAAAGAGTGACTACAGTTGTCTATTGTCCCACACAATCTTTCCTAGTTGAGGAGGTTTCTATATTTGGTTGATTGCAATAGTCAAGGAGATTTCAAGCTGATTTCCACCGAGAGAGAAAGGGCACTTGCCCTGTTTCACTAATTTGAGAAGGTAAAGAAGCTTCCCATTCTACTCTCTTCACACAATCTTCTCCCTCCTTGGTACGTCTTCTACCTCCAGCACTTTAGTCAGTCGCCCATTTTCATCTCTTTATCTCTATCTTCTTCCCCTTTGTTTCTTTCAATTATCTTCTTATTGTCCTGTTGGTTTTTGGCGGTATTGTAGCTACTACAGTAACTGCAACAATCATCTGGTGATTTACCAAATTCCAAGCCCATTTCCTTCTGAAGTTAATGTACTATTATTTCTATTGCTTGTTTAGCATATTATTCCTCTTTATTAATTCAAGTCACTGTACATTGCTTATTCATAGATATCCCAGCATGCAGGGATTTTGGACTTCAAGTTCGGATCTTTGAAGGGTCCATAGCGGCAGTTTAGAGAGTAGATCGACTAGTCTATAAGGTAAGATCATTTTCCTTTTTCTAGTTGTGAGCTAGACCTAATTACATTAAGGTTGATGGCAACATAATCAAAGAGTTTAATCTTCTTCCTTCTCTGGGATTCTCTAGAAATGAAGAGTGGTTTTGGAGGAGTAGAAGTCCTGATCCTGTAGTGCTTGAATCTTCGTAGGCTAAGGTGAGGAACATTAGTAAAACTATGATTATAGTTGAATGTGTAGATTTGAACGCTATTAATTGTTTGAAGGTTTGCTATGTGGTTTTCATTATTTTAATGAATATGTATGTAGATCTAATTTCTTGTGTGTATGCGATAACCTGTCGGTCCATGTTTTGTTTTCATAACCTTCAAATTCAGTTTAACAGTTCATTGGTATTGGCTGATTGTTGAAGTTCATATGTGTGAATCCAATTGTTGACAGTTTGATGCTCCTTTCTAAGATAAACTTCACTCATGTGTATGCTTACTATTTCATGTTAAAACTCCAGTTTGTATTACATTTATTACTGTTTGAAAGCATTATTCTTGCGGACCTGAAATCTGAAAATGGGTTGTTCAAGAGTTTCCATGTAATATAGCCATCTAGAGTTGTCTGATATCTATGTTGAAGCTTTAGTGCTAGTATATGTCTTCATACTAGTTCAATTCACATGTCGGGAATCCCATTACTCTTCTATGGTTTCAGATTTGTTCTCTTCATTATTTTTGGTATAGCTTATGTAGAAATGTCCTAGATTCAATTGAAAACACATGATAGCAGTCTAATTTCTGCAAATAATCAAAGTTCTACCACTTTCAAGCGTACTATTATGAGCTGTTGGCACCTAAAATGTATGCTGATCATGATGAGATGTTATGACATGAGTATGTGTTGTTAAGTGGACAAAATGCATTGTTCTACACACAATTTGGGTAGGCTGGGTTTGACCTCGCATAATACTTAAGTCAGATGGGGAAACAAAATTCAGAGCAGACAAGATAAATGATACTAAAGAAATGGTTGTGGTGAGGACACAACTAAGAAAATGTAAAGCTTTTCTTTGATGCCACGTCTATAGGGGATGAGCGTGGAACCCAGGCATAGTCCTATTTCCCTTACCGGTTTCTACGTCAGGTCACACCGAGTGCACGTGGTTGACCAACCCATTGTGCTCTCGCATCGGCACCACCCGCGTCAAAGTGATAAGATAAAACTAGTAAGCTTATTGTTGTGTTGACTATAGAGAGCTACAAATAGTGACTTTATTTTCAAGAATTTATGAGAGTTATTTTCTTGGGGGTGCGTTGAATAAAGTACTGTTTAAGATTATTGTTAGTGACTATTTTATTTCAATAAGTCATCTTAGTCGGACTTGTAGTAAAGTTCATAATATGTTATTATCTCTTGCTTTTATTACGTTTTGATTTGCCTTGTGTCCGAACGTGGTAAATCACCTTGTCACGACCTTTTTGGCGCACTCTAATTTTGGGATCTGTCTCTTGGACTCCCCTAAGGATTGGGTCGTGACAAAGCACATATGACAATCCAAGAAAGATCCCAATTTGAAAATACTTACCTTGGTCTTGTGATATTTTGAAAGATTATTTTGTTGATACTGGATGGTTACATCGTTTAAGCAAATTAATGTTTTAACATGATTATTCATTATTTATTCTCACTTGATTTTTCCACATGTCAAATCTTTTGAATTCCCAATTTTTGTGAATGGTTTAAGATTGTGCACTTTTAAATGAGTGCAATTTTCAACAGTTCTATTTTGGTTAATGAGGGGTGTTTAAGTCTGCAGGACCCAACTAGAAGGCGTAGGGTAACTGGCTTCTTAGACAGCCATATATCACCCGCCAATCCCCTCGCATGCATACAAGGGTCGCCCATCATACTGCACCGGATAAATAGAGATATAATCCAGGGTAGGTGGCCAATGGAGTGGGGCTTTAAACACAGGACCTCCACTTCCTGAGGCATGGTGACAGCCATCTCACCAACACCCTATTGTTTAAAATCTTCATATCGAACTTTTATCACCAATAAAATTAGCACAATGAAACCCAACATAGAGCATAGAACAGAGGTCCAATCATCCTTAGAGAAGGACAAGTTATTCATCTATGGACTATTTTATTTCAATAAGTCATCTTAGTCGGACTTTTAGTAAAGTTCATAATATGTTATTATCTCTTGCTTTTATTACGTTTTGATTTGCCTTGTGTCCGAACGTGGTAGATCACCTTGTCACGACCTTTTTGGCGCACTCTAATTTTGGGATCTGTCTCTTGGACTCCCCTAAGGATTGGGTCGTGACAAAGCACATATGTAAATCCAAGAAAGATCCCAATTTGAAAATACTTACCTTGGTTTTGTGATATTTTGAAAGATTATTTTGTTGATACTGGATGGTTACATCCTTTAAGCAAACAAATTAATGTTTTAACATGATTATTCATTATTTATTCTCACTTGATTTTTCCACATGTCAAATCTTTTGAATTCCCAATTTTTGTGAATGGTTTAAGATTGTACACTTTTAAATGAGTGCAATTTTCAACAGTTCTATTTTGGTTAATGAGGGGTGTTTAAGTCTGCAGGACCCAACTAGAAGGCGTAGGGTAACTGGCCTCTTAGACAGCCATATATCACCCGTCAATCCCCTCGCATGCATACAAGGGTCGCCCATCATACTGCACCGGATAAATAGAGATATAATCCAGGATGAATAGAGATATAATCCAGGGTAGGTGGCCAATGGAGTGGGGCTTTAAACACAGGACCTCCACTTCCTGAGGCATGGTGACAGCTATCTCACCAACACCCTGTTGTTTAAAATCTTCATATCGAACTTTTGTCACCAATAAAATTAGCACAATGAAACCCAACATAGAGCATAGAACAGAGGTCCAATCATCCTTAGAGAAGGACAAGTTATTCATTTATGGACTAGCCATTCATTTATCTATGAAAACCTAAGATACACAAACAAACAATTCGAAGCAATGCAAATAGAATAGAGGTTCCATCAATCTTCGATCCATACACCAATAAACTAAAATAAGTAATTCTGCAGATTCGACATTTACAGAGCTAGGAACATACCTTATCTAGAGCTGCAACTCCAAGAAGAGTTCTTCGTTTAAGAAATTCCCATACAACAGCCACATTTGCAATAAGCTTATACTTCATAGAACCACTACCCTTTTCAACAAACGCTTTGCACGTTGCAGGTCCAACAACTGTTACATCACAGGAGGTTCCACATATGTTCTCCAGCATTAGAGCCAATTGTGCCCCACTGATGTCCTGTCTTGACGAATCAAAACCGACAGGACCAATCCACAACATTTTCTGACATGCATGTATATAAATGTCAAACTTTATGAAATGCATGTATAATACCAAATTCTTATCGAAAAAGAAACTTTCCCATTTAAACTCCAACTTTTATTTTGGCAAAATGTTATGATGAAGTTTTTTTATATAAACAGAGGAAAAGTTATCTATCAGCTACAGTTCATATTCCATCATCGGCAATGGCCAATGCCTAAACCCCATTAATGAAGACAATGATTAAGTGATCGCAAACTTACCACACTACTCATTATTGATCACTGTCAACATTAGTGTCTTTTTTGCATTTATTTAGGTTAGTGGTACAAGTTTTTCCTGCAGTCCCTATCTGTAATGAAGTCCTTTCTTCATTGGTTGTATCTTCAGGTCACTTTCAATAATGCAAATTAATGTCCATTCCAGCAGTGTTTAAAAAACTATTTTCTTATACATTCCATAAAGTGAGGCATGGACAAAATGTCTAAATGGGCTTGCTACAATTTGCACAACGCCCAAAGCATGTCCTTCGTCAATACACATAACCAAGAATTGAAGTATTTGGGCCTCAAGCATGCCTTGAGGTGATTAAGGCTCCGTTTGGTTAGCCAAAAGAAGCTGGATTCTTGAATCCAGCTTCTTTTGGGAGGAGATTTCCCAAAAGAATTCACTTCAACTTCTTCTGGTGGTAAAAATCGTAAATTCAACAAAAAGTCAGGGGCGTACAAAACTGCATTTTTTTTAACAAAAACCCCTTGCTTTTTGTTAAATTTATGGCTTTTGTCATTGAAAGAAGAAGTGAATTCTTTTGGAAAATCTCCTCAGGGCCTAAGTGGCAACTTTCTAAAATTAAATTTTAAGGAAAAAAGCAATCAGTCCTCTTGTCACCCCTATTACCGAATAGGTACCAACAAGATATGATAAACCAGGCTGCCCCGTCTAGTTCCCTTAAGGTCCTACTCTTTAATGATTGCAATCCTTATTCAAATATCAAAGGAAGCCTTCTTTTTTGCTTTCTTGCCGTCTCTTTCTTCCTCCTCACTATCACCACATTAGCCACCGCTGCCATGCCATTGCCAGTACCACCACCAAGCTATGCCAGTATAAAAATATACAGTGTAATAGCACACACTTTCATTATTTAGAGTAATCATATTATGCAGCATAAATTACTGTTTTCACCACCTTCACTGTGCCGCATGTTGAGACCAGACAGGCTGCAGAATGCCCTCGCGCCCGCCGCTTGGTCCAGCCAAACGGCCTTCTCCCCTCCGCTGTTGAGCCTCTTGGGACCCTTGCCCAATCCCTAGTTTGTCCTCTAGTAAATGTCCCTGCTTTTGAGAGTTTGATTTCTATATAAGAGCATTTTTTTCAACTGTGAAAGGTGGTTCTTGGCCGGTGAAAACGCAGTTGTGACTGCTTGTCCACACAGCTTGTCTGACGGTCCCTACTTGCTGCTATATTCTTTGGGAAACGATATTTGTACAGCAGATTCTTACACATTTTCCATACACATCTGATGTGTATGGAAAATGTGTAGGAATCTGCTGTAGGGTTATCACTGCCCATATTCTTTTACCACAAAACCAAAATTTTCCTACTTTCAAATTCTATGCATAAATCGTGCTAGATATATTAGATGTTTGGGGCCTATGCCGCCCTTGTATGAAGGTGAAATGCCTCACCTAAACCCTTCCACAATATTGTTCTAGTCTTTGTTTAAGCCTCAACATGTATATAATCTTCACAGTGCTTCACCCCCCATTTTGGGCTATATAAAAGCAGTTATGAGATAATGAAGTTGTATCATCCTTATAATTGGCAAAATTAGAATATCATGCCTGCCTACACGTAAAAAGCATAACCTCAGTTAACTAAGGGGCTGTTTGGGGCATGAAAAAGCCAAAACATCTGGATGTTTTGGCTTTTTCAGGCCCCAAACGGCCCCTAACTCCAACTTTAAATGTTAAAGTTTTTAGGGAGACCTAATTTAGAAAGTATGAGCATATATACATGAGTGTATGCATATAAACTACTTTACCTCAATCTTTTACGTCTTAGGAGGCTTGCTTTTTGGAGTTATATGATTGAGTTGCTCAAAAATACAAAATCAATTATCGTCTTCTTTTTTTATACACCCACTTAACTATATACATAGCAAACTTTCATATAAAGTGCATAGCTGCATATATTGTATGTGGATTTTAATACATACTAAAAAAACCATTTTAATAGGTTTTCTACATATTCAAGGTCATGTGATTTCTTACCACAAAATATAAACCATACATTATAAATAAAAAAGTCAACCACTCAAAGAATGCCCAAGGTTATTTATTTTATGTGTTTTGCCCCACGTTTTTGTGGATGTTTACAATTTCCTATACCAAACTTGAAAGCATGCTTAAAAATTTTTCATTAATATTGCACAATTATAAATTGTAAGGCAAATAACGAACTTATTCCATACTGTAATTTGTATGCTGATTTATAACTTCTGAATCATAATAATGTTCACTTTTTATTCAATGTGTGTCAGCTGACATGCTCCCATCCATATACAACTTCTAAAATAATCCTTGACTAAAATGGTCAAACATATTACTTTTATCATGAGAGACCCGAAAGGTGACCTACCTAGTGTCATTTTGATCATATCAATGACAAGGACAAAGAAATGACAGCCAAAAGCTGAAGGCATAATTATTGTATGAAAATCATCTAATGAGAACCATTGGAATGTTTTCCAGGTAGATGGGTTGCACTCAGAAAGATATTTGTTAACTATCCTAACTCTTGTAACCCTAATTAATGTGTCTTTCATATCACATGTAAATTTTTGTTATCACAAATTCCAAGTAATTACTTCTAATATTATTAAATAGGTTGTCAAATTGTAAATTTCATCGCAATGTTGAAGGGACAATGTAACGACCAAAAAATTTGTATAAAAAAATTTATTTATATGATTGACCTAAATTAGGAAAGTCTAGTTGCTAATTTGAATGGTTGTGAATGATATATTTTGATGTGTGTTTTAACTCATGTGTTGCATTAGAGAATATTTTGTAGAACATTCGGTTGACTCAGAAGTCTCAGGCGCTGAGACTGAGCCTGGTGCCATAGTCAGAGAAGAGCCTGACGCCAGGGTGAGGCCAGGCGCCAGTGATAGGATTGTGTGGGGTGTAACATTTCGTATAGGAGTTTTGATTAACGAATTAGAATCAAAGGTAATTTCCTAGTTAAGATTATAGTAGCATTAGAAGTTACTAATTGGAGTAAAGCTCATACCAGTAACCAATTATTGGGTGTCAGACTTACCTGGATACCAAGTATTAATGATGGAATTAAGATCTTTTGGATAATTATCTTGCATGATTAGAAGTGATTTACGATAAGGACGAGAGTTACTTAGTTACCAGACAGTAATTGAAGAAAGTGATGGTGAATAGGAGTGTATTGAGAGTCCTAACCGAACTGGACACTTTTAGTACTGGCGCCAAATAGGATAGTGTCAAGATTCTTGTGATCAGAGGCAACCAATAGGAAGAGATACCACCACAAGAGGGGTGCCAGGAAATTCTAAGTTGGTTAGGTAGTTACTTGTTTTAGAGTTGCGATAGACTTGGAAAGTGGTTATGCAATTAGAATTAGATTTGGTATCCCAACCAACTGGGTGGCAGTGATGATTGGAGGCCAATGGGTATGAGGAGAACGTGGGTAATGGATGATTGGAGGCCAATTCCTTCTCTCTCTCTCTCTCTCTCTCTCTCTCTCTCTTGGTGCTCTCTTTCTGTCTCTGTCACATCCTCTCTCTCTCGCCATCTTCCTCTTTTCGTTTGCTGGTTGGAGTGGTGAAATGAAGCAAAGCAGAGTTTGTAGACGATTGAATTCACTAAAGTGAGAAGAAATTTTTGCAGAAAGGTAGGATGATTTTTACATAACTTCTTCTAAGTTTTCATTCTCTTGATGCCTAGATTCCTACGTGTTTGAATTCAGATAATGTCATATATTTGTTGATGTTATGATTCTTGAATGAGTTCTTGAAAATGTTAAGATTATATGCTATGTTGTCACACTTATGAATCGACTTTGATTGATTATTGGAATCTTGTTGTTATTACTTGTATTGAATTGGTGAGAACCTTGATCACTTATTGCTTCTTTGTCATTGTCTTTTCCTATTCTTGACCTTGTTGTCTATTCATAATAGTCCAATTTCGTGAAGCTATTATATATGTATAAAAACAAGACTATTAGATACATACATAATGTTGACTGAACCTTACCAATTTGAAATCTCCCAACCAAAGACTCTTGTGCTTTGTTGTGCATCTTTCTAGCGAGTATATGTTATGTATCACATGAAAAACATGATAACTAATTGTCACTACCCAAAATTCCAGGCCTTGTTAGAGTGCGGAAGATGTCCCTTAAGCGAATAGTCTTGAGGTCGGAAACTCGGGAACGCAACCAAATACTCGATCATCCAGTCAATTACAACATCACGAAAGGATGAGCAATCGAAGTTACTCGGTCTTATGAATCAACATCATTAATCAATATAAAAATACATAGTCTCAAATTATTCTCCAATACAATCATTAAAATATCCAATAATACCAAAACCACTAAGGTTTTTAGGCACACATGCCATAATTCCCCAATTGTTCAATAATAGTTAAAAGAAGAGATAATTTTTAAATCTTTTCCCAACACAGTCTTCAGCTTTTCCTGGAATTGCAACCTGACCAGATTCATTCCGCTTTCACGCTTGCATTAGAGGACGCATGAGTATTCCACAAAAATACCCAGTAGGATGTAAAAACCCACCAGAAAAGAAAATACAATATGTGGAGTAGGAATAGGATTTCACAAATGGCAATCATCAATAACATAACTGAACATCAAGGTATCTTACCTGAAGAACATCATAAATCATCAAGACTTCGAACATCAAAAGTGTAGGTAGAAATTACCTTTCAATCATTGACTTCAAACATCGAAAGTGTAAGGAGGTGGTGCTATCAGATCTTACCACTCGCAAGTGACTACTTGCTAGATTACCCTAGAGGTTCTCTCTTTGGAACTCGGCCATGCGTCTAGGATACTGGCCCCCTTAGTACTTATGGACACAATGGGTGAAGAGTGTAAGACCTTTCGTAATATCTCACAGCCTAAAATGTACGTATATATCTCTTTTTGGGCAGGAGCCTTGCAAGGTTCCATAATATCATAGATCTTGCATGATCTAGCAATGGCTCTCTGAGCATACTATGATTCCACCTCGAAGAGATCCTCACAAGGACTCTTGTGGAGAAACAATTAACATATATGAGCAATACTTCTCAGGGCAGAGGTCGTAAAACTCTGGAATTTAATGTATCATTTCAACTTCAGACTCACAAAAGGAGTACAACAGAGATTTCAATATCTCTTTCAGCATCTGACTCATGAAAGGAGTTCAATAGAGATTTCAATCTGATATGTTACACATGCGTAGCCCTAGATAGGAACACCACAAGAACCAACTAAGTTAAAAAAAACACTTGTCCAAACTCAAAAGTTCAGAATACGGAATAATATGGTTTGAAGATTCGGGCTCCAATTGGAGGCTCAAACCAGATCAACACTGCAAGCAAAGCACTAAAGACATATTGAATACCAAGGACACCTTGGATTACTCCACGATACTAATTCTTATAACTTAGTCACTCTTACTGTAATAGTCATCGATAAGTCTTGCAATGTATAAATAAATTACATTATACACTTATCTTAACTTACATTCATGTATTAGTGGGTATTAGTGCTTTTTAACCAAATTATAGTGTACTATTTTCTGCACATCAGTTGACTTCCGACGGCTCCCACCGCCAGTATATAATTCGAATTAGGACTTTGAAATTTTTATTGTGATTGCCCCTATGAGTCTAGTTTCCAACCCAATAGACGACATTTTTTTTATTTGACTATAATTAATTAAATTTAATTTAGTGTAGGTCATCAGCACAGAAACAGTTCTGGCAGAGAACCACTGATCCTAGTTCTATTTGATTGAGGGGTATAATTACTCTTTGTTATGACCACTAATGTCTCCATAACCTTAATTAAACGATATCTTGTGCTTCTTACAGAATCTTTCTAGTTCTAAATTTTTGAAATTGTGAATGATTAGGGTTTGTTTCCTTATCATTGTTTAATCATACCATCATATCTCTCATATTAGATATATATAATGAACTAGACAATTATTATGGGACACATGGACACTCGAAGGTAGCGAACTAACATGGCATGAAGGGCTCTTTGAAGGACTAGTAGAGTCATGACACCAAATTGTGAGATGTTCTTCATTAATAGTCCATTTTAGTCTAAATTAGTAACAATAATTAGTTATTAGTCTTATCGCTATACAATTGTCACGGATCATCAAGAAAATAAGACAACTTGCTCTAGACAGCAAATAACATAACCCATAAGGTAGCAAAAACATATCAAAAATGTATTAAGTTTCCATCTCGTAGCCAGCATGAGTAATAAAAGAGAGTTTTGAGCACAACCATCTATATGGTTCAACATATATCATATCATATTCATACTATGAACTTGAATAAACTTTAATACCAATAAGGAGACAATATATAGGTCAACAAGATACCACAATATAGATCTTTCATGTGAAGTATGGAATTTAAATCAAAGACGAGGAAAAATCATCCTACTTGTATGAACGTTGTACTTCTTTGCTTTACCACGAAGATTGTCGCTTCCCCAACGAGTTGCCGCCCTCTAACGCTCCAAGTAATCGATTTTTGGATGATATAAGGGGATGAGAATGTACTGGCTTAAGGAGAAGGAGGAGAAGAAAACTCAACAAAAGCACAAGAGAGTGGTCAGCCAAAGGAGTGGGCCGGCCACCTCAAATTAGGGTTTAAATAGTTAGGTTATTTCCTATTCCTTGTTGTATTCTCTTTCCACCTTTGATTCTCATCCTTCTAATCTCAGCCCTTCATCCACAACTTACTCCAATTAAGCCTTGGGTGTCCTTCCAATTTGGTGTCCCCAATTGATTAGGATTCTAAATCTTTGAGAATCCAATCTTCTTTCAATATTGATCTCATCTTCCAATTCTAGAATTGCCTAATCTTATCTCAAATCTTTTGGAGGTCCTTCCCTTTTGGTTGCCTTATTCTGATTGGCTGCTAATGATCTTGGGAATACTCTATTCCATTCCCTGATTGGCTCATATCAATAGCAATAACCAATTTATTTACTTCCCTAATTTACTAGTTACTTTCCTTATTTACTACTGGTAATCAAATCTTTCTCTTCTACCGTGATCTTCTTTAGTTATTATGAATAACTAACCAAGATTTACACTTACTCATGCGCTCACATGTGTCTTGACATCCTTGGGCTCTGGCGTCCATGTGCTTGATGTCCACGTGCCTAATGTCCATGTGCTCTGGCATCCAGTGCGTGTGACCACGAGTCCTAACTACTTCATCCCACTCACACGTGTCCTAATACATGTCTCTTATCCACCTAGGCGTCTGGCCCCACGACCTGGCATCAGGTGACCCCAGGCCCTAGCGCCAGACCAGCCTCAGCGCCAGGTCAAGCCTCGCGCCTGGGTTAACCTGACTAACTTGGTGCATTGTTAAATCAATTTCTAATGCATCACATACACATCAAACATACAACCTAACATAACACATCAGAAATCAAGTTACGTAAAAAAACTTTCCTAATTTAAGTTAGTTTCCTAAAATAGCAGTTTAGTGATTCATATCTATTTTTTAGATGTTACAATAATGTAGGACTAAGTTGAATTATTAATGTAAGTACTGTATGAACCTTAATTAAACTAAACAGTCGACCACGGGTCAAATTAATGCTCTCGGCCAGAACTGTTTATGTGCCCACAGCCTGAACTAAAAAGGTCATAACTAAACCTACAGGTGTCGGAATAACATGCCGTTAGTTGCGTCAGATTGTAGACTCATAGGAGAATCTACTGTAAAAATCTACTATCCTAATTCCTCATGTACTATCCGTGGGAATTTCCTAAACCTTATTGATCTATTTTGGACATAACCTTTTTTCCAATTGCACTACCAACTGTGTTAACCTCTTGTAAACTAGATAACCAACAGAAAAGTAATGAAACTTTACATACATAAATCAGTATAGGATGAAGTGTTTCTATGTATTGTAAAAGTCCTTAAAACATTACAACTTTCTCTTAAGCCGTATCCTAGGCACATGGCTGGGTTCCTGCATGAGAACCTCTAGGGTAATAGGGTAAGTAACCACTCGCAACTTGCGAGTGGTGATGATTGAGAACAAAAATTGTACATTCATACACTTTAGTTGTCTTGGAGTTTTGGTGAATAATGATACTTCCCAATTGATGAAAGTCTTGTGTTTCCAGTTATGGAATTACTGATGATCCCGTTCTTATCATATTGATCCTCTTCATTATCATATCTTAAGTATCTTTATTATGTTGTGGTTTTTGCATCATACTGGGTATTTCTTCGAAATACTCATGCATCCTGTGATGCAGGTATAAATAAGGATTAAACGTGAAAAAGTTGCAAGAAGTAAAAGAGCTCGAAGCCTGCTGTAAAAATGCTTTAGTTTGGAACTTGTAATAATGTTGGCATGTGGGCCAAACTTTTAAATTACTGGATTCTCATTAGAACATATTGATCTTTTATTTTAGTTTATTAATAAGTTTTATTTTCAAGCTATGTTATTTAAAATATTTACCTTTTTATGATGGTATAATTGAATGATTGGTTGTATCTTAAGTCACGTTCTAAAACTTTTGGCTTCCTGATGTATTCATCATCTCAACGACTTTCGCAGTCTGACAAAGCCGAGAATTTTGGGCCTGACAAACATATAGTAAAACATTTGTTTTGCAATAATGGGTTAGTAAAAGAAAAACAGCGAGGAAACTAAAAAAAAGATTTTAATGAACAAGAGAAATAATATCAATTAGCTTACATTCCTACTTACTATTAATATCAAGTTCTCCATCAAACATAGGCTATAATGAGTTCAAATTTTTTACTATTGATTTAGTAAAATTAATAAAATATTAAAATGAGAAGGTTTGAACTTAGTTCCCTTATGGCAAACCCAGTGTTTTAAAACCCGGTTCGGCCCGGCCGGTTGAACCCGGTTGGACCACACCGGTTAATTTTCTGGGACGGGTCGATCGGGTTGAAGTATTTTAAAGACCTGGCCAGGTCATTTGCGAGCCGACAGGGTTGACCCATGAATCGGCCGGGTCGGGCCGACCGGGTCCTCCCTTCCCCCATCGAGCCAACCACCCCCACCGTCGTCGCCCGCCACTTTGGCGCAGTGCCGCCCCGGCAACCCCCCCTCTGCTTTTCTCCCCCCACCCCCTGGCGACCCATCTCCTGCCCCCCACCGCCGTCGTCGCTACCCAGCCCGTACCCATTGCCAGCGTCGCAATGACGCGGTGCCCCCCTGCAACCCCCCCTCCCCCCTCTGCTTTTCTTCCCCCCACCCTTCGGCGACCCCTCTCCACCCTCCGGCGACCCCTTTCCCTCCCCCCACTGCCGTCGTCGCCCCGCCGCTGCCCAGCCCATACCCACCGCCGTCGTCGCTTTGCGGCCATGCTGCGGTGTCGCCCAGGCGATCCCCCCTCTGCTTTTCTTCCCCCACCCCCCTGGTGCCTCCTCTCCCTCCCCCTCTCTGGTTTTCTGGTTTTCTTGTCCCCCCCGACCGCCACCGTCACCCTGCCGAGCCACTCCCCCACCGCCGTCATCGCCCCGGAGACCTCCCCTCCCTCTCCCCCCTCTGATTTCCCCCCATCCGGGTCAACCCACCGGATCAAACCGGTTGGCCCGACCCGGTCACCAAACCGGGTTTTAAAACACTGAGCAAACCCCAAGTTTAGGTCTTCGTAACAATATATTCACGTCTAATATCAGCAATTTTTAAAATTCTTATTCATAATCACTTTTATCTCTCAATTGCTTACATTTTTACACATTACAACTTCTTACACTCGTAATCGTCAAAATAAAAGTAAAACACCCCACAAACTAATTAAAAAACCAAAATTTCAATCAAAATGAACAATAAGATAAGAAATTCTAAAACAGATAATAAGAATTAAGAACAATAACAGCATTTGCAGAGTTGCCTTAACTCCAGATGATCATTTCTCAAGGAACCAATCTATCCGACAAAATCCACAACCCAAACTCGTAGCAGAACTGAAATGAGGCATCTTTGCATAATCAAACTGTAACACCCGGAAAATTAGTAAGTATTTTAAAACCCAAAATTGACCCTCTTAATGTTTGATTTGGTTGTATTTTTCCGTGTGGAAATTAAAGTTGGTGAGAAGAGCTTTCCAACGCCACCAATAATGCGCGATTTGGAGTTCGGAGTAAAAAGATATGAGAAATTAATTTTTTATTAAACGTGATAGCGATCAATCGCCATAAGAGCCGATCGATCGGCAAGCTGAACCGATCGACGCCTTATCAAAACGATCGATCGTAGTTACTGTGATTTGTGAATGTTTTTCTTCGCGTAAAGCGATCGATCGGCAATAATTGCGACCGATCGGCTGTAACGCGGTAGTGTAAAACAACACATACGACGATCGATTGTCGTATAGCCGATCGATCGCCGGTTGCGGTTTTACGATTTCTAGCATATTGTTGGGTTGGATTTGCTTGGGAAAGATACCAAATCCCAATTGGACTTGTTTGGCACGTCTCTAGGAGGATTGTGAAGTCTTCCCATTGGTTGAAAGTGTCCATGATTTGGAAGATTAGTTTAAGAATGGATTCTCCCCCAACTCTATATAAACACTAGAGAATTGGCTTGTGCTAACCCTAGAACGTCCAGAGACTTTTCCCTTCTCCTTCCCACGTTCACCCATCTCCTTGGAGGCTTGTTCTTGTGGGAGTTTGTGAGAGCTTGGAGCGGGAGCTTTGGAAGAAGCGGAAGAGATGAGTAACGCGTAGAAAGGCGAAATCTTTGGAGGAATAAGTAGGATGGTTTTTCCCCTCTTCTCTCTTCTGATTATATATGCTTTTGACAAGTGTTTTGATTCAGCACCTTAGTTATTGTTTGGATTCTTATGAGATGAATGTATTATGTCCCTATTTCTATGCGTAGTGCGTCATAAATCATATGTGCATTCATGTTTCTCTTCTAGATGGGAATTCGCATCTAAAGTCTAATGCTTTATTAATCTTCCAGAGACTAGAAGTTCTGATATTGTTTGGTTGATGATGATTCACATTGAGTTTGTACCTTTAAGGTGTGTCTTACATTAATTGTCTTGTTTGGGGTGTATTAATGTTTACAAACTATGTTATATATATATATAAGAACACAAGAAAGGAGTGAACTTTAGTAATTCCAGATAATTCTAGGTTCTGTAATTGGTCTAGGAGGGGAGTATATAGTCTGTTAAAGATGTATTATCAATTATAATGTGTTATTAAGTAAGATAATCAAGTTTAATTAAGAGTCTTAATCTCGGCCAGAACTGTTTCTGTGCTGACAGTCGGTGGTAAATAATTCATAACTAATTTAAATAAAATCGGAAAAATATAAAATCAGGGGTTAGAAACTAGACTCACGAGGGTATTAGCAGTAAAACTTTCAGAGGTTAAGTCTAACTCTACAGGGCACAGTAGTCGTCGGAAGAGGACTGTTATGCAGGAGGCAGTGAACTGAATCTGAGAGAAAATACTAAATATACAAATAACATCATGTAATATGATATGATAATGATTAATATGTCAATACCAGTAACTGAACTATATACTTATGGAATATCACAGTAAGAATTGGGTTAGAAGTAATCTAATTAGGAGGGATAATCCTTTGAATAAGTGATTCATAACTATCTATCCTAAAAGCGTTGATGTCAATTGGATATTCTACTTGGAATTCAAATCATCTAAGATTCTTTGATTCTTATCTCTGATATTTGTATTATAGAATTTTAATGTGTATGAGGAATTCCTATCTAGGGTTGAGCATGAAAGGTATGTATTGATTGTATGTTACTCCTTTGGAGAGTTGTTATTAATTTGAAGTGTTCGGGTTGTCTTGTTATTCTATCCATACTCCATGAGAGAGTCTATTCTGGTAAGAAATACCTTATGACCTTAGAGTGTTGTGACCTCTACTTTTTTGAGATATTGCTCATATTGATTACATGATTGTTCTTCCACTGGAGACCTTGCGAGACTCTCCCCATGGTGGTTTCATAGTATGCTCAATTAAGCCATTGCTAGATCTTGCGAGGTCACTTATATTTATGAAATTGCGATTCCATACTGCCCGAAGGGAGGCACTATACGTACGTTAGATTGTGGACATTACGGAAGGTCCTCAGTCTCTGCCCATCGTGTCCGTAAGCACTGGTGGGGCCAACATCCTAGATGCATGGCAGAGTTCCAAAGAGAGAACCCCTAGGGTGGTTCTGGTATATTATTTTAGTCATTTACGAGCGACCAGGTTAGCGAGCAGAAATTGTAACTCCTTTCACTTTAAATGTCTGGAGTCTTTGATATAATTGTCATTCTCTCCTTACCCTTATTCATGGTAGGAGCTTTATTGATGTTCTTCCTATACTTGCGAGTTGGAGTTGTTATTGTTGACTAACCTTGCAGGTGTATCGACCTCGGTTCAGTTCAAATGTTGTGGGATGTTCACGATCCTTTGTTATTCTTATTCTCTTCATACTGCTTGTTTTAATTCAGTGGATTTTTACATCCTACTGAGTGTTTCTATGAAATACTCATGCATCCTCTGATGCAGGCGTAAATGGAAATTGAGATCAGGAAGTGCAGTAGTGGAATGGCGGATTGCAGGCGCCGAGAAGAGTTTAAAGATTATTTAGTTATTTGCTTTGCTTTTATTGATGCTTATGAGATTATTGGCAATTGTGTGCCAGAAACTTTTAGGTTTATTTTATTTGACTTTCTTAAATGGATTATTATTAAGGAAATTCATTTCATAGTATTCATTGATGTCTATTATTGTATTACACTGATTGCGGGCATAATCGGTTACACGTCCTTTTGAGATGATTGTAATCTGTTTGGAAATCGACTGTTCGGTCGCGTGCCCGAGATCTCTACCTCGAATTGTATCTCTTTTGTTGGCTTCCGCACTCCGATCGAGGTATGGGATTTCGGGGCGTGACACAAACAACAAGGAACGTCTCTAATAGATAAAACAAGAAAAGCGTATCAGCACAAACAGGTAAAGCCCATACCATTCAAGGAAAAAAAAAATAGAAAAAAATATAAAAAAAGAGAGAAAAATCATAAGCCGTGTGTACGGATTGGCTGGAGATGGTGGAGGGACATTGGAAGCGATGATCCGGAGGGGTTCCTCCGAGGTTTATCCTTGCTGGGTCTTAAAGCCGACCGGTTAGACTGTAAATCGGACCGGGGTAGTATCAAACCGGTTCGACAAAGGGGCAAACTCGGTTTTTAAGCCCTGCTTTGGAAACATGGGATTTTGAGAACCTCGTGCTCCTGTTAGACTATCGTTTCTGACTACCATCAGATCCTTGGGATCTACTTAATCTAACGGACCAGAAGTCTGAGACACGTACTAACCATGGGCTACATGGCACGGGCTATGTCATATTTCTTACCTCCTTGTTCTACAAATCCTGGCAGCATTTGAAAAATGACTGGATCCACTATTAGGCCAACAGATCCTCATGAAAGTGCAGATGCAGGGGGTAAGTGGAGGCTTGAAACAGTATGGGCCTTATATGCCAATAAATTTAACTCATTTTCAAACATTGACGGTGTTGTTTTAGACAAAGGGTGCATACTTTTGTAATTAGTTGTTATTTTTTGCATCAATTGTTGAAATTAACTTAACCCAGTTTGTTGTAGGTCCCACTTTATAATTCATACTTAGCGATTGTTTGAAGGCAGCAAACAATGTGATATGATGGCTGATAACCTTTGAAATGTCTTTATATGAGTTTTTTTTCGGTAAAAGGGCAAGGAATTTTTTATCGGATATACAACAGTAGGAGAAAGATATTAAGGGGCCGTTTAGGGCGTGAAAGAAGCAAAACATCCATAGTGGATTTTGGACATCCACTGTAGCATCCATATTTTTTCCATATCCACATCCTGAGGTGTTTCAGCTGGATATGAAAAAAACATAGATGCTACGGTGTTGCAAAACACGCCCCAAACACCCCTAAATATTAAAATCCAACGTAAAAAT
Organism: Houttuynia cordata; assembly: GCA_039654745.1. Classification (NCBI taxonomy): domain Eukaryota; kingdom Viridiplantae; phylum Streptophyta; class Magnoliopsida; order Piperales; family Saururaceae; genus Houttuynia; species Houttuynia cordata. The sequence goes on along the minus strand of CM077505.1, from coordinate 45,392,266 downwards.
ATACTCCGTCCATCCTGAAATACCTGCCACTGTCCACATTTTTAGGATGTGGCAGGTATTTCAGGACGGAGTGAGTATTAATTTTCAATATATATGATCATATTTAAGATCCATAAGCACTTAAACTAATCCCTCTATTAAATATAAGAGATATATGAGCTTTATCAATCTTCTTATTCCCTCAATAATAAAGGTTGTCTGCATTTGAAAATGCATTAAATTTATTAGACTCTAAGGCCAATGCATAAAAAACAAAATTCTCCCCAAAGTCAGCCATCTACTAATAGAACCTGGTTTTCCCAACATAAGAGTACTTTTTTACCTAATCCGTCCCTCTGTCTAAAAAAACTTGGTTGTATTTGTGTCACGCCGCCCCAAAATTCCCGGCTGCGTCAGAATGCGAAAATGGTTGAGATAATGAATATATATATATGCAAGCCAAAAATTTTGGAATGCAACTGACAGACAACCACTCCTTCAACTATACCATCATAAAAAGATGCATAATCAAAATAATATAACCTAAGACTAAACCTTATTAATAACATGAAATGAAAGATCCATATGTTCTAATGAGAATCCAGTAATTTAAAAGTTTGGCCTACATGCCAACATTATTATAAGTTCCAAACTAAAATTTAAAGTAAAACTAAAGCTCTTCTACTGCAGGCTTCGAGTTCCTTCTGATGCAGGACAACTAACTTGAGATCCGATAAAATTTAAACATGTAAAGAAAACAATAAATTTTAGCAATTCTAGTAAGACAAGATAAAGAATTTAATATAAATGACTATGACTAATTCAGATTTAATTTAAAAGGGTTGAAGGGCAGCAACAGTTGAAAAACTGTTTTAGGCTAGGAATAAAAGGCTTGACGTACGAATCAATGTTTACCACATACTTGCACTTCATGTCAAATACGATACTTTAGATAAACAGCTAAAACCACAAAGATGTGAAGAAGACAACTTACTTGTCCTACCGAGGTGAATCCCGAACCCGAACCAAGTGGCCCGACCTATCTAAGGTGAAATTCGAACCAGCCTTAACCCGCGGTTCAGTGGTTCATGTGATGTAAAGCCCGAACCGGATTTAAATTGTGGTCTAGAACCTGAACCAACCTTCTCGAAGAAACAAAGGTCGAGCGTGACTGACAGAAGTGAGTGATCGTCGGGGTGCTCGGATTGATAGAACGACTGCCGGAAGGAAAGGTCACAGAGACGACGTGACCTGAGGCAGTGCCGTAGCGACCTGGTTCGATTCGGTGAAGAATCTGCACGAGGGCAAAACTGCGGAAGCTCGATGACGGCCAGGACAGAAGTGTGATAGCGGTCGATTGGTCACTCGACCCACAGACATCGGCAGGGAAGAAGGCCAGGGATATGGGCGAACGTGTCGATTGACCAGCAGCAACGTTGGCACTGTGGCGGCGACGAGATTCTAGATGAAAGGTAGCGGCTTTGGCCTAAGAACAGCAAGATCTCTCCGGGATAAGTGACGGCGATGGCGACGGCGACGACCACAACAAACACACAAAGGTGGGGTTTTGGAATCGGCACCAAAACCGACCACTGGATTCGGCACCAGCGGCTTCCGGCTTTGGCACCGGCGTCGGATTCAGCACCGACGGGATTTCTCCTTCACAGAGGTATCAAAACGAGATTTTCTTTTGCATAAACTGAAGTGCTTTATTTCATAGAGGAGTAGCCATTAAATAGGCATTACAAAAGTCTTAAATCAAGCAACAAATTAAGCTTGCCAAATTAGAAACGGGAATCAAGCTTTTCTAATCAAAGAAAAATTCCAAATTTAAATCAAATGCTAAAAATAGAAATCACTAAATATGTAAACAAAAAAATAAGCAATCTAATGGGCATGGGTCCTATTCCGGCGAGTATAAACCCGTATAGGCCCCGTGTCCGCACCAACTTCATTTTCTGCAATTTTTCCACGCTTAATCCTTATCTATACCTGCATCACAAGATGCATGAGTTTTCCGAAGAATACCCAGTAGGATGAAAAAGCTACAACAGAATAGAGATACACAAGATATGATATGGAATATAATCAATGAGATAAGAAACTGAATCATCAGCAATCCAATAACTGGAAACGCCAAACTTTCATCATTTGGGAAGTATCATTATTAACCATGACTCTAAGACAACTAAAGTGTATGGAGGTACAATTTTTGCTCTCAGTCATCACCACTCGTAAGTGGTTACTTACCCGATTACCCTAGAGGTTCTCGTGTAGGAACCCGACCATGTGCCTAGGATATGGGCCCCATCGTGCTTACGGATACAATAGACGAAGACGGCTAGACCTTTCGTAATGTCTCAACAACTTAAAAACGTACGTATATGCCTCGTGTTGTGCGGGAGCCTTAGAAGGTTCCAAATAATAACGGAGATCTCGCAAGATCTAAACATGACACTTTGAGCGTACTATGAATCCACTTCGGAGAGGTCCTCGCAAGGTCTCTTGTGGAGAGTTTATTGAGCAATAACACTCACAACAGAGATATAAAAATCTCCTCTATGCACATCACATCCTTTCTGACAGTAGACTCACAACAAGAGCACAAAATGAGATAACCAACAAACGGACATGTTACATGTGACTAACATTAGATAAGAACTCATGGGAAAATACTTGATCAAGAACTGCCTATCATGACTCCAAGAATCCAGAGTTAGGTCATGAAGAATATCAAGTTCAAGTTTCAAATGAAGCCTTCAATCAAACAGACACAAGAACAAGACAGCAAAAGATTATCAAACGGACGGAAGACCATCGGTCAAACAAATTATTAGAGGACTTGTGACTCAGTCAATTTTACCGAAATTATTATCTAGAGTTTAGTAACATTCATTAGATAAGTCATATACTTAATTATAGTATAAGGACTTATATTAATCAAGTATCAGTTGCTTTTAGTGTAAGGAAGGTGTGATGTTTTGACAGATCAGGTGAAATCAAACAATTATCACGTACAGTACATATAGAAATGACACTGGAAATCTGTACAGTAAATGTTCCTATGAGTCTAGTTTCATTCAAAACTAACGGCATATTTTTAAGATTTTTCTAGAATTAGTTATGATTTTCTTCATACAGGCCATCGGCACAGAATTGGTTCTGGCCAAGAGGACTGTTTCCATTAAACTTACTTAAAACTAATTACCATCTCTAGTACTTACTTTTATGAGACTTAATGGTCTTAAGCACAGGTTAACATTACACTATTCATTATCTTAGATCCCTATTAGTCCATGGTTTTAGTATTTTAGATTGATCTTAGGTTTATTTCAATATCTATATGCGATTGTGTAATCATAACACTTATACTAGATCAATTAGAAGAACTGGACAACAATTGTAGACATTAATGACTCCTCTACAGGGTACTGACAACATGTATGATGAGTGATCCTAATGACCAGCGAGGCATTGGATCGAATTGAAAGCAAATTGGTACTGATCAGACTGTAATAGGAAGGTTTAAACAACAATTTCCAATCAATATATTATCAGTCTATGGGACAATTAATAATAGACACCCTTAAACATGAATTCAGTAAACTTATGTGCAATAATCAAGATAACAACTGAGAGATCATGATAGAACAAGTTATTATTGAAACCCTAACACGTGTAGCAAAAATAGTACATACAAAACTGCCATACATCTCATCAATTCAATGGATCATTAACACAGTGTCAAAAAAGTAATTACTTCAAGTATAAGAAATTCTAGCACACTAAATCCACATCAAGATGAAGTAATTGACATTAGGATAAAAATTTCAGATCATCCATCATGGAATGAAAATCTAGAACGAATGGTGTAAAAATCATCCTACCTTTTTGTAAAAGTTTCTTCCCGCTTTAGTGAATTCGATTCTTATACGAACATCGGTTCCCCTTGCCTCACACTCCAACCAGAGAGAGAGAGAGAGAGAGAGAGAGAGGAGAAAGCATGAAGAGAAAGAGAGGGGATTGATCGACCAATAAGTAGGGGGCCGGCCATCCCTAATCCTAGTTTAAATAGGATTGATTTTCCTAGTTTGACTAGGGCTCGCTTTAACCTTTGATTTAACTTCTTTTTTATCTCTGCCATCCATTACCCACATTCTTCTCATAACCTTTGGCATCCAATCATCATTGGTACCCAGCTGGTTGGGAAACCAAAGCCAATTCTATCTGCATAACCACTTTCCAAGTCTATCGCAACTCTAAAATAAGTAATTGCCTAACCAACTAGGATCTCCAAAATCTTGACACCTCTATCCTATCTGGCTCCCAGTATTGGAAGTGTCCAGTTCGGTTAGGACTCTCAGCACACTCCTGATTCACCATCACTTTATATAATTACTATTCGGTAACCAAGTAACTCTCGTCCTTATCGTGAATCACTTCTAACCACTCAAGATAACCATCCAAAAGATTCTATCATCAATACCTGGTGCCTAGGAAATTCAACGCCCAGTTATTGGTTACAAATCTAAACTCCAAAATGTAACTTCCAATGTTACTCCAAACTTAACTTGAAAATTACTCTTAATACTAATTCGTCAATCAAAACTCTTATACGAAACGTTGCACCCCATGCTACCTAGCACTGGCGCCTGGCCTCACCCTGGCGTCAGCTCTTATATGAAACAAGTCATTCACAAGATTTTAAATTGAAATTCGACTTTCCAAAATTAGGTCGATTATATAAAATAATATTTTTTTTATATACAGATTTTCTGGTTGTTACAATTTGAGAAAAACAGTTATCTCATTTTTGCATTCAGCCAAGTTTTCTTGCACTAAGGGACTAATTAAAACTTAATTGTTAAAATGAGATGGTTGTAGTTGTCATGGGCCTCCTGGCTCATTGGGCCAACTTCCTATTTTGCAACTGAAATTAAATAGCTAACAAGATTTGGCAAATGAACCAATACAAAACAAATTTATTTAGAACAGTAAAAGATGTTAGAATAACTTATCCATCTCAAGGATTAAAGAGAAACTTGCAACGCTAACAATAAATGATATGTGCACCTGAAATTTACTAAAAGAACAATGCCAAAATGTTCGCTTTTTAAAAGCAAAAAAAAACTCAGGCAGATATAAAAGCATGATTTCATGTTACGGAGGATTTTAATTATAATAACACAATACATGCTTCAAGAAGCAAGACAGGAAAATATGATGCAAAAAGAAGGAACACACATCTATATCTCCAAACCCTTGAGCATCTGGGCAGGGTTATCGCATTTTTGTCTTCCTTGCCGTCCCATGCTTCAAACAGCTGGACTTGCTCTTCCTTTGATCTTGAAATAGTAGCTCCCAGCGTCAAACTACAACATCACTCAAACAACAAAAGACCAACGACAGATACATGAAGTCAGCTTCCTGCTCCATTCATCTTCTGCTTCTGTGTTAAATCCAATTTGACAAAGAAAAAGGGAGCACTCTCTTTCTCATTTTGGATGATTCTAAGTCCCCTGAAAGAATGAACTTATTTTCGAATACAGATTCCAAATTGTAAAGTGCATTTGCTACATGTTTTTAAGTTTGCTAAAACTCATAAGCATGTATATAATGTCGTCTCTAGCATGGCAACACAGCGAAGGACGTTTATACACTGAAAATCAACATACAAACACAGTTGTGAAGTATAAACTAAAGCAGAGATTAGAAAAAACACAATCAGTATACCATTGAACCCGGATACAAATAGCAATCTGCAGGAAGGAAATAGAGTATAATCACCTAAATTATTTGGACTCCAATATTAACAGCTTAGTATATTTATTCGAACTCAACTGTCTTCAACTTTTTGCCTCACAACGTGCTACCAATTCCTATAAAATTTGCTATACATTTCAACTGCAAGTTCTGCTCTCTTTCTTCTGCTATTGCAACAATGAAAATTGAATAAGAAAAAAGTTGCAAATTTGGCAAATGTACCCATCTAAAATATATAATTCTGTCCGAAAATTAAAAATGTTAAATTTTACTTATTTTTCCCAGATAAGCAAAGTCTATATGAGCTCAAGAGAAAGGTATTCTATGAAAGAACAAGATACAAAACCCTTCTCCAAACGCTGAGAAAAAAATCCTACCAAAGCAGAAACAAACTTAGGCTAGTCCCCAGAAAAAAGGGTCTCAAAATAAAGAACCTAAATCGAAGATCTGAAAGGTATTAATTTTTATTTTCTTTCAACAGCCTCCCTTTTTGTTCCCCCTTTCAAATTCTTCATCAAGGAGTGCTCCATGAACTTGGTAGTAAGAGGGACATTAAATTTGTCATTTTCATCAAGTTCGAAAACTTCTTTTGAATGACCATCTCCAATGGGAACGTCATGCAGATCAAGGCCAACAAACTTGTCATGAGCAGAGTGCACCGAGCTGGCCTGGCCAAATCCACAAAGAGATGTTAGATTAATTCAGCCATCTCAAGGAATGTGCAGTATAATTCTCAGAATGTTGAATCAATGACTTCAACTACTCAAGCTTACCTTAGTATGGATTCCAAAATGTAAAGTGCACTTGCTACAATAAGATAATAAGCTGGCCAAAGCCTAAAATCATATAAATTCATCTCCATCATCGCAACCCCCAAAAGCCTTGGCCCTTCCTACTCCAAGGTTTTCACTAAGAACCTGAACAGCATTTTGTCACTGATTTGTTTCTAAATTGATCGTAAATAACCCAAGCCAGCAATTGGTAGTACATTTCCCCAGACAGTTCTAATACACAAAACAACCTGGTTTAAAAAAGCTATTCTGAAACTTCAATTGTTTAAGCACACAAATCCCTCATATGCGGAACTGTACTTAATGTCAGGACAACCCAGGAATCTGAGGTAATACACAACATTAAGAAGTAAAAGCTCAGCAGGCGTCTATGATACTTTACTGGTTCAGAACAATAATAGATAGCATCAGGTTCATGCAACCTATTCAAGTCTCCACAGAAAAGAACTCTTAACCTTCGAAAGAAGTGAGAGAAAAATTAACAGGACTACTTGACGAATCCTAGAGCCTTACAATGATGTAGTGAGAAATAAATCTTTCAACAAAGATTGGCCGTGTAAACTAACAAATCAATAAGAAACATAATCCTTTTTTTATAGCTAATGACATTGCCATGAAGATGCTGTTGGTGTACAACGGCTCCAGGTTCATGTTTATTCCAATACAAAGGAGAGACTTAAGAGTGATAGAAATCTTTCTTGAGTGAGAGAAAAAGAAGAGGACCCTAACATCAGTTTGTCCCATTTAGCCCGAAATTATATGATAACTTTAAGAATAATCTGTCCAGAAAGCATAGAACTGAGGAGGGCAGAAAAGGCTTGCAGAATTGGGTCTAGTAGTAAAGACTAAGAAGAGCATGGTCAGATAAAATTATAGGAAAATCTAGCACCTTAGTATTTAGCCCTAGATCAATACACGGAATAGAAAGAAAACATCATTAAATCATTCAAAACATACCGAAGTTCTTGGCATCAGTTACACCAAGTATATATAGATTCCTCATTTGCCAGACAGATAAAGCAGAGCATTAATTAAAATTCACAAACTGCATTGACTGAAAAAGGGAACTGCACAACAAATTTGTCATATTTTTGTGCAACAACATGACATAGAAGCAAGGGGAAATTCATCCATATAATTCACAAAGAAAATCCCATTGAACTTGCTGAACATTTTTGTAAGATGATGCTTGAACAAAAGTCAACTACCACATACACATGCCATAATTAATCTTAAGAGTAGCAAGGCAATCATACGAGTCTATAACATCAAAGTGAAGGGCATGGGCATTAAGAATTCATAATTATAATCATAAGCAAGTAGCGCCTTTTTCCAGCTATTTGGGGTCGGATACATGGATCTTACTCCTCCATTCAGGCCTCTTTTGGGCTACCTCTTTTGTAAGAGATAGTAAAGTCAATTTTTTTTTTGTTAACTCTATCCAAGTTCTCTTAGATCTCCCTCTCGCTCTTGTACCATCGTTTACATGTATCCCTTCTAATCTTCTCATCTATTAGTCTTCTTTGCATATGCCCATACCAACGCAACCTACATTCCTTTAACTTCTCCCCTAAAGGAGCTACTCCTAGACTCTCACGAATATACTTATTTCTAATCCTATATCTCCTAATTATCCCACTCATCCACCTTAACATTCTCATTTCGGCTACATTCAACTTATCTATATGACTCCTCTTTAGTGCCCAGCACTCTGTGCTTTATAGAGTGTTGCAGGCCTAATGACTGTTCATTTTTTACTTGGTTTTAAACCTAGATCACGATCGATCGGGCTTGACGATTGATCGTAGTCTCGGGTTTGTTCTGTTTTTCGTCAGGCCAAGATGACTCGATCGTCGTGACGGTTATCATGCCTTTTCTGCCATTTTGGCCTCCAAAAGTTGCATTTTTTCATTCCTCTTCTTCTTAATAGAGTCCTTCGTTATAAAGAGAACGAAAATTCTCGAAGGAAAAAAAGAGAGAACAAATACAGAAAATAGAAACAGAAGGGATTCAAAAATCTTTCTTCTTCTCTCAAAATTCTTGGTCCATCATTGAGCAATAGAATCTCCCACTACAACAAATCAGGGCTCTTGCGACGCCCAAATTTGTCGCCAAAGCATCCAATTTCGTCGCAAAATATTATTTGCGACGAAACAAAGCTCGTCGCCCTCTGTCGAAAATATGCCGTCACAAAAAGTATTTGTGACGAGATGAGTTTAGTCGCAAAAAATTAATATTTGCGACGAAATATCTCGTCGCTAAAAGATGAACTCTTGTTGCCACTGCTCCTTATAAACAAGGAAAAAAATAAAAAAAAATCAATTAAAAATAACATTTGCGACGAAATGTTTTTGAAAAAAGTGAGACCTATATTTGCGACGAATAAATGTCGTCGCAAAACACGTAAGAAATTTTTAAAAAAAGGTGAACTCCCTTTTTAAAAAACGTCTTTAATGTTTTGCGACGACATTTGTCCGTCGCAAACATAGCTACCACTTTCGTTGCAAAAGCTATTTCGTAATAAAAAAACCCTCCACCCTGTAATAGATGCAAAAATATAACAATGCTAATCATTTTTTTGTTCACTGAACATCTATTTCAGGACGGAGGGAATAGAATTTGCAGAAGAGAGAGAGAGAGAATTATAAGAGGAAACTTGAATCACGCAATGACAGACCATTTAAAGTCCACTAGAGCTTCAATTATTGGAAAAACCTGTTTGCTATTTCTCACATGGTTTATGATTCCTGGATTAAGGCCACGAACAAAACCACTTGGAGCTGCAACTTTAGAAAATCTGCATTCTAACACTTTGGATTCCAATATCTGCATAAACAGAGATAAGTAGGTATAAAAAGATTCAGTCAATGTAACAAGCCTGAACTAGAACAACCATGCACTGGAAAAAAATAGCTGATGTCATTTACACAAATACTTTGTAGCGACTGCAAATACATCCCAAATAAGCAGAAATATCTTAGAATACTGTTCAGATAATGCTAGCCACATGCTCCTACGAGAAAGGTAAAGCTGGTCAAATTCTCTTTTGAACTACATGGAGTACATCAGAAAAATGGTTTTTAGCAACTAATCTCAAATGAAAGTAAAGATGAAGCTGTCATTTATCACAGTAGTGATTCTTATATAATTACAAAATGGAAACCTCCAAGAAGTATGAAGCACCACAAGCAAAATGACTGAACAAAAATCAAGAAAAGAATCAGATATTGAGCCACGATAAACCAGTCTGTCCACGAAATGTTTTTTGTCAACAGTTACAGTAATTTTTTTATTTAAGGCTAAAATGAGACCGGTAATCCAGTCAAATTAGGCAGGATAAGAATGGCTTATTTTAAGCTTAATTCTTTCAGCAAATTACAGTGACAAAAAATTTGTAATCAAGGTTAGTCTGCTCCATGTCTCAAATACAACTTAGAAACCACTATAGTCGAACTTATTGCTTTAGCATGTTACGTATATTAGAAAAATTTCAGACCATTTAAAGGCTCACCTGCCTACAAAAAGAAATCATTTTTCATTTTCTTACTCCTCAAAGAAGCTGTCCATAAACACTTGGTGCATTACAATCGCAAACGCAACAAGACAAAACGGCAGTCATTAAATGTGTGGTTTATGGCTTGAGTGAAACTTGTTACCAGTATATAATGGAACAAAAAGTCTTAGTAAACTTAAATAGAGTGTTGCATGCCAAAATGCTTGCCTTCAAGTTTGCAACGGTAGCCATCGTTCCCCCAAGAATCATGGCACTGATTATTTCTGCAGCAATACTTTCAAAGAGATCTGCACCGCGAGCAGCACAATCCTACATTTGTCGCCAACCTTTATCATAAAATACCAAATGTGAGGTGCACATTTGAAATTAAAATACATGTAAAGACTAGCAAAATTCAATATAGAAAGATGTAATGATGCCCTTCAGCAACCCATCAGTAGATTTCCATGTTACTTCAAAAGGTTAACACAGAAAACAAAATACTCGTATGAAGGGACAAAAATCACAACCAAACTGGCATCACCAAATTATGTCAATATAAAATGAAACTTAATGTACCAGATCTGCAATGACAGCTGGATTTCGACGATCTTCCTCAGGGATTCCTTGTTCTACTTTCCCAACAAGATCAGCTCCCACATCAGCAGCTTTTGTAAATATTCAACCAACCAATTGAGCAAAAAGTGCAACATAAGAGGCTCAAAAACCATAGCCAACCAAAAGAAGAGGCACTACTAGCACATACATATGTATAAGCAAAACATTTATGTTTTCAATTAAGCTCACTTGAAAAAAGGATTTTGAAATGGGCATACCCACTACAATTTACAGCTGATAAACCGCCATACCCACTACAATTACAGCTGATAAACCGCCAGCACAAACTGCAATCTGTGCACAACAGCATATATTACTTCACATTGGGTAGGGGTATAGAAACAGATACTATAAGGGGATGTTAATCCGTTCATAGTTTCTCAAAGAGAAGTCCAAAATGAACCTGCAATGCTTCTTTTGCAGAGCGTCTAGCAGCACTAGAAACTCGAACATTTGCACGTACCGAACACCCACATCCCAACATATCCAGCAAAACCTGAACAGACTCCTAAAAGAAAGGCAGTAACAGTAATATATGCAGACATAGCTCTGCAACATAATTAATATGTAATTACCATTACAGACAATGATATAGTGTTAAAATTATAAAATAAACAGAAAAGGCAAAGGGGATATATCTAAGGGCTTTTTACATATTACCTGGCGCCAACTATGATATTCTCATATTACCTGGTTTTTCTCGTGACTTCTCATATGACCTGGAATTGACACCTAGAGTACCGAAAATGCCCTTCTCTTACGTTTTCTATGCATTTTGTACCCGAAATGCTTCATTCTTCCCAAAATTAGTGATTTATAAGATCATCAAGTTGGGGAAGAAGATATTTCGGCAAAGATCCATCCATAGTCGAGGTTCAAACCATAGCCGGCGTCATCCAACCCGAAAAAAAAAATTTCAGGCCGAAAAACTGTAAAAACAGCGAGAAAGATGAAAAAAAATCTGTGATGAAGGGATTTTGATGTAAGAGAAGCGGGAAAGCCCTCCCAACTACAAAAATTAAGATCTACATGTAAAGAAACACAAATAAAGATCACCCATTAGTGTTCGACCACTCCTGGACATGAAATAAAAGGATAAAAATTGGTAAAAACTTGAAATACTCGTCGGCGAGCGACAAGTTAAATGTATATATCTTTCTGTGATTCTAATGAAGTAGAAGAGGAGGAAAAATAAGGAAAACCGCAAAAAAAATTAGCAAAAAACGGATGAAAAATGAGCGAGTTATGACATTTTAAAAATTGTCATTTATCGTGTTGTCGACGCCAAGTCGTGTCACATAATACACGACATAATCCAAGTCGTGTTACTTAGATTCAAGTTGTGTCACATAGTACATGATTTGAATCACGTCGTATGGTCGACAACACTATAAATGAGCAATTTTAAAAATGTCATAACTTGCTCATTTTTTATCCGTTTTTGCCCTTTTTTTTCGCTATTCCTTATTTTTCCTTCTCTTCCACCTCAATAATATATAGGATGGAAAAATAAGAAAAAATAATAAAAAAGAAGAAAGTGAAATGATAAAAATGGGCAAAAGCGTAAAATACTCATCGGCGAGCGACAAGTTCAATTTATATATCTTTCTGTGATACTAATGAGGTGGAAAAGGAGGAAAAATAAGAAAGAACGAAAAAAAAATGGGTAAAAACGGATGAAAAATGAGCAAGTTATGACATTTTTAAAATTGTCATTTTATCGTGTTATATGCAACACGATAAATGCTCAAGTTGTGTGGTCGACAACACTATAAATAGGCAATTTTAAAAATATCATAGCTTGCTCATTTTTTTTCCGTTTTTACCCTTTTTTTTCATTCTTCATTATTTTTCCTCCTCTTCTACCTCATTAGTATCACAGAAAGATATATAAATTGAACTTGTCGCTCACCGACAAGTATTTACGCTTTTGCTAATTTTTATCATTTCACTTTCTTCTTTCTTATTATTTTTTCTTGTTTTTCCATCCTATATCTTATTGAGGTGGAAGAGAAAGAAAAATAATGAAGAATAAAAAAAATGGGCAAAAACGGATAAAAAATGAACAAGATATGACAGTTTTAAAATTGCCCATTTATAGTGTTGTTGACCACACGACTTGAGTATTTAACGTGTTGCATATAACACGATAAAATGACAATCTTCAAAATGTCATAACTCGCTCATTTTTCATCCATTTTGCCCATTTTTTTGTGTTCTTCCTTATTTTTCCTCCTTTTCCACCTCATTAGTATCACAGAAAGATATATAAATTGAACTTATCGCTCGCCGATAAGTATTCTACGCTTTTGCCCATTTTTATCATTTCACTTTCTTATTTCTTCTTATTTTTTCTTATTTTTCCATCCTATATCTTATTGAGGTGAAAGAGGAGGAAAAATAAACGAAAAAAAAATAGACAAAAACGGATAAAAAATGAGCAAGTTATAACATTTTTAAAATTGCCCATTTATAATGTTGTGACCACACGACTTGAGCATTTATCATGTTGCATATAACACGATAAAATGACAATTTTAAAAATGTCATAACTTGCTTATTTTTCATCCGTTTTTGCCCATTTTTTTTGTTCTTTCTTATTTTTCCTCCTCTTCCACGTCATTAGTATCACAGAAAGATATATAAATTGAACTTGTCGCTCGCCGACGAGTATTTTACGCTTTTGTCAATTTTTATTATTTCACTTTCTTCTTTCTTCTTATTTCTTCTTGTTTTTCCATCCTATATCTTATTGATGTAAAAGAGGAGGAAAAATAATGAAGAACGAAAAAAAGTGGGCAAAAACGGATAAAAAATGAGCAAGTTATGACATTTTTAAAATTGCCCATTTATAGTGTTGTCGACCACACGACTTGAGCATTTATCATGTTGCATATAACACGATAAAATGACAATTTTAAAAATGTCATAACTTGTTTATTTTTCATCCGTTTCTGCAATTTTTTTTTTGTTATTTCTTATTTTTCCTCCTCTTCCACGTCATTAGTATCAGAGAAAGATATATAAATTGAACTTGTCGCTCGCCGACGAGTATTTTACGCTTTTGTCAATTTTTATTATTTCACTTTCTACTTTCTTCTTATTTCTTCTTGTTTTTCCATCCTATATCTTATTGATGTAAAGTAGGAGAAAAAAATAATGAAGAACGAAAAAAAATGGGCAAAACGGATAAAAAATAAACAAGTTATGACATTTTTAAAATTGCCTATTTATAGTGTTGTCGACCACACGACTTGAGCATTTATCGTGTTGCATATAACACGATAAAATGACAATTTTAAAAATATAATAACTTGCTCATTTTTCATCCGTTTTTGCCCATTTTTTTTGTTCTTTCTTATTTTTCCTCCTCTTCCACCTCATTAGTATCACAGAAAGATATATAAATTGAACTTGTCGCTCGCCGATGAGTATTTTACGCTTTTGTCCATTTTTATCATTTGATTTTCTTCTTTCTTCTTATTTTTTCTTGTTTTTCTATCCTATATCTTATTGAGCTGGAAGAGAAGGAAAAATAAGGAAGAACGAAAAAAATGGGCAAAAACTGATAAAAAATGAACAAGTTATGACATTTTTAAAATTGCCCATTTATAGTGTTGTCGACCACACGACTTGATTCAAGTCGTGTACTATGTGATACTACTTGAATCCAAGTCGTGTTGTCGACAACACGATAAATGACAATTTTCAAAATGTCATAACTCGTTCATTTTTCATCCGTTTTTGCCCATTTTTTTTGTGTTCTTCCTTATTTTTCCTCCTCTTCTACTTCATTAGGATCATAAAAAGATATATACATTGAACTTGTCGCTCGCCGACGAGTATTTCACATTTTTGCCAATTTTTATCCTTTTATTTCATGTCCAGGAGCGGTCGAATACTAATGGGTGATCTTTATTTGTGTTTCTTTACATGTAGATCTTAATTTTTGTAGTTGGGAGGGCTTTCCCGCTACTCTTACATCAAAATCCCTTCGTCACAGATTTTTTTCATCTTTCCCGCAGTTTTTACAGTTTTTCGGCATGAAATTTTTTTTTTCGGATTGGACGGCGCCAGCGATGGTTTGAACCTCAATTAGGGATGGATCTTTGCCGAAATGTCTTCTTCCCCAACTTGGTGATCTTGTAAATCGCTAATTTTGAAAGAATGAAGCATTTCGGGTACAAAATGCATAGAAAACGTAAGAGAAGGGCATTTTCGGTACTCTAGGTGCCGATTCTAGGTCATATGAGAAGTCACGAGAAAAACCAGGTAATATGAGAATATCATAGTTGGTGCCAAGTAATATGTAAAAAGCCCTATATCTAATGTATAAAAGGTGCAAAGGAGAAAACCTTCCAATGCCTGAAGATTCCTGCTGAGGGGTTGAGCTGCGAAACAAATATATACCGAGTATCACCAATGCAAGCAAAATCACCATATATCCAAAGAATCATATCATTAGCATTGTTCAACGAAGCACATTCTTGGCAGGTTTTGAAGGCTCACCTCCAGACCGAAGCACCGCCTCCAGATCACGCATATTGACCCTCTTTCGGGGCATCTCCACCTTGCCAACAAGCTCAGAACCAATCCATTTAGCACCTTGTTCAAAAAAACCAAAAAAAAAGCCAATCACATTGAACACTGTTCTGGTAAATAAGATAAAGTAAGGAACAATTAAAAAACAGACAAAGAGGAATAATGTTCCCTATTGATGAACTTTGCAAGAAACCAAGGATAGAAAGTTAAAAAAAATCAGATAGACATGAAACTTGAATCACACAATTACATTCCCCATCTCCCTTGGCATTTCATCGAATGGGTTGTAGCTGGAAAACATCCGAGTATAAACATGTTAAACTGTTAATAGAAGAAGGACTAGGATAGATTTTGAGGACAATGCACATAAATCTTGCACTTTCTATTTCAATGTAATAGACTTGAAGGTCATACATACAAAGTGTAGGATACTTTTTACATACACGAAACTAATTTCAAAGCTAACTACCCTCCTAAACACCCAAAAGATGACAACCCTTTCCAAAATAAATATCCATTTTTCACTCTCCCTCGACAAGTTAAAGTTAGTATGCAACAAAAACTATGATTCTTGCACATTTGTCCTCTACAAAAAATACAAAAGTGCTACTATATGCTTTCACTTAGCCATTTTGAAGCTGATCACACCCTCTGCATTTAAGCTTTTTACCTGAAACAATAAAAGAGTCCATGTGAACATGAATTTTTTCTTAAAACACTAGAGTACTATAAACATGATTTTGTCCTATAAAATGCCATAGTACAATCATGCAGGTGCTTATACATATGCAAATTTGTTTCTTGACACTAATTAAGAATAGCACTAAGGTTGATGCTATTTTATGGAGGCTAAAGTTTAGCAAATCTGAAGATAAGACATGACATAAATGAAGAAGATAATCTTTGAACAATAAATAAAGTAATAACTTACGTAAATACGGACCGTTAAAATTTAACCGTCAATGTCAATATCATCCTCGGGCAACACAAGTCCTTCGTGATCATCATCAACCGGTAAACATTCCACATCATCACAATATTCAATCATTGTATCATCTTCAGTATCGCTTTGATTTACATCATCCATGATAGTGACTTCTTCTTGATCTTCTTCCATGGGAATGTTTTTGGCAGCAATATAATATGGGCCTAGATCATCCCTACTCAAGGAGTTCAAATTATGATCTTCATCGTTGTCATTCCCATCAACCATGTCCGACTCATGTTGATCACGTTCATCATTCTCTTCAACTTCTACCTCGGTCAATTCTACTAGTGGAATATCAAACAAGTTTCTTGGAGGTGCATTTTGAACAACATGCCAATTTCCCTTCAATTTAGTGTCCTTGAGATAAAAAACTTGCTCAGCCTGAGATGCCAATACAAAGGGATCATCCTTGTACCAACTGTGAGAGAAATTTACACTAGTGAAATGTTCATCTACGTGCATTCCTTTTTTATTGCTGAGATCCCACCAATTACACTTGAAAATGTAAACCCATTTATCGCAATAGTTCAAGGCGATAATATCTCGCAAAATGCCAAAGAAGTCAATGACATGCCCTTCATGCTCTCCTTTGACAACAACCCCACTGTTTTGAGTTTTGCGGTGCATATCCCGCTCTATAGTATGGAACCTTACACCTTTGACAACACACCCACAATATTGCATGGCTCTTCGATCAAGACCACATGCTAATGAATACAACTCTTCAGTAGCTTCTGGTGAGTTTTGCACGTCTAGTTGTTTCATCTAACAGATAACAAAAGAATTGCTTCAGGCATGTGTTTTCTAAAAATAAAATTTTCAACTTTTTTCAATCAAGATAAGAACTAAAGTATTGTGATAACTTACACGTTGGGCAAACCAATCTGGAAAGGCTTGTTCATGTCTTTCTTGCACATTAGTTGCTCCTTGTCTTGTAATGTATTGTCTATGCTCCCTATATGAAAAGTTTCAAAGATTATGAGATATTCATGGATAAAATAAACTATGAAAGATGAAGGAAAGAGCTACTTACTGTAAATAGCAATCAATCTCTAGACAATTATTTAACACATACATTCGAACCTTCTGAAGATCGGTTAATTCTATATTGAAAGGATTTGCAGCTCCCAAAGGACGCACATTTTGTGTAAAAACAGAAAGGCCTTTGTACTGTTGTCCTTGAAGACCATCATCATTTCTCTCTTGTCGATTGAATCTTGTTTCAACATCTTCAAAGTACATAGAACAAAAATTGATGCATTCATTGGCAATGTATGTTTCCGCGATCGAACCCTCTGGGCATGCTTTGTTTCTCACATATTTCTTCAATGTGCGCAAGAACCTTTCAATTGGATACATCCATCGGAATTGCACCGGTCCAGCAATCATTGCCTCACGAGGAAGATGAATTGCCAGATGTACCATGACGTCAAAAAATGTGGGTGGAAATATCTTCTCAAGCTTGCACAATATGATAGCAATGTCTTTTTCCATTTGTTCCAACTTTTTCAAATTCAATGTTTTGGAACACGACACCTTGAAAAATAAACTCAACTCAATTAATGCATCACACACGTCTTTCCGCAAATGTCCACATATTGCCACAGGTAGTAACCGTTGTAGAAGAACATGACAATCGTGACTTTTCACTCCTGATAACTTACAACCACTATCATGTACACACCGAGAGATTTGATGCAAAACCATCAGGAAATTTCACCAACTTCAGCAAAGAACAAAAGCTCTTCTTCTCATCTGAGGACATTGTGTAGCAAGCTTGTGGCATCACATATTTTTCACCATTCGGAATCAGGTGCAACTCCTTCTTGATACCCATTTCCTGCATATCCAGTCGTGCCTTCACATTGTCCCTTGTTTTGCCCTCAATATTCAGTAATGTTCCCACCACATTATCGCATATGTTTTTCTCGATGTGCATCACATCTAAATTGTGACGCAACTTTAGTGATCGCCAATATGGCAATTTCCATAATATGCTTTTTTTCCTCCAATTCAACTCACTTGAACTACGCTTTCTTTTTCATTTATTTGGATCATTACCAAGCTCAACATCTTTTACCCACTGCAGTTGCATGAGAATATCATCCCCGGATAGTTGTTTAGGTGGCAACCTCTTCTCTACATTACCATCAAACTCCTTTTTTTTTCTCCGCCAACAATGATCTACCGGGAGGAAACGACGATGACACATGTAACTCATCTTTCTTCCATGCTTCAAGTAACAGGAAGATGTCTCCTTGTTTCAATTAGGACATGCTAATTTTCCTTTTGCAGACCAACCGGATAAGTACGCATAAGCAGGAAAGTCATTAATTGTCCACAATAGTGCTGCATGCATCCGAAACTTCTCTTTCTTTGACACATCATAAGTGTCCACACCATCTTTCCATGAAACCTTCAATTCATCTATCAATGGTTCCAAGAAGACATCAATGCTATTTCCAGGAGACTTTGGCCCAGATATATGTAATGACATCATGAAAAATGGCTCTTTCATGCACATCCAAGGAGGTAAGTTGTAGGGCATAACTATCATTGGACACATACTATAAGCATTAGTCATATTCCCAAATGGATTGAAACCATCAGTGGCTAGTCCAAGCCGAACATTTCGTGGTTCATTCGCAAACCAACCATATTTCTTGTCAAACTCCCTCCAAGCTTCAGAATCAGCTGGATGCCTTAATACTTTCTTATTAGGATCCTCGTTACGCTTCTCTTTATGCCACCTCATATGTGAAGCTGTCTTCCTACACATAAATAATCTTTGAAGTCTCGGTATTAGGGGAAAGTAGCGCAAGACTTTATGTGGAATGTTTTTACCCTTTGGTTGATCACATTTGTATCTAGGCTGCTTACATTTCGGACATTTCTCAACCTTTTCATAGCCCTTCCAGAAGAGTACACAATTATTTATACACACATGTATCAACTCATACCCGAGGCCCATATGTTGCAAAATTTTCTTAGCTTCATAATGAGACTTTGGCAATGTCTTTAAGCTAGGATTTGCATCCTTAAATAAGTCAAATATCTGGTCGAATGATTTGATACTCCAACCATTCATTAGCTTAATGTGAAACAACTTTATCAAGAAAGATAACTTAGAATAACTTTGGCACCCTAGATATAGTTCACGCTCAAGATCTCTTAGCAATCGGGTAAACTTGTCTTGCTCCCCATCAAAACATCGAGAATCATTGCTGGTGGATGATTCCTATACGGGGCATCTTCCTCATGTGTGTTATATGCTTCAGTCATAATTGTATCCATAAATGTTCCTGCAAACAAATCTTCCACAATTTCTTGCATTGCATTTGTATCTCCTCCTTCATTGCATCCAATATTGTCATTATCATCCTCCCTCATCAGTTCTTCAAGAGTCTCACCATGCAAATACCACCGCGTATAAGTTCCTTCCATGCCATTAGCATACAAGTCACAATGCACCTCATCTACATATTTATAGTACACATTGTTGCATCTTCGGCATGGACATCTGGTTTTACCACTTCTATTTGTATGATGTCATGCAAATTCCACAAATTCATCTACTCCATTCATATATTGTGTGCAAACCCTATTCTTAAGTTGCATCCAACTTCGATCCATAGAATACCTATTAAAAGTAGTAAGTTTGTGACATGAATGAGGCAATAAATACAAAAGCACATGTGACAATTATAATTCCTAGGCACACTTTCCTTAATCCATGATACTGCTAAAAGTCAACAATTAGCTCTCTCGTTTAGAAAATACAAATATCATCAGAAGCCATTGTAGATAAGGTAATTGGGAAGATAGGAGCAATTTACTTTCTAGCATAATCAACCTTAGTCAAACAAACAAATCAAATTAAATAATCACTATTAGCCTATAAACTACATCCTATGAGCCAGAGATCATGCTACACTGTATGAGAACTCTGAAAACTAGCTAATTGGATGCTAAACAACTATATAATTATAATACGTAAAAGATCTTGGCGAGTAGAGAGAGTTGGATAGTTAAATAACTGGAACTATCTATATGCCCTTAAAGCCCATCCCTTTAAAGTTTAAATTCCCAAGCTATACGCACTTTACACCACCCCTATACTAAGTCAATGGTTTAATACAATAGAACCCAATTGTCCACTAAACTGAGTTCCCTAATTCGACCATGCTCCCCTCACCTTCCTCCTTCACTCCCTCGGCCCCTCCAGTTCAACTCAAGGATATCCGAACCAATTTACTACAAAAAAGAAGACCCATGTAAATTATGATAATTTAAACTGATCCAGCTGCCACAAGCAAAAACACCTGAAAAGCTAGATTAATCAAACACTTCAGCTTCCTAGATCAAACTGAACTCCTTGAATGCATTTAAACCTTATCACATAATAAGTTATTAGATGACATCTAAAGCTAAATGCATAACATTTTTTGGAAGAACTAAGCATCATCATAATATTGTAGAAGAAGAGTAAGAAAGGAACACTTAAATAGGAAGGGGAAGGGGAAGGGGAAGGAGAGAAGGTGGGAAATATTAGATAGAGAAGAGGGTAACTGATGTAAATTTTAATATAATACTCGCAAGCGCACGAATCTAATGCAGAATAGTGGCTACGAGGTCGATCCCTCAGAGACTTAGTAAGATATTCAACCTAATTCTAGAGTAAGTAGCAAGTAATAATGAAATGTAAAGTTCTAATTTTTATTTTCTTTTTAAGCAATCAATTGTTCAACTAAACTAAAAACACAGAAATTAACTAAACAAAAGATAAAATAATAAAGAAAAATTCTGTGTTCTGCTGTTTTCAGTCTGTCTTTAATCCCGTCCTGCTTTCCTCTTTCCTCCACCTTCAGCAACAATCTCTCGATTGCACGCCTCAACCGTTCTACTCTTTCTCTCGAACAGAGTAGACAGTCCCCAATTCCAGCCAAAGCAAAGCAGCCCTTTTTCCTCTCTGGCAACACTGCTCTTCTTTCTCAAGCAAGAACAGTTCTGTTCTCCTCCTCTCCGGCCGAGCAGAATCTCTCCCGTCGGCACTGCCCAGTACCCAGCCAACTTCAGCACAGAGCAGCCGTCACCTTCTCGCTGGCCTCCCCCTTCTTTCTGGCAATCATGAGTCCAAAAGCCACCCACTTTCCTGCCACAGCAAGGCCGTCTCCTCTCTCTGCCTCTCGACAAAGCCTCCACCACCCACGAGCAGAATACAGAACCCCCTTTCTTCCAAAAGCCAGAGCCCGAACCTTCCCCTCAGCACGAACAACCCCCCAACACAGCCAAAACCACTCTCCTTGCACAGCACGGCCGCCACTCTCTCGAGCAACCAGCACCTCCCTCCAGCAGAGCCGCCCTCCTCCACAGAACCCCCCCTTCTCCGTTCGAATTCTCTTCCAATTGCAGCCAAAATTCCAACTTTATGCCCCCTCGATACAGAGCCAAATCGTGCCAAATAAAGCTTCCAAATCAGAGCCAAAATCCGCCCCTTCTCCGTTCGAAACAACATTTGGCAACTCACCATTCTGAGACAAATCCAAAACTCTTCTTTCCCGATTTAGCTTTGTCACACGCATCTTTCCAGGTCGAGCAGTTTTTTTTTTCCTTTCGGTTCTGCTGTTCACACCGGAATTCTCCCGTCGCCGGCTTCTTTTCCACCGCCGTCATCCGCCATGCTCGTCAGCCTCGCCGCCACGCCGCCGGAAGCGAGACCCACCGTCTCTGGCCGCCGCTATTCCACCTCCGGTGCTCACTCCGACAGAACAAAGCCTCCGTTGCTCTGTTCTGTCCCAGGCGCCCGAGCCATCGGGCTCGGGTCGCTTTCTTCGATTTTTTATTTATTTTCTGAACCGAACCAAAACCAGACCGGCCGCCTCCGGTTCTTTCTTTTCTTTTCCTTTTTTTTTCTTTTTCTTAATTAAAACCCGCCGTATTAATCTCAGCCGCCGGATCTTCGAAACCCGTTTGACGTGCTCCACTTTTACGCAGTGAATCTGGACTTCTAAACCTGCATAAATAAAATCAAACATCATTTAGACACATTATCAAATATAAATCCAATAAATCTAATTAACGCATCTAAATTAATCAATTAAGCGCATTTATTCATTAAACTCCTAATTACTCACTTAACACAGATAAACATTAATTATCCTTATTTTAACTAAAAATGCGACTAACAAATAGGTAGAAAGGTGATCTATATATGAAATATGCATTTTATTATCTCCTAAACTTATATTTATGCTAGTGTTTGTTTAGAATTATTGCTACTTTAATATAGTTTTTGGTTTTTGTAGGAAACAAGAGTAAAACGCAGAAATGGGATAAAACGCGACTCTAATGATTGAATATTAACAACTTCGATTGCATATCTATGATGGAACTGATTTAAGCTTCATGTTAAAGTACACGAAGTCAGCTTTCCAACGCCACTGACTGTTCGCAATTCGGAGTTCTGAGCAAAAAGTTATGATCATTTGAAATATTGCATGCGAAAGAGGCACGATTTAAGAGAAGAACCGTCAAGATGAGATTGGATGGATGAGATCGATACGACGGGTTTTATTTGATTAAAAGAAAAAAAAAAGAAGAAAGGATTAAATCCGGTCCGGTTCAATTAAAAGAAAAAGAAAAATAGAAAATAGAAAACCGGCCCGAGCCGAAGCTCGGGCCGTTCGTCCAGAAGCAGAGCGTTCGAGCTCTGCTCGAACGCCGGCGAAGGTGAAGGTGGGTCTTGGCGGCGGCGGGTTTCGACGGCGACAGAGGACATGACGGCGGCAAGGCTGGGCCGAGACGCCGGAGAGGTCGGCGACGATCGAGACGGCGAGGCACGGCGGCGGCGGCGGAACTTGACAAAACAGAAAAAAAATAAACAACTGAGTTCTGTTTGTGACGGCGGCGGAATCGGCCGGGGGCTGGATTTGAACGGCGGATGAGCTCCGTGCGACGGTGGTCCTGGACTGATGGCGACCGGCAATGGCAGCTAGGCTTGGACGAAGACGACGGCGGAAAAACAGAGCGTGCTCAAATCGGGAAAGCAAAACAGAGAATCGTGCCGGAATTGGAAAGCTTCGATTTGGACTCCTTCCTTGATTAGGAATTGACTAAGGATCGGATTTGGAAGCTAGAATCGTCTATAAAAACAGAGAGATCCGGAGAGCTTGAGGAGAGGACGCCCGGCCGGAAAACAGAGAGCTGAACAGAGATATTTTCCACCGGAAAGCAGGGGCTTTCCGGCGTGGTTTTGGCTGGAAGGGAGAAGGGAGAAGGCCGGAGGGGAGAAGGAGGAGAAAAGGGAAGAGAAAGGAGAGGTTTTGGGTTGAATTGCGAAGATGCTACAGTAAATCCGATTTTCTACAGTACCCGTGCATGTTGGAGAAGACGATGAATAGTGCGCAGTGAACAGTACTCATGAATAGTGTTTTTCGGTGAATAGTGCAAAACGACGCCAACGAATCAACAACGTTCTCCTTGTCCGATGGCCGGCTAAATCCTTGTCCAAGGCGTAGATGAAACCCGAGTAAATTGGTTGTATCGTTTTCTTTCATCTTAATCTTAATTTACCTTGATTGGTGTATGAATCTTATTATAGAATCACTGTTAATTTATTGAGGTTTATTCTATGTGCTCGAGAGAGGCTAGAGTGAATTCTTGTGAGTTTCAATCCGAGGAATACTTGCGTGTCCGAGAGGAACGTAAGTAGACTAAGGTGTTATAAAAGAATAAGATTTCATTGGTTTATGCTCGAGAGAGATAGATCACAGTTCCATATTTTTAATTGCTTATGTGTTACGTCCGAGAGGAGAGCACTACATTTTGAATTGACAAGTATATGTCCGAGAGGAATATACTAGCCAATCAGGAATTTATTCAAAAGAGAGAGACGATAAGCTGGTTTATTGTGTGGTGGATTCGAAGCCTTGACACTTCTCCATATTAGTTAAAATCTATTTTAAAAGTAGTTAAATTTTATTGCTTTCTCTAGATTAATTTAAACAGAATTTGCTTTCACTTGAATTTGGTAAAATATTAGTCCGTCCCTGAGGTTCGACAACCCTTTAATACTCACTGTAGTACAATTGCCTTGTGCACTTGCAAGGGTTTTATATTTAAACGATCAAGTTTTTGGCGCCGCTGCCGGGGACGGCACAATAGTTTACCAGATTCTTAGCATAATTAGTGTTAGAGTAGTTTAGTGAGTCTTAACTTAGATTATTTATCAGTAGCTTAATTTGTGTTTTTTCTTTCTTTTTTGCAAGGTTAAGAGAAGACGTGGAATTCTCGCCAACGTGGAAGGGCCACCCCTTCCCCTAGTTTGCATTCTCTTATTCTTCCCTTTTTAGATTAACTTGTGTGTTTGGTGTTTTTCTTTTCTTTCTGTGACTGCATGTTGTGCATGTTGTGGCTATTAGGACTGTTAGTTGTCGATATCTAGGACTGATGATTGCTAGTTTGGCTTACGGCCAATGACTCCCAACCAGTTTGGCTTACGGCATTAGGTTTTAAGTAGACCGCTTCGGGCCCGAGCATCAGCCTAAGTTAATCTTATAAAGTCAAGCAGCCCTTTTTCTTTTATTTTGTTTATTTTTATTTTTTCGCATTTTCATTTTATTTTCAGCACATATTTTCAGCAATCTTTATTCCGTCCAGGCTGTATTATACTCTCAACCTATTTCCGGTTCCAATCCCTTGCCATAGCCAAGTAAATGGTCTATCATGATCTTTTAAGCTCAACAGACAACCACATATCATCCAATGACTCTGACTAAAGATATCCCACTGTAAATTAGCATTCAACAAATCTCTAGACTGTATTACTTTATGTAACTAGTGTGTGTGAGTGAGTTTTATTAGCTCAAGCACATGTTCCAAGAGGACTGTAACAGAAAGATATTGCTCAGTTAAGTTCTCTATCCTCCAGTATACTTACTCACACTTCCAATGCAAATTAATCTCTTAAAAATTGAAATATGCATTATAAAGGGATAAACTATCAAAACCTAAGAAAAATACTAACAAAAGACCTAAAACTAAGTAAATTTTTATGTTTTTTTTTAATTTTCTCAATTTTTTCAATTTTTCTAATTTTTTTAATAATAATAAAAACTAAAGGAATACTACTTTTCTTTTCTACACCCCCAAACCTAAACGAAACATTGCCCTCAATGTTTACCAAAATAAATATCACAATGATGAGTAAAAAGAAAAGGAGTGTAAGGAAAGAAATCACCTGAATGGAGATGCCTCAGAGTAGATGTAGAGCATTGAAACACACAAACTAAGAATGAGGAGTAAGTACAAAATATAGAAAAAGAAAATACACCCCCAAACCTAGATTGTAGCATCCCCACACATGTATCAACAACCTAAATATTAAACAAATAAAAAGCTATCAAAAACCAAAAATTTTGGGTTGCCTCCCAAGAGCGTTAAGTTTTACGTCTTCAGCCAGACGTAACCAAAAAATCAAGTAGGAGCATTAGGTTCGTCCAAATCTATAACAGTCTCCTCTCTCTCAGTAAAACCCTCTAAATATGGTTTCAATCTTTGCCCATTAACTTTGAAAATAGTTCCATCTTTAGGGTTTTGAATGTCAACCGCTCCATGGGAAAATACTTTGTGCACAATGAAAGGTCCAGACCATCGGGAACGGAGTTTTCCTGGGAAGAGATGTAACCTGGAGTTATAGAGCAAAACTTTTTGACCGGGCTCAAATGACTTTCTCAGGATTGACTGATCATGAAAAACTTTGGTCCTCGCTTTGTAAATCTTCGCATTCTCATAAGCCTCATTACGAATTTCGTCTAATTCATTGAGCTGCAATTTGCAAAGTGTTCCAGCCTTGTCCATATCAAAGTTAAAAGTTTTGATGGCCCAATAAGCACGATGTTCTAATTCCACAGGTAAATGACAAGGTTTTCCAAATACAAGTCTATAGGGAGACATTCCAATTGGTGTCTTAAAAGCAGTACGGTAAGCCCACAATGCATCATTTAATCTGTCAGACCAATCCTTTCGGTCGGGACGAACCGTTTTCTCAAGAATGCGTTTAATTTTCCTATTTGAAACTTCTACTTGGCCACAAGTCTGCGGATGATATGGAGTGGCAATTTTATGAGTAATGGAGTACTTTTTCAGAAGTGATTCAAAAGCTCTATTGCAAAAATGTGTACCACCATCACTTATAATTGCTCGAGGGGTTCCAAAACGAGAAAATATGTTTTCTTTCAAGAACCGAACCACCACTTTGTGATCATTTGTTTTGCAGGGAATGGCCTCTACCCATTTGGAAACATAATCTACTGCAACGAGGATATAGAGATAACCAAACGATGGAGGAAATGGGCCCATGAAGTCAATACCCCAAACATCAAAAAGTTCAACAATCAGAATGTTAGTAAGGGGCATCATGGACCTACGTGATAGTGTACCCATACGTTGGCATCTGTCACATTTTGTGCAAAATTCATGAGTATCTTTGAATAAAGTAGGCCAATAGAAACCACTCTGCAAAATTTTTGCAGCAGTCTTTTTCGCACCGAAATGGCCACCACATGCATGAGCATGGCAAAAAGAAATGATACTATCAACTTCATGCTCCGGCACACATCTC
Organism: Houttuynia cordata; assembly: GCA_039654745.1. Lineage (NCBI taxonomy): Eukaryota > Viridiplantae > Streptophyta > Magnoliopsida > Piperales > Saururaceae > Houttuynia > Houttuynia cordata. The sequence goes on along the minus strand of CM077505.1, from coordinate 45,365,471 downwards.
CTAATGATTTGATCTGGGCAATACTTGAACAGGTATGGATCATCCCAGAAAAAATGCTTAACCTCGGCGAAGAATTTGGATTCATCTTGTTTTGTCCAATGTTCAGGAAGTTGAGTTGTGACAAGATAATTAACAATATCAGCATACCAAGGCAATTGAGAGACAGCAAAAAGTTGTTCATCAGGGAATGACTCATTCAAAGGTAAGTGTTCCTCAGCAGACTCGTCAATAAGTCTAGGCAAGTGATCATCAACAACATTTTCAGAACCTTTCTTATCTCTTATCTCAATATCAAATTCTTGAAGTAATAGGACCCAACGAATTAAACGAGGTTTAGTGTCTTTCTTTGAAAGAAGATATTTCAGGGCTGCATGATCTGAAAACACTATGACCTTGGATCCTAAGAGATATGATCGGAACTTGTCTAGAGCAAAAACTACAGCCAACAACTCTTTTTCTGTAGTAGAATAATTGAGCTGAACCTGAACTGGGCTGACCCAAGTACTATCTGATATGGGGTAAATGATGCCAACATCTAACAATTTTAGCATCTCGGTTCTGACGACCTCCTTCATATTAGGGTTAAGTCTGCGTTGCATTTCACGGGAAGATTTTGCATGCTCCTCAAGGTAAATATGATGCATACACAGAGCAGGACTTATACCCTTAATGTCTGCTATTGTCCACCCCAAAGCTGTCTTATGTTCGCGAAGAACATTAAGCAACTTGCCTTCCTGTTCTGAATCAAGGTCCGAAGAGATGATAACAGGCAAGGTATCAGAAGAACCTAAAAACGCATATTTAAGTGTATCAGGTAATGGTTTTAGGTCAAGTTGGGGTGGTTTTTCAATAGATGGGACAAGTTTAGACTCGGGAACTGGAAGAGGTTCCACCCTGGCTGTCCATTTGGTTGGGTCCAATATAGGGGTAGAGTCAAGCAATGCATTGACGTCTCTAATAGACCCTTCGATGTCAAAGTCTAAGCCAAAATGAGTTAAACATGTCTGGAGGGGATCATCATTTAAAACAGTTTGCAGGGATTCCTCTACCAAACTTTCAATCATATTCACTGCAAAAGAATCATCCGTCTCTGGGGGTTGTTGTCTAACATTAAAGACATTGAGTTTGACCTTTAAATTGCCAAAAGACAACTTCATAACCCCATTTCTACAATTTATTATGGCATTGGATGTGGCTAAAAATGGCCTTCCCAAAATCACAGGAATCTGACTACCAGGATTCTGTACAGGTTGGGTATCTAAGACAATAAAGTCTACGGGGAAGTAAAATTTATCCACCTGAACCAGAACATCCTCAATAACACCGCGTGGGACTTTAACTGATCTGTCTGCAAGTTGCAGTGTTATGGTAGTCGGTTTCAACTCTCCTAACCCAAGTTGCTCATAAACAGAGAATGGTAGCAAATTTACACTAGCTCCTAAGTCCAACAATGCCCTCTCCACAGTATGGTCTCCTATAACGCATGAAATTGTGGGACATCCTGGATCTTTGAACTTAGGAGGAGTGTTATACTTAAGAATTGAGCTAACTTGTTCAGTGAGAAACACTTTCTTGTGTGCATTCAATTTTCTTTTCTGGGTGCACATGTCTTTTAAGAATCTTGCATAAGCGGGAACTTGCTTAATAGCATCGAGCAATGGAATATTGATTTGCACTTTCTTAAAAATTTCCATTGTCTCATCAAGTTTGTTCCCTTGAGATGTTTTTGCAAGTATTTGAGGAAAAGGTGCCTTGGGTATATAGGGTGGAATATGGTTAGACTCAGGACATGAAGAAGCTTCTAGGCTCTTCTTCGATGTATTAGGACTCACGTCTGGTCTAGTGGTGCTCTCTTGCTCCTCACCCTTTCTAGCAGTTGTGTCTATGGCAGTCTTAGGTAGTTCAACATTATTGTCAATTTGTTTTCCACTCCTAAGTGTAGTTATAGCTTTAACTTGCGCTGGAGGGTGGTCTTGACAAGAATTAGATCCCACTTCAAATTGTCCTTTGGGATTAGCTACAGGTTGACTAGGGAACCTACCTTTTTCCCTCTCATTTAATGCAGAAGCCAATTGACCCATTTGAAGTTCCAGCTTCGCAATTGCTTGCGAGTTGGCATGTAAAGAATGTTGGGTATCTTTTTGAAATTATAGAGAGCTTTGCATGAACAAATTCAAAGTATCCTCAAGAGATGGTTTCTTGGGTTTTGTAGGGAATGTTTGAACTTGTTGAGGGTAAGATTGATTGGGAGGGTACCCTGGTGGTCCTCCTTGATGCGGACCTTTGGACCATGAAAAATTGGGATGCCTTGCCCAACCTGGGTTATAAGTTTCCGAATATGGGTTATTGCCATGTCGAGGAAAGGCATTTATAGCATTAGCCTGATCGCTATTGTATTCCACTCCAGAGGTGTTAGAGGGACAGTTTTGTGTGACATGGGAGGGGTTAGAGCAACTAGCACACACATTGACATGTGATGGCATTTGGGGCCCACCAGCAGACATCAACGCATCAAAGCGTTGTGTCAGGCTGTCGATCTTGGAAATCAAATGTGCATTATTGTCTATCTCATATACGCCTGCTTTCTTTTGAAAAGGAAACGTTCTGTCAACTCTACTTGAGCAATCCCATTGCTGAGAATTCTCGCATAGAGTCTCAATAAAATCCCATGCTTCTTCGGCACTTTTCATCATAACTGACCCACCACTAGCGGCATCAACCATTTGACGGTTCTGAGGTGTTAAACCGTCATAGAAGAATTGAACTTGTTGCCACTTTAAAAATCCATGGTGTGGACACTTAAGGAGCAAATTCTTCCATCTTTCCCAACACTCATAAAAGTGTTCACCCTCCTTCTGCATGAAATTTGTAATTTCTCTACGAAGGGCATGAGTTTTATGAACAGGGAAGAATTTGTTCAAAAATTTTTCAGCTAATTGATCCCAACTCCTAATTGTTCCAACTTCTAAAGAGCTCAACCATGCTTTCGCTTTTTCTTTCAAAGAAAAAGGAAAGAGGCGCAACCTAACATATTCATCAGAGAAATTTTGGAATTTAAATGTAGCACAAATGTCAAGGAACTCTTTAACATGATTATAGGGATCTTCTTTATTGGAACCATAGAATGTGGCCAAGAGTTGCATCACCCCTGGTTTCAACTCAAAGTGGTGTGCCGTGGTGAGCGGCAACACTATGCAAGAAGGTGAGTTGAATTGAATGGGGGATGAATAATCTTTTAGTGTCTTCCTCACATTCTCATTTTCCATGTTACCTAATTGATGTGTAACATCCATTATATGTTTTAATCTTGCTTTGAAAGTTCTTTCAATTTCTAGGTCAAGAGGTGCAAGCTTTTCACCCAGTGACCGACGACCAAGCATACACTAATTAACGGCACTAAAAATTAAATACCTGGAACAACCCTAAAAATTGCAACTAACACAAGCATGCAATCACAGAAAGAAATATAAAAATACTAAGCACCTAGAAAAATTAAAAGAGAAGGTAAAAGAATGCAAACGAGGGGAAGGGGTGGCCCTTCCAACGTTGGCGAGAATTTCGCGTCTTCTCTTACTCCTACAAAAAGACAAAACACTAATAAGCAACAAAAAATTAAACTAAATTAAACTGAAACTAAACTACTCTAAGAATTTGGTAAATTATCCTACGCAGTCCCCGGCAACGGCGCCAAAAACTTGATGTAAATTTTAATATAATACTCGCAAGCGCACGAATCTAATGCAGAATAGTGGCTACGAGGTCGATCCCTCAGAGACTTAGTAAGATATTCAACCTAATTCTAGAGTAAGCAGCAAGTAATAATGAAATGTAAAGTTCTAATTTTTATTTTCTTTTTAAGCAATCAATTGTTCAACTAAACTAAAAACACATAAATTAACTAAACAAAAGATAAAATAATAAAGAAAAATCATGTGTTCTGCTGTTTTCAGTCTGTCTTTAATCCCGTCCTGCTTTCCTCTTTCCTCCACCTTCAGCAACAATCTCTCGATTGCACGCCTCAACCGTTCTACTCTTTCTCTCGAACAGAGTAGACAGTCCCCAATTCCAGCCAAAGCAAAGCAGCCCTTTTTCCTCTCTGGCAACACTGCTCTTCTTTCTCAAGCAAGAACAGTTCTGTTCTCCTCCTCTCCGGCCGAGCAGAATCTCTCCCGTCGGCACTGCCCAGTACCCAGCCAACTTCAGCACAGAGCAGCCGTCACCTTCTCGCTGGCCTCCCCCTTCTTTCTGGCAATCATGAGTCCAAAAGCCACCCACTTTCCTGCCACAGCAAGGCCGTCTCCTCTCTCTGCCTCTCGACAAAGCCTCCACCACCCACGAGCATAATACAGAACCCCCTTTCTTCCAAAAGCCAGAGCCCGAACCTTCCCCTCAGCACGAACAACCCCCCAACACAGCCAAAACCACTCTCCTTGCACAGCACGGCCGCCACTCTCTCGAGCAACCAGCACCTCCCTCCAGCAGAGCCGCCCTCCTCCACAGAACCCCCCCTTCTCCGTTCGAATTCTCTTCCAATTGCAGCCAAAATTCCAACTTTATGCCCCCTCGATACAGAGCCAAATCGTGCCAAATAAAGCTTCCAAATCAGAGCCAAAATCCGCCCTTCTCCGTTCGAAACAACATTTGGCAACTCACCATTCTGAGACAAATCCAAAACTCTTCTTTCCCGATTTAGCTTTGTCACACGCATCTTTCCAAGTCGAGCAGTTTTTTTTTTCCTTTCGGTTCTGCTGTTCACACCGGAATTCTCCCGTCGCCGGCTTCTTTTCCACCGCCGTCATCCGCCATGCTCGTCAGCCCGCCGCCACGCCGCCGGAAGCGAGACCCACCGCCTCTGGCCGCCGCTATTCCACCTCCGGTGCTCACTCCGACAGAACAGAGCCTTCATTGCTCTGTTCTGTCCCAGGCGCCCGAGCCATTGGGCTCGGGTCGCTTTCTTCGATTTTTTTTTTATTTTCTGAACCGAACCAGAACCAGACCGGCCGCCTCCGGTTCTTTCTTTTCTTTTCCTTTTTTTCTTTTTCTTAATTAAAACTCGCCGTATTAATCTCAGCCGCCGGATCTTCGAAACCCGTTTGACGTGCTCCACTTTTACACAGTGAATCTGGACTTCTAAACCTGCATAAATAAAATCAAGCATCATTTAGACACATTATAAAATATAAATCCAATAAATCTAATTAACGCATCTAAATTAATCAATTAAGCGCATTTATTCATTAAACTCCTAATTACTCACTTAACACAGATAAACATTAATTATCCTTATTTTAACTAAAAATGCGACTAACAAATAGGTAGAAAGGCATATAAAAATATGTATATTTTCCATATATCAGTAACAAACCCAAAAGGGGGAGAGGAGAGAGAGAGAGATATAAGAGAAGAAAGTCTAACAGATATCTGTCATGGATTTCTATCATCTTAATCTTCCTCAAGACAAAACATTTGTTTTCCTCTTGACATGCACTTACTCACCTAATAAAGGATCAGATGAAAATAGCATGATTAACTTCATTCTCAAATAGCATGATTAACTTCATTCTCAAATCACGCCCAACATCAGACATGATTTTATACTCACGCTATCTACGCTTAGAGAAAAAGGATGGCAGGCATGAGAATATGAAACAGTAAAAAAAACATATAGGTGAAAAGATAATAGCTTAAAGCATTGATATAACTGAAATTTCACCTCCCATGCGACTTGTCCCTTGTGCACTAGGGTCATTTGAATAAGATTAAATTTCTTCGCTCATAATGTTACTTTTTCTTTTAGCAGTATCTATAACCATAATGAATAGTTGACAATCCAGAAATATATAGTCAGTCTTCCAACAAAGGAAGCAGCTTGATGAAAAAACACGATGCATCTACATTAAGATCCGAAGCCAAAATCGACAGAGATGTAATGGTATATCAATCAACCATAAAATGCCACGGAATCGCAATCAGACCAAATACTCGAAAAATAACGAATGAATCCCTAACCTAAAAATAGAACCAGGGAAAAATCGAAGGGTTGGGGAAGAGGGAGGGGAAGGAAGAGATGAGAGGGAGATAAAGGAGTGAGAGGAGAGAGTACCCGGTAAGAAACCCCTATGCCAGAGAGTTCGCCGCTCGCTGCCAGTGGGACTTTGCGAACTTGAGGGCGGAGGAGCTGGCTGAGGGAAAAGTGACGAGGGGCGGGGTTTTTTCTAGATAGAAAATGGGGTGAGAAGTAGGGGGCAGAAGACGCCATGGGAAGGACCTTTCCAAGGGGAAAGAGGTTCGTCCATCAGAGTGCAGTGGAGGTGGGGAAGCAGTCGGGACCAAGGAGGAGGGATTTTTTTTGGGGGGGGGGGGGGGGGGGTTAAAGCTACACCCCTGGTGCCACAGGCCCACAGGTTGAGCCAGGGGAAATGAAATTAAGGAGCAGGATTGCCGGGGGGGGGGGGGGGTAAAGCTACAACTCCGGTGCCACAGGCCCACAGGTTGAGCCAGGGGAAATGAAATTAAGGAGCAGGATTGCCAGGGAGCCGTTGATCTTCGAGATCGACTTTATGGTGCATGAGGGGATTTTCTTAGGAGAAATTAATGGGGGAAAACTTTTATGAGTCAAGTCATCTCGAGCAGTCGAATTTTAATCCAACGGCTAGTGTCAAATTAGTGGGTATGTAATTGTGAATCACAACCCACCTTTGGCTCATGTAAGCTGCATAAGACCAGTCTCATTTAAACTTATTTTATTTAGCTTATATGAGCCCAGTTTAAGTTATAGCCGTTGGATTGAAATCCAACGGTACTCTAGATAAATATATGTTTACCCCTATATTAAGGAGCACCGTCGGATTGAAATCCGTCAGATCGAAACGGGTGGTCTTATGCCCAATCTCATATAAACGGTTTCAATTATTAGGTGTATTTAGAACATTACTCCTCGACGGCACTAGGGAGGCATTGATCTCTGAACTAGACAGTGCACAAGCTTTACATGTGTGTTAAGTTGTTTGGTGCATAGAGGTTTAGGGTATCATTGTCATTGTCATGTGGCATATTCATGGGGGCTGGTCATATCCCTAAACCACCGTCCATCTACTTCATCTTATTCTCTTTCTCCCTTTCTTACCATGTGAACACACTCATACTAATAAGATATTGCGTGTATTATAAAAAAAAAAGATATCGTGTGCATAAACATCCTTTGAAGTTCGTATTGTGTAACTAAACTCTAAACCCTCATGCCTAGTGCATCTCCAATCAAGCACAACTTTCCATCACTTACACCATGAAATTAAGGTGCCGACACAACTCATAGTTGACAATAAAACTATTTAATAATATATAAAATTATATATAAGAAATTATATTAATACATTTTATAAATTTAACAACTAATATTTTAAGCATTTTATTAAGTTTAAGTAAAGACTTCATAAACAAAATTTAAAATATTATTTTCAACAAAAAAAGATACTCTTGTGATGAACTCAACCATTTTTTTAATTACTTTTAGGAATAATTTTTTTTATAAAAAATATAAAAAGATAACCTTTTGCCACCATCTTACTAAGCCGTTGCGAATAATGGGATTAGTCAAATTTTTTTATTTTTTATATTATTATTTATAAAAAAGTATATTGTTTTTGCGACAAACTGGATAATTTGTCGCAAAAACTACTCATTATTTGCCACAAACCAAGGTCGTCACAATGTATGCAAGACTTTTGCGACCAAATAGGTCATTTGTCGCAAATATAGTGGCCTTCTGCGACTACTTGATCAGTTCCTCGCAAAAAGATGCATCTTTTGCAACAAACCTAAAAATCGTCGCAAAAGGTGATAATTTGCGACGAAAATGCCTCTGTCGCAAAAGCCCTGATTTGTTGTAGTGTCCGCTAATCGAGATCCAGTCAGTTTGATTTGTATGCACCTTTAAACTGACGGAGTAGTTCGTTGTATCTCGGGAACGAAACTCCTTTCATTGCCTGTGCACGGAGGGCGGCGTATCTGTTTCAAGGACAGCGCATAGCATGCCTCGAACCTAGTTTTTCTTTCTCCTCTAATTTTTAGTATTTTTATATAATAATTTGTCAATTGATTGTGTATAATTGGTAGTATTATTGCCCTCTTTTATGTGACAATCCCAACAATCTTGAAACAGATATTATTGTTCTTGTAGATGGCAAGAATTTCATGTGATGGCAGACAATGATGAAATTTTGGCTGACTCAATGAATCTTTTCTATGTGATTTGTGATGTTGCTGTGTCTTCAGAATCTGATAAGACTGCCAGTTCTTCTGATGTTGGAATTGCTAAGTCTGTTGATAGTGATAAATTCAAACAAGATGATGAATTGTGCCATGGGCAAATTTTGAGTGTTTTAAGCAATGAATTGTTTAATCTGCATGTGAACACTAAATCTGCTAAAGAACTATGGGATACTCTTGAGAGAAAATTTGGAAAGGAGCATGAAGGGGAAGAGAAATAGGTCATAGGCGAGTATTTTGACTACAAGATGGTTGATAACAAATCTGTTAGAGACCAAGTAGTCGAAATATAGAATTTGGTGGCTAAGATCATTGGGAAAGGTATTCCCGTTGACGAGAGGCTCCAAGTTCCGGTGCTTATCAACAAGGTACCACCCTCATGGCAGGATTTCCAAATTAACTTGAAGCACAAGAGGGACACAATGTCCTTTGATGACCTTATGATGGCCATACAAATTGAAGAGAAGCACAGGGGCAAGATGAAAATCTTGCAAGGTACTTCTTCTGGGGCCAATGATAGTGCTCAAGAAAATGTTGTGAAAGGGAAACCTAAGTCCTATGGCAACAACTATAAGAAGAACAAGAAATTTAAGAATCGGTCTTTCAAACCTGGTTCTAATATCCATAAGGACAAGAAGTTGAAGGCTTGTTGGGTCTGTGGGAAGCATGGACATTTTGCAAATAAGTGTAAAGAGAAGAAGGGCCAAGACCATAGTCATGGTGGGGCTGCATCTTCTGCTCAGGCTAATATGGTTACTTCAGATGACAGGTTAGTAATAACTAATCCTGAAATTAACTTGGCATGTAAATCTACCAATTGGTGGGTTGATACAGGGGCTACTGTTCACATCGGTGTTGATGTTTCTTCTTTTTCTTTCTATGAGAAAGTAAAGGATAGGACAGTGACAATGGGGGACTCCTCTGAGGCTAAAGTTTATGGAGTTGGAAATGTGGACATCCGATTTACATCGGGGAACACGCTGACACTCCATAATGTGTTGCACGTGCCTAGTGTGAGGAAGAACCTAGTTAGTGGAGTACTTCTTAGTCGAGAAGGATATAAATTAGTGTTTAAGTCAAATAAAGTTGTAATAACTAGACATGGTACTTTTATTGGGAAATGCTATGTGTGTGATGGTCTTTTTAAACCAAATTTGGTTTCTTGTAATAACTCTTTATTTCAAGTAGATGACTCTGTGGTTTATCATATTGATTCTTTTAATGTGTGGCATATGGGGTTAAGACATGTGATTTCACATACTATTAAAAGAATGATGAATCATTAATTGATTCCGAAATTGCATGATTGAGTCTCTTGATAAATGTGAAATATGTGTTCAAGCGAAACAACCTAGGAAACCTTATAGTTCTGTTGAAAGGTCTACATGTTTGCTTGATTTAATTCATTATGATATTTGTGAATTAAATGGATTATTGACTAGGGGTGGTATGAGATACTTCATTACATTTATTGATGATTACTCCAAATTTTGTCATGTGTACTTGCTTAAGTCTAAAGATGAGACTCTTGAGAAGTTTAAGATCTATAAGATGGAGGTTGAGAATCAAACTAAGAGGTAGATTAAAAGACTTAGGTCTGATCGTGGTGGGGAGTATTGTTCCCTTGAATTTTGCAAAAGATCAAAGAATAATACATGAGACCACAGCGCCTTACTCTCCTCAATCTAATGGTGTGGTAGAAAGAAAGAATAGAACTTTCATTGACATGATTAATTCTATGCTTTCCTCTTCAGGTTTACCGAAGAATTTATAGGGGGAGAAGCAATTCTTTCTGCGTGTGTGATCTTAAACTGTGTGCCTCATAAAGGACAAAATACAACCCCTTATAACTACGACCTCAGTGGCACTCATATAAGTGACAGTCTCCAAGGGTAATCTGCATAATAATACCCTGCCATTTAGGCCTTGACCTCATTAAGACTTTCGTCAACCTGTTTCATATGCAGTAGAGCACTCTCATCATAACACGAGAATGAGCATACAATTTATTAAAATAGTGCTCTCCAAGTCACGCATTAGCTAGTTGTTACCAATTGAATCTTCGTTGTGGGATCTCCAGGCAGAGAGATTGGGTTGCTACTAACGATGACTTAATCATAGGCTTTCAGCCCCATTACCCTTGATGAGTTAAGGACTTGCTCTGCCGACAATCCTTTCGTAAACGAATCAGCCAAATTATCCGTTGATCGTATGAAACTTAAGGTAATGACTCCCGAGGTAGTCAACTTGCGCAAGATTTTATACCTTAGTTCAATATGCCTGGAGGACCTCTTATTATGATTCTTACTTTTAACTTTATCAAGAGCTGATTGGCTATCACAGTGAATAAAAATTCCAGGAATTGGCTTATTCAACCAGGGTATATCTATTAAAAGATCCATAAGCAATTCCGCCATTCTTCCAGTTTTATCAAGTGCTACTATCTCAGCATCCATAGTAGACCTTGTTATTACAGTTTGCTTGGAAGATTTCCATGCAACTGCCCCACCACCAAGTATAAACACATAACCACTCGTGGCCTTTGTTTCATTAGAATCTGATACCCAATTAGCATCACTGTATCCTTCTAATACAGCAGGGAACCCAGAATAATATAAGCCATAATTTACACTTCCCTTCAGATATCTGAACACTCTCTCAATGGCAATCCAATGAGACTCATTTGGGCTCTTAGTGTATCTACTTAGTCTTCCCACAGCATAGGATATATCTGGTCTACTGCAGTTAGCTAGATAACTCAAACTTCCTATCAGCTGTGAATATCTAAGCTGTGACACACTCTCCCCACAATTTTTCTTTAGTTTTACACTTGAATCATACGGCGTACTGACAGGTTTTCTATCAAAGTAACCATACTTCTTTAGAATCTTCTCCACATAGTGTGAGCAGGGAACCCGGAATAATGTAAACCATAATTTACACTTCCCTTCAGATATCTGAACACTCTCTCAATGGCAATCCAATGAGACTCATTTGGGCTCTTAGTGTATCTACTTAGTCTTCCCACAGCATAGGATATATCCAGTCTACTGCAGTTAGCCAGATAACTCAAACTTCCTATCAGCTGTGAATATCTAAGCTGTGACACACTCTCCCCACAATTTTTCTTTAGTCTTACACTTGAATCATACTGCGTACTGACAGGTTTTCTGTCGAAGTAACCATACTTCTTTAGAATCTTCTCCACATAGTGTGATTGACTCACAATTATTCCCTTTGAAGTCCTATCAATCTTCAAGCCCAGTATGACCTTAGTAAGAACTAAATCTTTCATATCAAAATTCTAAAGGAAACCCTTAACCTTATTGATATGATTCACATTATCACCAAAAATCAAAATTTCATCAACATACAAACATAACATCACAAATGAATATTCAAATGACTTCCAATACAAGAATTTATCAGAAGTACACATTACAAAGTTATTAGAAAGAAGAACATTATCAAACTTTTGATGCCATTGTTTAGGAGCTTATTTTAACCCATAGAGAGATCTCACTAACTTACATACTTTTCTTTCTTGACCAGGAACTACAAAACTTTCAGGCTGCTCTATATAAATTTCCTCCTCCAATTCACCATTTAAAAATGGTCTTTCGACATCCATTTGAAGTTATAATGAGCTGCCAATGTAATAAACACTCGAATTGTAGTTATCATGGTCACAGGAGAATACTTGTCAAAGAAATCTTGACCTTCCTTTTGCCTATAATCTTTAGCCACTAATCTAGCTTTGTACTTTTCAATGGATCCATCGGGATAATATTTTCTTTTAAAAATCCACTTGTGCAAGAATTGAATCCATCTCACTCTGTACCGCCTCCATCTATAAAGGAGCTTTGCTAGACGACATAGCCTCACTAAAAGTCAAAGGATCATTCCCCACCATGAAAGTATAAAAGTCATCTCCATAGTTCTTCTCTATTCTGGTTCTCTTAGATCTCCTAACCTCCACATTGGTATCCGAATCTTCAATTTTGGGAATAGAAGACGATGAGGCATCTTCTTTATGCACTACAGCTTTACTCTTTTCCTTCATAGGAAATACATTCTCAAAGAATGTTCCATCATCAGACTCCTTAATAATATTAGGTGCATAATCCTGCCGATTAGACCCAATTACTAAAACCGATATGCTCTACTGTTTTGTGCAAAACCAATGAACACCGCATTATACGTTTTCGAACCTAGCTTATCCATTTTCACGTTTGGGATTTTCACTTTGGCAAGACATCCTCAAACCTTAATGAACTTTAAGCTTAGTTTTCTTCCTTTCATTAATTAACGAGGGCTTGTTCTCTAATGTGCAACTCATGAAAGGATATAAGGCGCATGGCCGTAAAACACTACCCCGAATGATCTCGAAAATGGAGTTACTCTAACTGTTAGGTTTGTCAAAGCTCTTGCTCTAAGGTTCAAGTTTAAGACTTAGTTCACTTTGAACTTGTGAGTGGCGGCTTACCGAACTAGGTGTAGGTTCAAACCCGCAAGGTACCTATCGCAGAAAACTTAGAGTACTATTGCTCAATGTCTCTTTCATGTGTTGTTTGTTTTCTAGTGTGTAGACTAGTTTAAAATCAAGTCATGGTGGGGATTGTTGATTTTTTACTTGGTTTTAAACCGAGATCATGATCGATCGGGCTTGACGATCGATCGTAGTCTCGGATTTGTTCTATTTTTCGTCAGGCCGAGATGATGATCGATCGTCGAGATGATGATCAATCGTCGTGACAGTTATCGGGCCTTTTCTACCGTTTTGGCTTCCAAAAGTTGCATTTTTTTATTCCTCTTCTTCCCAATAGAGTCCTTCATTATAAAGAGAACGAAAATTCTCAGAGGAAAAAAAGAGAGAACATATACAGAAAATAGAAACAGAAGGGATCCAAAAATCTTTTCTTCTTCTCTTAAAATTCTTCGTCCATCATTGAGCAATAGAATCTCCGCTGATCGAGATCCAGTTAGTTTAATTTATATGCACCTTCAAACTGACGGAGTGGTTCGTTATATCTCGGGAACGGAACTCCTTTCATTGCCTGTGCACGGAGGGCAGTGTATCTGTTTCAAGGACAAGGCATAGCGTGCCTCGAACCTGGTTTTTCTTTCTCCTCTAATTTCTGGTATTTTCATATAATAATTTGTCAATTTATTGTGTATAATTGGTAGTATTCTTGCCCTCTTTTATGTGACAATCCCAATATCTTCAACCAGTCGAGGCTTTTTCTGGATCATAGCAGCCCTACCGGCTTCCTTTACTGTCATCATAACCTGTCATGTGAAGACTCCATACTGCTCCTGCTGCTGAGAAAGATCTGCTTCCTTAGATGGAATTACTTGGGCCTCAACTAGGAAACATAAACCCCACATGGGTTCATAACATAATGGCCCCCCCAGCTGTGGCTAATTGGAAACCTGAAACAACACTAGTCTCAAGTCCTTGTGCCTCCAAAAGAAGTAATTGATTTATCTCTGCATTTTGATCTGGCTCAGATGTCCTAGAATTAGTATCGTTCACAAAGCTTAATCTTTGAGAAACATTTGGGAGTCCCTTAACAAGAGAAACTATTAGGTACGCGCGTAGGGGAACAGTCGTGCTCGAAGTAATTGATTTATCTCTGCATTTTGATCTGGTTCAGATGTCCTAGAATTAGTATCGTTCACAAAGCCTAATCTTTGAGAAACATTGGGGAGTCCCTTAACAAGAGAAACTATTAGGTACGCGCGTAGGGGAACAGTCGTGCTCATCACCAATAAATGATGGACACGACTCCCCTGCTTGTCATAATAGCCACAAGGGACCCACAAATTGGAAATTGTGTCTATCACTCATTGGTGATGAGCATACTGTTCCCCTACGCGCTGCGTACCTAATAATTTCTCCCTTAACAACAACATATGCACCGGGATGGTCCCCTTGTCTTGTATTTGGGACCCGGAGGACATTGGGTCCTACTTGACGTAGGCCAAGAGCCCACATTCTCTCTAAAAAAATTGAACCACAGAGTTCTGTACTTATCAACCTTGTCTTTTTCAAGAAGTTTACTAGATAAATCTATTTCACTCTCTATAGCATCAACGATGTTCTTGAATATCGTTATTGGGTCTTCCTTTCATCTGTGCTACTCACTCTTTCTTTCACTGCTTCAAGATTTTCGTTTCTCTGATAGTAATTAGTTTCCAAAATATTTCCTAATAAATCAGCATTTTCATCAAGGACTTTGGTTAAATTAGTAGGAAGTTTCATCAGCTGCACTCGAACCACACACCTTCCATTTGGAGTCGTCCTCTTAACTGAGTCAGCATCACCAAACATTATTTTCACATTCTCCATTGGATTCAATCCCTCCCCTTCAGTTGTTTCCTTATAGGACACAAGAGGAGGTGACACTTGCAAGCTCACCTTTGCAAATCTTTCTTTCAAATCCTTAATCAACGTTTCTAGATGCACCTCACCTTCAGCTGTAAGCACCTGTTCTCCTCTGGCAGATACTGTAACTTCCACAAAAGGGTCTGTTCGGTTCAAGAGCCTCAAGCCCTTCATAAGGGAACCCATATCAGCTGGATCTGAAGGCTCAATAGCCACTCTGAGAGTTGGGGCACCTTGAAAAACCATGTTCGAGAATGGCTAACAGTTTTTGGTTGACGAGAGAGCTGCACTTTTCAGAATATATACTGACACAAACTTAGGGCTGCATCTGGGTCGGGTAGGGTCTGGGTAGAGATATGCAAACAAGAGATGGTCCCGATGATTCTGGTTCTATAGTATTCTTGTTGAATGATGCTCGATATGAATGACAACCGTGTCTTTTAGGTTCTTTCCTGTGGAGCACTGGGGTAAACCTGCCTACTAGTCCTTGTTTTCCAGTTTCCAAAACAGGGCACATATTGTTTAACAGGGGTTACAAAAGATGTGGAGAAAAGAGGAAAAAATTGGAAGCTCCACTACAACTCCGCATCTGTATAAAAATGAAAAGAAGGATATTTCACAGTTCATTTTTTGCTCCGAGGATGTGTTACAGTTAGACATAAAATTGCGTAGAATTAAACAGCGAGCGTCTCAGGTAAAACCCAATAGATTATAATGGCGTTATATTGGAAGAATTAAACATACATAATACAAAATGTAAAGAAGACTGCTTTTGATCTCTTTACAATTTCAATCATATTAATTAAAAGAAAATGGCACGTGACAACTATTTAGCATTGTTCCAACATAAAGAACATATATTATCATCCATCAGGGAAGGAGCCCAGAAATCCATCCCTCTGCTGTGCTAAAAATCTCAGAACACTAGTTTTTCGTCGAACACCTTGCAAGCGTTACTAATTTTACAATTTCGATTGGCCTTAAGGTGTTGACACCTCGTGTTCATGGGATGAGAGGAGGGAATTGGGTGTGGTGAAGTAGTCGGAGTAGGTAAGAGACCACGGGAAGGTGGAGATGGAGGTAGGCTTGGCGAAGAAGAAGAAGTGGAGTCAGAGGATGCGTAGTCGGATGAAGCTATGGAGGTGTTGGAAGTATCAGGAGGTTGTTCAGAAGAACTTGGAAGAGCTGGGCCAAGGGACAAACTGGGGGAAGGACGTGGTGGAATAGATGATGACTGTAATGCAAATGGGAAGATTTGTTATCTGATCACTCCTCTGTCCCTAATTGGAGACAACGATAGCACTTGGAGTGAGGGGCGTGGGTAACAAAGAAACACGCATGGTAGAACGAGGTTTCAGTTTGTTGGTTGTATATGGGTGCAAGCAAGGAAAACACTGACATCCAAAGACGCCTAGAGCAGTGTAGTCGGGTTGTTTGTGAAAAATAGAGTTTTTTCCATATTACTTGGCGCCAACTTTGATATTCCCATATTAGCTGGTTTTTCCCGTGAAATTTCATATGGCCTGGAATCTGGACTTGAAATACTGAAAATGCCCTTCTTCTATCTTTTTCATTCTAATAGTGTGCGAAGAGGCGTGTTGTATACGACACGAAAAACACAAGGGTTTCTCTGGCGATTTCTAGTGGCAACTCCACCGGCGAGTTCGAGACGGAGAGTGCCCAAATGTGGCGATTTGAAGCATATCCCTTCTGGGATTTTGGGGCTTCAACTTGTTGAGTTTCCCCCGCGGCTCCCTGTGCCTTCCTGCAACCGGCAGAGTGACCGATTGAAAGACACGACTGTATATTTAGTCGTGTATGCGACGACCCGACTTTTATGTTTTCGTGTTTTTTCGACACGACTTTTCTACTAACCACTCTACCTATCTCCTTGCAGATGGATAAGAAAAGATATGAGTCTATAGAGAAAATACCATTGGAAGAGGAGGAGGATCAGGATTTTGTGTTAGCACCTTGTCAGCGAAAACAGAGGGGCCGGAAGAGGAAGGCTACGATGGACCCATCAATGAAGAGAACATACTATGCGTGACCGACGCTTCGGACGTTTTGTCAACCGGGAGCAATAAAAAAGTGTGCGGCCCTCCTATAGCGTCACCAAAGATGTGGCCAACTGATCAGAGAAGTTGGGGTCTCTATCATTTTTGAAGGTGAGGATGTAGTTGTTTCTCGAAACCTCCTCGACCATTTGGTCAGGTACTGGGATGAGTCGGCGAAGGTCTTCAATATCAAGGGGAGGATGCTATATTTTACAAAGCAAGAAGTTGCTCTTATCACTGGTTGCCTGCAAAGGGCGAAACAGTTGAGGTCCTCCCTTTCTTGCCATGCCGGAAGGTCAATTCTTCAGAAAGTACTTTGCCGTCAAGAGAGCGGATATTCCACACATTGAGGAAATCATTGACAAGCTTAGCGAGGGCAAAATGAAGATGGCAGATGAGGACATGACGAGGATGATCATCTGCCTCCTATTCTGCACGGTATTGTTTCCACACAGCATAGAGCGCTGCATCCCTCTTTGTACCATCACATTGAAGACCTCCCAAGAATGAGCTCATACAATTGGGCTGGGGTTATGCATAACATGTTGGTTTCTGGTATAACCCATACCAGCAGACTAGTGGGTGTGAGATCTGAAGGAGGGTCACGGGGCGGTGGATACCTAAACGATGCCTCATATGTCATTCAGGTATGTAGCATTTCTATGTTTTTAGAGTCTTCGAAAGACACGACACATGGACGCTAAGTCGTGTCTTATGCAACACAACTTCATTTATAGTCGTGTATTATGCAACACGACTAATTATAGTCGTGTTGTATAAGACAACCAAATTTCTAGTCGTGTACTATTATAGTCTACTATAATAGTACACGACTTGCCTGTATCTATGCCTTTTACTAATGTTTTCATCTGTTTACTATGCAGATTTGGTTTTTTGAGCACATGACAATCTTCCATGCTGTCGTGGGCCCTACCAGTGGGGGAAAAGGTGGCCAGGAAGTGGGGCCCTAATTACAGAGGTCAAGAAGGGTGCACAGAAGAAGCACAGTATGACCAACTTCTGGAAGGGAGTGTTCGATAATCTTGACATATGGGAAGAAGTCGTCGATGTCATCATCCCCATGGCCGAAGAGGCATCTCTCATTGCTTCGTCTCCCTCAGTGGCCCCTCCTCTACGACTACATAAGATGGAGAGGCCGGAAATGAAGAGGACTCCTAAACAACCTACCCCCTCTTCCTCGAGGATGGCTGCTCAGTCTACTGCAATGGGGTGATTGGAGGTTCGCTTCAGGGCATACAGTCACTAATTGAGATCGTTATGTCTTCGTATGAGGAGATGGGAAGGAGTGTCGGACCTCTGCGAGAGGTTCTTCACTCTATCAAGGCATCTGCCGCCACAACATCAATGCTGTTAGAGGGTCAGAACTTTGAGCATCCCAAGGAGGAGAAGACTGAAGAGCCAAAGAAGGAGACGAAGGAATCAAAGAAGAAGGAGAGGATAAAGAAGTCATTGGTGCATCACATAGAGGAGCCAAAGAAGCGGCCCGATGACAAGGAGCAGATGAAGAAAACTCCGATGGGTAAGCGAAGAAAGGAGCTGGCGCACAAGTCAACCGACGATTCATTGAAATGGGGTAAAGGTAAGTCGTACACGATTATTTAATTTTTCATGTCATATGGTACACGACTATTTAATTTTTTGTGTTACAGTCTACACGACTATGTTATTTTTCATGCTGCTACTGACATGAATATGTAAAATGTCATTTTAGCTCCCATCATGCTCGTAGAGAATTGGAATACAAAGAGATCGTCCACGAAGTTGTTTTTGAAGAAGCACCAATCAGAATTCGACGAACATATGGAGCGTGCAGAAGTCGAGGGCCGTCAGAGGTACAGACGGGACCTATTCCCCCCTAGTGTAGTGGTAAGGAAGAGAAGGAGGGGTGTCTCCGTGAGCGAATTGCAGAGGATTAGGGAAGATGAGCATATACGGAGAATGGCGGAGGGGCAAGCAAGGAGGAATTTGGCGGAAGAGCCGAAAGCCGACTCCGAAGATACCGTATCTGATCGACAAATGACCTCTATCATCGATGAGGTGATCTCTTCCTTACAGCAGTCGAATATCCAAACGGCCAAGGAGGATGATTTGGCGAAGGAGAAGGCGGAGAAGAAGGATGAGGATGAGGCAAAGGAGGAGGTGAAGGAGGATGAGGTTAAGGACGAAGAGAAGGCGAAGGAGGCGGCGAAGGAGGAGGAGGTGAAGGAGGCCACAGCCTTAACGTCATCCCAGCCTGTTGACATTGATGTCCTCCAAACCCCTCAAAAGGTAAGGCTACAGTTGAACTCCCAGAAAACTATGCCAATTTAGAGTTATGCTTCGACATGGGGGTATTGTTAGAGCGGGATAGAGTGGCAATAAATGGATGGATTGCCAATCCGAGGAAGGCTTATCCAATCCCAACGCTATGTGATGACGACTACATATCCCTCCTGCAAACCACAGAAATTAACACCAATGTAAGCATACATTATGTTTTTGTTTTCCTCATATATTTTCCTCTTTTCCACGTATGTTTTCCTCTTTTCCTTTTTTGAAGACACGACTTTATGTATAGTCGTGTATTCGAAGACACGACTTTACGCAGACACGACTATTACTAAAGTCGTGTATAAAAAATACTCGACTTTTCATTAAATCGAGTATTTTTTTAATCTTGCCTCATCCCAGCCTGTTCTGAATATGTTGTTGTTTTATACAGGTTATAGATTAATTTTTTAGTCTCTTGCGGCAGCGCAATGAGAGAGAACGGATGAAGTATCCGTTTAGTTTTTTTGGATGTCACGCATTCAAAGAAATATTCGACAACATAAGTGTTCCCTGCATCACGAGCGATAATTTGACGTTCCCAGTATAAGTTTCTGACTCTCTTGCGGTTTTGCAGGAACACAAAGAAGGGGGCAATAATACAAAATTGATAAAAAAAACTCGGGAGGATGCTCACGGGATTGAACAGGAACATGTACTACGCCTTTTTCCTAATCCGCACCGGCTCCCATTTCTACCTCGTCTTTGTACACTTCCCACACTGTGTATGGTGCTTCTACAACCCGCTGTCCGGCAAATCCCAGTTGTTCACACATCACAGGAAAGCAACTGAGAAATTTACGCAGTTCATGAACGTTGTTATGGCAACCAAGCTGGGGTGGATGGGTTGCATCGACTGGAAGATGACTCAGATCGCCAAAGCGCCATGGAAAGAGAACTCAAAAGACTATGGCATCTTCATCATCATGTACGTGGCGCACTTGGCATCCAATGTCAACCCACCCGAGTTTGATCAGTCCAGAATTACACGTTTGTGGCACCCAGTCATTGCTGCAACTATGATTCGCGGGGTTATCGATAGCGAGTTTGACGACAATTCAATTAAAGACAAAAATCAGGAAGTCACAGTTGTGGGTTTTATGAGGTTGTTGGATGAAGACTATCTCACATATATGCTTTGTACATATATTCTTACATACATTCTTTTTGTACATGTATTCTTTTCTCCCCACATTCTTTTTTTGTACAAAGATTCTTTGATGTTGTTAAGCATGAAAAATACATATTTTTATATGCCTTTTTACCTATTTGTTAGTTATGTTTTCCAATTAAAACGAGGAATAAAGTGAATTTTGGTAATTTTCTAAGTAATTAGGAATTAATTAAATAAGGCTCTCGAGATTGCTCAATTTAACATTGTTCCGTAATTTTATAAATATTTGGTGCGTCTAATTTGGGACATGTTTTATTTTGTATAGGTTCGCATGCTCGTACTGCTGAACAGCTAAAGGTGAAGCCATTAGACGGGTTTTGAAATGTCAAAGCGACCCAAAAGCTGAGATAACGCGCGGAGAAGATCTGAACCGTTGATGAGTTACTTAAGAGAAGACGGGCGCAGAATTAAAGGATGGGCCTTCAGATTCAATCTAGCGAATGGCATTGATACAACGGGTTTTAAGAGAGTAAAAGAAAAAAAAAAGAAATTGAAACGAGCCGGTTCGTTGGGCCGGTTCAATGAAAGAAAAAAAAATAAAAAAAAAATAAAAACAAAACCCGAGCGAGGCTCGGGTGCTCTGTTCACTCGGGCGTTCTGTTTCTGAAACAGAGAGAGCTCATGGCGGCAACAAGAGCGGAAGACGGCGGCTCGAGGCGGCTGGGTTCCGGCGACGGAAGCACGGAAAGATCGGAAACCAGCAGAGCTCGACGGTTCCGGCGATGAGGGTCTGACGGCGACACGGCAAGATGGGGGACACGGTTCGAACTGGGAGTAGAGCCCGACGGCGGCTATGGCCTCGACGACTGGAGAAATCAGCTCATGGCGAACCAGCTGACGGCGAGAGCACTCGACGGCGGAGGTTGACGGCGGACAGCATCACGGCGGCGAGGCACAGGAACGGAAAGAGGAAAGTTTTGATTTTTTCTTTGAGTCGGACTCGATTTGGAAAGTCTTGATTCCAGCTCGATTTAGGACTTCGAAAGAGGCATGAATTACTGGGAATTGGCCGGATTTGGAGTCCAAAACAGTGGCGATTCCGGATTTGGAAGGCGTATTCAATTTGGAGATTTTAGTTTCGTCCTCAATCTGGAGTCTTTATAAATAGAACACCGGCAAAAAGCAAGAGCAGTTAGAGCGACAGAGGGACGACCAGCAGTTTTTTTTCCCAGAAATTTTGTTCTTTTTTTCTTTCTTTTGTTCTCTTTCATCTTGGTTTTTCTTCCGGCTTCGTGCTTTGAAGTTCTGAAGAACTTTGGCTGTGAACAGTAACTCCGGGAAGAGGAACAGTACCTTTCTGGTTTATTTTCTATTATTCAGAAATTCTTGTAAGTTGATTTAATTATTAGTTCAAATGAATTCCATTAT
Organism: Houttuynia cordata; assembly: GCA_039654745.1. Taxonomy (NCBI): domain Eukaryota; kingdom Viridiplantae; phylum Streptophyta; class Magnoliopsida; order Piperales; family Saururaceae; genus Houttuynia; species Houttuynia cordata. Next base: position 45,343,888 of record CM077505.1, on the reverse strand, counting down.
TTTTGCAATTCAATTTTCTGGTATGAGTAGCTAAATCCCTGTCTAGGGCTGAGATGAAGCCATGATTAGTTGTAGGAATAGTATTTATGTGATGCAATTGTTTTGTCTAAATTAATGCGTTTTAACGATTGCTATTCTCAAATTAATTGCATTGGATTATATGTTGAATATGATATTTGGGTATTACTTGTGATTCATCGTATAATGGATACATGTAATGATTTAAATCTCATCTGTTGATATGCAAGAGAATGCAAAATCCTATTTAAAAATCTATATGCTTTAATGCTGAAATTTTCCGTAAGAGAATAGATTGAATTCCAATTCTCTACGAGATAATCGTGAAAACAATTGCTGATTTTAAAAGAAATATTCCTATGATTGTCATGTGCTGATTCTTATGCCCTAGAGTTTTAAATTCTTGATTAAAGTTTCAATTTTTATTTGTCAATTAGTTTCTTTTTCATAGATTATTTAATTGCCTTTAGAGTAATTTCTTAGTTAAAGCTGTTTAATTGCATTGAGTCTTCGATTAATCGTAGTTGTAGTGAGTCAAATCAATTTAATTCTTCAACAAGGGTAATAATCTGATCTTCGAATTAGAATTCCGCTACATAAGTCCCTGTGGGTTCGACCTCGTAAAAATTGTGCGATTATACTGCAAATCCGATTCGTACACTTGCGAGTAAAATTAGGAGACTAATTAAAACAACAACAGATGTACATATAATATTCTTTCAATAAATTCAAATACATTATTTTCATGTACGTGAAGAAACGATGAAAATATATTTTCATGTTTTTAGTGTGTAAGGAGGAGGAGGTTAAGTGTCGTCTCTCATGCAACACGACTTCATATATAGTCGTGTATTAAACTACATGACTACGTAAATAGTCGTGTTGCATAAGACAAGACTATATATTTAGTCGTGTACTATTATACTCATCTATTATAGTCGTGTTACGTCGACGACACGACTATTACGGAGTCTTCTTTTTGTATTTACCTGTCATCGACAACACGGCTATAATTGAGATTCACTACTGTGTTCGTGTAGTCATGTCTTAGACAACACGTTTATAATGGAGATACACGTATGATGCATGAAAGATTTTTTTGCATTTCTAAGTTTTTTTCATGTAGAGGAATACATTGCAGTAGAAGGTAATCTTTGTTATACAAGAATTTCACTACGATCTAAGTGAAGAATGGTGGGGGTTTAGGTAAGCCGGAGCGGCGTCTCTGCGTTGACTCGTTAGTAGTAAGATTGTCTTTTTGCCGGAGTCTTTGATTTCTGCGCTTCCTTGGTTCTGTCGCAACAGTTGGGTTAGTACACCTTTTATGGTTGTGACCAACTTGTCGACAATTGCCACATTTCAACCTCGACCTTTCTGGCGGGTTGGGCTGTGACTCAATTCTCTTTGTTTGTCTCCTCCCTTTCTTTGGAGCTTCAAGCATGGGCGGTTCGCATTTGAATAAAACCCCGTAATCCCCCCACTGACTCCTGTCTAAAGTAGGGAAAACTACTTCTTCGTACGGGTGCGTTACAGACTTGCATAGTACCACTTCTCACAATATTCTATCGGGTCGAAACTCCTCTCATCGATACATGCAATGGTGTGCTTGCACGGAAGTCCCATGCTCTGGAAGAAGCCACATGTGCAGGTTCTCTTCGTCAGGTCAACAACATCCTGAGGAAAAAAGATCACAACAGCACACAAGTGCTTCATCAGTAGTCATGTCTTTGGTAACACGACTGTATGAATAGTCGTGTTGTGAAATAGTCGATTATTTGAATAGTCATGTCGTCGAATACATGACTATATCAGTAGTCGTGTCTCTCATGACACAACTATTCCGGGAGGACAGTTTTATCCGAGACAATTGCGGAATGAATTCTTACCACATCGTATAAAGATGTCACTTCAAACTACCGTAATGATAGCGGTTGCATTCTGACTGTTCCGGCACTCCTACTCCTCATTTTGTTGATATGATTCTGTGCATACTTTGTTAACGGTGTCATTAGCCCTTCTGCTTCCATGCGGCATATCTCGAAATGGGAGGTTGTGGTCGCACAGGTTTGCTCAATCAAACGAGTTATTGGCCAAGACATAGCCTTCAACAGCATATTATTTACACTTTCGAATCTGCTTGAAGTGAGAATGCCATATCTTTTACCCGTATATTTCACGTTAGCCCAATTTCTTTTATTTATCTTCTAAACATATTTCCAGGCCTCCTCATTGCGTTCATTCATCTTCTGCATGATTTTATCGAATGCTGGTCTCCTAAAGCATTTTGCAACTAGGAATAGCAGTTCCTTTAAGTACTTATCATTCCAATGATTAAGCATATTAGTGGCCATATGCCTCAGGCAAAACCCATGGTGAGCCTCGGGAAAGATATCAGCAACCGTTCTCAGAAGTCCCTTCTGTCTATCAGAGACAATTGTCTCCAGAGATGCCGGGGGGTCCGTAAATAAGGTGGCTTTCAGTAGGCCGAGGACCCACTTCATGTAAGTCAGAAATCAGAGTGAAAGCATATTAAAGAAAGAAGAGATAGGTGGTAGACAGTCGTGTATGAAACAACACGACTATATGAGTAGTCGTGTGCTCGAAGACACGACTACTCATACAGTTTTCTCTGCATACGTACCACGTATTTATGGTCTCTTTCTCAACAATATGCAAGGCACATTACTTGCTGGTTCTCCAGGGTACTTTCCTTTTAGGAATGCTCCATCAACATTGAGCAGCGGCCTCAGTGATCTTCGGAATGCTCTTGCGACCAGGCCAAACATCTAAAAGACACGTCTGAAGTCGTATCCGGCTATCTCAATTTCAATTTCAGGTATATCACAAGATCTTTCTATCATCACATGTGTACCTAAATTAGACCGCTCTAATTCCTTTCCGTAATGTGGCAAAATCCGATATGTGTCTTCTGGGTTATCATCGATCAATCGAATTAATTCATCTTTCGCCCTCCATGCCCTTTTATAGTTGACTTTTACGCCCCCAATGTTTCTCAATGTACTGTTGGATATTACCCGTTTTTATGGAGTTTGAATCCTTGTGGAGGCCATGACACTTCCGGGCAATCCATAGGTGTGAGGTCAATGGATGATCTTTAGAACTTATTAAAGTGTCGCATGTATGCCTTCCATCTCTCCTTGTCACGGTGACTCCGTCAAGTAGATTCGAAGCCCGTATGTACCACTTGCACCCTGTAATCTTGCACTTTGCAGCAAATGTGTTCTTGTTCTCGCCCACCACTTTGAACATGAATTTCCTCTTGATTGTCAAATCAATAAGAACCATCTTGATTTGCTTCACGCTTTCGAATCTAGCCCCTAAGGCAAGTTGTGCCTCATAGTCGTCTGCTTGGAAACTGCTGGTCAACATCGTCTCCTCCTCATATTTTTTTGAAGGACTGGCATGTAGTGAATAGGTACCCCAATCCCAACCACCGTCACCATCAATATTGTTGTACTCATCGTTGTCTAACTCTTGCGGCTCCGATGCAACAGATTTCCCTTAGAAGTGGATGCTGTCGCTGCTTGTTGGAGTTCTATACCTTGCACAGAGTGGTCTCTTCCCGTGGGATGTGGCTGGGGAAAAACGGGTAGTGTAAGAGGCTCATCCCACTCATCTGCAGACCACGGTAATTCTTTGTCATCGAAGAATTCTTCTTCATCTGCATCTTCATCTTCATCTTCATCTTCATCCTCATCTTGATCTTCATCTTCACCTTCTTCACCATTGAAGCCATTGATTTGAAATTAGTTATCAACTTCGTTCGAAAATTCATCCTTCATATTTTCATTACCATCTCCCAATCTGCGAGAACAACATTGTAAGAATGGAATGCATATTGTCCAAAAACGTCTAAATGACTTGACTCAAGTCGTGTAGTCGACAACATGACTTGAATTCCAGTCGTGTCATATACAACGCGACTTTAAGTCATGTCGTGTTGTCGATAACACGACTTTAAGTCATGTCCACTCGTTAATTTCAAACCTTACCTCGCAGTTTCAAGTGAATAATTTTCATCTCTTCCTCCTTCAACTGCTGGTACGGGTGTCTTATTGCCCGGGCTGGACGGCCTCTCCTGTGGTGTCTTACTGGCCGACCTTCCTTCTGGAGGCATTGAATTCTCATCGTCCTTATCCACACTGGAAACCATTTGCTTATTGCCAGTGGAATTCTCCATGTTGTTATTTTCAGCAGAAGTCCACTCTACGTATAAATCGAGTGGTCCATATGTGCATTGCCTCTTGTTGTGAAGGACGAATATTGTCTGTACATCTTTATCGTCTTCAAGGACGTATCGGGTTCCAGGATGAACAAGATATGACAAAGACAATGTACCAGATAGAGACTTCAGCAGTAATCTTTCTTCCACTTACTGCAACAGTCCCATGTACTTTACATGTGTATCAATAGTCATGAGCTTCAGTTTCCCGCACACATACCCATCAGATTTTGTAAACACTCCATCGTAGTGTAAGCACACAATTATCAATTTCATAAGTACCTGACATTACAATAACGAAATGAGTAAAAAAACCGTAAGGTGTTCAACCGTGATTGAAAATAATCGTGTCTTCGAAGACACGACTATTATTAAAGTCGTATCAACGAAGACACGATATTACAAAAAAGTTGAAAACTCACAAAAAAGTTGAAAACTCTGCAAATTTTCAACTTTTATCTCTGGAACAAATTTACATTATATAAAACATAGAATTTTAACTTGACATACCGTTTTTGAATGAACGATGACTCTGTTGCAGTTGTTTTTGCGTATCCACTGCTTTCCCGCTCGTTTTCTGAGTTTTGACGCTAAGACAACCTTTCCTGGTTTGGACGGCGCCGGCGACGATATGGCTGGAGCTACTGGACGGAACTTCTCCGGAACGCCTTCTTCTCTGAACTTTCCATGTCATATGAGAAGACAGAACTTGGCGCCAGGTAATATGGAACGCCTTCTTCTCCGAACTTCCCATGTCATATGAGAAGACAGAAGTTGTCGCCGGGTAATATGGAAAAAGCTATGAAAAAGGACTTGAAACGGGGATTGGTTATTGAGGACATAGGTAGGCAACCTGTTTATTAAATAGACAGACGTGGAGACTGCATTCGCCCAATAGGTGTTGGAAGCAGTCAGTAGCAAGGAAATAATTGGTTGATTATTTGAATGGTTTGTAATTCCATCAAATAGGATCCCCTTTTTTAAGATCACTTTTACAAAAAAAGGAAAAAATACATAAGGACTTGAGGATTGCATCATCCTCCGTTTTCCTGCGGTATGTAGGGGCATGATAATTGATGGCTTATGCTTGCTTGTGCACAAAGTACGAAAATTGTTGTTGCAGTATTCCCCTCCCCCGTCCGATCGGAAATACACAATGGAGAAAGAAAGAATTTTCTCAACCATAGTTTTGAATTAAAGTAACATAGAATAAACCTCTGATTTCTGAGATAAGGGATACAAACTAAATCGACTAAAGTTATCAAAGTGATATAATAATTAAATCCAATATTGGATGTGGAAGGTGCTGGCCCCAAACATCTGAATGCTCTAGTAGAAGATAATGGTAAAGTGTGTCTATGTGCCTTGCTCATAGAGCAGGCATTACATGCTAATTTGTTTTTAATAGCAAAATCTAAAATACGAGAGAGAGAGAGAGAGAAAGAGAGAGAGAATAATATGCTGGGTTGAAGCGATAGTAACAATTGGATCTTCATGATTAGACCTCCCACTTATTTGGCAGGGGAGGAGGTGATGTTGTTGTAGCCATGGCCGCCACCAGCCCCTCTGTCGCGAGAGAAGCCACGACCATTGCCTCGGTTGGTGTTGTTTCGTCGACCTCGTTTATTGGACCGATTTTGGCTAGGATACCTATTGGTAGACATAGTGTTGGCTTGTGGTGTGGTTGGAGGGGCTTGGGTAGCAGCAACCATCGCCGAAATATCAATCAGAGATCCAGGAGGGGGTATTTTCCATGGCAAGATTATCAACTTTAGATAAAAGAAGGCTTCAAAGTTCTTTCAGAGAAAGAGGTTGAGATATGGATCGAGTGCGGACAACAAATCTGAAAGGAGCATACAGAGGGGGAAGGCCATGGAGACTAAAGAAGATAATGTCCTCAAGTGGCAGATGCCCAGAACCAGAGGAGAGTTTATCTGTAATGTCTTTGATCTTGTCAAGATAGGCCACCATGGGGTCACTACCTAGCTTAACCTGGAAGAGCTGAAGTTTTAGTTGCTAGATATGGGAAAGAGAAAGGCTGGCAAAACGTTTTTCAAGGGCAGTCCAAATAGCTTGAGCACAGGTAAGGTCAAGAATAGCAGGTAGGATGACAGATGCATGCTTGAAGGCAGGTGGTAAGTCATGTCGGTTCTCGTATTTGGGGTCAACGGAGACAGACCCAGACAAAACCATTGTTGCGTAACCATCGTTGCCATGAAGGAACTGGGCCCAAGAAACCCAAAAAAACTTGTGAGCTGAGAAGTAATTCTGGATTTGCGAGCGCTAGAGAATATATGTAGTTGTTGGTCAAGCTTTAAGGGGAGAAGAGGACAGATATTTGATAAGAAGAACAGGTTCTGAGGAGGAGGAAGAAGACGAAAAAGTCATTGGGCCAAAGTGAGGTTTTTCAGAAAGAAAGGTAAAGTGAAAAACGACGGAGGTCGCCTGGTTCTGAAGATACCATGAAGAACCTTTAGAATAGTTATATTAGCTTCCTCAAGATGGGTTTACACAAGGGAAATATATAGAAATCTGCTGTAGGTTTACACAACATTCATATTTATAGATGATTACAAAGAAACCCTAGCTGGGTTTGATCCTGCTAGAAAGGATCGTTCTAGAGATGAGTATAGATTAGACAGCTGACGTGTCATACAAATATCTCCTGTAATTTCACTATAACTAACGTATCAGTATTAAGCTGACAATGTTGATTAGTGAGTAATGTTATCACTATGCAAATACTAAGAAGGTCTTATTAATTGGAAAATTTTCCATAAAGGTAATATCAACATTTCAATGTAGCTAGCCACCACTATTTGATGTTGAAGCTAAAAAAATTGGTCATTGGCTAGTTCTTAGTGTTATAAATTTGTTTACTGTTACTGTATTAAGGATGTTCTGTGTGTACCTTTTGCAAAGATGATAATAAAGTAGAGTTGATGATCGAATCAAGCGAAACACTTTGTCCTTAAGACAGAATGCGCCCTCCTTACGGTGCTTAGGATTCGTGGGCGTCTGCCTCCCAGGATAAGACGATCAACCACGTACTGTAGGAGCACTCTAAACAGCACGCGCAGCGAACCACAAAATGTGTAATGCTTTCACAGATGGAAGGGAGAAAGGAGGAAGAAGATGTGCTGGAAAAATCCGTGCAGAAAACCCATTTTCTAAAGCTTTATAGAAATTCCGTTAAAGCCCGTTGAAAATACACCATTTCCCGTTAAAGCCCGTTGAAAACCTTTCCCGTTAAACGGACCCGTTTTGGCTGAACCAAAATAAATTAAAAAAACCAAACCTATTGAATTTATCCCAAAATAATATTACCAACCCGGCCGGCCGTGCGTGCGAACCGAACCAAGCCGTCCGGACGGACGGCGGCGGCGCACGTGTGGGTTAGTCCACCTAGGTGCATGGGTCCAACATCTCTCTCCCCCACAAAAGTGGGGTGGCCCTTGGGCCTAACTTCTAAGGCCAAACTTGGACCTTATATACCATCCACCACTCCTCTTTGGTGTGGATGTGGGACTATTCATCCTTCACCCAATTCACTCATTCATATCAATAATAAGTGGGTTTTAATATGGGTTATAACTCTCTCTTTAACACCCACTTCTAACACTTAGATATTGGTATCAAAATGATTGGCTAGTTCTAGAATATTGGTATCAAAGTGCAAGTAGTCTTATGACTTGATTTGAGATGAAGGCCTTCTGAAAAATTAGCTGACATTCCTTTCAAAAAGATATAAAACAGAAGTTGGCTTTTATTTGTTGGACTCAAGTTGCACTCGAGCTTTCCTATGTATATCAAGCAATCGGATATAACTTACATCGTTGTCATTCATGTTAGTCATATGCCCCAAGTCTCACAGTCTTCCAAGTACATGGGTTCAAATTCACAACATGAAAACTGGTTAACAAATATTGGATGTCGATGATTGTATGGCAGACTAGCGATAAATTTTATTTACAGTAGATTTGACTCCATCACGTTTAGTCCTAAGTTTAAATGATTGTGTGAAAACCATGGTTATAAAAACCGGACCGGTTGGTTCGACCCGGTCCGACGGGAGCTGGGCCTTTTTTCGGCCCAAGTCGACTAGGTAGGTTGAATCGGCCGACCGATCCGGTCCGGGTTCACCCCCCCTCCGGCGGAGCCGGTTGCCCCCGTCAAGAGTCGACTGCGTGCCGGGGCCCCTGTCGAGTCCTCTGCCCCCCCCCCCCCCCCCCCCCCCCCGCGTTTTGGTATCCACCCACCCCCGACGCACCGGCGTCGAGCCTACCTCCCCTCATCCCCCGCGTTTTGCCCAGTCCGAGCCCAGCCCTCGCGTCACCCCACCCCCAACACCCGGCGTCAACCACCCCCCGGTTTTGCCGAGCCCAGCGCCGCCCCGGTCGAGCCCCCCTCCCCCTCGTTTTGCCGAGCCCAGCCCCCATCATTTACACAATTACACCCCAGAAACTAGTACTCGGTGGAACTTTTGTTCTGTCGTAGAAATCGTTGGGTCTGTTTAAGTTGAGAATTTAATGTTAAACATCTTCTCCATCAATTAATACCGAATTAAGAACTAATGATGAGCTTCAGTGCAACCTATTTAATCAAGGATGGACATGCCTTGTGTAGCAACTAAATTTGTCAGCCATCAATTACTAGTCAGCATTTGTTTTTCTAAATCTTGTGTTATAAATGTGCAGTATTCACTTATCCGGCAGGATATCACAATGTTATCAAAGTCAATGCCACCGGCTATGCCAAGTGCATTACCTCACCAAACTCAGGTGTCCTAACAAGCGGAAATGACACTGTTACCTTGGTCACTGTTGGCAATAAATGGTACATTTGCGGCATCCAAGATCACTGCAGTTACTACAACCAAAAGTTTAAGATTACGGTTCTTCCAAAGAAGAGTTCATAGCACCATTGACGCCCCCACCAGAGGCCCAAATGCCGCCTGTGCTTGTAGAGGTCCCTGCAGGTGCTCCATGGTTGTAGCTCTCTATAGCGGGAAGTGTGTGGAGTAAGTGTTTCACATGGAGTCAGAATAACTATAGGAGCATATGGTTCTTCCTATGCAAATTGTCATCTTTCAAATAATTGCCCCTTTTCATTTTTATTCTCGCATCTAATGTTATGATTGTTTAAGGTCGAAATTTGATTTATTCTATATGCATTTTGTGGAATAAAGGCAAGGTTTCCTAACTATTTTTAGTAATTTAGTTTGTTTGAGGATTTAAAGGCACGGATTCCACGCATATAGTCATGTGATTGAAAAAGAGGGAATTATTCCATATAGTCTTTCTGTTTGAAAAAGAAGGAATTATTGTATAAAAAAGGGGGAATTATAAAACAGAACAATTCAACAACCCTAACAGGATTAATAGAACCATTCAATAATTTCGATTTTCATTTAGGTGAAAAAAGATAAAAAAAAAGCTCAATTTTCAGGGCACAATTAAGGAGTTGGGTGTATTGTTAGGCCAACATTTTTAAGTGGGACAATCTGAATTTGATTGTTTCAACAATTTTTATACAACGATGCCGAAGTCTGTATATAATCCCTGTGGGTGGTAAACGATTAAAGGTTTACATTCCGTGCTACACACATCGGCTTCCTGAACCGTTGTCCTGGCCATCCCTCTAAAAGTTGCACTCATTGTAGTCTTGGCTAGGGCTGGATAAAACTAAGCTGACCCTATTGCAGAATAGAGTCGGCTGCAGATTTGAATTTTTTAACCCCTTTTAAAACAGGGCTGGGTAGGGTAATTACCCTGGTTTACCTGTAAACAAAGTTAAATATTACTTTAATATTGAATCAACCATATTAAAGTTATAATTTTGTTTTATATCACTTAAAAATTCAGTTTAGCCTTATGTGTATCCAAAAACTGACCAAAATACCAACTTATAAAAAAACTGAAAAAATTGGGCAAGAAAAACAAAGGAAAATAATTAGGGTTAACCGCATTGCCCGACCCAACTAGATTAGGGTCAAGTTACTTTCAAACTTTGGATTTAAATCAATCAAGAGTGTCTCTTCTAGTCATGTCCAATGACCTAGACACCCCTCATTAACTGAATAAAGATGAACTTTTCAAGGCTGACCAATGACCATGACCACTCAGGAGTATATCATATGTACTACATTACATGGTTTTAAAAACCGGACTGGACTGGCTGGTCCGACCGGAGCAGGAAATGTTTTCGGTCCGGGTCGACCGGGTTGGTTGACCCGGCCAATCAAACCGGCAACCCGGCCGACCGGTCCAGTTTGGGTTTTACCCCCACCCCCCCTTCCAGCGGCCCCCCTTCCGGCAGCCCCCCTCCCCCCGGCGACCCCTCTCCTCTCCTCCCTGGGGTCTCCATTTGGCCGCCGCTGGAGGGGGGCCCCGCCCCTTCTCTAAACCAGAGCCCCCGGCGGGGCCGCCTCGCCTCGATGCAGTTCTCACGGCAGGGGGCACTGGTTCGAGGCCCGTTCGAGACGGGGCGGGGCAGCCCCGCCTCAAAGCATAGCCCCCTGGTTTGAGGCCCGTTCGAGATGGGGCAGGGCTACCTCCTCTCAAAGCAAAGCCCCCGCCCCCCATGGCGAGGGCTTTGGTTAGAGGCCCGTTTGAGACGGGGCGGGGCTGCCTCGTCTGGAAGCAAAGCCCCCAGTTCAAGGCCCGTTCAAGACGGGGCGGGGGCTCCCTCTGGCGGTGGTCAAAGGGAGAGTCGCCTATCTTTTTTTATGTGATGACATCATCACCGGGTCGACCCCCAGTTGGACCTACCCAGCAGAAATTCTGGGTCAGTCACCGGTCCGGTTTTTAAAACCTTGCTACATTAATACATGTGTTTTAATGTAGTACATAGATATTCCTATTTACCATGGTCATTATTGTTGGTCATGGAAGTCGGTAACGGAACTCTTCCGTCAACAAAATTGTAGGTTCAGGATTTTGGAATGTGTTTTCCAGACTGGGCACCATGACCTGAGTTCATGATACATAGACATATAATATGATATATAACTAGCAGGTGATCACGATGCTAGGACCCCATGGATCATTGTAGCTAAGTACATCTTACGCCTCTTCATACCATGCTATGACCCTTGTTTCCCATGGTCATAAACATTGGTCATGGAGCCCGATCAAGCTAGACACCTAGGAAGCACGGATACACCAATTTTGTTGTTGCATCCATATTTGGTACGTATCGGAAATAGATATGGCAATGACACTGATATGTCCCAGCAATCTGAGGCAAATAAGGGTTGAAGGGATTAGGAATTAAGGAAAAAAAGAGGAGGGAAGGTCGAGATAAGGAAGAGAGAAGGGAAAAGAGGAAGTAGATTGAAGGGGAAATGGTTCCTCTGCTAGGCGTAATAATTTCTCAAGCAAAGGGGACGAGAGGGGGGTGAGACAGAGAGGAAGAGAATTAGGGTAATCTCGTTCAATAATGCAATCAAGAGCATGTGCTCAATACATAGTCCCCATGATGGGCTTTATCTAATCCCTGGGCTATTCCTTTTAATTGGGGCTACGGCCTTATTACATATGATGAAATAAGCTGGGCTACTCCCATAAGCTAGGGACGGCTGGGCCAGCAATATAATTAGCCTAATTGGACTACTTAATATTTGGAACATAATATTCCACTATGCTCTGCTGCTAGCCTTGACCTCAAGGCGTCCAACCAGGATACTGGGCCAAAAACTCGTCCTCAGGAAGCCATGAAGCCTCCTCCAACGGTCTGCCTTACCACGCAATAAGAACCTCTGTGATAATGCGCCTGGGACGACGCACTCTGCGAGAATCCACCATGGAAGTGGGAACCAGCAGCAAGCCTGAGGAAAAGGACGGAGGAGGTGGAGTAGGGACCAAAAGACCTGGATCACCAACAACACGATGGAGCCGTGAGACATGAAACATGGGATGAACAGTAGAATCATCCGTTAAGAGCAGGCGGTAGGCAACCGGACCAATGCACTCAGAAACCTGATACGGGCCATGAAACAGATAGGCTAATTTCATGCTGGCTAGCTAATACAAGGAAGATTGGCGTGCGGGAAGAAAACTGACATCGACCCACTCACCGTCTTGAAACTCTCGGTCTGTATAGTGCTTGTCATAAATTTGCTTCATGCGGTTTTAGGCCAAGGATAAATTATGCTTCAATTGGCGTAAAATATCATCGCGGGTCTGCAAGAGATAATCAACCTGACTGACTGAAGCTCTCTGAGGCACATAATGGAGTAATGTGGGGGAAGGCCGGCCATAAACAACCTGAAAATGAGAGAAACCGGTAGAAGTATGTTAGGCGGTATTGTAAGATGATTCCACCCACGGAAGGAACTGAAGCCAGCGTCGAGGATTTTCACCCGCAAAAGAACGGAGATACTGCTCCAGACAGCGGTTAACAACTTCCGTTTGGCCATCCGTTTGTGGGTGATATGTCGAACTCATAAGAAGCCGAGAGCCTTGGAGGATGAAAAATTCCTGCCAAAACTGCGAGATAAACACTCGGTCATGGTCCGAAACAATAGTACGAGGCATTCCATGTAATTTTGCCACATCTCGTGCATAAATTTCAGCAACTATCTTGGCCGTATATGGGTGACCTAAGGCTGAAAAATGAGCATATTTAGAAAGCCGATCGACCACAACCATGACCATGGATTTGCCTTGCACCACCGGAAGGGCTTCGATGAGATCCATAGAGACATCCTCCCAAACCTATTCCGGAATAGGCAAGGGCTGCAAAAGACCCGAGGGTGTAAGAGAAGAGGCCTTGGCGCGTTGACAAACCTCACATTCCGCCACAAATTTCTGAACTGCGCACTTAATATCATGCCATGTGAAACACTGAGAAACCCGCTTGTAGGTCCGAAAGGAACCTTCATGACCCGCTGTCGGAGTGGAGTGAAAATGGATCAAAATAGTATGACGAATATTATCACAGCTAGGAACCCACAGCCAATCCTTCTAATAAATAAGAGTATTTTTCAGAATGAAAGATGAGTCATTCGAAGTCTGAGTCTTCAATCGATCCAATTGGGCAACCATCGCCGGATCTTCTTGATAGGATTTTTGTAAATCAGTGAGGAAAGGAAAGAAAGGGGCAGACATGCCGAGGTTAGCTGCCTCCTCAAACTGGCGGTACAATGCATCAGCTACTATATTCTCGGATCCCTGTTTATAAACCAATTCATAATCATAACCGAGCAATTTAGTCACCCAACGCTGTTGGGCCGGAGTAGCAATACGTTGGTCCAAGAAATACTTTAGTGGTTGGTGATCAATGCAGATAATGAAATGGCGACCCAATAAATACGGTCTCCATTTAGTCACCGCATGGACAATAGCTAACATTTCTTTTTCATAAGCCGAGAGAGATAGTGATCGACCAGCCAAGGCTGTGCTCCAAAAGGCAATAGCGTGACCTTCCTGTAACAGGACAGCGCCGAGGCCATGACCCAAGGCATCAGTTTCAACCACAAGGACCCAAGAGAAATCTAGGAGAGCCAATACAGGGGCGGAACTCATAGCGGTTTTAAGAGTATCAAAAGCCTGTTGAGCCGAAGGTGACCATACGAAGGCCCCCTGCTTGAGTAAGCTGGTCAAAGGGGCGGCAAGAGATCCATAATTGGCAACGAACCGGCGATAGTAGCCCGTTAACCCCAAGAACCCCCGAAGACCTTTCAGAGATGTCGGAACTGGCCACTTAATCATAGCGGTCACTTTGGAGGGGTCGGTGGACACTTGGCCATTAGAGATCACGTGGCCGAGATAATCAACCTGATAACAGCCAAAAGAGCATTTGGAACGTTTAAGAAATACAGAGTGGGCTCGAAGTACCTCAAAGACGATACGAAGGTGCTGTAGATGCTGCACCCATGAAGAACTATAAACAAGTATATCATCAAAGAATACCAGGACAAATCGGCGCAAGAAGTCCCGAAAGATATCATTTATAAGTCCCATAAATGTGGCCGGAGCATTAGTGAGACCGAATGGCATCACCAAAAATTTAAAATGCCCATCATGTGTGAGGGAAGCGGTTTTGTGAACATCCACAGGGTGCATACGGATATGATGGTATCCAGCGAGCAAATCCAGTTTGGAAAAAATCCGGGCGGGAGCCAACTCATCTAACAACTCTTCGATTATTGGAATTAGGTACTTATTTTTTAGCGTGATAGCATTTAAGGCCCTGTAATCCACACAGAAATGCCATGTACCATCCTTTTTCCGGACCAGAAGGACGGGCAACGAATAGGAGCTGGAGCTTGGTCGAATGAGATATTACGGAAGGTTTGCAGTCTCCGTTCATTGTGCCCATAAGCACAGATGGGGCCAGCATCCCTAGACGCATGGCCGGGTTCCGAAGGGAGAGCCCTAGGATGTTCTGGTAAGTTGCCACATGGTTGGTGATCAGTGAGCAGAAATTGAATCTCTTTGCACTTTAGATGCCTAGAGGTATTATAATTGTTATTTTTCTCCTTACACTGGTGACTTTTTGGAGTCATATATGTTATTATCCTTTCTCAATACTTGAAAGCCAGGAACCTTTTGTGTTGACTGACCTTTCTTTTCAGGAGTTTAGACCTCAGGTTCAGTCCAGATGATGTTGAGATATTCCTTTGTTATCTTTATTTCTCTTCATACTGCTTGATTCATGTTCAGTGGGTTTTTATATCCTACTGAGTGTTTCTATGAAATACTCACGCATCCTCTGATGCAGGCGCGAAAGAAAGTTGAGATCATGAAGTTGCAGTAGAGGAAAGGCGGTTAGAGAAGTCGTGAAGAGATCTAGAGTTTATTTATTGATTTGCTTTATTTTGATGCTTTTGACTTTGTTGGCCGTTGGGTGCCTTAAACTTATAGGTTTATTTTATTTGACATTTGTATTAGATTAATGCTGTAATAAAGTTAGTAGATTCATTTCATATTATTTAATGATGTCTATTATTGTATTACACTGGTAATGGGCATAACCGGTTACACATCCTTTCGAGATGATTGTAATTGGTGGTGAAATCGACTGTTCGGTCGCGTGCCCGGGATCTCTACCTTAAATTGTACTTCTATTGTTGGCTTCCGCACTCCGATCGAGGTGTGTGATTTCGGGGAGTGACAGATCATTGTAGTAATCATTATTACCCCTTCCCTAGGCATGATACAGAACATTTATGGCTCTAGAATATAGTAGTATTTCCCATCTTATGATACTTTTAATTTATATAGAACTATTTATACGATTAGTATCATATTAGTATACCTTTTTACTCAAATAGGACATCCATTCCTGGACAAGAACCCAAAGACTATTCAAACTGGTAGAATCATAAAAGAGTTGACTTTCTTGTGAGTCAAGAGTCGTGATGCAAGATAAACATCAATCATGATGATTGGTAGCAATACACCACTGAGTGCAATTACTTACCTTTCATAGAAGATATCTGTTTCAGAACTCATATAAATAATACAATAATGAGACAATAATATTTGGACAGAACGTTGCTAATCACTCAAACATCATACCATGGGAACCATCTAGGCGCTAGCACATGGAATATCAAACACAAACTTACCACCATGATTCATGCATGTGTAGATATTCAAATCAGTTTCTTTTAAGGAATAATCATCACCATCATAACATGAATAAGAAGTCATAAAATCTTTTATGCATTACTCTTAGAATCATTGGACAAAGGTTAATCATCAACGAAATGGGGAAAAACTCATCCTACCACTTAGACGATAAGTTCCCCAAGTCCTTGCGTAATATTCTGCTTCCTCTTTGTGAAGCCACCTCGCTCCGTGGATCAAACGTGGCCAACACTTGCTAATTTAGCAAAGAACAAGGCAACCACCAAAGCTCTAAGAGGCTAGACGTTCAAGTACATGGGATGGTCCTCTCTTATGGGTTTTTATAGGGAAACCCTAACACCACTAGGAAATCTACTTCTCAATCTTTTCCCAAATCAGTTACATTCATAATTAATCTCCACCGTTGGTTCAAAACCACATTCAAGCCATCTAGGGTACTCTTCCAATAGCCCTCCTTGATTTGGTAGGATTCCTAACTCAAAAAGATCTCGAAATCACCAAAATCGGAAACTGCAATTGCCGATACGATCGATCGCGGGGCTTAGCGATCGATTGCTACCCAAAATACGCAACATTACAGTACTTATGATCGATCATTCTCAAGGCGATCGATCAGAGGTACAAAATTAAAAATTCACAGTAGATACAATCAATCGTCACTACCAGGTGATCGATCGCGGCTTCCAAACACAGTTACCCAACTCCGATCGATCGCGTCATGACTGGCTATCGATCGCATCCAAGAATTCACACGATCATAACTTTTTATTCTTAACTCCAAATTTCACAAAATTGGTGGCGATGGAAAGCTTACCTCAAGCACTTCAACATCAGCTCCCGCCATCTCAACAACCCGCATTAAAGATTTAAATTTTCAGGGTATTACAAATATACTCTTCTCATCATCAATTTTTAATTTTTTAATTATGTTCCAACTTAAAATAATGATTTCATGGCTTTTTTAAAGTGCTTTGCTGGATGATTTGAGCTTTTCATAAAGAGCTCAATAATGATTTTGCTTCATATACAAAATAGCTCAATATTTTTGTGTAACGTATTGAAGATTGTTTATTTGAAATTGTCTTTTGTAGTTATTCTTTTCTTAAATATCTTATTCACTCATCCCTTGGGATTATTCCTTGAATGATAAAGTAATAGTCTATTGCATGCTGTATTTCTAAAAAAAAAGTAGTTGAAATATTTCAGTAGAAATTATGAATAAAAAATGCATTTTCAATCACAAGTTTGTAGTTGTAACGTTTAAAAAGTTTAAAGTAAAAAATGTGATGCTACCCTACAATACCAAAAAAGATATTAAAAAATTATATAAAAATCTTTTATTTGACGTGTCATATCCTACTTTTTATAAAAATGCCGTGTCCCTGTGTTGTATCGTGCCGCTGTATTCGTATCTGTGCTTCGTAGCTAGACACGCAAAGGCTTTTCGGCTTGCTAGTTGTCTTTTTGTCTTTCCTTGTCTTTGGCAGTTTCCCGTTCAACAAATAGATAAGGAAACGGACTGAAATGGCTACATCTACACCTTGTAACCAGACAACATGGACGTTTATTCCAATATGGCCTGCATAATATTATGCTGTCCATGGACGGCAATCTCCAATCTCCACGTTTTTACTTGTATATCATGATATATCATCCAATTTTAAAATATGGTAACACTCAATAACATAATAAACAAAAGACTAAGGCTCCATTTGGCAACCACTTTTAGGAGTAGGAAAGTTAGATTTCCCAAATGAAGTGAAAGTAGTGAAATAAGATGTTTGGTTGGAAAAAGCTGATTCTTAGAAAGAATTTAGGTCATGATGGTATTTGGTGTAATTTCCAAAAAATAACAGGGGTAATTTTTTTTTAAAAATGCGGTTTCATCAGAAATCGCATTTTTTTTTAAATTACCCCTATCATTTTTTGGAAATTATACCAAATATCATCAGAAGAAGTTGTGCGGAATTCTTTTGGGAAATCGGAGATTTCCTAGAATCCAGCTTCTTTTAAGCCTACCAAACAGGGCCTAAAAATACAAGGCAAACTCACTACAAAAAAATTGGGTTCTAGCGATGTTAAACAAATGACACTAAGTAGCGACAGGGAAGGTATTGGCCAGGCTTATAGCGACGTTTGTAAAATGTCATTACGTTTTAGCGACGACGAATTGTAAGAATAGCAGCTTTATCTGGAATTTCCTTAAAAGAAGGGATATAAGTTATATCAATTAAAGGGTCTCCTGTGTTTTCCTGAATCTTAAAAATGCCAAATCAAATTACTGTTGGTAAATCGTAAGATAATGGAACCAATCAAATAAACAATTTAGCCAAAACATTTTTCAGTAAAAAAGGGGTTATGCTACACACCCTTGTACACAAAAAAGCATCGTGCATGCATGCATGCAAGCGCCCGACACTAGACCAGGCATGGGGCCCACATATTGGACCCACATAAAGGGTGCGTTTGGAAAGCTGAAAAATCAATATTTCAGCCCTGAAAGGTGAAAATTGTCACCTTTCAGGGTGAAAAGTGTTTGTTTGCTGAAAGGGTGAAAAATGGTCGGTGACAGTGATAGGTGAAAATTTTCACCTTTTCACCTTTCAGGCCTGTTTTGTGTTTGTTTGCTGAAAGGCTAAAAATCAGCCCTGAAAGGTGAAAGGTGACAATTTTTCACCTTTCACCCTGAAAGGCTGATTCTCACCCGAGTGAGAATCAGGCTAACGAATTGATCCTCTCGTCTCTTCAACGAAAAAAACCAACTCTCGCTCAGAGATTCGTCCCTCCCGGTGAGTACCCCCACCTCGACGGTGCCCCGTTGAGCCAGGAGAATCTGTGCCCCCCATCCCCGCCGCCGCTCGTTGAGCCCCCCCCTCCCCCCCCGTCGATGCCGTCACCCCGTTGAGCCGAGGGAACCCGTGCCCACCCCTCCCGGGCAACTGCTCGGGTCGTCCAAAGATGATCACCCCGGTATTTGCCCCGACACCTCCGCTGCCGTACCGTTAAGCCGAGGGACCCCCCCTCCCCGTCATATCTCCCTTATTTTTAGTCCGTTTTGGACATTTTTTCATCGTTATATGAAAGAACACTAAAAATGAGGAAGAATGAAAAAAAAATGGGCCAAAACGGATTAGAAATGAGTAAGATATGCATCGGTGAAGTTTGCCCATTAAAAAAGTTATCGCGTAATCAATTACTCGATATGCAGTACTATATTGTATCTAATTACTCGATATGCAGTACTATAGTGTATCAAATTACTCGATATGCAGTACTATAGTACTATAGTGTATCAAATTACTCGATATGTGGTACTATAGTGTAACCAGTTACTCGATATGCAGTACTATAGTGTATCAAATTACTCGATATGCAGTACTATAGTGTAACCAGTTACTCGATATGCAGTATTATAGTGTATCAAATTACTCGATATGCAGTACTATAGTGTAACCAGTTACTCGATATGCAGTACTATAGTGTATCAAATTACTCGATATGCTGACGAATATTCCTATCAGCGTGACTTATTTTCAGTTCCCAAACATATTTCACCTTTCACAAATTAGGCGTGAAAATTTTCACCCTGACGCCGAATTACTTTCAGCTTCCAAACGAGCTGTCACCAATCAAGAAAAAACACCCTTGATTATTTTTAGGCTGACATAAATTTTCACCTTTCACCTATCAGCTTCCAAACGCCCCCTTTGTTGTGTGTGTGTTGTGTGAATTCCGGTGTGCAAGCCCACTTAGCATTTTTATTGAACATTTAGTCCATGCCAATCAGAGTTTCTACTTAACGGATCTAGAATTCACAAAATTTGTGTAGAAGTGACAGAGAACCCGGATGCCATTGGCCAACGCATGAGCTTAAGCCCTTTTCTAAAGCATTGCAACTTAGAAGATGAATAGCATCGAATATTGTGCACAAACAAATAAAAACCCCAACACCTAGTGGTAAAGGCCTACCATAGTTCGTCTAGCCTCACCAACTTTCATTACCAGTATCACATCACCATCAATGAAGGCTAACCACATCATCAAGAGAAAGGAAGAAATGACTGAATAAAAAAAATTACAATTTTACCTAAATTTTCAAGGTCCCACCTCGACATGGCCGTTGGTGCTTTGTCCTGGTGAGGAAAACATTTTTTTATTAAAAAAGAGTGGGTGCACTGACCATCAGTGTAAGGACCCTCATCTTGAACCGGATTATTTTAATGTTATTTTAATGGTTGTTGTGTGGTTTAAGTGTTTTCCAACTTAACTTAGTTGTTTTCGAAAATAAATGGGTTTATAAAGGTTTTAATCAAAACCAATTTCACAATTATGAGTTTTAAGTGATTTTGGATCAAACCTGAATTTTTGAGATTTTTCTTATTTTTCACCTATTTTCTAAAAATTAGGGTTTGACGGGAACCCAGTGGGGCCCACCAACGAAATTAGGTTTTTTGTGACCAAAATGCCCCAGACATCAAAGAAAGTTATTATAAAAAATTTTAGAATTTTCTGGACTTAATTTCGGATTAAAATAGCCAAATTTTCTAATTTTAGCTAAAAACCCTATTTCTACCCCACATTTTTACGTAAGTCTACTCCAACTTTTTCTATAAAAGAAAAGTGTTGTGCCCTTTCCCAATTTGGGAATAGGCTTGGCTGGGAGATTATGAGCCTCTTTCCCCATTAGGCCTGAAGAGGAAAGGATTAGAGGTAATTAGCTAAATCCTTTTCTATTTCTTTCAAGTTTTCTTAATCATTCTTTAATCTTGATTTCTTCATTGTTTCAATCCATTTTGAAAAACATAAAAACTAATGTTTTATACCTCTTTACTAAGCCCTAATCTTCAAAATCATGTGTTTATGCTTTTAAAAGCCCTAGATCTGAGGTTTACATTTGGTTTTCAAAGCTTAGTAGTGATTAATATAGTATTAATATAAAATCATATTTGTTTGAAAGGTGTTGAAGAAGGGTGAAGCTTATTCTCATCAAGTCAAGGTAATGGGTTCTTCAATCTCAGCCTTGTGTGGTAAAAATCTCGTTTTGAATGATTTTATTGAAAGGGGTTTTTGTATGCTTAGTCTCTAATGGTAAGTTTAATATGCGTTAATCTCATGCCCTCTATTTCTTAGAGTTATAACTTAGAATGATCTAGATTAGTGTTCTGGAAGGTTTGATGGGTTTTTAATGATGTTTAATACCTTGGATGAATGTTTGAAAATGTATTAATGGAGCCTCGGTTTTTTAATATTTAAAAATGGAAGAGATGACCCATGATCGATCGGCACTATTCACGATCGATTGTTTTCTTGATTTGGCTCTGCAGCCCGATTTTCAAATAGTCATAATTTTTTACTCCAACTCCGAATTGCGCGTGGTCGGTGGAGTTGGAAAGCTGACTTCTTGCACTTTAATATGAAGTTTGAATCAATCAAGCAGAGATTTTTGCACGAAGTTATGAAGATTCAAACATTGGAGTCACTTTTTACCTCATTTCTGCATCTTACTCTTGTTTTCCTACGAAAAACCAAAAACTACATTAAAGTACCACTAATTCTAATCAAACACGAACATAAATATAGGTTAAAGGGCTTATGAAATGCATAATTCATGTGTAGGTCATATGACTTATGAGTAATTGAGGTGATCATGTAATAGTTTATTGTATGGTAAAAGAGCATGCTTATAGGAGTAAGCCTTCAACTCTATATGGATGGATTTAAGCTTGATGATAGAAATTGCTTTGATTTCGGTTTAGAATCGTTATTTTGGAAGGTATTTAAGCATGTAAATATTGCTCAATAAGTTTATGTCGAAGCATGAATCATGTGATTAGAATATGCATGAGTATACACACATATCGGAATCTATTATGAGATTTTAGATGATTATGCTTTGATTATGATGCATTAGGGGAGGGATTGGGAGCACGTTCCATGTGTTGGAACCTACGTAGGATTGCTCACGGATGTATCATGATAGCATGCATCATGTATCGGACTTCATGGATGAAGTTTTATCGTTGTTTAAACGGAATTGATCGATTGTATGGAATGTGTGAGATTTTATACGGGATTAATCAATCGATGGATTAATCGAAACTTGGTTGGTCCGAAAGGACATGTTTTCGATTTCGTTCACTCCCCGGGTTGAGTTTGATTGAGATATATGGGGGGCGAAGGATGGACTTGCCTTGCGGCGATTTGAGATGTCAAAAACCGGACACTGAGCACCCGGGTGGTAGGCTCTTGTGCACTAGCTACCACGTGTTCTAGTTTCTCTGTGTGAGATTCGGGCTCTCCCCCACCGCAGGAGACTACCCAGGGCGAATACACCTGCTCTAGTTTCTCTATGTGAGATTCGGGCATCCTTGGCCAGGATTGTCCAAGGCGAGCAGCTTGTTGGGATTGACAACCCCCTTTGTTCCTGTGTAGGAACCAGACCATGATACACCTTCGTGGCCTTGATTGTGTCCCACCTTCATGGCAATATTGTGTTACTCCTTGATGAACGCATTCACCATTGTGTTGATACATTCTTATTGCGATGTTATGCATGATTGTACCATGTGTTGGTTACATTAGACATGCAGGGTGAATTTATGAGATATGAATGCCTTATCAAGATGAAAGTATGTGAATGAGATATTATTATGCAGGATTATGTGTTATGAATGCTGTTGTGACCCTGCCATGCCACGAGCACTTCCGTCACAATACGTCCAGCATGACGCACGCGACGTTTGTCAACAACAGAAGTCGGTACTGGCTCATCATATTCAACCGGACCCATGAGAGGAGGAGGCGCAGACCCAGCAATCAAGAGAGGGTCCCCCACAAAGCGACGAAGGCGAGAGACGTGGAATACAGGGTGCACCAAGGACTCGGCAGGCAGAGAAAGGCGATACGCTACTTGTCCCACCCGTGCTGCTATGGCGTAGGGCCCATGAAATTGAGGTGCCAGCTTCTGGTCAGCCCTATACAAAGAAGTTTGGTGCTAAGAAAGAACTGACACATAAACCATATCACCCACCTGGAACTCTTTGTCCGAACGCCATTTGTCATACAGTTGCTTCATCCTATTCTGGGCGGCCGCTAAATTGGTTTTCAACTGACGAAGTACCTCATCACGAGTCTGCAACATATAATTCACCTCGGCGATGGCAGAACGATGAGGAACATAAGATAGGACAGATGGAGGGGGGCGGCCGTAGACAATCTCAAACGGCGTAAAGCCTACACATGTGTGATACGCCGTGTTGTACGACCATTCTGCCCAAGGTAGCAATCAGAGCCAACGACGGGTTGATCCCCCACAAAACAGCGTACGTACTGCTCAAGGCACCGATTCACCACTTCCATTTGGCCATCTGTCTGGGGGTGGTATGCCGTACTCATGTGCAGTTATGTCCCCTGCAACTTAAAGAATTTCCTCCAAAACTGGGAGATGAAGACCCGATCTCTGTCAGATACAATAGTGTGTGGCATACCATGCAACTTCGCCACCTCACGCACATAGAGCTCAGCAACAGTACGGGAGGAGTACGGATGACTCAGGGTACAAAAATGGGCATATTTAGACAGACGGTCAACCACCACCATTATCACCGTCCTGCCCCCCACCGCTGGTAAAGCCTCAATGAAATCCATGGAAACGTCATCCCACACCTTGTCTGGAATGGGAAGGGGCTGTAGAAGGCCCGCAGGAGAAGTGGAAGATGCCTTGGCTCGCTGGCATGTGCCACATGCAGCCACATAAGCATGCACCGCTTTTTGCAAACCGGCCCACAGAAAGCTTTGGCTGACCCGTTTGAAGGTTCGGAACATACCTTCATGACCAGCAATCGAAGTATCATGGAAATGAGCGATAACCCATTGCCTCAAGTTTCCCACATCCGGCACCCAAAGTCGGTCCTTCCAAAACAGTAGCTGATCGCGCCAGTCGAAGGGGGGGTGCCGCAGAGGGGTCGCTCTGAATACGACCAATCAGTTCCTAGGTAGGAGAATCCGCCACATACGCCACCCGTAAGTCTGGAATAAACGGGCAGCAAGGGACTGAGAGTGCGAGGCAGACACCCTCTTGCGACCGGCGAGATAAACCATCTGCCACCGTATTGTCAATGCCCTTCTTGTAGACCACCTCATAATCGTAGCTCAGTAGCTTACTCACCCAGCGTTGTTGAGACGGAGTTGAGACCCCCTGCTCTAAAAAATACTTGAGAGGTTGGTGGTCGGTCCAAATAAGAAATCGTCGGCCCAACAGATAAGGCCGCCACTTAGAGACGGCGTGCACAATGGCCAACATCTCCTTCTCGTACGCAGATAAAGATAAGAACTGGCCAGACAGTGCCTTGCTGTAAAAAGCGATAGGTCGCTCTTTCTGGAGTAGGACCGCACCCAGGCCCAAATCAGACACATCCGTCTCAACCACAAAAGGCAGAGAAAAATCAGGGAGAACCAATACCGGTGCCTGTTCCATTGCCTGTTTCAATCTGTCAAATGCAGTTTGGGCTTCATCCGACCATGCAAATGTACCCTTTTTGAGCAATGATGTAAGCGGCCCAGCAATTAGCCCATAGCGCTCAATAAACCGACGATAATATCCGGTTAGGCCCAAGAACCCCTAGAGGGACTTCACACAAGTGGGCGTGGGCCATGACCGCATGGTCTCCACCTTGGAAGGATCCGTGGCCACCCCTTGAGAGGAGATAATGTGGCACGTTGCCAAAAGAGCACTTCGAACGCTTCAAGAAAAGTGTGTTAGCACGCAGAATAGCAAAGACTGGCCTGAGATGGTCAAGATGTTCCTCCCAGGACGAACTATATATCAATATGTCGTCGAAGAGTACTAGCACGAACCGGCGGAGGTATGGCCAAAACAAATCATTCATCAGACTTTGAAATGTGGATGGCACATTGGTCAGGCGAAAAGGCATGACTAGAAACTCATAATGGCCGTCATGAGTCCTGAGGTCTGTCTTATGGACATCATGCGGCTGCATACGGATTTGGTGGTAACCAGAGTGCAGATCGAGTTTACTAAACACCGCCGACCCTGCTAATTCATCAAGGAGCTCCTCTATCATTGGAATGGGGTACTTATCTTTTACTGTGATCGCATTAAGTGCCCGATAGTCTACACAAAAATGCCAGGATCCGTCTTTTTTAAGCACCAACAGGACTGGTGACGAAAAAGAATTGGTACTGGGGCATATGATACCCGACTACAACATTTCTTGAACCAATTTCTCAATTTCAGCCTTCTGCACATGGGGATATCGATAGGGGCATACATTGGCCGGAGGCACCCCAGGCGTGATAGGAATGGAATGGTCATGGCTTCTGGCTAGTGGCAGCCCCAACGGCTCAGTGAAGATGTCGGCATGCTCATTAAGGAGGTCGAGCATGTCCGTGGCCAAGGTCGGTTGATCCACATCCATAAGTGTGCGCAACTATAATAAAAAACCTTGAGGTGCAAACTTGAAAAAGGAACTCACCGCCTGCGCCGTGTGCAAAGTGCCTAGTTGCACCCCGTGAAGGCGTAGCGCTGGCCATCCACTTCGAAATCCATAGTTAGATCCCTGAAATTCCATATCACATCTCCCAGGTTCTGTAACCACTGTACACCCAGCACCACATCTGCACCCTTCATGGGTAGAAGAAACAAATCCATGACAAACGAGTGCCCTTGGATCATTAGCTCGATCTGAGAACACACCCCCATGCTGCGAAGGTGCTTGCCATCCCCAATCAAGACATCAAAGGGTTTGGACTCGGAGACATAGCACCCCAGGCATTGAGCCACTTTATCATTGATGAAGTTATGAGTTGACCCACTGTCGATGAGTACTGCGACCTGTTGGCATTTCAGCTGGCCCTGAACGCGCATGGTCCTGGGGGTAAAGGTACCCGAAAAAGCATGGACAGAGATCTCCGGCTGGACATGAACATAGAGACCGGCAATCTCTTCTGGGTCATCCATTCCTGCATCCTCAACTTCTTCAATGAGTAGACTCCCCTTACATAGCAGCGATGGCCCGAGACGAACTTTTCATCACACCAATAGCAGAGTCCTTTCACACGCCGTTCCTCCATCTGGGCAGTCGTCAGATGGCGAACAGGAGTGGCAGGAGAACCTGGCAGGGATCCTGGCAAAGCCTGTCAGCTGGGACCTGGGCCAGGCTCTGGGGTCGAGACAGGGGTCTGGCCAGTGTACGGCCTCGTCGTTGACAGGCCAACTTTTCTTCTTCAATATGTGCATGACGCACCACTTCCCGCATAGTCTGGCAGGGGAAGTGTCGCATCTCATCAGCAATTTCAGGCTTCAGGCCCCTTTCAAATGTTCCAACGAGTGCAGCCATTGGCCAGTCCAGTAAACGATTAGCAATTTTCATAAAATCAGAGTAATACACTCTCACCGTGGTAGTCTGACGCAAAGTAGAGAGCATCTCATTGAAGTCCTAGAATTCATTTGGACCAAATTGGATGCACATCTCGTCGGAAAAAGATAGCCATGTGGGGCGTCGGACTTCTTTCTCGTAGGCCCGAAACCAGACTGAGGCATCGCCGTCCAGGTGGAAGGCAGCCACCCTTAGTCGTTCTTCATCAGAATAGGTTCCCTGGTAGGCAAAGATTTATCAGCTTTGTACAGCCATTCAACAGGGTCTTCCTCGCCGCTGTACCTTTGGAACTGTAGACGTGCTAGTCTGGGTTCAGCGCTGGATCGCTGGCCCCCACGGACCCCAAAAAACTCTTCCAAATCATCCTCCATTTCGTGCTGGAAATTGCAAGGTCGAAACATCATTGAGGTCGAAATCATCCTCCATTTCGTGCACCTTCAGGGCCTCGCATGCCTTGGCCAATGTGGCTTGTATCCATGTCTACATGGATCGATCCAATTGGGATACCTTGGGAAAAGGGTTGGCCGCTGGGTTGGCCTAGCAGTGAACCACCCAACGCTTGAGAGCCAGACTGCCTTGGGGCCGTTGGTGTGGCTGGGGTAGCCATGTGCAGGGCCTCCTTCTCAGCCCGCCTGGCCTAATCTGCAGCCTACACCAATTGCATCGCCTTAAGCTGCTCTTGGATTCCCAGTAACAGACATCATGGTCATCTGTGTGGAATCAGAATCAGCCTTGGGGCTGACAACTTCACGCTCCTTCTCTTGCTCAAAGGACGTCCCCGCAGCCATGGCTGGCGGCTTGCGAGGAGGCATGAGGTTCCGCAGATCGGAACTGCTCTGATACCAGTGTTGTGACCCGTTAGGGTCACAGGGAAGGCCTTGATGGCAGGGGAAAGGAAGAAGAAGAAGAGGTAGAGGAAATAGTGTTTTCTTATTACATACCTAATCAAGGAAAAGATGCCCTCCTTATAAAGGAGAGGGATGGCGCGTGCCTTGGGGGCGTGCCATCTATGACAACTCTGATGGGCCATAAATCACTCCCTATCAGCCCGTTAATCACTACATCTCAGCCCGTTACCTAACAATTAGCCTAAACGGGTATGATTACAATACGATACTCATGCAAAGAAATAAATCAAAGAAATCAACTGGTCCTAGAGAAAGATATGCTCCGCTGTTGTGCTGACGTACACAACAAATGCATGAGTAGAAAGTATGTGAATGAGACATTATTATGCAGGATTATGGGTTATGAATGCATTAGTAGAAAGTATGTGAATGAGATATTGTTATGCAGGAATATGTATTATATATGCATGACTAGAAAATGGGATAACCATATTGATTATGGATCTACTGCTATGTTGTGATGCCGAATGACTTTTGATTATTGGCGATCGTATAAAAACCATTACTGAGTTTTATACTCACCCCTCTTTCCTTGTTTTGTTTTGGGGCTGCGTGGTATGACACGCAGATGGACAGGATCCTCTGTTTGAGGAGCGATCGGAGAGAGCTTGGGATTAGGCGTGGAGGCCATGTGGTTATCTTTTATGTTGTATTTCCTTTTAGTATGAACCATGATGTTGATGATACGGATATCAAACTTATGTTTTAGACCCTTTTGATTCGAGCTGTGTGTAGGCTCAAGATTTTTGGTTGTGGGTTCAATGACTTGTCGATTGATTTCGAGTTAAACTCTACCTTTGTTCCTCTTATTTACTCTTGCTCAAAATTGTTCGCGTAACTCTGTTAGATAGACCGCCCATATGTGGGGCATAAGTCTTCCGCTATATCTCGTCGCCCCCGTGTTCCGGTTCAACTCTTGGACCGGGTTCGGTTTGGGTCAGGCGGTGCTCGGGGCATGACAATCGGTCACCAAGTATCCTATATAAGGATTTTGTTATTGAAATAAAGACTTACGACAACATCAAACCCGAGCATGGTAAGATCAAGCCTTCTTCTTAGCCAATGTGATTGTCTGGCTGAAGACAATAAACTTAGCTCTCCTAGGAGGCAGCCCAACATTTTATTTCTTTTAGGTTAGTAATATAATGTTATTTTTGTGGAATGTTTCGATCTTGGTTTTGGGGAGTGGTTTTCAATTTCTATGATATGAGTTCTTGCCTTAACCTTCTTATCTATTTTAATTTTGAGTTTCCCTATTTTCTTCACTAAGATGTGACTCTATACACATTGCTGCACTCTAGGTAACATCCGTCTTTCACCTGCTTTACGTTGTCTATGTCATTTATTTCATTCTTAACATTGAGGACAATGTTTAGTTTAGATTTGGGGGTGTAGAAGAAGAACACTACCTATTGAAAAATCCATAAAAATTGAAAAAATCTGTTAAAAAAGGGGAAACATATATATAAAAAAGCATAAAAATTTGTTATTGGTTAGTTTTGTAGTATATCCCTTTTTATGCATACGTCAATTTTTAGATAGGCTAATTTACACAAAGAGTGTGCGTGAATGAACTAGAGGATAGTGACATTTTGATATGAAGTTTTGATTCTTGTACAATCCTCTTGGACTTATGTGCTCCTATTTTCTAAAAAATCACTCACACACATCAGTTTACATAGAAATACCATCTAAAAATTTGTTAACTACAATTTTTAGTGGGATATCTTTAGTCAAGTTTATTTTTTAAATGTAGCATTCTTAGAGCTTCAATGATCATGATAGACTATCTGTTTAGTTTTAAGGCAGAGGTGGTTTGAAAATAGGTTGGACGTATAATACACAAAAAAAAAGTTGAAAAACAGCAAAATAGAGAGGTTTGTTAGTATCTCCAACGAGTAACTGGGCCTTTGTGCCTCAATAAGTTGAAGGGTTCGCGTAAAAAATTGGAGGTTAGAACAAATTCTCTCGTGACTACCATGCTTTCTAGTTTATTGGATTCGAATGGTTAATCTGTAAGGGTATCTTAAATCCTAGTGCCCTAAGCCAAGTGGTTATGAGTCACTGGCTACCTCTTTGCTTATCTATACGAGCCTTATAAACTAGTAGTGCTAGGCATTGCATAGTCATGGTGAAAAAAATGTAAATGGTGTATTTTGCTTTTATACCCTATACTGTGGATTTATAGTTGAGGTTGCTTAAACATTACTTCTTTCATGATACTTAAAGATAAAAATATCATAGAATTATTTTGGGTTATTAAGCTCGACAGTAACTTGACTAATGGGTCACATTAGAATGAGTGGAAGACAAAACTTTAGAGTATATTGTATTCTATCTGTTCTCCACCTTTGCTTTTCGAAAAATAATTATATATCTATATTGAGTAAATATTTTGAAAATGAATGCGTAGAACATAACCACTAATTTGAGCGTTTTTATGCTTCAATTATTTATTTATGCGAGTATTAATGATTAATCTAATAATAAATAATCAAGTAGGCGCATTTTCTCAACTATTTGGGGTCGGCGACATTGATCTTACTCCTCAATTCAGGCCTGTTTTGGGCTACTTCTTTTATAAGAGATAGTAAAGTCAAAAAAAAATTTAATCTTTTTTCTTATCTCTTTTTTTTTTGTAAGAGAGGAATTTACTGGATTTTTCTTATCTTTTGTAAGATTTTAATATTTTATGTTACATGTTTGTGGGTAGCATTGTTATAAACTCTTACAAAACAAAACTCATCCTACTATGGACACCTAGAGGTTTATGGCTAGTTGTATACGCTAAATAAAATCGTATTCTCTACGAAAGTGAGATTTATTTTTCTAGTAGTTAGTTTCTTAATTGGTCTGCTTTATTTTATATTTTTGTTTTTGCTCGAGGAGTAGCAAAATATAGGTTTGGAGGTATTTGATAAACGTATAATTTATATACATTATATATCTAATACTTTAGTTTTCTAGCCCTAATTTTAAGTTATCTAGGTTAATTAGTAATTATTTAGGTTAAGCAAAGAATTGAGGTTTATAATTAATTTGCTCTAATTTTTAAATTTAGACGCGTTAATCATTTTAACTATATTATATTTTATTGCGCGTCTAAGACTGTTTAATTTTTTATGTAGATTTTAAGAGCTCGAGTTGCAAATCATGGAGCTATTGTGCATTAGACTAGTTTTTTATGTGAAGAAGTCAATAGACAAAAGATCCGATAGTTACAAAATCTTGTATGGGTCTTAAAAGCTCTAAAAGACATTAAATGGAATATCTAAGTACATAAATAATTGTAGCCGTTGATTTTTACTAAAGAGAAGACAGGTTTCTGAGATATAATGTGAAGAGTTGCAGAGATGAGATCTTATGGACGGATATTGATTCAAAGAGAAAAAAAGGGTCGAGCAGTTCTGCTCGGTCGCGCGAACAGAACAGAGCACTTGGGCACTCGAGAAGAGCAAAGAAATAATGATCAGAGTCGTGATTGTGCTTGGATTTGGGTGTCGTACTCAAATATGAAGACGCATGTTCAATTCGAAAATTCGCATGGATCTGTTTTGGAGTAAGCTACAAAAGCACAACGATGGAGAACAAGAGCTTTTAGGGTCAACCGTATAGGCCAAAAGAGAAGAGAGTGGAGAAAAGGGAGAGAAGAGGAGTTTTTGACGGCTGGTTTCAAAATGCTACAGTAAAATCTTTTTATTACGTTGATTTGTATCAAGGAAGCCAGTGAACGGTAGTGCTACATTAATTCTACTACAATACTCGGTGAAGAGTGTTTCTGTGAACAATGTTTTCATTGCACGTTCCGTCGATGACTTCTTCAAATCATGTTTTTTATTCTATTATCATGAGTAACTAATCTTTTATAACTAGGCTAAATAAAATATAATTAAACATTGTATTGTCTGAATTCCATAATACAATTTTAGTTTAATTCATGATTTCTTAAATCCTATCTATTCCATTTACCATTAAATGAAAATATATATGTCGATGTTTAAATGAATAGATATTATCTTTTATTACTAGTTTTTCTACAGATACTAGCAATGCTTAGATGATTGTTTTAAGGCTAAACTTTATGCTTGTTATGCATACTTAATGTATTAGAATTAGATGAATATAACTATGGGTTTTATATGGATTTTGTGCCTAGGCTTACTATTCAAACATACTATTTTATAAAAAGTGTTCCTTTACTTTTCCTCTTACTCAATCGTTTCTTTTACAATAACTCATTTCGTTAAGATAAATTTACTTTTAAGTAATTAGATCTAGTGTAGGCTAAATTAAAGCATTCCTACTATTCATTCTTTATGATTCGACACTTAGGACTCGTACTATATTGTGATCGACAACTTATTTTTAGGTTAGATCAATTCCTCCCCCAAAACCATACTTTTAATGTACAATATGGTATTCTATTTCTTCTCCCCTAGATGCCCATTTAAGTCGCCCCTTAGAATATTTTTTTACTCATTGAGCATTCATTACATTACTAAGTTCATTTTCTCCTAAAATTAATTTTTAAAGTTCTCTCCTAATCCTACTTGAGGTGCATAACCACTAATAACATTAACTCTAAATTCACATAATATTAATTTCACTAATATAATTATATAACTAAATCTCTTGACACATAAAAGATTTTCTATTAAATCTTTATCAACCACTATACTCACCCCATTTTTATTTAAATTTTTTACTTATACAAACTAGTTTAAATCCCTCATTTCCCTCGCCTTCTCTCCAAAATATTGTCCCCTGCAAACAAGCTATTTTAACCTTCATCTTAAGAATTTCTACTAACACTATACCCTAACCCTTCAAAGTCCTAATATTCTATGTTGTCATTATTATCCTACTTTCTTAGACTAGCTTCTTTCCATGTGCCCATCCAAACCAGCGCGAGAACCCTTGCTGACTTTTCATTTTAACTGAGTAGCAACGCATCACTTCCAAAGAACGCTGAAACTCTAATTAGAATGTGAGATGCAAAACCCATAGAGATTAATTCTAGCTCTCAATATAAGTGTCAAGCTAAAATTGATCTCCATCTAAGCTTAACTGTCATCTTGGCTCAACACCATTAGCAGCTTAGTTTGAATCACTATTAAGTAGTGGTAACACTTGGAATCCTTCAGTGATGGACCTTCTAACCCTATCATGAAGCTACGCATATTAGAGGTTGGAAAAATCACTCAAGGCAAATCTTTTGGTGGTTGTACTACCATTTATTGATACAAAATTACAGTTCGATTATACTTCAATTACTTTAATACCCTGCCTAAAAAAAGGTAGGTTCTTTCTTTTGTGTACCAAAATATTATCTACAGAGCTTATTCACAGCCAGAGGCCTTTTCCCAACAGTAGTTTCGGCCGATGCCTTTTCTGTGTCCGAAACATTTCAGCAGGTCGGATGTTTTGGACCGTCATACTACGACTTAGCCAAGGTCTCGGGGGTCTGACTTCGGAAACACAAAAGACCGAATTTCGCACATACATGAAGGGGCTGTTTGGATAGTGAAAGAGGGCTAAATTCATGGTCAATTCAGCCCTCTTTCACGTAAAAGTGGTTTGTTTGGTGAAATTAAGGTGAATTAGAAATTCATCTGTGAAAGAGCTCTTTCACGTGAAAGTCCTCGGGAGGACTTTCACCTGAATTTGTACGGCCTGCCACAGCAGATGAATTTAATTCATCTCCAAAAAATACAATAATGCCCTCAGCTTTTCTCCCTTTTTCTTCTCCTTGGCAAACCGACAATCCAGCTCGAGCTCTTCGGCGACGACGCCGCTTCCACCACCGCGCTCACCGCGGCATTCCTCACTTGCCGTTGCCTCTTCACCTTCCCCATCCCGCTCTATCTCTCTCTACAACTGTTTATTCTTCTCCTCTAGGGCAGACCGACGATCCGGCTCGAGCACTTCGACTTGCTGTCGCCGCCGCCGCACTCTCTCAACTCTTTTTCTAGACTTCCGCCCTTAGCACCTCACCTCCGGGAGGCCCATGATCCGTTGCTCGAGCACCGAGACGGCGCTGCCTTCTTCTGCAAGCCAACTCTCACTGCGACGCTTCTTCTCCGACATCGGTAAGAAGACCAAAGGTCCTCTCTACACTTCTTTCTTGCCTTCTTCTGCATCTGGTGATACTGGTTTGAGCGCATATTTGGATATGCAGGGGTTGAAGCTGAAGTTTTTAATGGCTTGTGGCAGGAATAATTATGAGCTAGATGTCAATTTTAGTTGATTTCATAGCTGGATATTTAGACATGACACATTTCGTCTTTTGTTCTGAGGACTAATTATTCAATGCCTTGTTTCACCATTCAGCGTCTGCAAAACTTCATCTTTGGTAAGGAACAATCGCAACACATTTGTAATGAATCTTTTTTACTCATTTCTTTCCTCCCTGAAGCAACTTAAGTAACATTTATTGTGCTAAAGTTTAGTGCAGACATCCTAATGCAACATTCGCGAGGAAAGACTGCTTTGGTTCTGTTCCACCAGAAAGGCTGCACAGTGCCTCTGTCAAGCTGCAATGAACCTTGGCCATTCAAATCCTTTTATAAAGAACATAAAATAGTAGTATAGGCCGAAAGAAGCTTCTTTGTCATTCAGTGACAAACAAATGATGTCCTTCATCCAATATGGCGGTATGCATTATTTGACTCACCTCTCTTTTACAATCGGACTTGGTCCTTTTTTTAGTTTGTCCTGTTAATGAGCAGGGTACCCTTCTGGGTGATCTGACAGGTAATTAAAGGATTGTGTTAGTAGTAAAATCACGGGACCGGAGCTTTTCATCTTGCTCACAAGTATCTTCTTATTAACAGATGTTTTTCTTTCTTGGTAGTTGGTTATCAGAATGGTGGGCTTTGCCAAAAGGATCGGAACCTCATTGAAGGCCTTCTTCTGAGAGGAGATCTTCAGGTTCTGTGTACAACAAATACATTGGCACATGGAATCAATTTACCAGCATGTCTTTTCACTAGTTTCTTTTACATTGGCATGCTTTTCATTTGATTGTTTGGGGCAGAATATATCCAGGATCAACAAGCTAAGCTTTATAATCATGTAGAGATCTTGAAAGATGAGCTCTGTTTGGGGATAACTTAAAGATAAGCTAGCCAACTTCATTGTGCCAATCACTAGTACATTCAAGAAGTGAAATGAATTCGAGTATTTCTCTCTCAGAAAAGATAATTCAGTGATTATGTATCCATATAATGACACTGATAATTTGGAAAGCATTTGACTCTTGTCATTTCTGCAAGTGGCCGGCATTGCATTCTCAGTTCTTTATGTTCTTGGATCTTTTAGAATCAGAAAAAAACTGATTTCATCTCTTGGAGCCAATTTAAATGAACGAGGATTGATATAGTGAATTGGCCAACTACAAGAACCAGATTGATGCAAAAAGTTGACGGCCTTTCTGGTGCTGGGTGTAGGGATGGCTTCTATGACTGCACCACTTTATATTTCTGAAGCATCTCCGGCCAATATTCTCTTTGTTCTTGTGCTCAAAGATATGCCTGGAAATGCTGCATTTCGCAAACTATTCCCATGATGGTGATAGCAGTCACTATTTGTTGGGGGCCAAACTGCCATCAGTAGGTAATTTTTGTATGGATCAAGAATTGGAGATAGTTGCAATGTGTTTTATTGTTAAAATTGTGACTATTTTTAAAAGGGAAATTTATATAATAGGGTATAAAAAAAAATTTAAAATGACTCACTGTAGAAAATAATTGCAAAAGAGGATATCTGACAAGCCATGCAGGCGCCAGCGCGGCCGCTGGCGCCTGCGTGGCATATTTTTTTTAAACTGACGTGAAAGACGTCGCTTCAACCGACGCCTTTCGCAAAAACGTGAAAGGCGTCGGTTCAACCGGCGCCTTTGTATAAAATGAACCGACGCCTCTCACCTATTACCACTCTCGGGCAAATCCTCCTCCGGATGAAATCTACAATTTTTCACCTGATAACACTTAAACAGTCTAAAAACATACAAAAAAACACATCCACAAACATCCACAAAAACACATCCACAAACATATACAAAAACACATCCACAAACATACACAAAACATATATAAAAATATACATAAACATATTACACAACTTTAACTATTACAAAGTTATACAAAGTATTACAAATGTTTAATCAATTACAAGTGTTTAATCAATTCTCCTCAACCTATTCCTACCCCGTCCTCGTGCTCGA
Source organism: Houttuynia cordata (assembly GCA_039654745.1). NCBI lineage: Eukaryota > Viridiplantae > Streptophyta > Magnoliopsida > Piperales > Saururaceae > Houttuynia > Houttuynia cordata. Next base: position 45,308,501 of record CM077505.1, on the reverse strand, counting down.
ACTGGAATTTCCTCAGGATCAACGTCAGGCATAGCATCTGAAGAAAAAGGTGCCTGACGTAGAGCACGGAGTGCACGCTGTCGCCGGGTATATACTTTTGAAGAAAGGGGCCTCTCAACTTGATCGACCGAGGCGTCTGGAACAACTAGTGATGGGGTAAAACCCGTCGTGTCAGCTGATGATGTCACAACGTCTGGTGAAGCTGATAAAGGATCTGGAACAACCTCCATTACTGGAATCTCAGTCATAACGGGCCGAAGCAATGGTAAACTTGCAAGAACATGACCAGAGATATCGTGTATCGTCTGACATGCCGCTACATAGCTATCATATGATCGGTCTACCAAAGCACTATGAGACTGAGCGTGCACTTGTCTCACACAAGTAAGCTACAAAGGAACAAGAAGAATATATGTTATCTACTCATACAATGGTGAATTAAATCAAAGATGAAGTCGGAGATACTAACCAACGCCAGCTCAGTGTCGCCCCTCGGTTGATATAACATCTCCGCCTCATGCACAGGTGGCATGATAAGTCTCTTCGTGATCCTCAAGTACCATCTCATATATGCATTATCTGCATCTTGCTCCGTCATTGCAGGCTCCCCCTTGAACAAGAGTGGTCGTCCGGTCATCCCATCTAGTAATATAGGCCGCATGATGCGACCTCCAATCAAAACTCCCTCGGCCTCGACACGAAGATCGTTCAATGAACTCTACACCAAGAGGGGGGAAAATCTGCTCAAATCCGAACTGCAACATAACCCGATCTGGAACATGCATCTCCACAATATCTACACATATCAGTGGCGTCCTAGATAGCCACACATGCGCTCCATCAGTACATACTCCTGGTAACTGCGCTAACACATGATCATAATATGGCTGCCATGTTACCTACACAACATTTGAAAATAGTATTCGTGTCACTTCTATTTACATTCGTTATATTCATAACATGTACATTACAAATGACTAATTCCTGGCCGGATCGCTGATAGTCTAGTTTAGATCTATACATCAAGAGGACACTGTGAGGATTTACAGTTTTTTTCTTTTTAGCATTCCACCTAACATAAAGAAGATGAAAAATACATTAGTTGAAATCCCAATAGAAGATCACAAAATAACTTAAATAGAAAACACATACCGAACTCCTAACGGAGATAAACCATCTAGTGGAGTGCTTTGAATGTTTGGACGGCCAATATGCAATCTCTCCCACGACCATAGCTGTTTAACACATACACAGCAGAATCAAATGTTATAATTGAAATAAACATTTTCAGCATTAATCAGATTATTGATGATTTACCTGGATCAGAGTGACGCACCGGGCAATCCCGAATGTGCTAGGTTGGCAAGCTTTTGCCAACTCTCTGTACAGGTAGGCAAGGGTGGCACTACCCCATGCATACTGTCCCGCAGTGTATAAATCCTCTAACAAAAGAAGATACATCAGGTGCACATGGCTACTGCTGCTATCGGCAAATATAGTGCTACCGAGCAAGTAGAGTAAATATGCTCGTGCGTGTTGCTCGACTTCAATCTTTGTGGCATCTTCCGACAGGCGACTGAACTGCTCTCTCAACCACAACAGACTTACCCTAGTTCGTCCTTTCAATGATTCGCGTGGAGGTACCCGTCCAAGAAGGTGCTCGTATACTTCATTCCAGTCAATGCCCACAGTCGAGCAACTCACCGCAATGCCATCAACTCGCAAACCGAGTAGTACAGCAACATCTTGTAATGTTATAGTCATTTCCCCCAAATGCAAGTGAAATGTTTGCGTCTCCCTCCGCCATCTCTCAACTAGGGCAGTGATGAGAGCCCTATCAATCCTGATATACTATAACCGTGTAAAGTGGCCAAAACCTGCCATCTCTATGTACGGCAACATGCGCGGATCAACTATCCAATGGCGCACGTTTTGCCAGTGCTCGGTGCATTCAATGCATCCGGGATCCTATACACATGAAAAGTACTTACAATTAGAAAAGTAGTTAAATTTCTGCAATATCCAAAACTAATGAGATAATGATGTTTGCACATACCTCTCCGTTCCATATGCCATCGGATCTGTGCGAGCTCTGCTCTGTGAGGACGGAGGGATCAATTGGTCCTGGGTCCATAATATCTACAAAGAAACCAACAATTAATTGTAACTTCAAAGAATGTATAAACCAACCTACTTTAAATATATAGACCATTGTAAGAACATGTACCAATCCGCTGAAGGTGTGTTTTGGCATTGACGCCTATTATGTCCAAGTTGGTTACATTTTCCACAATGGTAGTGTGACCGACCATCTGTCGTCATGCCCGCACTATCCATCGCATTACGTATTCTCCTAGTGCGTGGACGACCGGGTTTTCGTGTCACTCTTGGGGGCTTCACCACATACATAGGTGACTTTTCCTCCCAAGATCGTCGATCAGGAGGAGGAAAGAATTCGACTGCATACACCGATCTATATGCATCAGATGTATACCAATGTCCAACTAAAACGCCGATGGGTCGCCTTCGCTTCGAATGGACAACAAGTAGATGACGACATGGATGTTTGTACACCTGAGGATAATTGCAAGAACATGTATGATCGGTGTCATCCACCACATATTTCCTACCATGCATTGTTCTCACTTCATATATGTGAGAATTGATTTGGTCAACAAACATGCTACCAATCAGACGCGTTTGTTCTTTAATCTTCCACTCAATAGTAGGGGTGTATGGGGTTGTCATGACCAATCCGGCCGAATGTCGCTTGACAAAGAATTTGACGATCCGGTAGAATGTGGCTGACACTAAGGCTTGCACGGGTAATGATCGAGCCCCTTTTAACACGCTGTTTAGACTTTCAGCCATATTTGTTGTGGTCATACCAAATCTTGTAAAACCATCGTGAGCAAGAGACCACAATTGAGGTGATAATCCACCTTCCTCACTGAGTAGCCATTTTGCTTCTGGACTTTCTGCACCGATAAGTTTCATCTTCTCATCAAACTCGTCTATGGTAAGCACAGTTGCAGCTTCCCCTATCAAACTCGTCAATACATCATTTTTAAACTTCTTATGATAGTTTGCCTTTATGTGTCGCATACAATATCAGTGACAAAAATGCGGATGCGGAAACACCTCTGGCACAGCTTTTTGCAACCCTTTATGTCGATCAGATATGATAGTGATACAGATCCTATCAAGGACAACATGCTCCTTCAACATACGTAAGAACCATCTCCAATTAGGGTAATCCTCACCCGAAACAAGGCCAAATGCAAGAGGAAACAAACCCTTGTGCCCGTCGTTAGCAGTCGCCGCCAAAAGGGCTCCTCCATACTGACCAGTGTCTGGCTGAGCATTTCTACAAGTGTGTTCCCCACCATGCGTCTTCACTTTAAAATGATTCATCCCCTTCCTCAATGATGCATGTACTCTCCATGGGCAGGCAGGGTATTGACATTTTGCAGTGTACTGTGTCGGACTTGTACGCAACACTTTATATCGAACATCATGCGCTATTGAAAACTCCCTCAATGCGTGTACAAATTCATCTTTAGTAGGGAATATTTGCCCCACATATATTGCTTCCTCATGATATGTCTCCTCATGCAAACCCCGATTAATTGCCCCATCTATTTCCTCATCGGTTAATCGCGCCCATGGGGGCTCCTCCTCGTATGGCAACTCTTCCTCAAAATCATCTAAGTTATCCGTAGCAATTGCGATGTCTACTAATTCATCTCCCTCATTATCAACCATCTCTTGCACACTATCCTCTCCTCGTACATCTTCAACATTAATAACCGGTGAATTCGGCATTTGCTCATCATTTTCCCCATCCTCTTCCTCATTCTCCCCTTCGTCTTCGTCATCATTCATATTTCCCTCTTGCATACCACTTGAACCAGTGTGAAAATAAGGGTTATCAAATGATATTTGTGTGCCAAACCATTCACCACCTCGTGCCATGCCAATATTCATCGCTTCATGAGCAAAAGATGTGTGCCTACATTATACATTATAAACAATTCATGATACCGTAAGTTTAATGGTATTCAATACAGGTTTTAAATAAACTTACCTCAAACTATGCGAAATTTGGGGTTCGTTGCACGCTAGTGATATAGACAAATCTTCTTCATTATCTTCCACACGCCTTCCTCTATAGTGTCCACTCGACATATTTCTGCGAGCACTCCTACTTCCGCCTTCACCATCATTTACAAACCTAGGCATGCACGCCTCTTTTTCGATGCATAGCTCGAAGCTAAGCACATGAGGCGCAAAATAGAACATTTGTTGCATGGAATTGTCATCGTCAATTGGTATTAGGGTAGTCCTTCCTCCATAAACAGGCATCTTGTACTTCATACGAATTTTCCACAATCTTTGGTCCCATCCCAGTTTGTTTACCACTTGCATCTCTAGTTCCTCGTAAGTACTTGGCTTATTAATAAACAATCCTACACTTTCACCGCCTTCGTATTCACCTCTATCAATTCCGCCACCATACATTAAGACAAACGAAACCATTTCTCCCGCCATCTCTTCTCACAAAACTTTTAAGAAAGAAACGCAATCAAATATTACACAAATACAATATACTTAATTTCATACGATGCATCTACATTCATACGTATTTATAACATATATTAAAAATATATATTACCTATAAAGACACGCGCGACGGGGTGAGGAGGTGGCCGGGGAGAGGAGGCAAGCCGATCAATAGCCGGGGCGAGGACGGGGAGGCAGAGCTGGCTGAGACGGTGCCGATGACGTGACGGTGCCCGAGACGGTGGCGGTGAGGCGAAGCTGGCCGGAGGCGACGAAGGTGGTGGAGTCGAGGGGCGACGGTGGCCGCCTAGGAGCTGGCCGGAGGCGAGTGGCGACGGTGACCGGGCCGTAGAAGGACGCTGGCCGGAGGCGAGCGTGGGGAGGCGGAGGAAACGCCGGAGGCGAGTGGCGACGGTGCCGATGACGTGGCCAGCTGGCCGGGGCGATGGTCACCGCCTAGGAGCTGGCCGGAGAAGGACTCTGGCCAGAGGCGAGCGCGGAGAGGCGGAGGAAACACCGGGGCGAGTGCGGAGAGGCGAACGAGGCTGGCCGGGGAGACGGTCACCACCTAGGAGCTTGCCGGAGGCGAGGGGCGACGGTGGCGGGGCCGTAGAAGGACTCTGGCCGGAGGCGAGCGCGGGGAGGCGGAGGAAATGATCTATACATGACATATGCATTTTATTATCTCCTAAAGCTTATGATTATGCTAGTGTTTGATTAGAATAACTACTACTTTAATATAGTTTTTGGTTTTTGTAGGAAACAAGAGTAATACACAGAAATGAGGTGAAAAGTAACTCGAATGGTTAAATCATCATAACTTCGTGTACAAATGTCAGATTGGACTGATTCAAGTTTCATGTTAAAGTTCAAGAAGTCAGCTTTCCAACGCCACCGACCACGTATAATTCGGAGTTTGGAGCGAAAAGTTATGACCATTAGAAAATCGTGCTGCAAAATGAATAGTAAAGGGATCGATCGGCACAAAAGTGATAGATCGCAAAGCGATCGATCGGCCAGCAAAGTGATCGATCGCCGAATACGCAGAATTGAAATAAGGCCTATTTTGACTTGGATTTGGAAGGGGATTTGAGGGTTTTCCTTCACCCCTATATATATGCCTTAAGGGAGAACGTATTGGGCATTAGAGAATAGAGTTTTGAGTCCCTTTGGAGGCTAGAGAGGAGCAAGAGGAGGAGCTTTTGGAGCAAAAAAGAAGAAGAAGAAGGATTCATGACGATGGATCTACATAAACAGGCTTTTCTTTTCTCTCTTTCTATGTGTAACTAAACTTTCATTCAAGGCTTGATGAAGCCCTAGATGTGTATTGCTACTCTTGATAGTTTAATTTTATAAAGTTGATTATGATTCATGCTTAATGCGATTTCATGAGTTCTTTTGAGTGCTTGACCATAGACTTGATTGATATGCATGAAATTAAATCTTTTTAATTCCTGCGCTTAGCTAAATTAGGCTGGTGTTAATTCTATGCCCGACCAAGGATAGGATCATTAGCCCAAATGATAATTCTATGCCCGACCAAGGATAGAATTATCTACATTAATTTTTAGTGGATGAACTCTCGTGTCCGACCAAGAACGTGAGTGAATTCATTGTGATTTGTGTGTCTGGCCATGAACACAAATTACCATATCATGTTAACTTATGCTTAATAATAATTGAGAGTAGTAATTGCATGTCTAGTGGTGGATTCTCTGCCTTCATATTTCTCCATATTGATTAAAACTCAGTTAGATTAGATAAAGTTCATTGCTTTCTTTAGAATTAATTAAATTAAATCTTTTTCTTCTCTTGAATTTGGTAAAGTATTCACCGTCCCTGAGGTTCGACAACCCTTTAATACTCGCTGTAGTACAATTGCCTTGTGCACTTGCAAGGGTTTATATTTAAACGATCAAGTTCTTGGCGCCGTTGCCGGGGACGGCTCAATAATTTTCCAGATTCTTAGCATAATTAGTGTTAGAGTAGTTTAGTGAGTCTTAATTTAGATTATTTGTCAATAGCTTAATTCGTGTTTTTCTTTCTTTTTGCAGGATAAAGAGAAGACGTGGAATCCTCGCCAACGTTGGAAGGGCCATCCCTTCCCAGAGTTTGCATTCTCTTATCCTTTCTCTTTTAGATAAATTTGGTGCTTGGTGTTTTCCATTTTCTTTGTGGGATTGCATGACGTGCTAGTTGTCGCTATTAGGATTGCTACAGGTTTTATTGCTTTATATTGTGCATGCATGGTCGTCGTTCCCTGAACCCCGACCTGGCCTTTTACCCTGATCCTGAGCGACTGTCTAGAGCCTTTAGAACTCACAGCAACCCAATCTTTGAAACCCATCCTATGGCAGACAATATGAACCTTGGGGGTGGGAATGACCTAAATCAGAATCCAGTAGTGCCTCATACCCGTACCCTACATGATTATTACAGGCCTACCACCTACACCTCCCCCTCCTGTATAATCCTACCAGAAAATGTGGCTAATTTTGAAATTAAGCCCAACATCATCCAGATGCTGCCCACCTATCATGGCTAATTAAATGAGAACCCCTATAGACACCTACAAAATTTCCTAGAGGTTAATACAACCTTTAAACTTACACTGTCTGATGACCAGGTGCGCCTTAGGTTGTTCCCCTTCACCTTAAAAGATAGAGCCAAGGAGTGGCTATATTCTCTCGAGCATAACTCTATTTCCACTTGGAAGGAACTTCAGGCCGAATTCCTCAAGAAATACTTTCCTGTGGGGTGGACCAATAAGATCCGCCATGAAATCATCACCTTTACCCAGGCACCTAATGAACAATTCCATGAAAGCTGGGAGAGGATGAAAGCCTTACTCCGGTCCTGCCCCCACCATGATGTGCCCAAGTGGCAATTAGTACAGAGATTTCATGAGGGTGTGTGCGATCAGCATAAGACTCTAATAGATGCCTCTTGTGGAGGCACATTCATGAAGAAAACCCCTGATGATGCTTGGGATCTATTAGAGGACCTGAGCGAAAACTCTTTACACAGTGCTACCCTCTATAGATCAGAAGGCCATATGCCTGGTAGGAATGCCTCAAGGGGAGGCATATATGATGTCAAAGCCACCACAAGCCTAGAACACCAAGTGGCATCCCTTACAGAGAGGTTTGACCGGTTTTTCTCACAGACTCCACCATTTACGCCAACCTCTCATGATGCCTGCACCATTTATGCCAGCCCTATGCACACTATAGTTGAGTGCCCCTCTGCCTCCCAATATCCAGATCTTGTACAGGAGCATGCCAACTTTGCACAAGGATATCCTAAAGCCAATAACCCCTATTCAAATACCTACAATCCGGGGTGGCGAAATCATCCAAATTTCGCCTGGAGGCAACCTAACCAGGGGCCCAATTTTAATCAGGCCCCAAGACAGGAATTCCAAAGCCAATCTCAACCTTATCAACCATCCTCCACTCTTCAAGTTGGCCAATTTAATAAGAAACCAACCATTGAAGACCAGCTTAGCCAAATAATGGCCACCCAATCCACCATGCTTACGGTTTTGACTGAACTAACAATTGAACAAAAGTCCCAGGCCCAACTAGTCCATTCTCATACACAATCTATTGCCAAGATCGAGACTCAATTGGGACAGCTAGCTCAAGCCATGAACCGTAGAGAAGCAGGAACCTTGCCTAGCCAACCCCAGCAAAACCCTCGAGGCCAGTTTGTAGCTGAGGCCTCCCATTACCCTCCTGAACAAGTGCAAGCCATAACTACTTTGAGGAGTGGTAAACAAGTTGACAATAGGGTTCGGGATCCATTTGTTGGCCCTTTGAGTGAGACACTTTCCCATGAGGAAGACAAAGAACCCAATTCCATCAAAGCCATACCTGTTAGTTCTAAACCCCCACCGGATAACCAACCCGAGGGCCATAAAGAGAGATCTTATATCCCCAAGGTACCATTTCCACAATGCTTGGACAAACCCTCCCCGTTTAGTAAATCTCGCCAAAAGCTGGAGGAGATGTTCGAGGTGTTTAAACAGGTTAAGGTCAATCTCCCATTGTTAGATGCCATTAAACAGGTCCCTGCCTATGCCAAATTCCTGAAAGACCTTTGTACCCAAAAGCGAAAAGCTAAATCTAATGTGACTAAAAAGGTCTTCCTTACTGAGTAGGTAAGTTCCCTAATAACAAATAATCTTCCACCGAAATATAAGGACCCAGGATGTCCAACAATTTCATGTGTTATAGGGAACCATACTGTTGACAGGGCATTATTAGATTTGGGGGCGAGTATAAATTTGTTGCCTTACTCTGTGTATGAGCAACTTGGGTTGGGGGAATTGAAACCGACTACAATAACACTACAACTTGCAGACCGATCCATTAAAATTCCACGTGGTGTTATTGAAGATGTTTTGGTACAGGTTGACAAATTTTTCTTTCCTGTGGACTTCATTGTCTTAGATACACAACCTGTACCGAACATTGGTAGTCAAATTCCAGTAATTTTGGGACGTCCATTCCTGGCAACATCCAATGCTATTATAAACTGTCGGGATGGGGTGCTGAAATTGTCTTTCGGAAATTTAAATGTCAAACTGAATGTTTTTAATGCCCAACAACAACATCCACCACCAGATGACTATTACGCAGTTCATATGATTGATACTCTGGTGGATGGTGCACCCCCATGGTTTTGTCCTACTGATTCATTTGCTCCTTCTTTAATTAATTTTAATGTGTGTAGTAGGACCACAGAGGGACTAAATGTTGGCTTGAAAGACCCTGGATAGGTTGGACTAAAGGAGTTTCGTCTGGCTGAAGACGTTAAACTTAGCGCTTGGTGGGAGGCAACCCACGTATTCAGGTGTATTCTCTCCTTTATTTGATTTTATTTATTATATGCTCATTATCATGCTATATTTTGTTCACATTGAGGATAATGTTCATAATAGGTTTGGGGGAGGGAATATTACTTGTATAAAAATATAAAAAAATCATAAAATTAAAAAAAAAATCATAAAAATTTGGTTAGTTTTTAGGTTGTTTGTTAGTACTTTTTCTTAGGTTTTGATAGTTTATCCCGTAATAATGCATGTTACAATTCTTAGGAGATTAATTTGCATTGGAAGTGTGAGTAAGTATACTGGAGGATAGATACACTTAACTGAGCATATCTTTCTATTACAGTCCTCTTGGAACAAGTGCTTGAACTAAGAAAACTCACTTACACACACTAGTACATAAAGTAATACCATCTAGAGATTTGTTGAATGCTAATCTACAGTGGGATGTCTTTAGTCAGAGTCATTGGATGATGTGTAGTTGTCTGTTGAGCTTAAAAGATCATGATAGACCATTTACTTGGCTATGGCAAGGGATTGGAACCGGAAATAGGTTGAGAGTATAATACAGCCTGGACAAAATAAAGATATGCTGAAATATATATGCTGAAAATAAAAATGCGAAAAAATGAAAACAAAATGAAAGAAATGGGCTGCTTGACTTTATAGGATTAACTTAGGCTGATGCTCGGGCCCAAAGTGGTCTACTTAAAACCTAATGCCCTAAGCCAACTGGCTGGAAGTCATTGGCCTGAGTCATTGATAAACCTGAGCATCTTGAAGTCAGGCCTTACACAGTCCTAGTGAAGAAGAAAAAAAAAAGTCTATGGTGTATTATCCTCTCAAATCTAGAATGTTGGACCCGAAGGAGGCGCGCAGATCTGTGCTATCATGAACCTAAAGATGACGATGACTATGTAGATTCTGATGTTCTTTGGTTAATGGGTAACACTGGATCTGTATAAACAAAAATTTAGAATGTATTGCTACAATGTTCTACACTTTCTACTATTTATGTTATCATGCTATATAATATTTGAGCAGAAATTTTCAAGATTAAAGTGTGGAATAAAACCACTTACTTGAGGGCTTCTATATTCCTGTTGATTATGAACCAAGTACATGTGGTTGATTTTCTTAAGCATTGTAATATGTATTTGTCAGGATAATAGGTTTGCTTGTTTTTGCAATGTTTTTAATTTTTACTTTATTTTTGCTCTTAGGTTAATTAGATTAATAAATACATGTTTGTGGGTAGCATGGCTGCAAACCCTCACGAGACAACACTCGTACTAATAAGGCCACCTAGAGGTTTAACGGCTTGTTGCATACGCTCAATGCAATCGTGTTCCCTACGAAAGTGGTGTGTACTTTTATGCATTAGTTCCTTAGTTTGTTTGATTTTGTTTTGTTTTGTTTTGCTAGGGACTAGCAAAATCTAGGTTTGGGGTGTGATCTATACATGAAATATGCATTTTATTATCTCCTAAAGCTTATGATTATGCTAGTGTTTGATTAGAATAACTACTACTTTAATATAGTTTTTGGTTTTTGTAGGAAACAAGAGTAATACACAGAAATGAGGTGAAAAGTAACTCGAATGGTTAAATTATCATAACTTCGTGTACAAATGTCGGATTGGACTGATTCAAGTTTCATGTTAAAGTTCAAGAAGTCAACTTTCCAACGCCACCGACCACGCATAATTCGGAGTTCGGAGCGAAAAGTTATGACTATTGGAAAATCGTGCTACAAAATGAATAGTAAAGCGATCGATTGGCACAAAAGTGATAGATCGCAAAGCGATCGATCGGCCAGAAAAGTGATCGATCGCCGTATACGCAGAATTGAAATAAGGCCTATTTTGACTTGGATTTGGAAGGGGATTTGAGGGTTTTCCTTCACCCCTATATATATGCCTTAAGGGAGAACGTATTGGGCATTAGAGAATAGAGTTTTGAGTCCCTTTGGAGGCTAGAGAGGAGCAAGAGGAGGAGCTTTTGGAGCAAAAAAGAAGAAGAAGAAGGATTCATGACGATGGATCTACATAAACAGGCTTTTCTTTTCTCTCTTTCTATGTGTAACTAAACTTTCATTCAAGGCTTGATGAAGCCCTAGATGTGTATTGCTACTCTTGATAGTTTAATTTTATAAAGTTGATTATGATTCATGCTTAATGCGATTTCATGAGTTCTTTTGAGTGCTTGACCATAGACTTGATTGATATACATGAAATTAGATCTTTTTAATTCCTGCGCTTAGCTAAAAGTAGGCTGGTGTTAATTCTATGCCCGACCAAGGATAGGATCATTAGCCCAAATGATAATTCTATGCCCGACCAAGGATAGAATTATCTACATTAATTTTTAGTGGATGAACTCTCGTGTCCGACCAAGAACGTGAGTGAATTCATTGTGATTTGTGTATCTGACCATGAACACAAATTACCATATCATGTTAACTTATGCTTAATAATAATTGAGAGTAGTAATTGCATGTCTAGTTGTGGATTCTCTGCCTTGATATTTGTCCATATTGATTAAAACTCAGTTAGATTAGATAAAGTTCATTGCTTTCTTTAGAATTAATTAAATTAAATCTTTTTCTTCTCTTGAATTTGGTAAAGTATTCACCGTCACTGAGGTTCGACAACCCTTTAATACTCGCCGTAGTACAATTGCCTTGTGCACTTGCAAGGGTTTATATTTAAACGATCAGGAAACGCCGGAGGAAAACCAGTCTTTCGGGCTCGGTGCGGCCAAGCCCGAGCCCGAGCCCTAAAAGATAAATCGAAGGCATCGGTTGAACCGACGCCTTTCAGTTATAACGAAAGGCGTCGGTTCAACCGACGCTTTTAAAAAGCCTACGAAAAAAATGTGAAGGGCAATAAAGGCATCGGTTGAACCGACGCCTTTCACGTTTCTGCGAAAGGCGTCGGTTGAAGCGACGTCTTTCACGTTTCTGCGAAAGGCGTCGGTTGAACCGACGCCTTTCGGGTCAGTTTAAAAAAAATACGCCATGCAGGCGCCAGCGGCCGCGCTGGCACCTGCGTGGCTTGTCAGATACCCTCTTTTGCAATTATTTTCTACAGTGAGTCATTTTAAAAAAAAAAAATTTATACCTTATTATATAAATTTCCCTTTTTAAAATCAGTCCTTCCATTGTAGGAGAGATTTGTCTCTAGGGCTGAAGCTATTGGAGATGAGGATGTTGCAAGGGCCCTTCTTTGGGGCTTGCAGGGGTGCAGCTGAACCTGTGTTAAGTGCTTAGGATTCTTCATGAATGGGCAACTTCCGTCCTTTCTCAGAATATGGATACCAGTGGAACGTCTCTCTTTTTTGGTGGAACATACAGAATGAGCAATTAACTACTGGAAATAAGGGAATTCGAGACAAAATTTAGCAGGAGTTTGGTATCAATTATTCGAAGTGTGGCATGTGTAAGTTAGCGGAAGAGAAATGTAATATCAATTATTTGGGGTCATTGAGGTGGCATCTAATTTTATGCTAGTTAAGTAAAAAATGTCGTAATCTCATATGAATAATCTCTGTATTATGTAAATAGTCTATGCATTTGTGTTGTATCTTTTGGACCACTCATTTTTCTATAGCAAGAATTTGGTATCCAATGTGATTGTTCTTTGGGTTTGACATCTAGAATTAATGTGACAACTGAAATATTCTGCGAATTTGATTGCATCTCATGGTCATCACACCTGTGCCAACAGCCAAGCAATTCTAAACTGATTGAAACTGAACATAACAATTGACAGTTGTATCATATGTGTCCTTCTGCACTTCTACTTTGTTATGTTTGAGGTGTAGAAGCTTAATGCTTAATACTTAATACTCATTGAGGTTGTAACTGAGATAATGCAGTAGCCCGTATACTTATTCCTCGACCTAATTTTGCATTGCAGGATATTTGTTAAGGAGGCCATGTCAAGGACGTGGACGACTATGGGTGTTCATAGCAGTTTTTGATAAAGTAAAAAATGAGGGGCACATAAATTTTTTATGGCTAATGTTATAAGCCTCAATTCTTGATTCCTTTCTTGTCATAATTTATTTCAATGGAAAAAAAATGTCAATTCTATCCCCATGTTCTACCGATCCATACAAGCAAGATTTAAGTCAGGTGTTATTTTCTGTTTACTACAAAAAAAAGCCACCGCGAGCTGGGGAGAGGACGCCGGTGGAGGTAGAGGACGCGGGTAGGGTGACAAATAGATGAGAAGAAGACCGTGTTTGGAAATGGGGTTTGGAGGGGGGAGGAGCTTATGTAAGGGGTAAAATAGTCACGTCCTAAAAATTCCTTACACTGTAGCACATTCACTATCCAAAACACACTGCTAATTTCATTCATTTAAAAACTTTCACTATCCAAACATATTTCACATTCATGGTGAAAGTCAATGAATTTTTCCACCTGAATTTACTTTCACATTCGTTACTTTTTCACTATCCAAACAGCCCCGAAATCACCGACGTATTAAGAAACTGTTAGTTCAAAAGAAAAACAACGGAAAAGATACCTAATTTGTGGTATGTCACACAAAACATCCTAAGATCCTCAAACACAAACAGGGGGCCTTCATTAATGTTCATGCCACAAAATCAAACTAATCAGACACTGATTTCATCATTATATGCAAACATACTTCACCCTAGAAGAACATCGAAATGAAAATCCTATGAATTGAATTAAAAAAATAGAACGAACACAAATCATGTTTCGTGATAATCCAGAATTCAGAATACTAAAAGAACCCTCAGCGACCAGTATTCAGAATACAATAATCACATATACTGACAAAGTAGCACAACAATGCAAACATGGAAGATTTGCTTCGATTTCATCATTGTGCAACCAATCACCTTTAAAGGAGAGCGGAGAAAAAGAAGAAATAAAGCACCTACAATTGAAGCACTAACCCTGCCGCAGTTAAGTGCCAGACGGATGCACCAATTAGTTGATATCTTAATTTTGATTTTATCGTCTGTCACTACATAAGAGGAAGACGATGACGAGGTATTTGCTGCTTTGCAACAGCTCCATTTTTTACTCCGTCCCACTCTAATAGGAGCAATTCCGGGTCGATTCCGTTCAAAAAATTTAGACCCAAGGCAAATCGGGGCGGTTTTGGGCTTGAGAATTTGACATGGTTCAGAAGTCGGATTCCAAAACCCAACCCAAACCCGCCCGACAGGCATCCCTAATTAGAAACCGCACAACCACAAAATGTAATATTTTTGTGTTTCTAATGGACATAAGTAGTTTGGACTGTGTTATGGGGAAGATACAACAGATGTAAGAAAGTACCAAAACAATTCAGCAATTTGACATGAGGGGAAATCTTCTTTTAGTGTTCGACACTAAAAGATTTTGATTTACAATTTCTATTTAACCAAACTTGAAACAATACATTGTTTGATGCTGCCGATGAGAAGGAACCAAAAAACTTTCTTGCTTAATATGCACTTGAGTTCGTTCATTTTTATCATTTCAATATAACGAATATATTTGAGTATTTTCCGCATCTTTCAAAAGGATAATGCTATAACATGAGCTCAGAGACAATAGGTGTTACAAGATACCCACAGAAGACTTAGAAAGGCCTCAGAATTGCAGAATGACAGCAAGGCCTAGAAAGCCATTCAGTGTCGAAAGATTGTTTTTGGTAGATGTTTACATAACCGGCCACCCAATCCCAATTTATGCTTACACACAAAAATTAAAACTAAATAAATTAAATACTACGTGAGTAGAGTATGTATGTTCATGGCCATGTCCGAAAGGTAATGGCCAGACAATGGAATATGAAGACAGCACTTAGGCAGATCGTTCTTCTAAAAGAAGGCCAATCAACGCTTCAGACCTTGCTCCATATAATACCCTTGGAATATACCGACACATTTTTGTCCGCTGCAAATGGGGAGGAAGAACATTCTTCATAGTCAAATACTAAAACATGTGTATTATTCTATCAAGCACTTACCACTCAGACAATTAGTCTTCTTAGCCCAAGATTTGTTATACTAGCATAAATCCAAAGAAAAGACTTCACAACTTTATTCAATATAATGGGTAACAAATACACATTGAAATGGAACATTTAATGATCTTCGTAGATAGAAATTTAAAGAAGGTAATTCTACAGAAACAAAAAGACTAGCATTGGTTGTGTTAATGGGAAAACACAACCACAAGAAGGTAGAATAGAAGCCTCAGAACAATTCAGTAATTTATCATCAGGAGGGTTTAAAACCTCAGCCGGTAATTCCAATATAAAAATTGCATCACGGGCTTTCTTAGATTCTATCAAGAGTACCTACTATCTAACAAACAAAGCTAAGCTCAATGTAATCGCATGAAACGGCTCTGTTGAACTATGGTAAATAGATCAACAGATTCCTATCAATATGCGAAACAAGAGAAATTACTATGCGCCCGATCATAGCATCAATGCTCATGGCATACAAATCTTGCTAACAACGACGTGGCATCGGGCAGTCAACAATCATCACAACAACTCCCTATAATTTACATGTATGGAATAGAAAACGAAAATGAACTAAAATCAGTTCATTTTGGTTTTTTAATCCATACAGGTAACTTTGAACAGAGTATAACATAACTCAACTCTGAAAACCTACTTATAATGAATCCAAATTAATGTAAAACAACTCCTCTAACATCATCAACATCATATAATAATTTCTTAGCTTAATGACCGACCAATAACTTTGATTCTAATGTGAAGTACAAAGAACCCTCAGAGACCCCGTTAATAATCACACAAAAATGCAGACAGCGGAAAAAGCACAAGATCTTGTGCTTAAACAGCTGCTGCAATTTGAACTGTCAGACGGCACTTCCTATCAAGGTCTTTCTTCCTCATAGGGTTAAGATTCATACAGAATGTCCAGTCAATTCAAAACATCAAATTTCAAAGAAAATAAGATCACGTCCTATCAATCAACCAAGAACCCATCCAAAGAAATCAAAGAGCAAATAGGATGAAATTTGTAAAAAAAAACGACCTTAAAATGCAGAGAAGGATGAGGAGGTTGTGAGCAGAGCGGCTCAATTTAAATTGAGGGAAGAGGGGTTTTTTCTAGGGTTTCTGGCTGCATGTTTTGGAAGATGATCTGATCGGACGGGTCACGACAGTTGGAGAAATCTGGCCGTTGATGGGATCCTTGCCAGTTGTATTTCGGTGTTATATTTGAAAGTTAAGGAAGTAGGCCTGGGCCGGAATTCAGAAGTAAGTCCCAAAATTGATGGGGTTTAGTGTGGTGGGCTTGAACCTTTGACAATATATGGCCTTTTAATACGAACTACAGCCGACACCGATAGCAATTATTGGGTGAAACAGCCCGAGCACGCCAGGGGTGATAGTGAGCCGCCAATCATCGGAATCGGCGGCAAACACATTAATAGTTGTATGTCAGCCTATCCCCAATTCTAAAGAGTGACTGCTCCACGTCTCGGACTATTGTGTGAGGGACACCTAAGGGTGCTCACGAGCCGAGTCAGCTCGCGAGTTTTTCCGGCTCGACTCGGCTCGACTCGAATTTTAGCTCGACTCGAGCCCAGCTCGACTCCAGCTCGACTCGAGCTCGACTCGACTCGACTTTACTCGAGCTCGAGCTCGAGCCACCCCGTAACTCGATTCAGCTCGACTCGAGAAAGCTCGACTCGATCGACTCGAGAATGAGCTCGAAAAATAGCTCGAGCTCGAGCTCGACTCGAGACTCAGCTCGAAAAAAAAATCAAAATTTTTTTCCATACCTCGCCGTCGCCTTGCCTCGCCGTGAGCCCGTCGCCGTCGCCGTCGCCTCGCCATGAGCCCGGAGCCCATTGAGCTTGTCGCCTTGCCGTCGCCCCGGAGCCCGTCGCCAGTAGCCGT
Organism: Houttuynia cordata; assembly: GCA_039654745.1. NCBI lineage: Eukaryota > Viridiplantae > Streptophyta > Magnoliopsida > Piperales > Saururaceae > Houttuynia > Houttuynia cordata. The sequence continues at coordinate 45,291,192 of CM077505.1, read as the reverse complement.
CGCCCCGTGAGCCCGTCGTCTCGCCTCGCCGTGAGCCTGTCATCTCGCCTCGCCGTGAGCCCATCGCCGTCGCCTCGCCGTCGCCCCGTGAGCCCGTCGCCTCGCCTCGCCGTGAGCCCGTCGCCATCGCCTCGCCGTGAGCCCGAAGCCCATCGAGCCCGTCGCCTCGCCGTCGCCTCGCCGTCGATCTCGCCTCGAGCCCGTCGCCGTCGCCCATTGAGCCCCGCCGCCTGTCGCCTCGCCGTCGCCAGTACCCAGAGGCCAGAGTCCAGAAGCTTCTGGCCTCTGGTAACACACCCGAGCCGAAAAGCTCGGGTTTTGTTTTTTTTTTTTTTTTTATTGGGTCAAGTCACCCGTTGTATCAACTTCATCCGCCAGATCTAATCTGAACGACTCTTCATTTAAAATAAAAACCCATAGTCTTCTCGGATGTAAATCAGCGACTTAAATCTATTTGGCGCGTAATCTCAATATTTTAAATAAATTAGGCTCTTTAAAACCTGTCTGCGTATTCAAATGAGTTATTAGATTTCCCCTTGTGTATTTTGTGTATATTTTTTTATTATTATATTATGTTGTAAGTAAGGGTGCTCACGAGCCGAGTCAGCTCGCGATTTTTAATACCAGATTAAATGACATCAGCCCACGTGGGTTTGGGACCTACCAAATTAGCCCATTTATTTAATCTGATATTGAAAATTGGTCACGTTAGACAAGTTCATGTTGTAAATGCAGAGTTCCCTGGGAACTGGATTGACTCGGGGTTTGATATTATGAGGCAACATTAGTGAAGTTTCCTTTGAGCGGAGGTTACCCAATTGCTGGGCCCCATGCCCACGTGGGTTAAGGTCATTTAATATGGTATTGGAAATCGGTCACGTTAGATGAGCTCATGTTGTAAATGTGGAGGTCCCCGATAACTGATTTGACCCGGGGTTTGATATTAAAAGGCGACATTAGTGAAGTTGATCAATGAGGTGTTTGTGTGATGAATAGAACACGCTTCCTGATTTACTCGATGCGTATGATGGGTGAGCCTTATATGCACTCAAGGGATTGGCGGCGGGATATAATACTCTAAGAGATCAATTTCTTTGCCCCTTCTAGTCGGGTCTTATTGGATACCCGTCGTTATAAAAGAAAAAATATCAAGGAAGCCCACTTCGAATATGTAATAAAGATTTGTTTTGTACATAGAAAGTATAAAAAAAAGCGTAGCCCAACTGGTTAAGGCGCATGTGTGGTGGTGCTTTGTCTTTGGGTTCGAGTCACACCAAAGGCAAAAATCTTATTTTTGCCATTCGAGCTCCGGCTCGTGAGCTCGAGCCGAGCTCGAGCTGTCAATCTCGAGAACGAGCTCGAGTCGAGCCCAAGATTTGGCAGCTCGACTCGAGCCGAGTCGAGTTCGAGCCCGAAATTTAAATATCGAGCTCGAGTCGAGCTGAGCCAAAACTCGACTCGACTCGGCTCGTGAGCAGCCCTAGGGACACCCAATATTTCTTCTTTTTATGTTCCCATTGTTTAGTGAAGCCTGTAGGAAAATAACTTAAAATTTTTAGAAGAGTTTACATGACACAGGTCTCACACAAGCCACATGGGCCAACTCACTTCGAGCCGTAGGATTTTATTTTGATGGCAAGTGTGATTAACACCCACGTTCCACTTAATTTGGCAGTCACTGTCCGATCAAAATCCAGAGTTCAAGGTGACGATGGCTCATGGAGCTTGCATGAGACCTATCTCATGTAAATTGGTTTCTAAATTTTTTTCTCATTTGCCACATTATTGGTTATGTAGGAGAAAAGTCTTATATATATATATATATATATAAATTTATTTTAAATAAAATCGCTCTTATTTAGCATATATAAGGCTAGTTTAAGTCATAGTCATAGTCATTTGATCTTGATGTGACGGCTACAAGGGCAAATGATGGGTCATAGTCACCTACCCATTTATTTAATATTCATCATCAAATTAGAATCCAATAACCTAAAAGACTGTTCACATGCTCCTTATATGAGAACGATCTCATATAAACTGTCCTTATATATATACGAGAAAAGTTTAATTGAGATCGCTCTTATTTGGCTTATATGAAGTTAGTTTAAGTTATAGTCGTTGAATCTTGATCTGACGGCTACGAAGGTGAGTAATGGATCACACTCATCTATCCATTGATTCGATATTCACTGTGATCGGATCGGAATCCAACGACCCAAAAAATTGTTCTCATGCCCCTTATATGAGAACAATCTCATGTAAACCGGTCTTATATATTTATATATATGCACACATTGATAAGTTAGTGTGATCCATCACTCACCGTCGTAGCCGTCAGATTAAGATCCAACGGCTATGACTTGAATTGACGTCATATAAACCAAATGAGAGCGATCTTATTTAAACTTTTCCCTATAAAAAATATATATATATATATAAAGAGAGAGAGAGAGAAAGAGAGAGAGGGAGAGAGAGAGAGAGAGAGAGAGGGAGATGATATAGTGAGCCACAGGCTTTGGTGAGCCGCGTCAATCCTGCCAGCTCAATTTTGATGTCGGGCCTAACAGTCTGGTGTTGGACAATCAATCACTTTTAAATCCAGTATTGCCTGGTTGAGGAAAGGGCAATCAAGGAAATACTAGATTTAAAAGTGACTAGCAGTCCAGCGTCAGACTGTTAGTCATGAGATCAAAATCGAGTGGCTAGGATTGATGCGACTCATCCAGCTCACTATATATATATATATATATGGAAAAGTTTAAATGAGATCGCTCTCATATAGCTTATATGAGGCCAATTCAATTTGTAGCCGTTGGGTCTTTGTTATGATCCTATTTTAATTAGGATTAGGATTAACCTATTCCTATGTCAATTAAGACTATAACTTAGAGTCTATCCTATGTCAACAAGAATTATAGTTTAAGAGTCTATAAATATGTAAGGGGTCTTCCCTAATTGATTACCCAAGAATCAATGAAAAATTAGTTTATTTTATATGTTTTACTTTCTTAGTTATATATGTCTTTCTCTATAAATTCCTATGTAGATTACGGTCTACAACAATCTTTATCTCACGGCTACAAATAGGTACAATGAATACACCTACCCACTGATGTGACACACTCACCTACCCACTTATTTAACACCCACCCTTGGATCGGAATCTAATGATACAAAAGATTGGCCTCATGCTCCTTATATGAGAACGATCTCATGTAAACCGTTCTCATATATTTATATAGGAAAAAGTTTAAATAATATCGCTTTCATATAGATTATATGAGGTCAATTTAAATCATAGCCGTTGGATCTTGATCAAATGGCTATAAGGGACTCACCTACCCACTAATTTGATACCCATCATCGGATCGGAATCAAATGACCCAAAGATTGGCCTCATGCTCCTTATATGAGAACGATCACATATAAACCGTTCTCTCTCTCTCTCTCTCTCTCTCTCCTTATATATATAAGGAAAAGTTTAAACGAGATCACTCTAATTTAGCTTATATTAGACCAATTCCATTTATAGTCGGTGGATTTTGATGTGACAAGGAACTCACTGACCCACTGATTTGACACACTCACCTATCCATTGATTTGATACCCACCTTCAGTTCGGAATCCAACGACCCAAAAGATTAGCCTCATGCTAATATATATAGATCGAATTATATGAGATTGTTCTTATATAAGGAGCATGAGGCTAACCTTTTGGGTGCTTAGATTATGATTCGACGATAGGCATCAAATTAGTGAATCGGAGGTTGTGAACCATCATTCACCCTTGTAACCATCAGATCAAGATAAATTATAGAAAAATGATATTTCTACATCAGTTTTCCTACAGCACTGACATACACAGTTATGTGTATGTCAGTGCTGTTGGAAAACTGATCTAGGAATATCATTGTCCTAAATTATATGAAAGCAATCTTATTTAAATTTTTTTATTTATATATATATATATATATGGCTGATATAGTGAGCCACAACTTTGGTGAGCAAGCAGATTAGCATTCTGACACTGGACAGCTAATTAATATTTTAGAAAACACCATTTTTCCTGGATTGCCCTTCCCCCGATATATGCTTTTTCATCCCTAACCTCACCTCCCTCTCCCTCTCTTCCCCCTCCTCCCCCACCCCGATCGCGCCGCCCTTCAAAGTGCCACCGCAAACCCGTCGATCTCGTCACGGCTAGCACAACCTGACCTCGTCACGGCCTGCATCGGAGTCAAACCTCCCTCTCCCTCTCCCTCTTTGCCCCCTCCTCCCCTGACCCGATCGTGCTGCCCTCCGAGTGCCACCGCAAACCCGTCGTGGCCTTCTTTTTCTCATGACTTTGCCTTTATTTTTGGCACCTCTCTCTTTCTCTCTTCCCCATTTTAGGGTTCCTCATCACTCACTCTCCCCAAAATTCCGCCTTTATTGAGCTTCATTTGCAGCTGAATTGGGCTTCTCCAAATTTCTGTTGTTTTTTCATTTTTTTCCTCCCGATTTCTCCCATTTCTAGGTTGTTTCGATCTTCTTTGGGAAATCATGTTTTTGGAGTTGATTGATTCTTAGTCCTGAGGTATTGGGTTGATTCATCCGGTTGGATATTGAAGTGGAATTTCATGGAGTTTCTGGGTGTGGGGGATTTAGGTGGGGGAGGAGAATCGGGCCGTACGCTTGTGGTTTATGCTACAACCATGAACTGGGCCCTAGTCAGCCTTACTGTGAAGAACATTCCTAGAGCTGAGTACTATGGCCATGGTGCCATTCCTGTTTACTGGTAATTATGAGATTCTACTCTTATGTTGTTTCATAAGGTTTTTGTTCATTAACATGAAATGCAGTTTCTTTAAAAGCTCTAACCATTAACATGAATTTAGGAAGAGGAAAAGAACTCCTTTGTTAATGTGTGATTTGCGGTTGTCATCGTTGATGATTTCAGGTGCTACAACTATGGTATTATTGGTGCCGGAATGAAGCTAGATTTGTTGAATCACCCAGAATTACTGGAACGGAATGCTAGAAGATGGCATGGCATGTGTTTCAAGTGACGAACGACTTAAAAATATGGAAGATATGATTATAAGTATTGGCAAGTATTTGAAAGAGAACACCCCATAAGAGAATAGTAATGAATCTGAGCCCAATTCTAAGACAATGGTAAAAGAGATCAATGTTTATCCCCCTAACATTTCAAAACCAAGGGTTTAGGAAAGCGCCTTAAAAGTGGAAAAGAGGTGCCCATGGAAATTTTTACTAAAGGTGGAAGGCTATGTAAAGGTTGCCATCTTCGTGGGCAAGGACATGACATACGAAATTATCTTGTGGTTATTGCATCAAGGTAATAAATTGTATAATTTGCTTATTTTCATGCATATATATGCATATTTACTATTAATGAAAGTGTATTTCATGCAGGAATAAAGAAGTCAGCTCTTTGGATGAAATTAATGATTCGTGGCAATTGTGACGTCTAATTGAAACTACTTCCCTAATTCAGATTTTGGTAACCCCAAGCTTGTGACATTATTAACCATACTTCAGGTATGTAAATCAAGTTAGGAGACATTGTAAAATATTTCTCATTCTCAATGTAGTTCGCTTAGTCTTTCTAAGATGGGAGTTATACATTATTAACCATAAGCAGTTCTTACTTTCTAGGTTGTGGCTTCATTCTGTTCTAATCTTGTAGCAGTTATTGAGCCATAACTCATTTTTACTCATTTTGACTGTTGTAATGGCAAATGAACTCATTGCTAATGATTGTGATGAAAAAAATTGCACTGGCAAATGAACCCGTATCTTTTTTGATATGGGTCCATCTGAGTCCAATGTTGGTGTCTTGTAGAAAAGGTTTCTTGGATTTCACATTCTTTTGACATCCCTAAATCCCATAGCAGGGAGCATGTTGGTTTGATGAGTTGGCCAGAACACTTGTTCGCAACAAGGTAGCAGCAACAACAGGCAGATGGAAATCAATCTCAAGCTCCTAGCCTATCCCAACATGCAATGCGGTTGAGCATCTATGGAGACTATTCTAGTAAAGAATAAGAAGATGAACTGATTGTTAAAATTGATTATCCGAGCAAGGTTTCTTTCTTGCAGTTGTCTCGGAATATGTCTAGTGTGCACCAACAAGATTCCTAAATAACTACTAAATATTATGTACCGAAAGGCTGCCTGTTCTTATATATTGTAAATCTTGTTTGTGATGTTCTTTTTTTCCGTGCAATATTGGAAGTTTTGAAACTTTGTTCTTAAGCTCGTGTACATATATATAGCAGATGAGCGTATTCGATTTTTTTTCATTTCCTGTTAGTGTACTAAATATAAAATGTATGCACAGGTATGCACAATTTAGTTATATTTTGTATAGAGAATTTCTGGCTATCTAATTCTCCCTTTTGTTAATGAAAATGAGTCGAACGTGAGCAGAATGATGTATCTATGAATACAATACATTGTGCAACATTAACAATTATAGCGTTTATTTAATTAACAGGGAGTTGTTTCCTTGTGCCTCGTCAATGCCAGTAAAATATGCAGGTCACCAAGTGGTTGGTGTTTCGTTTATTTAAACACCAGAAACACACCAATTTGGAGGTAGATACTCAGAACCGTATGACCAGGTCTATAAATCGGCAACAGATAGATTTGCAAAATGCAACTAAAAAGAAAAACTTGACACACAAAAGAATGCAATGTATACAACTAGGAATCCAATCTACAAAAACTTCTAAGCTGGCGGAACTGGCCGCATAAATGGTTTGAGATCATACAACATCTACACACATAGTGGCAGACAAATCAGCCAACCACACAAAAGAATGCAATGTATACAACTAGGAATCCAATTAATATATGACATACTACAAAAACTTCTAAGCTGGCGGAACTGGCTGCATAAATGGTTTGAGATCATACAACATCTACACACATAGTGGCAGACAAATCAGCCACCAAAAGAACCAGGAGTCTGCAACGCACTCACTTTGTCTTAGCTTCACAGGAAATCAACTATAATGATACTTGACATCTATGAACCAAACCCTTTATTTTGCTTTTCCCTTATACTGGGGGATATACTGGGGATGGGTGAATAACTAGTTTAGGAGCGAGGATGAAGAGGAAGGATTGAACGACTCCTGCTCACCACAAGTGAGAAGTTCATGGGGTCCTGCAGCTTCCCGGCCAACACCCATTAAATCCAGGTAGTAAAGGTAGTGAGACATGATGTTGTTCATGGAGTCGACATCACCCTTGCCACAAACGGTATCACCATAGAGAACGTTCATTGTAGTCCAAAACTAGGTACCCTCTTCGCTAATGTATCATTCTTTGTTGGCTTCCAGTTCTCAACGAAAACATCATGGGCAGAAGGTTACTTCTTCTTCATTGGGGTCATCCACCTCCACATAGCAGCATGGTAAGCTATGGTAGCATTCTGTTCCAGCAATTCTGGGTGATTCAACAAATCTAGCTTAATTTTGGCACCAATAATACCATAGTTGTAGTACCTGAAATCATGAGCGATGACAACCGCAAATCACACATTAACAAAGGAGTTCTTTTCCTCTTCCTAAATTCATGTTAATGGTTAGAGCTTTTAAAGAAACTGCATTTCATGTTAATGAACAAAAACCTTATGAAACAACATAAGAGTAGAATCTGATAATTACCAGTAAACAGGAATGGCACCACGGCCATAGTACTCGGCTCTAGGAATGAAAGGGTATAAGTAATGTTCTTCACAGTAAGACTGGCTAGGGCTTAGTTCATCGTTGTAGCATAAACCACAAGCGTACGGGCCGCCTCCTCCCCCACCTAAATCTCCCACCCCCAAAAAACTCCACGAAATTCGACTTCAATATCCAAGCAGATGAATCAACCCAGTACCTCAGGACCAAGAATCAATCAACTCCAAAAACATGATTTCCCACAGAAGATCGAAACAACCCAGAAATGGGAGAAATCAGGAGGAAAAAAATGAAAAAAAAAATAGAAATTTGGAGAAGCCCAATTCAGCTGGAAATGAAGCTTAGTAAAGGCAAAATTTTGGGGGAGAGTGAGTGATGAGGAACCCTAAAATGGGGGAAGAGAGAGAGGCGGCGAAAATAAAGGTGAAGTCATGAGAAGAAGAAGGCCACGATGGGTTTGTGGTGGCGCTCAGAGGACGGCGCGATCGGGTCGGGGGAGGAGGGGGCATAGAGGGAGGTTTGACTCCGATGCAGGCCGTGACGAGGTCGACGTCGCCGTGACGAGGTCAGGTTGTGCTAGCCGTGACGAGGTCGATGGGTTTGCGGTGGCACTTCGAAGGGCGGCGCGATCGCGGTCGGGGGAGGAGGGGGCCAGAGAGGGAGAGGGAAGTGAGGTTAGGGAGGAAAAAGCATCTCTCGGAGGGAAGGGCAGTCTAGGAAAAATGGTGCTTATTAAAATATTAATGGGCTGTCCAGCATCAGAATGCTAATCGTGAGATCAAAATCAAGCGGTCAAAATTAATGGGGCTCATCTGGCTCACCAAAGTTGGCTCACTATATCAGTCTCTCTCTATATATATACACACAGAAAATTACAGCTCTATAATGGTCCTGTTTTACAGTTGTAACTTTCGATAGATAAACAATGAAGTCAGCCATGTAAATGTAATGATGGATCCATCTTACTATGCTTTTCCAAATGCATTCGGGCTTCATGGTACGAAGGGACTACTAACTTTTCCTTTGTTGAATGAGTTCAAATTTGATGGACACTTTCAATGCCATTTGGTTCCGCTTTTCTTGTGGGACGGACTGCTCTGGGGGACAGACAGGAGGGCCACATGGCACATGATACCCTGTGTGAATGTTCAAAGTAATCATATTACTCATGTATACTTTCCCCATAACATGAGTTGCCAAATTAGAGTGGAAACATTACATAGAAAAGAACATACATGACATGAGATCTGTTTAGAATTTCTTCAAACAACATACGTGGGCAAATATAATTGCACAACAAAGAGCTATCATTCCCATAGCTGTTGGATTCAATTATCATCCATGGGCCGTAACTACAGCCGTAGAGAAGGTGCATTACTGTTACCATTTCCCTTGTAATAACCAAGCATTGTGTAGACAGTTTGAAGCATGGTAAGCCCTAAAAGGGCAGTTGCTGCAATGACGGAGATTATTGTCCATGGGTTATCAAAATATTTTTGCTTGAGCTTCCTCATCCATTCGCGTATCAGCGGCCTCAAACCCCTCATCTTCGATTTGTGATAATCATTCAAAGAGTCACGAACTTCACATAGGTTACTGTATGGATCAAAGAAAACAATTTCTGAAATAGTGCTCATCACATTGGCAACGACATCATCTCCAATTCTGCCACTAATCAGGTTCTTGGACCTAAGCAAGCCAACATCTGCCGGTGTTCGAATGAGACCAGACATGAATGCAATGTAAGAACTCACTTGACGGCCAACACTAGGGCAAAGCTGCTCAAAAGCAATGCTATTGAGGAAGAGGGGCTTGGTCAATGTATCAATGTAAAGTGGAGCCAAGCATAGAATATGGCGATGATCAAATGCAATTCCGCTTGTTCCTTGCACGTTAGACACCGCAAATGTGAGGCCAACATCACTAAGGTCTGAAGCAGATAGAACTTGCGTTGCAGGTTCTCTATTTGTATCTGAGCTCAATCTAGTATCTTTGGTGATTGCCTCCCTTGCCACATCCAACACATGCAAATGTGGTGTCGTCTCCTCTAAAGGAGCTGCAGCCGATTCCTCCGAACTAGCCCTGGTCCGGCCCAACATCTTGAACACAAGCTTATATACCTTTGTGAAATGCTAAAAAACATTCAATATATAAAATAGTTAGTTTATGCATTATTTAAGGGGTAAGGGAATTTGTATGAAAGGGAGATGAAATAAAAACAAGATGCATATCCTTTATGGGTTGGGTTCCGTACTCAAGAATAAGCTCGGAATTTGGAGGGATAGGCAGGGCCAGCAAGTAAACCTGAGTGATAGCCCTACATCAGAGTCCTACACATTTCCATACACAGCTGATGTGTATGGAAATGTGTAGGAAATCTGATATACAAATATCGTTTTCCCATCATGATAGCATCACACTGAGCAACCCATGTGACTTGGGCACATTAAAGGGGGCTTAAAACAAAATATACAAAGAGAACGGTTTTCATAACACCTCTTTTGAGTCATTGGATTCCGAATCGAGGGTAGGTATCAAATAAGTGGATAAATGAGTTCTTTGTAACTGTTTATAACCGTTAGATTAAGATTCAATGATTACGAATTGAATTGGCCTCATATAAGCTATACGAGAGTGATCTCATTTAAATTTTTCCCATATAAGAATGTAGGAAGAAATGAATATTCGCCCTAGCTTGTGTGTGACAGCACTCCACATGACAATAAAAGTGTTGGGAACATACAAAGAAGCGGTTTTCCTGACCCTCATTAAGAGTAGATTCTCTAGAAGTAGAACTATGGACCTATTTGGTAGTAGTTTTCTGGAGTGAGACAGTTAGATTCTATGAAAGAAGCATAGATGTGAAAAATTGGTATTTAGTTGAGAAGAATCAGCTAGCTTTTAGAGAAGAATTTAAGACCCGATGACATATTATGCAAATAAACATGGAAGACAGGGGCATGCAATAGGAATAATTGCATTTTCAATTATGAAAACACGTTTTTTCTTATCCGTTTTATTTACAAAATCATATCCGAAAAAATCAAAGAAGTGAGGAATCACTCAGAAAAGTATGATTCACAGTTGATGTGTATTGGAAACCAAATAGGGCCTGTGTATGTACAAAATGATGGAAACAAAAAAATACCTTTTCATCCATTCGATTGGTCTCGACAGCAAGCAGTCTCTCAAGAACTATCAGGGGCAACTGGTTCTCGATCATTATGATATCTTGGATAATAGAAGGGTAGGCACTGAGCAAGGCATCGTAACCAAAGACTGGGTCATGCCGACCATAATTTGAGAGTTCATTGGAGTACTTCGAGAAGCACTTCATGTACTCATAGAGGAAAGCCCCATCATGGATCATCAGCCTTAGAAATTTTTCATGATCATTCCAAGCATTACCCAATTGTTGGTATGACCCCCTCAATGACGGAAGCAATTTCCTCAGCTCATTGCTCAAATCCTGGTAGGACTTGTGGAACCTACGGAGAAAGTGTTCTAGGGCTCGCTCCTTGTGCTCTTCCATGGTGGTAACTGGTAAGGTTGGACTGGCCGTGGTGGTAGGGACCTATGGAGACAACATTGGGAGCGTAGGATTTGGGATTACGGTCTGCAATGTAGGTAGGGACCTTGAAGATGGAGTAACTCTTCTGATAGGGCATCACCATGGTTGAATCACTTGAAGTACCAGTCCCCCCATTTGGATTCCTTCCTGCAATTGGAACAACCATTTCTCTCTCCATGCTGAATGATACAGGCTGTTTTGCTTGGGAGTGAGATTTTATAGGCTAAAATTTGGCTGAATTTTCCTAGAACTTTGGTGGGTGCTTCCTTCCTACTTTTTTTTTTTTTGCTATAAACGTGCTTCCTTCCTACTTCACATGTTTGGATCTATTCATTCCCCATTTTCCAGGCTAGTTCTGGGAATAAACTGGGCTTATGCTTGTAGGTGGTTTCTATCCATTTTAGATTGGGAAATGATATTTGTACAGCAGATTCCTACGCATTTTCCATACACAGCTTTTGGATTTTGCTGCTTCTCACGGCCAACTTTTCACGTAAAACTTCCCACGTGATCTGGCACTGACATAATGCAGGCCAGGTCATCATCTTCCCTCCCCTTCTCATTTTCTCTACCTGCAGTCTCTGGCCACGGCACCCAAATCCGACTGCCTCCATCCTTTTTGGGCGGCAAACATCCTCCTCACCTTTATCCCCACTCACCGCCTGCGACCAGACCACCCACCACCACGTGAACATGTCCATCGGCGACAGGACCCCGCACTTCGCATCTAATCCACCGGCCACCGGACGGAGCAAGCCACATGGGTCCTTGCTCCGCCATGTCTTATTGCCTGCTTCAAAGCTGGGAAGGAGAAGTTTCACCTTGGCTGAGTCGATCTTCCGGTTGCCCATATCCCTCTTTGGTAGGAGTAGTGACTGTCTGCTCCGCCATGCCCTGACCCCTGCAAAGCAGAGAGTTTGTCACCTCGTTGTGCGTCTATTTAGAGGTGTCGGAGCTGCAAACAAGGGTGGAAATCCATTGGGACCGGTGGAATAGGTGGTCGCCATGCCTTAACCTCCGCTTTGCAGTGGCGGAATAGGTTGGTAATATGGGACCATATCCGGATATGGTGTCATGGTCGGCCGCTGGAGGCTGGGGCGGGTAGAGGGAGGTGTATCATTTCCCTTTTTGGGCAGTGATAACCCTACAGCAGATTCCTACACATTTCCATACACAGCTGATGTGTATAGAAATGAGTGGGTGAACTCATGTGGGGTGATGTGGGGTCACATCAGCTCACCCATTCATTTCCTTACACATCAGCTGTGTATGGAAAATGTGTAGGAATCTGCTGTACAAATATCATTTCCCTTTTTAGCTTTGCATATGGGAATATCCTAAGAATCGTAGAGGTCCAGTTGGTCGATGCTCAATCGTACTAGTTGAACTTATATGTTTGAAGAATTAACTAACATCTCCAACCACTCTATTTAGCTCCATCAACTTTTGTATTATTGAATTTGAAAGGATAATGATTCCATGGTTTAGCCACCGACACCCTCTATACACTGACGATATGAAAATGCGCGGATGCCAGACATCCACTGGTGTAATGTGTTATTAAATTTTATTTACCGGTTACTGTTACTGGCTTAAGGATAAGATATGTGTGCAAAGATGATAAAACAATTAGAAGAAGTTGATGATCAATAAAGCGAAACACTTTGTCCTTAAGACAGAATGCGCCTTCCCTACGGTGCTTAGGACTCGTGGGCGTCTACCTCCTAGGATAAGACGATCAACTACGTACTGTAGGAGCACTTCAAACAGTACGCGCAGCGAACCAAAGATGTGTAATACTTACACAGAAGAGAGGAGAAAGGAGGAAGATGAAGAAATCCCGTTGAAAATACACCGTTTTCCGTTAAACGAACGGACCCATTTTGGTTGAACCAAAATAAATTAGAAAACCAAACCAATTTGTCCCAAAATAACATTATCTTGTTGATCCAACCCGACCGGACGGCGGCGGCGTGCGTGTGGGTTAGCCCACCTAGGTACATGGATCCAACATCTCTCTTCTCGACAAAAGTGGGGTGGCCCTTGGGCCTAACTTCAAAGGCCTAACTTGGACCTTATATACCATCCACAACACCTCCTTGGTGTGGATGTGGGACTATTCATCCTTCACCCAATTCACTCATTCATATCAATAGTAAGTGGGTTTTAATGGGTTCTAATTCCCTCTTCAACACCCACTTCTAACATAATGTTCTGGCTAAAATGTGGGGTGGTGAACTACTCATGATCCAATCTGCAATTGCACTTTCACTTCTAGCTCCAAATTGTAATTCTCAGTGACAATCGTTTTCCCAGTCTCTTTTTCCCAATCTTGGACGATCTTATTGAAATGAATTCAATTTTTAAGATCTTCGTCCATTATCTTCACAAATTTTCCTACCACCCAGTCTATAGAAATTGGAGTACCCAGCCTGATTAGTAAACGTTTCTTGCTTACACAAATGTTAATAGAATTTAGATGATAAACCACAATTTTAATGAAAATATGACTCCAGCTGAATTATCTATGAACTAATGGATTATGGATTACATCTATATTCGGGAGTGGTCTTCGCACTAAAACATGAAACAACTCGTGAAATGTCCGTAATACTTTGACTTCATGAAAGTTCAATAGAACACTATACAAATTCAGTAGCCAATCCTGCCCCCGTTCGTGTTCTGGATAGGGCCTCGTGGTGTTGAGAGAGAAGTCCTATGTTGAATCCCAATGCATTTTGGGGTAGACGCAGCCCAATGCAACACTGGCCCGGCAAGATCTCTCGAAGCATTTTTGCAGTGACAAACCAGCGATAACATAGGAAAATGATGGATGGCATTTATAATTTAACATAGTATCTCTTTTTCTTAAGTTAAGCATCTTTTAGTACAGAGAAAAGCTTTTTTCATTCGGGTTCAATTTTTACATACTCTGGAGATTACCAATAAACATATACTAACATCTTAGGGGCAATTAACCCAAGGTGGGCCTTGTATGTCCCCCAAAGGGATTGTCCACTGAATAGGATGATACTCTAAGAGGCCCGTTTCCCTGCCCTTCTAGTCAGTGTCCTAAGGACTCGGATACCCATTCTTATGAAAATTAAGAAACCATAAAATGGATGCTTGGAGGCCTAAAATTTAAGCGTTATTTTCAATTCCATTGTGTCCCATCTTTTTCTATGGGCCCTCGGATGGTTGACATATACTGCAGGGATAAAGAAGCGGCTTCTAAAGCTGCTTTTTCTTTTGTTAAATGTCCCTCTTTTTCTTTTGTTAAATACCCCATCAGGAGGCCGGAGGAGATGCCCTTATCCTAATTCTCCTCAAGAGGAGATTCTCCAAAAAAAAGGCATATCCAAGTGCGCCATTTGTCCCGTAACATGCATGAATTTGACTGCATACATTAATTACAAAGGAAATAATCATTTGTGCCCCAACATATATATATATATATATATATATATATATATATATATATATATATATATATATATATATATATATATATATATTTGGTTTTGTGATACTCACATACCTGTTGGATTGATTTAGGCGATAGGAGAAGTTGCACGATTGAGACCATTTCCCGTGTAATAACCAAGGATTGTGTAGATAGTTTGGAGCGTGGTAAGCAATAAGAGGGCGGTTGCTGCTATGACGGAGATTGTAGTCCATGGGCTATCAAAATATGTTTGCTTCAGCTTCCTTGTCCATTCACGAATTCGCGGCTTCAAACCCTTCATCCTCGATTCGTGAAAAGCATTCAAAGCGTCACGAACTTCACATAAACTGCTGTATGGATCAAAGAAAACATTTTCAGAAATAGTGCTCATCAGTTTGGCAGCATCATCTCCTTCAATTCGGCCTCTAATCAGGCTCTTGGACCTAAGCAAGCCAACGTCTGCAGGCGTTCGAATGAGACCAGACATGAATGCAATGTAAGAACTCACTTGACGGCCAACGATAGGGCAAAGCTGCTCAAAAGCAATGCTATTGAGGAAGAGGGGCTTTGTCAATGTATCAATGTAAAGAGGAGCCAGACATAGAGTGTGCTGATCAAATGCAATTCCGCCTGTTCCTTGCATCGTAGACCCGGCAAATGTGAGGCCAGCATCACAAAGTTCTGAAGCAGATAGAACTTGCGTTGCAGGTTCTTTATTTGCATCTGAGCTCAACCTAGTGTCTTTGGTGATTGCCTGCCTTGCCACATCTAGGATGTGCAAATGTGGTTGCATCACCCCTGAAGGAGCCCCAGCTGACTCCTCTGAAGTAGACCTGGTCCGACCCAGTATGTCGAACACAAGCTTATATACCTTTTCGAAATGCTAAAACACATATAATTTCTCCAATATTAGTTTATGCATATTCAAGGAAAAATTGTATGGAAGGAAATTGAAATGAAAACAGAATAAATAAAGTTTTATGCATTCGTCGTCGCTTCTCTAGAATACGCAATGATATGGGGTTTAGCAATGAGCGGTCATTGTGAAGAAGCTATCTCACATTTCAAGAAGATGAAATTTAGAGGTACAATTTCTTATCTGACTAATGATTTATGTTTTGTTGTAAAGGACCTTGCTCAATGTCAGTGAGTGCTTTCTTTTTTCATTTTAGAGTAAAAACACTTAGTTAAAAATCCCAGAAGTTCACAAGATGCATTTTTAAATGGCAAGTTGAAAATTTATTCTTAATTTCTAATGGTGTTCGCTTGCCCCCGCGCGCACACAGAGAGTGACGGATATCATTTCTAAATGAGGGATATTATTCAAAATCATCCAGATATGTATGTTTAAATGTATGTATGTATGTATGTATGCATGCATGCATGTATGAAGATTGCAGTAGTTGTCAATCGTTTCAAATACAAAGGAAGCATCGTATATGTGGAGCTGGAGGTATAGGCAGCGCCCTATCTTAAAGCCCACAACATGACTAAAATTGTGCGGATCTTAGCAAGGCGGATGCCGACACAGTGCTTCGGCTTGTGTGTGACAGCATGCTTTAGCAGACACCCCGGCCCCTAAAATTAACCCACACTATCGATCAACAGCCTGTACCATGTTCTATTCCGTATATGTGTCGGGCGACAACTAATATGGGTGTTAAAGCCAACTCGAAAACTCAACTTGGTCTGCATTCGACTAAACTTGGCTCGGTTAGAAGTTTTTCAAGCAAAGCTCAGTCATACCTATTTACATGTCTCTCAAGTTTCATGTCCCTCTATGATCTATATCATTTTCCTGTTTGTTCTCATGGATGACTTACCTTGGTCTTTGCTTAAAGGAAGTAGACGAGATGTCAGAACTAGGAACATTTTTTAACCCCTATAAATTAAAGCTAAGTAGAACATATATGTAATACTCTCTCTCTCTCTACTACTAATTGTTCAACATGTGGATCAAAATATCAAAGTCAATTGAATCAAGCCAGCTCGCAAGCTAAAATGACTCTACTCAATTCACCTCGAGCTTGACTCAAACTCAAGCTAAAGTGAAATTTCAAGCTCAAGCCGAATTAACCTAAAACTAAACATTGATTGGCTTGTTAACATTCCTACATATACACTAACTAGGACTCATGTAAGTACAAAATGGCAAATGATTTAAATGACCTTATTTTTAATTCGCATCTGAAAACAAAGGAATATACCTTTTCATTCAGTTGATTGGTCTCGAGAGCAATCAGCCTCTCTAGCACAATCAGCGGCAGCTGGTTCTCTACCATTATCATGTCTTGGATGATAGAAGGGTAGACACTAAGCAAGGCATAATAACCGAAGACGGGATCATGACGATCATAATTGGAGGAGTTGGTGGAATCCTTTGAGAAACACTTCATGTACTCATAGAGGAAAGCCCCATCACAGATCATCAGCCTTAGAAACTTCTCATTGTCTTTCCAATCATTACCCAATTGTTGGTATGATTCCCTCAACAATTGAAGCAATTTCCTTAGTTCATTACTCAAGTCCTGGTAGGACTTGTGTGATCTATCGAGATGGAGTCGCAGGGCTCGCTCCTTGTGCTCTTCCATGTTGGTAAGGTGAGATCGCCCATGGTGGAAGGGACCGATTGAGACAACGTTTGGAGCGTAGGATTTGGGATTACTGTTGGCGATGTAGGAAGGGACCTTGAAGATGGAGTAATTCTTCTGATATGGCACCACCATGGCTGAAGTACTACTCGCCCTCGCATTTGAATTCCTTGCTCCAATTTGAACAGCCATTTCTCTGGCCATGCTGAATTACACAGGCAGTTTTGCTTGGCAGTGAGACTTTATAAGCTAAAATGTGGCTGAATTTTCTTGGAACTTTGGTGGCCGGGGTGCTTCCTTCCTACTTCACATGATTGGGACTTCTCCCATTCCCCACAGTCAAGGGTGTTTGCACGAATAAATTGCGCTTTTGGTTGTAGTTGGCTTCAATCAATTATTATGGTAGCAGTGGACTCGATAGTGAGGTTGTATCTGACACATTTCTGTGCTATTCCGAGTTTCAGCATTCTTTTAAAGATGGCATGGGGCCAGTTGCCACTACTATGTTTTGTTCTATGAACGTTCATTAGTTATATCACCCATCACATCACTTTCAACTGGCTTACCACATCATCAAGAGAAAAGAAGAAAGGGCTGGATAAAGAAAAAAAATTATAACTTTACCTAAATTTTTAAGGTCCCACATCGGTGCTTTATCCTGGTGAAGGAGTTTGGTGAGGAAAACATTTTTCTTTCCGAATATCTCTTTCATAATCTTGGACAATCTTTTTGAAATAAATTCAAATATTCAATATCTTCATCCATTGTCTTCCCAGTTTTTCCTACCACCCAGTATATTGAAATTGGAGTCCCCATTAAGATTTTGATGTTTCACTCCGAATTTTTAAGATTTTCACCCCCACCTCCTATCTGCCTCTTCTATTCTTAAATCCTAGCCTGATTGGTAAACATCAAAAGTCATAATATCATTTAGCTGACAAACCACAATTTTAATGAAGATATGACTCCAGCTGAATCATTTATGAACTAATGGATTAGGACATGTAACAGCTTGTGCATTGTTTTAAATAGTTTTGACTCCCTGAAAAGTTAATGCTAGAACCTTATAATTTGTACAAACTCGGTAGCCAATCCTGCCGCTGGTGCTCTGGATAGAGCCTCTTGTTGTCGAGGGAGAAGTCCCATGTTCAATCCCAATGCATTTTGGGTAGACGCAGCCCAATGCAACACTCTTTTTAACAAGTTAAACTTCCTTTAGTACAAAGAAAAATTCTTCCGATCTGATTGTTACATACTGTAAAGATACCGATACATATATACTAACATTTTAAGGGCAATTAACACCAAGGATACTTAATTCTAAAGAAAATTACTAAGGACAATCAATGTGAGACAGGGAATAACATCACTACAAAAGCAAAAAATCAGTATGAGACAGGCCATTATGACAAAAAATGTTGAATCCATAAGCTACCTCATTTGACCGTCTCACCACATTGAGTCTCCGCATGATATGTAACCTGAAACCCCTCCTACCATACATAATCAACCGGCGGAAAGCCTTCGGCCACCAACTGCAGCGGCCCATTAGACAACAGTTCAGCGCCTGCGAGTTGTAACTCATTAACCCCTGGTCACTTGCTAGCTATGTAGCATGTTAGGCCTCTATGTAACATGCTAGAACCGTGACCGCGTGGCGTACTGTCATTGTGGTGAACTCTGGTCATGGAGGTCCAGTATCAAACGGATTATTAGGCAAACACAGGAAAAAAACTTGCTATCAATCTTTTTTTGTGGCATTCTCTCAAGCCAATTATGAACTTGTTTTTTATAGTATTGGAGGCAACTGATGAAGTTGAAGTCCTTGCTTCCGATGTATCTGCAGGAAAGGAGGAAGATGGTCCTGCTCCAAATGCATACTTGGTTATTACTTCCAATAGTCATAAAGGCCACCAAATCTGGAGTAGCAGAGTAGGATGAACTAATACTGATCAGCTCCACTTGCATTTGATCTTGTGAAATTGCCGGGTCTCCTTGGGTAACCGGTAGTGACTGAGGAAGGAGAGGGATATGCAGATTGTTAATCGAATCTCTCACATTGGGGTGGAGGTTCACTTGAGTCGTCCTTGATTTTTTTTAATTTCCTTGGCATCTTTATTTTCCATTTTTTTTAAAAATCTAGGTATCCTGAAAAGGAACTGAAGGTGGGATATGCGAGTTAAAAGAATATAAATGATGGATATAAAATGTCATAAAGATATATTACTATGAAAAGTAAAAAGAGTGGAGCGGACAATTGAGAGTATGTTATCTAAAAGATACTACAATTCCAGTAGTACGTGCACAAGAGGGGATTTGCATTTGGAAAAGGAGTATAGATGATTCTTTGGCTACAGTAGTTTGATTAGAAGAGGGGTATACTCTTTTTTTTTCTTCTGAAAGAAGCGGGTTATACACTTACAAGGGATTTGTATTTGGATGGATTCTCTTATTTAGTTATATGGGAATATGAATATTTGCATCACATGATCAATCTCTAATGGGAGTAGCTTGTGCAACTGCAGTTTCACTATGAGATAGTAAGAACAGAGGGTAAAAGGAAAAAAAGAGGATTTACTCCCTCCGGTCACTTTTAATTGAGACTGGCACATAATTGGTCATTTTATTGAGATGTGGGTCCTTGATAAAAGCCTAGACTTTCCTAGCAAGCTGAGTCACCTTTCATTGCGGAGGCCACTCGTCCTCAACCTCAACCTAGGGTCTGGCCGGAGAATAATTAGGGAATGGTATCATCTAATTTTGGTGCACATATTTTGCTAATTGTCTGAATTAAAATTGACTGGAGGGAGATATTGGAGGGTTTTACAATAAAAAAAATGTTGCAGGGTTTTAAGTTGATGGTGGAAGGGAAAGGAACTTACTAGAGTTCAAAGGAAAAGTTTAGTATGTGTTAAAGAAGAGATGGATCCTTCGGTAGTTAGTTAAAATGAGAGAACAAAAAATGTGTTAAGACGTAAAAAAAATAATGTCTAATAAACAACAGAACTAGGCATCACTAATTAAGATATCTGCAACTAAGAGCTGGAAAATGAAGGAGCCTATAATTGATCAATAAAGAGGGCAAGAGAGAGAATGAAGGAAAGGAGTTTTTGTAATATAAATGTAAACTAGAGACTAGTGAGTGGGGTGGCGTAAAGAACAGAGGTGTGATAATTAGAGTAATGAACTGCGCTTACCTTAATAGAATGAACCAGGCAAGATGACAAACTGCTATGAAAACTCCCAAATGCAAAACACATACTCCCTCCATGCAATGGAGCCTGTTTGCATTTGAAAGTGAGTTAAATTTATTGGACTATTGACTGCACGCAGGATGGCCTCTAACTGTCTTGCCATGAAATTGCGCTATTGCTTTCTTTTCCTAGTCGTATGTGAAAAGAGCTGCCTGTGGTCGTTCTGCAATTGTTGAACAATTAACAAAGCTTAGTTGAATGACTTGAATATAGCTGATCTGTCAACCCGACTGCTAATTTGGTTCTATCCTGACATAGCTAAAATTTTATTCGATTGTAGGATTATCAAATAATGTCATCAGCATAGCGAAAAATCACCACAACTCACCACCTTTATATTGGCGCATTTGGGAATCTAAAGCACTGTTTTTGAAGCCGCTTACACCAAAAATCTCCTTTGAGTGGTAAGAAAAACTATTTTCATGCATTGATGGGATATTAAAAAAAAAGGAAAAATTGCTTTGGAAGAAGATACTTTGTTTACAAAAAAGCGCCGAATCTCTTCAGGAGAGTTAGGCGGAAAGAAAGCTCTTTCAGCCAGCTGAAGTGAACGCTTAAGGCAGTGAGTAGGGGCGACTTCACTTTACTAAAGCCAGGCTCGCGCTACGCTTCTTGCTTCGCGCACGCTAAGGCCTCTTGCGTTGTGCACATGCCTTTACTTTGTTCCAGCGCCAGCGCACCAAAGCACACAAGCGCGCTAAGGCCTTTAGCTGACGCTTTCGCTTTGCGCCGCTCGAAAAGCGCCTTGCTTTTGCTTCATCTTCAGCCTTAGTGCGCTGATGCACCTTGCTATTGCTGAAGCGTCAGCCAAAGAAGCGAGAAGCAGAGTCTCGCTTTGAGCGCTCACCTTTTGAAGCTTCCTCCTTTTTTTAAAACCCGCTTTGGCTACAAACACACCTATGTATTCTGCCGAAAAAAACACACACATCTAAATCTCCAATAATACTCCCTCCGACAGGAAGCAAGCATACTACATGATGGGATGTTGAAAATTGACTTGAAATTAAACTAAAAATGAGGCGATCGATTGCTTTGATGACGCGATCGATCACTATTGTGATCAATCAGGGCTTAAAACGACCTGATCTATCGTATCTACTGTGATTTCTGAATTTAGTGTGTCGCGATCGATCGGCTTGATTGTATTTACTGAAATTTTCAGAAACAGTATAGCGCTGAGTCCCGATCGATTGTCTGATGAAACGATAGATCGACTGCTACAGGAGACGATCGATCACCTTGTCAAAGCGATCGATCGCCGTGATGGTTATCGGGTTTTTCTCCCGTTTTGGCTTCTAAAGTTGCATCTTTTCTTCAAGAAACACCCCAATAGAGTCCTTATATATTGAGAACGAAAAAACACAGAATAGGGTTACGGAAATTGATCCAAACTCCTTCTTCTCTCTTAATTCTTGGTTCATCATTGAGCAATAACATCTCCTCTGATCGAGATCCAGGCAGTTTGATTTGAAGTGCACCTTTAAACTGACGGTGTGGTTAGTTGTTTCTCGGGAACGGAACGCCATTGATTGCCTGTACACAAAGGGCAGTGTATGTGTTTCAAGGACAGAGCGTAGCGTGCCTCGAACCGGATTTTCTCTTCTTCTTTCTGGTATTATCATGGAATTATTCATCAACTGGTTAGTAGTATTCTAGTCCTCTTTTCTTTGACAATCCCAACAATCTTGAAACAGATAATATATATTTCATTGATTGAATACTACTGCAATTATGGGTGTTGACAAATCATTGAAACCTGAGAAGTTTGATGGAAAGAATTTCATGAGATGGCAGACAAAGATGAAATTCTAGTTGACTCAATTAAACATATTTTATGTGATTTCTGATGCTGTTGCGGATAAATCTATTTCTTCAGAATCTGATAAAACTGCTAGTTCTTCTAATGTTGGAATTAATAAATCTCATGATATTGAAAAATTTAAACAAGATGATGAATTGTGCCAAGGACAAATGCTTAGTGTTTTGAGCAATGAGTTGTATGATTTGCATGTAAACAGTAAATCTGCTAAGGTATTATGGGAAACCCTTGATAAGAAATTTGGGAAGGAGCATGAAGGGGAAGAGAAGTATGTCGTAGGAGAATGTTTTGACTATAAGTGTCACGCCCCGAATTTCAAACCTTAAATAACGCGCGGAAGCACTGACTCATTGAAGACCTTCAGGCTGAAATCCGGGACATGACCGAATACTCGACACAACTCTATTCATTCCAGAATGCTTAAACAATTATCCGTTAAATATAAAAAAAATTGAAAGTAAGGATTAAATAACTCATACTTAATTTATTACAGATCCAACTTCAAAATAAACATTGTAGTCATAAAAGTCAAAAAATAACACAAGTTCATCACAAGAAAATATAAATAACAAGTCTTCGCATAAACTTTATTTGCCTGGAAAATCAGTAGCTATCTCGATCCACTCCACTTCACCCTTCCTTAAAACCTGCATCAAAGGATGCATGAGTATTTCCAAAGAAATACCCAGTAGGACGCAGAAATCCTACCGAACAATATAGGTAATAGCAGAGACTCCAGATGATACAGAATAGATCAATTATCAAATTTCCAGGAAATAAATGGATAGTAATCAATGAATTCAATGACTAGCAATCTATTAAATACCGAACACTTCATTGGAACGATCACAATTGAAAATAGACTCCCACATACAGAGTATTGGAGTTAACAAATTCTGCTCTCAGGTCAGTCCTCTTCACAATAGGACATCAATGCCAGAACATCCTAGAGGTTCTACAGAGGAACCCGGCCACGCGTCTAGGGATGCTGGCCCCATCGGTGCTTACGGGCACAATGGGCGGAGACCACAAGACCTTCCGTAATATCTTGTAATCTAGATACGTACGTTTTACCTTCATCGGCTGAACTACATAGGTTCAATAAATCATCTGAGATCTCGCAAGATCTAGCAATGGCTCATGAGCATACTAGGATTCCGATCTAAGAGTGTTCAACAAACTCTTAGTGAAGAACAGTTTACATAGAACTGAGACACTCAAAAGAAATGAGTAAGGATTCTCTCATTTAGAGATCCAGGATATTCGTATCAAAGAATAGACTCTCTAAAGAGTTGGTCAAAGACTCTGTCAAAATTATCCAAATGGACTCTCATTGGAATATTCAATCTCATAGAATGGTCAACAATGAATGACTTCGATTATGGTTCATCAAGGTTCGAAGCACCAATCACCTCAGCGTACTTAGCCTAGATATGACAATTCCCATGACTAAGAAGTTCAGGTTATTGACATCAATAAGAGATCGGACACAGTGCACAAGTTGTGGAATTTGCTCAAAGGAAACCCGTGAGCAAAGAATAAACCGATGACTTAGATTCCATAGACGATTACTAACGGACAGCACCCAATATTTCCCAATTCATAATCATATAATCTGGTGTTACTGTACATATTACCCTCAGGTCATACAATATATAAACCCCATCATAATATTATATGTGTATTCACCCATTTTTAGTATCTAGTACTTAACCGAAATAGGGTTTAGTAAGAACACAGGGTTCTGTCATACGCATAACAGCCAACTTCAAGACACCACCACTGATCCACCGCGATGAATTAAATTCTAAAATTTTTACTCCAAGTACCCTTAGCTGTCTAGTTTCTAACCCAATCAAATTTATAATTTTCTGATTTATATTGAATTATTTACGAATTTCTCACTACCACTGGTCAGCGCATGAATAATCCTGGCCGAGGGCAGTAATTAAGTTCTCTTTAGTTTTCTTATGGCATACTTGTAATTAATTATTATTTCCCTTCACTTACCTCAAGTCATACTTCTTATAAGCATTTTACAGAACCTAAATTACCTTAGATTAATACAATTTTTCTCTCTTTTTGCTTATCTTCTCATGTTAATAGAGCATATCACCATATGCCTAACACTACCCGAATGAACACAATAAGACAAGTACTCACAGACCTTATTCTATCTCACCAGATGCTAATATGAACACTAAAGATCATACAGGAATACCAGAAGTAAGGTGTGGACATTTATGGGGATCGGATAAGGAATAGTGTAAGCATAACCTAATGATTTACAAAAATTAGGACTTTAGAATCGTAAGGCATGGCTGCTCTGTTTTGCTAGATCAACGACCAGCTATTGTTGGACAGAGTAAAGCACAAGGTATATTAATAAAATAAGACACAAAGCACGTGATTTCACAGCATGGGAATGTCATCTAAACTTTGTACGTGAAGCATCAACTTACGAGACATTCAAAGGAAACAGCTTCGATCATGCATCATGCATACAATGTTTATCATAACATCATTCGCATGACATAACATCAATATCTTCTCAGCAATGTATACTATTAATTCAACACATTGAAAGGCTCATAAATACAATAGAATCAGGGAATCAAATTCATGAAGCAAGTGAGTAGCATCCTACCTCGACGAGAGACAAACCGAGTGCTCAACCTCGCGCGGCTAGAACTCCCCTTCGCGATTCCTCTTCTATCCCGGCGATCCCACGCGAATTAAAGTAAGTGTAAAAGAGAAATGGCTTTCTGATTTAGGAGGAGGGAGATGACAAAGTGAAGAAGAAAAATAACCCAAAACACAAACACAAGTGAGTTGAGCAAGAGAGTGGCCGGCCTCCCACAATGCCATGAATATATAGGAGTCCCAACTTAGTGAGCCACACCCACAACCCTTGATCTCTTCCCCTAAATTAATCACCACCGTCCCTCACACCAGGCCTCACCCATGATCTCAGTCGTGTACCCCCAAATCAGCCCAAGGCTGTTAGGATTTTCCTTAACTCAAGGAACGTGATCAATTCAAAATCAAGCCACAACTACCTTTGGTATTTTCCGGATTCTCAAGGACACCTAGCAGATTCAGCATCTTGACCAAAAAGGCTAGAATAAGTTGGAGTAAGATCCAATACCCATTCGTGATTGGCTCCTCCTTGGACTTGCTATCACTAATTGGAGGATTGGCACTAGTCAAAAAGGGTTTTCAAAAAGCATGCAATCCATCACTCCCACTAAATTCTCCCACGATCCACAAGCTGCCAAAAGGGTGCATTCAATCTACCAAACTTAAAACAACTTTCCCCTAATAAATTCTCATTCTCTCAATCATTACCATATGAGTTAATTTGCATTCAAAGCATGGCAAAAACCATCAATTACCAATAATGATATTTCAAACAAAAGCCTCCCCACGATTTGCTCTCCCACAACGTGGGTCCAAGGTGTCCACGTCATCCATGAGGTGGCGCCCCACCTCAGGGTCCACGTGGCCCTCTAATGGATCTTACACGTCTTATAGCACAGATCACAGATGAACGGTTACTATAACTTGCACGCGTGATGAGTAGTTCCACCGTGCACGAGTCCTACACCTGGTAGCACATCCATTAGGTTCCGCCACACGTGTATTCACATGCGTGACTAACCCTAGCCCTGTCACTCGAGTGGCCCTGGCGTCAGGTATAACCAATTCCTGGCGTCAGATAGCTTACAGCGCCAGGCCTAGTCCTCGCGTTCGGAGAAACCTGCCTAAACTGGTTCAACACTCTCATTGACCATTTATCATCAAGATAGGATTCCATATAGTCAAAATGAGATACTAGACCAAAATTTATGACATATACGAAGACTTTCCTATTTTAGACCAGTTTCCTAAAATAGCAGTTTCCAAAAACATACCAATTTTTCAGGTGTTACAATAAGATGGATGATAACAAGTCTGTTAGAGACCAGGTAGTCGAAATACAGAATTTGGTGGCTAAGATGATGTATTGTGCCATGGACAAATGCTTAGTGTTTTGAGCAATGAATTGTATGATTTGCATGTAAACAGTAAATCTGCTAAGGAATTATGAGAAACCCTTAATAAGAAATTTGGGAAGGAGCATGAAGAGGAAGAGAAGTATGTCGTAGGCGAGTATTTTGACTATAATATGGTTGATAACAAGTCTGTTAGAGACCAGGTAATCGAAATACAGAATTTGGTGGCTAAGATCATTGGGAAAGGTGTTCTCATTGACGAGAGGCTCCAAGTCCTGTGCTTATCGACAAATTACCACCCTCATGGCAAGATTTTCAAATTAACTTGAAGTGCAAGAGGGACGCAATGTCCGTTGATTACCTTATGGTGGCCATACAAATCGAAGAAAAGCATAGAGGTAAGATGAAAATCTTACAAGGCTCATCTTCTGGGGCCAAAGATAGTGGTCAAACAAATGTTGTGGAAGGAAAACCCAAGCCCTATGGCAATAAGAAGAAGAATAAAATGTTTCAGAATTGGTCTTTCAAATCTAGTTCTAATATCGAAAAGGACAAGAAGTCGAAGGTTTGTTGGGTCTATGGGAAGCATGGACATTTTGCAAACAAGTGTAAAGAGAAGAAGGGCCAGGACCATAGTCATGGAGGGGCTGCATCTTTTGCTCAGGCTAATATGGTTACTTCAGATGACAGGTTAGTAATAACTAAATATAAAATTAACTTGGCATGTGAACCTCCCGATTGGTGGGTTGATACAGGGGCAACTATTCATATCGGTGTTGATGTTTCTTCTTTTTCTTTCTATAAAAAAGTAAAGGATAGGGCAGTGACGATGGGGAACTCCTATGAGGCTAAAGTTTATGGAGTTGAAACTGTGGACATCCTGTTTACATCGGGGAACACGTTGACTCTCTATAATGTGTTGCATATGCCTAGTGTGAGGAAGAACCTTGTTAGTGGAGATCGTCTTAGTTGAGAGGGATATAAATTAGTGTTTGAGTGAAATAAAGTTGTAATAACTAGACATGATACTTTTGTTGGTAAATACTATGTGTGTAAGAGCCTCTTTAATCTTAATTTAGTTTCTTGTAATAACTCTTTATTTCAAGTTGATGACTCTTTAGTTTGCTATGTTGAATCTGCTGATGCGTGGCATATGAGGCTAGGTCATGTGAATTCACAAACTATTAAGAGAATGATGAATCTTGAATTGATTCCAAAATTACATGATGAATTTCTTGGAAAATTTGAAATATGTATTCAACTGAAACAACCTAAGAAACCTTATTAATCAGTTGATAGATCTACATGTTTGCTTGATTTAATTCATTCTGATATTTGTGAATTTAATAGAGTAATGACTAGGGGTGGTATGAGATATTTTATCACATTTATTGATGACTATTTTAAATTTTGTCATGTGTATTTATTAAAGGCTAAAGATGAGGCTTTTGAGAAGTTTAAGATTTATAAGATAGAGGTTGAGAATCAAACTGAGAGGGAGATCAAAAGACTTAGGTCTGATCGTGGTGGGGAATATTTTCCCTTGAATTTTGCAAATTTTGTGAAGATCAAGGTATAATACATGAAACTACAACGCCTTACTCTCCTTAGTCTAATGGTATGGCAGAAAGAAAGAATGGAACTTTCATAGACATGATAAATTCTATGCTTTCCTCTTCGGGTTTACTGAAGAATTTATGGGGAGCAGCAATTCTTTCTTCGTGTGTAATCTTAAACCATGTTCCTCATAAATGACAAAATACAATCCCTTATAAATTAATGAAAGGAAGAAAATCGAGCTTAAAGTTCTAACACCCGAAAAATTGGTACGTTAACTAAAGGTTTCTATTTTAGGAAATTATTCTAAAATAGGAAAGTTTTGTTGCCTGATGTGATTTCTAGTTGAGCGATGTGCTTCGAAGTGTTACTCGACTTTTATGATGTGGTATGATTCGTTAATCGCATAGCTAATAGTAGTAGAAAACTAGGACGCGATGGTTGGTCCTGGCGCTGGGCACAACTTGGCACTGAGGCCAGCCTGGCGCCAAGGTTTGAGAACACCTGACGCCAGGAGTGGGGCTAGGCGTTAGGGCATGTGTTCAGTGGATTACTCTTAATTGGTAAATTGAATTTAGTTTTGATGTGTGGTTCGTGGCGTACGCGAGTTAGTGTAACGAGTAGTGCAACCGCGGGACATCGGAGGCATGTGCGCGTAGGACTCAAGCAAAGATGCAGGACCTGGGCACTGAGCCACATGGCACTGGCCCAGGGGTGTCATGTGAACGTGGGAGACATGGTTCAAGGTGATCTTCAGATGGTTGGAGTGATCTAAAGTTGGTCGGAGTGAATCTTTGTGCAAATCGCGGTGGATAAGGTAAGTACTGCGGTAATCGGAAGGTTATCTTTTCAGCTGAGATAATTATGAAGATAAATAATAATTAAAAGAAAGTGATTAGGGCATCTTTTATCAGCCAATAGGAAGGGGACGTCATGTGCAAGGGGGAGTCCAATTGGTTGGGTTAGATTTGGTAGTTTCCTAGTTGTAGTAGGAGTGGTCTTGATAAGGTAATATCTTAACTAAAAAGATTGAAATTTTAACAAATTGGGAGATCTCTTTTGCTGGACGTCTTGACCTATTTGTAGAAGGCTTTTCATTGGTAAGTTGGGATTTGGGATTAGGAAGGATCTAATTAGGAGATATCCTAGTTAAAGGAGGCATTGGCTATAAAAGCCAAGGAGGAGGCCGGCCATGCCATTACACGCCAAGGCTTTGGGTCGTCTTGTGCAAACCCTGCCTTTCCGTCTTCTTTCCCATCAACTCCAGCAGCCTTCCATATCTTCTTTCACCCATATCTCACATTGGAACAAAGGAGTAAAGGCATCGTAGCGGAGAAGAGCGAAGGAGCTACGCGTGGAGGTGTATTTCGCATACATCTAAGTGGTACGATGGTTTTTTCTAACCAATCTGATT
This sequence comes from Houttuynia cordata, assembly GCA_039654745.1. Classification (NCBI taxonomy): domain Eukaryota; kingdom Viridiplantae; phylum Streptophyta; class Magnoliopsida; order Piperales; family Saururaceae; genus Houttuynia; species Houttuynia cordata. The sequence goes on along the minus strand of CM077505.1, from coordinate 45,261,849 downwards.
TGAATCCTTTTGCTTCATTCTTAGCATGATTATTTAATGATCCTATTGATGTTATCTCAGTGATAAAGTTGTGTTAATATTTGATTCATGAGAGATTCCTTGTTGTTTATCAAGTAAGAGTATTCTTGTTGAGATATCTTATTTATTGCTTCATATTAATGCATACATGCTTACCTTTAATAGAATATCTATATGGGCATGTCTCTTGAACGTGGGCGGTCATAAAGTTCTCTTCTTTATTTTGTAATGTTCTGTTTTAATCGTCCAATATGGTTAAGGGATGTATTATTGATATTAAAAGCTTCATTAGAGCAAGGGTTATGTCTTGAGTATGGCTTAAGGCTTTAATAGCAACTAAAGTCATGAAATCATTAAATTCCAGAATGTACCAGAGTCTAGAATTACTCTAGGAGGGGAGTGATTAAGGGTATTAAGGTCATGTTATCATGATTAATGAGTATTAATACGAGATTACTTATTATAAGCAGGTAATGCCTTCCCGGCCAGGATTGTTCCTGCGCCAACAATGCTCAGTATAAAAATCATAACTAAATGTACAAAAATAAAAAAAAACACCATCAGTGGTATTATAAACGAGACTCATAGGACTATCTTGTGTAAAAATTTCAGAGTTAGAGTCCTTCTATGTTGACGGTGGGGTCAGTCGTAAGTGGGCTATACAGTATAAGACAGTTTACTAGAATTAGGGTTTTAAAGCACTAATAAGTATTATTACTCATAATATGATGTAATCTGATCGAAATAATACTAATACAATATGGTAAGACCTCTTAAGTACTATTGGAGTAAGTAAGGAAGTCCAAAATATTAAGAATTTGGGACGAGTCTGTATACCTTGTCATTGTTTCCATTGTACAGCATAGAGTCGGTTTGAACATCCAATTGGAGATCAAACCTTCCTAAAACCATCTTAATACTAATGATAATACAACTCCAGACATAGAGATGTTCTTATCAAAGGTAAATCTATGATGCATGATGTGTGATCAATGAGTGAAATTCATAATCCTACAGTGAGTTATCCATCGGCCTAACTTTGAAATCTAAATTGTGTTCTTATGATGAACTTTATGCTACAGAGAGCGATTACATCTTATACTCCAGAGAGTGAGCCATTTATTGTCGAGAGACCTTGATGTTCTATTCATACTCCATTAGTAAGTCATTGTGGTAAGAGTTACCCTATTCTCAGAAAGTGGAGACCTTTGCGTTTGTTGAATCATTGTCCAGTTTGACATTGACCTATTTCTCCACTAGTGACCTTGCAAAGATCTCTCCGAGGTGGAATCATAGCATGCTCACGAGTCATTGCTAGATCTTGCGAGATCTCCGATATTTATAGAGTTGCGATTCCTTACTGCCTGAAAGGAGGCACATATGTACGTTTTAGACTGGTTGACATTACGGAAGGTCTTCAATCTCCGCTCATCTTGTCCGTAAACATAGATGGGGCCAGTATGCCTAGACGCGTGGCCGGGTTCCAAAAAGAGAACCTCTAGAATGTTCTGGTATATATTTTACCTTTTGCGATCGGTAAATTTAGCGAGCAGAAATTGTAACTCCTTGCACTATAGATGCCTAGAGCCTTTGGTATTATGACCATTATCTTCTTACACCGATATTTGTTTGGAGTCTTATTGAGATTATTCTTCCCTACATTTGTGTTTTGGGTCTGTTATTATTTGACCTTTCTGTTCAGGTAATGTAAACCTTTGATTGGTTTTTCAGAGAGTGTATATTCCTGTTTATCTGAGTGACTTATCCTTCATATCCTATTTTGTTATCCTGGTGGATTTTTTTATATCATACTAGGTATTTCTATGAAATACTCATGCATCCTCTGATGCAGGCTTTAAGGATAAGTAAGTCAGGACTTTGCAGCCCGAAAAGGTGGAGCAGATTCGCAGAGGACGTTTTGAAGAATTGCTTTTAGTTACTTTATTTCTTATGTTAGAACTTTATTAGTGTTGGCCAATATGTGCCTGGATTTGATGCTTAATTTATTTGACAGTTTTAATTAATTTGCATTAATAATTTAAGTAAGAATCATTTACTACATTGACAATGTTATTTGAAATTGGATGGAGAATTTCTTAGTTCTTAATTTCTGAGTTTTGTTATGAGTTCCTAGTGATGTCGATTACACGTTCTTTTGTGACGATGTAATTGACCCGAGTGATCGAGTATTCAGTCGCGTCCCAAGGTTCCTATCTCAGCTTTTGATTGGTTTACTTAAAGGCTTCCGCACTCCGATTGAGGTCAGGGATTTTGGGGCATGACAAAAGTTCATCATGGTTTGGGGATGTCTTGCCAAAGTGAAAATCTCAAACGTGAAGATGGATAAGCTAGGTTTAAAAACTTATGATGCGGTATTTATTAGTTCTGCACAAAACAGTAGAGCATATCGATTTTTAGTTATTGGGTCTGATCGGCAGGATTATGCACCTAATACTATTATGGAGTCCGATGATGCAACATTCTTTGAGAATGCGTTTCCTATGAAAGAAAAGAGCAAGACTGTAGTGCACAAAGAGGATGGCTCATCATCTTCCATTCCCAGAATTGAAGATTCGGATACCAATATGGACGTTAAGAGATCGAAGATAACCAGAATAGTGAAAAACTATGGAGATGACTTCTATACTTTCATGGTGGGGAATGAGGATCCTTTGACTTTTAGTGAGGCTATGTCGTCTAGCGAAGCTCCTTTATGGAAGGAGGCGGTACAAAGTGAGATGGATTCTATTCTTCCACATGGGATGTGGGTTCTAACGAATCTACCTCTAGGGTTTAAACCGACTGGATGCAAATGGATATTTAAACGAAAATATTAGCCTGATGGCTCCATTGAAAAGTTCAAAGCTAGATTAGTGGCTAAAGGTTATAGTCAAAAGAAAGGTCAAGATTTCTTTGATACGTATTCTCCTGTGACCATGATAACTACAATTTGAGTGCTTATTGCATTGGCAGCTCATTATAACCTCGAGATCCATCAAATGGATGTAAAGAAAATATTTTTAAATGGTGAATTAGAGGATGAAATATATATAGAGCAGCCTGAAGGTTTTGTAGTTCCTGGTCAATAAAGAAAAGTATGTAAGTTAGTAAGATCTCTCTATGGGTTAAAACAGGCTCCTAAACAATGACATCAAAAGTTTGATAATGTTTTTCTTTCTAATAACTTTGTAATGTGTATTTCTGATAAATGCCTATATTGGAAGATTTTTTATAATTCTTTTGTGATGTTATGCTTGCATGTTGATGATATCTTGATATTTGGAAATAATGTGGATCATATCAATAAGGTTAAGGGTTTCCTTAATGAGAATTTTGATATGAAAGACTTCGGTCTTGCCAAGGTCATACTGGGCTTGAAGTTTAATAGGACTTCTAAAGGAATAGTTGTGAGTCAATCACACTATGTGGAAAAGTTTCTAAAGAAGTATGGTTACTTCGATAGAAAACCTGTCAGTACGGCATATGATTCCAGTGTAAGAATAAAGAAAAATTATGGGGAGAGTGTGTCACAACTTAGATATTCACAGTTGATAGGAAGCTTGAGTTATCTGGCTAACTGCAGTAGACCAGATATATCCTATGTTGTGGGAAGACTAAGTAGATACACTAAGAGGCCAAATTAATCTCATTGGTCTTCCATTGAGAGAATATTCAGATATCTGAAGGGAAGTGTAAACTATGGTTTACATTATTCTGGGTTCCCTGCTATATTAGAAGGATACAATGATGCAAATTAGTATCAGATTCTGATGAAACAAAGGCCACGAGTGATTATGTGTTTACACTTGGTGAGGCAGTCACATGGAAATCTTTCAAGCAAACTGTGATAACATGGTCTTCTATGGATGCTGAAATAGTAGCACTTAATAAAACTAGAGGAATGATGGAATGACTTAGGGATCTTTTAATAGATATACACTGGTTGAATAAGCCAATTCATGGAATTTTGATTCATTGTGATAGCCAATCAGCTTTTGATAAGGATAAAAGTAAGAATCATAATAAGAGGTCCTCTAGGCATATTGAACTAAGGCAAAAAATCTTGCGCAAGTTGACTACCTCAGGAGTCATTACCTTAAGTTTCATACGATCAACGGATAATTTGGCTGATTCATTTACAAAAGGATTGTCGGCAGGGCAATTCTTTAATTCATCTAAGGGAATGGGGCTGAAAGCCTATGATTAAGTCACCGTTAGTATCAACCTAATCTCTCTGAGTGGAGATCTCACAACGAAAATTCAATGGGTAAAAACAAGCTTGGAGAGCACTATATAAATATTGTATGTTAATTCCCGTGTTATGATGAGAGTGTTCTACTGCATATGAAAAAGGTTGACGAAAGTCTTAATGAAGTCAAGGCTTAAATAGCAGGGTATTATTATGCAGATTACCTTAGAGACTGTTACCTATATGAGTGCCACTGAGGTCACAGTTAAGGAGGACGTGGGCTTGTTCTCTAATGTGCAACTCATGAAAAGATACAAGGCGCATAGCCTTAAAGCGCTACCCCGAATGATCTCAAAAAGGGAGTTACTCTAACTGTTGGATTTGTCAAAGCTCTTCCTCTAAGGTTCAAGTTCAAGACTTTGTTCACATCAAACTTGTGAGAGTGGCGGCTTACCAAACTAGGTGTAGGTTCAAACCCGCAAGGTATCTATCGTCGAAAATATAGACTACTATTGCTCAATGTCTAATTCTTGTAGTCATATGCATTCTAGTATGTAGACTAGTTTAATATCAAGTGATAGTGAGGATTGTTGAAAATTGACTTGAAATTAATCTAAAAATGAGGCGATTGATCACCTTGATGACGCGATCAATCGTTGTTGTGATCGATCGGGGCTTGAAATGATCGATCGTATCTACTGTGATTTTGGAATTTAGTTTGTCGCGGTTGATCGGCCTTGCGCGATCAATCGTATCTACTGGAATTTTCAGAAATAGTGTCGCGATGAGTCCCACGATCGTCTGATGAAACGATCGATCGGCTGCTATGAAATAATGAAGGAATGCAGGAGACTTTGTTCACTTCGAATTTATAAGAGTGACGGCTTACCAAATTAGGTGTAGGTTCAAACCCGCAAGATACCTATCGCCGAAAACTTAAAGTACTATTGCTCAATGTCTAATTCTTGTAGTCATATGCATTCTAGTGTGTAGACTAGTTTAATATCAAGCCATGGTTGAGATTGTTGAAAATTGACTTGAAATTAAACTAAAAATTAGGCGATCGATCGCCTTGATGATGACAATCGATCATATCAACGATCGATCGTATCTACTGTGATTTCTGAATTTAGTGTGTCGTGATCGATCGGCCTTGAGCGATCGATTGTATTTAATGGAATTTTTAGAAACAGTGTCGCGATGAGTCCTGAAACGATCGATCGACTGCTATGAAATAACGAAGGAATACAAGAGACGATCAATCACCATGACAGTTATCGGGTTTTTCTCCCGTTTTGGCTTCTAAAGTTGCATCTTTTCTTCTAGAAACACCCCAATAGAGTCCTTCTATATATTGAGAATGAAGAAACACAGAATAGGGTTATAGAAATTAATCCAAACTCCTTCTTCTTCTCTCTTAATTTTTGATTCATCATTGAGCAATAGCATATCCTCTGATCGAGATCCAGTCAGATTAATTTGAAGTGCACATTTAAACTGACAGTGTGGTTCATTGTATCTCAGGAACGGAACGTCATTGATTGCCTGTACATAAAAGGCGGCGTATCTGTTTCATGGATAGTGCGTAGCGTGTCTCGAACCGGATTTTCTCTTCTTCTTTCTGGTATTATCGTGGAGTTATTCATCAACTAGTTGGTAGTATTCTCTTCTTCTTTCTGGTATTATCGTGGAGTTATTCATCAACTAGTTGGTAGTATTCTAGTCCTCTTTTCTTTGACAATCCCAACATGGGATGCTTTATGAAGGGAAGCGGCTTTGTTAAAACCTGCTTTGGCTACCCACACACCTTAAGTGTTGAGCAAAAAAAAAAAAAAACACACCCAAGTCTCCAATAATGCTCCCACCGTCCAATATTACCTGTCGGACTATGAAACCAAAATGAAACAAAATCAGTTCATTTTGGTTTTCTAATCCAGCCAAAGTAAAATTGAACTTTTCGATGGTGGGAGTACTTCTCTCTTAATGGTGATTATTTAAGTTTTCTGGTATACAGAAAGGGGAGGCTTCATGGTAATTAAGAGAACATGAAACAGGTTGGGTAGAATTATCTCCACCATTACAAGAGAAACATAATTGGGGGAACCAAAGGTCACTAATTCTTGTTCATTTCAAAGGGAGACGAATCTGGCCAGCCGAAATTGATTGGAGGTACTTATCAACAATCATCTCTTGGGAAAGATCGGTGAAATAGGGCTGCCCAACCTCCAGCCCTTCTTCGGAAGCCAGCCTTTCGACCTGGCTCAGCACGCTGTCCGCCCCAACTCGGCCAGGCTCCAATATAATGCAGGCAACCTCTACCGACGCTTCACCGTGGACCAGTGCTAAGGCCTGCACTCCAGGGAGCCCCCCGCCGCGGGCGCTGACCTGACGGGCAATCCTCTTTGCCGTGGCGACGTCGGAGGAGAGGAGGGGCACGTTGTAGGTGTCCGCCCAAGGGCTAGCACCTATGACCACAATGCCTTTGCCAGGGTTCACATGGCTGGGACCCTCGTCAGGCTTCTCTAACAGCTCATGAGGCAGGGCCCAGCCTGACCACTGGATGCCCATGTAGTTGGGTTGGTAGTAGCCCAGCTCTCGTCTGATGGCGTCCAGTGCCTTGCCTGTCGGATGGGCAGCATCGTAGAGGTACACTGGCACTGTCAAATTTGGCCCATGCATGAGTGTCAGTTGTCATGTCACACTCAACCTTACCAAATTTCACACCGAAAGATATTTTTTAGGGGAATTTATATAAAAAATTATGAAAAAATAAAATTTTACCAAAATATGGCACTGTAGCAAATATTAACCGAAATGGTGTTCTGACAAGCCACGCAGGCGCCCGCGTGGCGCGGGCGCTTGCGTGGCTTTTTTTTTTTAAAATTAACCCAAAAGGCGTCGGTTGAACCGACGCCTTTCGGGTTAAAAAGAAAGGCGTCGGTTGAACAGAGGCGTCAGTTGAACCGACGCCTTTTACTACCTTAACGAAATTCGTCCTATTTTAAACAGGCCGTCACTTCAACGATGCATATCTTTCTCATTTTTGATCCATTTTTGCCCATTATTTTTTCATTCTTCCTTATTTTTAGTGCTCTTTCTACTCATTATGATATCATGAAGATGTTGAGCCATCGCATACTATTTATCGTAGTTTTTGTGGTATTTTTTTCGATAAATGGTATATGATGGCTCAACATCTTTGTGATATCATGATGATCAGAAAGAACACTAAAAATAAGGAAGAATGAAAAAAAAATGGGCAAAAACGGATTAAAAATGAGAAAGATATGCACCATTAAAATTTGTCCCACTAAAATAGCTCAAAACAAGCTTTTACTACCTTAACTAAATTCGTCCCATTTTAAACAGGCCGTCACTTCAACGATGCATATCTTTCTCATTTTTGATCCATTTTTGCCCATTTTTTTTTTCATTCTTCCTTATTTTTAGTGCTCTTTCTGATCATCATAATATCACAAAGATGTTGAGCTATCATATACTATTTATCGAAAAAAATACCACAAAAACTACGATAAATAGTATGCGATGGCTCAACATCTTCATGATATCATAATGACTAGAAAGAGCACTAAAAATAAGGAAGAATGAAAAAAAAATGGGTAAAAATGGATCAAAAATGAGAAAGATATGCATCGTTGAAGTGACAGCCTGTTTAAAATGGGACGAATTTCGTTAAGGTAGTAAAAGGCGTCGGTTGAACCGACCCTTTCTTCTTAACCCGAAAGGCGTCGGTTCAACCGACGCCTTTTGGGTTAATTTTAAAAAAAAAAAGCCACGCAAGCGCCCGCGCCACGCGGGCGCCTGTGTGGCTTGTCAGAACACCATTTCGGTAAATATTTGCTACAGTGCCATATTTTGGTAAAAAATTTTTTTTTCATGATTTTTTATATAAATTCCCCTATTTTTTAACCTTGCTCATTGGATAATATATATAATTTTATATTTTCAAATACACTAAAAATTTAACGGAGGGAGTAGTTGATCACAGCTCACTGGGTGTTGGCGTGTGGTGAGAGGCTGCAACCCAATCAACTAATTGAGATCTGTTTTTTTTAATGGGGTTTTTTCAAACCCACATGCCCTTATATTAACATACACCGTCGGATTGAAATCCAATAGACACACAATACGTGCCAATTTCGGGGCACTTGATGGGGTGTCTTAGCAATAAGTTCAAATTGTTCACTTAATGTGGTCACAAGAAATTATAGGAACAGGGACAAGTAATTGACCTTGGAAGCGGTTGCCAACGTCGGAGGCGAGCACTTTGGCAAGGTGAGCAGCCTGGGCTAAGGAGGCCCCGGCAAGAGGGTGGAAACAGATATGGTCAACCACCCCGAAGCGAGGGTGAAATCCTGAGTGGCGTTGAAGGTCTATGACCTCATAAGCCGCTTCCACCATCGCACACACGGTCTCTAGCAAGGGGCAACTGCTGCAGCCAAGCCCATGCATGTCAAGGTAGCACACGAGTGTGTAGCCAACGCGGTTGTATGCCGGGTCGAGAAACCTGTTCACCACAATCACGTTCTCCGCCCGGACCTTGGCAGCTTGCTCGATGGAATCGAGAGCGGCCATGTTTCGCGATTCTGATATGTAGACCTTGCAACATACCAGCATCATTGACTCCTTCATTATGCTGGTGTTGCTGCTGCCGCTGCCATTTTTCTTCTTCTCCTCCACCTTAATTTACATATTAAGGAATAACAAAATAAAGAAAAATAAATAACTCAAATATACATGGGACTCCATGACCAGGGTACATATGAGTCCTAGCATACGCATGGAGGTCAATGCTAGAACCATAGTATTATGTATAATGTTCTCCCTCTATGTACGATGCTAGGACCCTTATGTGCCATGGTCGTGAACCCTGGTCATGGAACCGTCAGTATGCATCAAAAAGAACCCGGGCTTTTCCATGTTATGCATGATCTGTATGGTATTTTAGTTCATTATTACAGTTATACGTACTTGGGCTAGTAAACAGCGCACAAGTTCATTTTTATAACAGGTTTGAAAATACTTCGAATAATTACAGACGAAAGGCATTAGGGGTTACTTTATAGAAGTAATTAAGATTTGTGCAAATCTTTCCTTGACTTTCTTGATTCTTCTCCAATTTCTTTAAGGAAGCACATAGACATACAAATGCTTTAGTCATTACAAACTGTAACTCTTTGAGATGTTACACCCGTATAAAGCTTCTTACTAGTAGCTAGGCAGTACTCAACCGAGAAGATCAAGAACAAATTAAATTTTTTAATTGATTGTTCATGGATTATCTTTTGCAAGTTTGAAAGTATGCTTATTCTTCATTTCTAACATGTATGTTTTCAGAATTCAGAGTAATTATTCCCCCAAGAAGCTGAAAGACTATTAAATTTGCTCTCTCTAAACCATTCTCCCCATTGACCATTATTACAAGATGCAAAATTTGATTGTTTAAGGAACTGACTCTCGATCAACTAAGAAGAAGGAGAAGAAGAAGAAGAAGGAGAAGAAGAAGAACAAGAACAAGATTATGATGAAGAGTTGGATAATACAGGACAATGTGGTATACCTGCTGGATATCCATATTCTTCTTTCCACCTTTGGTTTAAGATGTTGAGATGATAATCGAGACAGAGAAAGGGAGAGGGACAGAGATTGATGGCCTGGACAGTATGTAAAAGCCCGTGAACAAATTTTATCCACATGCCTCGTAATATTTTAGCAGTGAAATAGTACTCCCTCTATCTGGAATTATTATTACCATAAGGTTTTTCCAAATGAACTATTTTTAGTTCAATTTGCATTATGGGAGTAATAAATCCGGACTCAGGGAGAATTATTTACGAGTGTACCGACTGTTTTTCTAGCGTACCTAATGTTTGAGTATATTATACTCCCTCCGTGCATCCTAAATCAGCTGTGTAGAATCTCGGTTAGAAAAAATTAGTTTTTTAATGCCGGACAATTATAATATGGGAAAAGATTAATTAATTTTTAATCCCGGGTAAACAAACCTTACTCTTTTTTTCTTACTTTTTGGGAAAATTTAATGCAAGACACAGCTCACATCAAATGTCCTGGATAATTTGCATGTGAGCCAAGATGCCATCGGACTTCAATCAGACTGCCCTGCCCGCATCAAATGAGAGCAAGTTGGGTGATTCAAACCAGTCTACCCCTGGGGTTTGAGTAGGGTCACTGCCTATGGGTGGTTGTGGTAAAAAATCAGTCTACACCCTGATTTGATGTCTACCATTGGATTGAGAAATCTAATGGCTCGAGGCATCTCGACTCGCACATGTGCATGAGCCATGTCTCATTCTAAAGACCTCTATTTTTGTACAAAAAGCTAAACAAAAGTTTTTTTTTAAATTATTAGACAAGATAAGAGAAGTTTTTGCACAAATAAGGCAAGCAAAATTTTTCTTCATTTTTCTGGGCATCAAGATAAGCAAAAGTTGCCAAAACAAGAGAGAAGACAAAATAATTTTTTCTTTCGATAAGCATTAAGCAATGCTATTAAAAGCAAAAAGATAAAAAACAAACAGGCTAACATAGAGTGATACACGTTTCTCGTGTATTGTCATGTCATATGAGCCCACAGTTTTGTGTCCAAAGGGCCAGCGAAAAGGTGTATTGTCATGTCATATGAGCCCACAGTTTTGTGTCCAAAGGGCCAGGCTGTAAAACTTATCTTCTTATTTTTTTTATGAGAAAAAGCTCTAAAACTTGAATGCCACTTTTTAGACCCATTAACCTCCGTCCTCCAAAACAGATAATACTTTTCTTTTTTCAATATTTCTAAGGGATGAGTTTACATGAAATCGTTCTTATATAAGGAGTATGAAGTCAAGTTTTATTACCATTAGATTCCGATCGGAGGGTTGATATCAAATCAGTGGACAAATAAGTATATCATATCAAGGAGTGGGTGAGATCATTATGGATATTTGTAGCCGTCAGATCAAGATCTAACGGCTACGATTCAAAATAGCCTCATATAATCAATATGAGAACGATCTCATGTAAACTTTTCCCTATTTCTAAACTCCATCCTAACCCCACGGTTTTTCTCAATGTCCTCCACATTCTAAAAAAAAAAAATTACCCTTTAACCCCACTCTCTCCAAAACCATACTTTGAAAGCATAGCGGCGGGCACCCATGGATGTATCCACATCGACGCCATTCGACTTCTCCATTGGAGGGCATCATCTCTGGGTGCATGATTTTGGGGAATGATCATAACACATAACAGGTTGCAACGAGGCATGGTCCCCGTAAATAAGAACACCCAATAAGGGCCTTTTTGGATATATAATTTTGGGAATTGATCCCCATCATGTAACAGGGTGTGTAACAAGCCCGAGAAGGGCATTTTCTGGACATAGGGCATGGGGGGCTGCTCACGACAACTTAATAGTGTAGTGAGTGCCATGTAGTCCCTGTGACTGCAAACCCGAAAAGGGTTTTTTTCTGGTCAAAAGAGGTCACGTTGTGGCGTCAAGGAAGAGGGGTGCGGTGGCCCGATCTGAGCTGGTCTTGGCTAGTTTGGCCAAAAAGGTAATGCATTTGCCCCAGCCAGGCTGAGAAGATGAAGAAAATGGAAGAGGGGAGGAAGAGGAAGAGGAATAAATGGATGTACAGGAAGATTGCACACCTATGGTACCGAGAATGAGCTAGGGGATATGGGGAGAGAAATATTTCCTTCGTTTATTTTAGAGGTGGGGTTTAGAAATTTACTTTATAAGAGATTTTGAAAATTATCCCCACGGTGCACAAGTAACGAGGGACACTAAGAGTGGACTGGGTCTAAATCACAGTGTTTGTAAAAACCCGTCTTTGAGTGCTCGTATTTTTGTTTAGAAAGCAGATGCATTTTTTATAGGAGAAAGCAGATACAAAAGGAAGGAAGAAAACATCAGTACCTGCTTCTCACAATCTAGGTTAAGAGTCCACAGCTACGTCATTGTCCTCTCAAGTCCTGCCTTTTATGGTGAGTAATCAAGGCGTAGTAGCACATGCCTTGGATTCGTTTGGGAAAGGAAAAAGGGTCTTCTGATTATAAAGTGAATTTTATTAACTTCTAGGTTCATTCAATAGCGGTTTACAACTTTACACAGTTAAAATGGGTGTATAAAGGACTTATACCTGATTTACTCCAAGTAGGTAGAAAAGTATGCTAGGAATATGCTTATCTAGTTCATTTGGAAAAACCTTATGTTTGTAATAATTCCAACGGAGGGAGTAGTAATTGAGTTTAATTTTTTTAAAGAATCTATCTAGCCTGACCCATTTTCAATACAAGATTAAAGGACCAACGACTTGGCCCGCGCATGGTCGTTGGTCATTTAATCTGGTATTGAAAAGTGGTCACCAAAATATTTCTTTTTTTAAAACTGCAATGCTCTATAAAAACAAACGTTATTTTAAAACGATATGTCCAATCCCTTGGACATGAGCATACATGAGACTGAGGTGTAAAGCACAAATTACCTGTTTGAATTAGAAAACCTGTTTGGATTAGAAAACCAAAATGAATCAGCTAATCCAGATGGGCAAAGTTGGACGGAGGGAGTATGAGACTTGTAATCAGCTAGCAGTGAACTCCAAAATGCGAACTTGGGCATCATTCTTCAGGCTCCTGTGTAGCACATGGGGAACACTCGGCGTTGTAGGCATGAGTTGTTCACTGCCTTGAGCAGTTGTCGCAACAAAAAAACTTTGTAGTCAGCTAATAAGCCTTCGCCACTGTAGTCGGTGAACCATCCAAGATAAAAAAATGCACGTATTAGCCCACAATTCATATGCGCAGGCTGCATTTTTGCGCCAGGCATGTGTGCTAAGGGGTGCGCCATCGATCTCGGGTGATGGACGGCTGGTGAACCTTCACCAACCACCAGCTAACTAATTCTCACATTTTGTTCTGCCATTTAATTATCTTACTTTGGTTGGTGCCTTTAATTGGGACCCAAAAGTGTCAGTAGTCATGTTACACATCAAGTTTGTAAGTATAATTGAAAGCTTTTCCCCGGCAGATCCTAGTGGCTATGGAACCAGCAGCTAATTAGTTTACAAAGGAGATGTCATGGAGGTCCAACAGGTTCTTCACATGGTTGGGGGTGTGGGAGAAACAAGCTACGCTTATCTACACTGCAGGCAACTTCTCTTCTTACTATCTTTTGCTTTCAATTACACTCTTAAATCTATGAAAAAAGACAAATCCCGTGCCCGATAACCCGTGCTTTTTCTCATGCCCGGGGTGATAGCAATCAGATTAAAGTGATCTGACGACCACTAACCCTGAGAACGGCAAAAAGCACGGGTTATGGGGTACGGGGTTCAACATTACACATAAGTTTCTTTTCATCTTGTTTAGCAAACATCAATCTTCAAAACCAAGAAGATGATTTAGATTGAGATAACTGATCTCTGCTCCAGTGGACCCAATACCCTAGTGGTCATCTCATGGCTAATAGATTTTCCTATTAAGTGCATATTTGCATACACATTTTGAAGAAATTGAATGGGGATTTTTTATGAAATGTCAAGGAAGAAAATCTTGGAAAATAAATTTTTGCTTATTGTTGTCTTTATAACAATCGGTGTCCGAGTCATTAGGACCCCACTAGGAGGAGCAGGGGACAACTGGCCTTGTAGAGCACACTATCCTGCCACCAATCCCCTTAGGCACCTACAAGACCCACCCATCATACTTAGATATTATCTCGCGTGGGTGGCCTTTGGCACAATCACTCAGTGATATCGTATTGCAAGGACTGATTGAAGAGGAGAATCTATACTCTTTCAATATGCCCTATTATTCCCCCTATGTGAAAGAGATTGATAAGATCATAGAGCAAGATGGGTCATTTGATGTCGATGAATTAAAGATCATTGAAGCGGATTGGGATGCTAATGATGATGAGCTTGCAAAGTGTGTAAGAGCTGTGTCTGAGTCCCTATTGGTAAACCATTTTGGAGGGCAGATACTTGATGAACTGTTCGAAAAGGTTCTGCCAGAATGTGCATGAGCACCTGTCCAAGAATCGAACTACTTATGCCGATCTAATCGTATCTATGACTAGAAAAGGATGTTAAGCTTTTTGTGTTTGCAAGTGAACTTCAGCGCTGTCTTAGATTTGTTCAAATTTGACTTGAAATTAAATAAAAAAATGAGGCAATCGATCGGCAAAATTGACGCGATCGATCATTAAAGTGATCGATCGGCTTGATTTATGTGATAAAAAGTGATCGATCGGATGCAAAGTGATCGATCGTATTTACTGTAATTTTTGGACTTTTGTTTTGCGCTTGAACCGATTGATCGGCTTGTGAAGTGATCGATCAACAACAGCAATTTTCTGAAAAATTAAGCTATTTTGGCTTCTAAAAGTTGCGTCTTTTCTACTATAAACGCCAGAAAAGAGTCCTCCTTTATATTAAGAACGAAAATTATCAGAATAAGGTAACAGAAGATATCCAAACTCTTTCTTCTTCTCTCCAAATTCTTAGTCCATCATTGAGCAATAGAATCTCCGCTGATGGAGATCCAGTCAGTTTGATTTGTGTGCACCTTTAAACTGACGGAGTAGTTCGTTGTATCTCGGGAACGGAACACCTTTGATTGCCTATGCACGGAGGACGGCGTATCTGTTTCAAGGACAGCGCATAACGTGCTTCGAACCGGGTTTTAATCTCTACTACTCTTTTTAGTATTTTCATATAATTATTTGTCAATTGGTTGTGAATAATTGGTAGTATTCTTGCCCTCTTTTATGTGACAATTCCAACAATCTTGAAACATATATTATTGATTTTGTTGATTGAATACTACAGCAATATGGGTGTTGACAAATCGTTGAAACCTATGAAATTTGATGGCAAGAATTTCATGCGATGGCAGACTAAGATGAAATTTTGGCTGACTCAAATGAACATATTCTATGTGATGGTGTTGTGGACAAAACAGTGTCTTCGGAATCTGATAAGACTGCTACTTCTTCTGATGTTGAAATTGCTAAGTCTGTTGATAGTGATAAATTCAAACAAGATGATGAATTGTGTCATGGACAAATACTTAGTGTTTTAAGCAATGAGTTGTATGATCTGCATGTGAACACTAAATCTGCTAAAGAACTATGGTATACCCTAGATAAGAAATTTGGAAAGGAGCATGAAGAGGAAGAAAAATACGTCGTAGGCGAGTATTTTGACTATAAGATGGTTGATAACAAATCTGTTAGAGACCAGGTAGTTGAAATACAGAATTTGGTAGCAAAGATCATTGGGAAAGGCATTCCCGTTGACGAGAGGCTCTAAGTTCTTGCGCTTATCGATAAATTACCACCCTCATGGCAGGACTTTCAGATTAACTTGAAGCACAAGAGGGATGCAATGTCCGTTGATGATTTGATGGTGGCCATACAAATCGAAGAAAAATATAGCGGTAAGATGAAAAATCTTACAAGGCTCATCTTCTGGGGTCAAAGATAATGCTCAAGCAAATGTTGTGGAAGGGAAACCAAAGTTTCATGGCAATAAGAAGAACAAGAAGAAGTTTAAGAATCAGTCTTTCAAACCTGGTTCTAATATCCATAAGGACAAGAAGTCGAAGGTTTGCTGGGTCTGTGGAAAACCTGGACATTTTGCAAACAGGTGTAAAGAGAAGAAAGGCCAGGACCATAGTCATGGTGAGGCTGCATCTTCTGCTCAAGTTAACATGGTTATTTTAGATGACAAGTTAGTAATAACTAATTCTAAAATTAACTTGGCATGTGAATCTACCGATTGGTGGGTTGATACAGGGGCTACTGTTCACATTGGTGTTGATGTTTCTTTCTTTTTCTTTCTATCAGGAAGTAAAAGATAGGACAGTGATGATGTGGAACTCCTCTGAGGCTAGAGTTTATGGAGTTGGAAATGTGGACATCCGGTTTACATCGGGGATCACGTTTACTCTTCGTAATGTGTTGCACGTGCCTAGTGTGAGGAAGAACCTTATTAGTGGAGTACTTCTTAGTCATGAAGGATATAAATTAGTGTTTGAGTCAAATAAAGTTTTAATAACTAGACATGGTACTTTTATTGGTAAAAGCTATGTGTGTGATGGCCTCTTTAAACTTAATTTGGTTTCTTCTAGTAACTCCTTATTTCAAGTTAATGACTTTTTGATTTATTATGTTGATTCTTTTGATATATGACATATGAGGCTAGGACATGTGAATTCAAATACTATTAAAAGAATAATAAATCTAGATTTGATTCCGAAATTACATGATGAATCTTGTGATAAATGTAAAATATGTGTTCAAGCTAAACAACCTAGGAAACCTTATAGGTCTGTTGATAGGTCTACATATTTGATTGATTTAATTCATTCTGTGAATTGAATGGATTATTGACTAGGGGTGGTATGAGATACTTCATTACATTTATTGATGATTACTCTAAATTTTGTCATGTGTACTAGCTAAAGACTAAAGATGAGGCTTTTGAGAAGTTTAAAATCTATAAGATGGAGGTTGAGAATCAAACTGAGAGGCGGATTAAGAGACTTAGGTCTGATCGTGGTGGGGAGTATTGTTCCCTTGAATTTTGCAAGTTTTGTGAAGATTAAGGAATAATACATGAGACCACAACACCTTACTCTCCTCGATCTAATGGACATGATTATGAGGAGAAGCAATTCTTTCTGTGTGTTTGATTTTAAACCGTGTGCCTCATAAAGGACAAAATACAACCCCTTATGAACTAATGAAAGAAAGAAAACTAAGTTTAAAGTTCATTAAGGTTTGGAGATGTCTTGCTAAAGTGAAAATCCCAAACGTGAAAATGGATAAGCTAGGTTCGAAAACTTATGATGTGGTATTCATTGATTATGCACAAAATAGTAGAGCATATCGGTTTTTAGTAATTGGGTCTGATCAGCAGGATTATGCACATAATACTATTAAGGAGTCCGATGATGCAACATTCTTTGAGAGTGTATTTCCTATAAAGGAAAAGAGTAAAACTGTAGTGCATAAAGAAGATGTGTTGTGAATGCCAGTGGCTAAGGCCAGCCGTCAGCAGGCCAGAGGCCAGCAGGCCATCATGCATTATTAGGATATTTGATTTATTGTAATCAGACCCGTTTAGGCTAATTATTAGGTAACAGGCTGATAGAGAATAATTAGTGCCAATTAGTGGCCCATCAGAGTAGCGCCAATTAATGGCCCTTCAGAGTAGACAGATGGCGTCCTAGCCAGATGCGCCATCTAATCCCTTTATATGTAGATCGTCTTCCTCATGAAGAGGTTATGCAATAAAGAACTTATCTTTCCTCTACTATTCTTCTTCTCCTTCCTCCTTGCCGCCAGGCAATTCCTTGTGGTCGCAGCGACCACAACATTGGTATCAGAGCAGTTCTGATCCAGAGGCGATTATGCCTCCTCGCAAGCAGCCGGCTATGGGTGCTGGTGCCCAGGCTAAGCCAGACGTGACGCAGGAGGCTACCAGTCCACGGACGAATGCTGAATCTACACAAGAGATTATGCTTTCTCTACTCAATTCGATTAACATGCGGCTGTAGCATGTTGAACTCGCTCAGACAGAGATGAAGGCTGAGATCGCAACCCAGGCTACCCTCAATACTACTCCACCGCCGTCAGCAAGAGGGCCTGGCGGCCCAGAACGGCCAGGGGGCTCTCAGCCAATCGGCAGCTCAATCTTGGGTAATCCTATCGGTCATTCTATTCCACGAGGTATGCAGATTGGATCTATGCACTTAGACGCTGAAGGGGGCCATAACGGCCAGGAGTCACGAGGCCTGGAAGGTGTTCGTATTAATTCCTCAATGAACACGCACCCTCGCAATATGCAGTTTGAGATGGAGGATGATATGGAGGAGTCCAGCGAGCCAGCGCTGAGCCTAGACTAACCCGGTTACAGTTTCCACGGTACAATGGAGAGGAGGATCCTGTTGAATGGCTTTACAAGGCCGATAAATTCTTCGCTTATCAAGGCACTTATTCTGATGAAGAACGTCTTCGTGTGGCTGCCTTTCACTTGGACGGAGACACCTCAGTTTGGTTTCGGGCTTATGAGAAGGAGGTGCGCCGCCCCACGTGGATGACCTTCTCTGACGAACTGTGCGTCCAGTTTGGCCCAAATGAGTTTCAAGAATTTAATGAGATGCTATCAACCTTGCGCCAAACTACTACGGCACGGGCTTATTACTCTGAATTTATGAAAATTGCTAACCGCTTGCCCGACTGGCCGATGGCGGCTCTGGTTGGCACCTTCAAGCGCGGTTTGAAGCCTGGGATTGCTGATGAAATTATGCATTTTTCGTGCCACACTATGAGGGATGTGGTGCGTCATGCTCGCATAGAGGAGGAAAAACTGGCTCGTCAGCGACGAGGGGGACGTGGGGGGCCTAACCTGCGACCGAACAGCAACCCCCTACCTGTCGTGACGCCAGCGCCTGGCCCAGGCTTCAGTCGGCCAGCCTTACCAGGTCCTACTTCTCCTCCTGTCCGCCGTCTAACGCTAGCCCAGATGGGAGAACGGTGTGCCAAAGGACTCTGTTATAAGTGCGATGAGAAGTTTGTTCCTGGACATCGCTGCTCCGTCAGGGGTAGCCTCCTCATCGTCGAAGCTGAGGAAGAAGAAATAGCTGAGCCAGAAGAGGCGCCCGGCCTCTATGACCATGTGCAACCGGAGATCTCCGTACATGCCTTCTCCGGCACCTTCACACCCAGGACCATGCGTGTTCAGGGTCAGCTTAAACGTCAACAGGTCGCGGTACTCATCGACAGTGGGTCGACCCATAACTTCATCAACGATAAGGTGGCCCAGCGGTTGGGGTGTTATGTCTCTGACTCTAAACCGTTTGATGTGCTGATTGGGGACGACAAACACCGTCGCAGCATGGGCATGTGTTCTCAGGTTGAGCTTTTAATCCAGGGACATTCTTTCGTCACCGACTTGTTTCTCCTACCCACGAAGGCGGCAGATGTGGTCCTAGGCATCCAGTGGCTACAGGACTTGAGTGATGTGGTTTGGAATTTTCGGGACCTGATCATGGACTTCGAGGTCGCTGGCCAGCGTGTACGTCTTCATGGTGCACAGCCGGGAACCTTGCACACGGCACAAGCGGTAAGCTCTCTTTTTAGGTTTGCACCACAGGGTATTTTCCTACAGCAGCGTGCTCTCATCGATGTGCGCCAACCAGAGTTGCCAGACGACATGCTCGACCTCATTTCCGAACATGCCGACATCTTTGCTGAACCATCTGGCCTACCACCAGCCCGGGGCCACGATCACTCCATTCCGATCACAACTGGAGCTCCGCCCGCCAATGTTCGTCCATACCGGTATCCACATGTGCAAAAAGCTGAAATTGAGAAGTTGGTCCGAGAGATGTTACAAACAGGTTTCATTCGCTCCAGTACTAGTTCCTTTTCCTCTCCAGTTCTCTTGGTTCGCAAAAAAGATGGATCCTGGCGTTTCTGTGTGGATTATCGTGCGCTCAATGCCATTACGGTCAAAGATTAATATCCCATACCGGTGATCGAAGAACTACTGGACGAACTGGCAGGGGCGGCCGTGTTCAGCAAACTGGATTTGCGTTCGGGTTATCATCAAATCTGTATGCAACCCCAGGACATACACAAGACGGCCTTCCGGACTCATGATGGTCACTATGAGTTCCTCGTCATGCCCTTTGGCCTGACTAATGCTCCCGCTACTTTTCAGAGCCTGATGAATGACTTGTTTCGCCCGTACCTCTGTCGGTTTGTACTCGTCTTCTTTGATGATATATTGATATATAGCTCGTCTTGGGCAGATCATCTTGTCCATCTCCGATCCATGTTTACTATCTTGCGGGCTAACTCATTGTTCTTGAAGCGCTCGAAGTGTTCTTTTGGCAGTGCGCAAGTTGAGTATTTGGGCCATATCATTTCGCAGAATGGGGTGGCTACTGATCCATCCAAAGTGGAGACTATGTTATCATGGCCACGACCCACCTGTGTGAAGTCTCTCCGGGGCTTCTTGGGCCTCACGGGCTATTATCGTCGGTTTATTGGGCGATATGGGCTGCTCGCTGGCCCACTCACAGCGTTACTCAAGAAGGTCACTTTTGTATGGTCGGCCGAGGCCCAGACTGCTTTTGACAAATTAAAACAGGCTATGGTCCACGCCCCGGTCTTGGTTCTTCGTGATTTCAATTTACCTTTTGTTATTGAGACGGACGCCTCGGATGCGGGCTTAGGGGCTGTCCTCCTTCAGCGAGAGCGTCCTATTGCCTTCTACAGCAAGGCCCTATCGGGCCGCTCCTTGACTCTATCAGCATATGAAAAGGAGATGCTCGCTATTGTGCACGCCATCCTGAAATGGCGACCCTACTTGCTTGGACGGAAATTCCTCATACGGACGGATCATCAACCTCTCAAATACTTTCTAGATCAGCGGGTTTCTACACCTTCACAGCAGCGCTGGGTTAGTAAGTTACTGGGCTATGACTACGAGGTGGTATACAAGAAGGGGGTGAATAACATAGTGGCGGATGCCTTATCTCGACGGCCCACGGAAGGGGCTTGCTTCGCCCTCTCTATTCCTTGTTGTCCTTTTATTCCTGAGTTGCAGAAGGTATATGTGACTGACCCGTCTACCCAGGAGTTGATTGCTCGAATTCAGGCTGATCCGCAGGCAGAGCCGCATTTTGCTTGGCGCGATCAATTGTTGTTCTGGAAGGACCGGTTGTGGGTACCAGCTATTCCGGATTTACGTCGACAGGTGATATCCCACTTTCATGACTCTCCGGTGGCTGGTCATGAGGGCACATTCCAAACTTTTAAACGGGTAAGTCAAAGCTTCCTTTGGGCCGGTATTCGTAAAGCGGTGCATACTTATGTGGCTACATGTGATATATGCCAACGAGCCAAGGCGTCGTCCACATCGCCTGCGGGCCTTCTTCAGCCTCTTCCCGTTCCGGATAAGGTTTGGGAGGACGTGTTCATGGATTTTGTGGAGGCCTTACCTGCGGCCCAGGGTAAGACAGTTATTATGGTGGTGGTTGACAACCTCTCGAAGTACGCTCATTTTTGTGCTTTGAGCCATCCGTTCTCTACTTGCACCGTGGCTGACCTCTATGTGAAGGACGTCGCCAAATTACATGGTATGCCTCGGACTATTACTTCTGACCGTGATCGGGTATTTGTTTCCCAGTTCTGGCGCGAGTTCTTTAAGTTGCAAGGTACGGCGCTTCATATGAGTACTGCTTATCATCCACAGACTGATGGGCAGACTGAAGTGGTCAACAGGTGTCTGGAGCAGTATCTACGCTGCTTTGTCGGGGACCAGCCCCGCCGTTGGCTGCAAATGCTTCCTTGGGCTGAATGGTCGTACAACACGGCATATCACACCCGTACCGGATTCACGCCTTTCGAGATTGTCTATGGGCGCCCTCCTCCATCTATTCTGTCTTATGTGCCTCACCGTTCCTCCATTGCTGAGGTAGATTATATGTTGCAGACTCGTGATGAGGTTCTTCGCCAACTGAAGGCCAATTTGGCCTCCGCTCAGAATCGGATGAAACAACTCTATGATAAGCACCGTTCTGAACGAGTTTTTCAGGTGGATGATTTGGTTTATGTCTCCGTTCTTCCACAGCGCCAGGCTACTTTATTTCGGGCTGATCATAAATTAGCCGCTCGATTTCATGGGCCCTATACAGTGGTGGAAAAGGTGGGCCCAGTGGCGTATTGTTTGGCTCTTCCTTCTGGGTCACTGGTGCACCCTGTGTTCCATGTGTCACGCCTCCGTCGTTTCGTGGGGGACCCTCGATTGATCGCTCCTAGTGCACCCCCCCTCTCATGGGTCCTCCTGCAGCAGATATTCCGGTTTCGGCTTCTCTTGTTGACAAACGTCGGGTGCGACGTGCGGGGCGAATTGTGACAGAGGTACTTGTGGCTTGGAAAGGCAAATCGTTGGAAGACGCCGAATGGATCCTCGAGGATGATTTTTTGGCGCATTTCCCGTCATGGTCGCCTTGAGGACAAGGCGTTAGCGGAAGCGTGGTGGAGTGTTGTGAATGCCAGTAGCTAAGGCCAGCCGTCAGCAGGCCAGAGGCCAGCAGGCCATCACGCATTATTAGGATATTTGATTTATTGTAATCAGACCCATTAAGGCTAATTGTTAGGTAACGGGCCGATAGAGAATAATTAGTGCCAATTAGTGGCCCATCAGAGTTGTGCCAATTAATGGCCCATCAGAGTAGACAGATGGCGCTCTAGCCAGATGCGCCATCTGATCCCTTTATATGTAGATCGTCTTCCTCATGAAGAGGTTATGCAATAAAGAACTTATCTTTCCTCTACTATTCTTCTTCTCCTTCCTCCTTGCCGCCAGGCAATTCCTTGTGGTCGCAGCGACCACAACAAGATGGCTCATCATCTTCAATTCCCAGAATCGAAGATTTGGATACCAATATGGACGTTAAGAGATCGAAGATAACCAGAATAGTGAAGAACTATGGAGATGACTTATATACTTTCATGGTGGGGAATGAGGATCCTTTGACTTTTAATGAGACTATGTCGTCTAGCGAAGCTCCTTTATGGAAGGATGCGGTACATAGTGAGATGGATTCAATCCTTGCACATAGGACGTGGGTTCTTACAAATCTACCTCCAGGGTTTAAACCAATTGGGTGCAAGTGGATATTTAAAAGAAAATATTATCCCGATGGATCCATTGAAAAGTACAAAGCTAGATTAGTGGCTAAAGGTTATAGTCAAAAGGAAGGTCAAGATTTTTTGACACGTATCCTCCTGTGACCATGATAACTATAATTCGAGTGCTTATTGCATTGGCAGCTCATTATAACCTTGAGATCTATCAAATGAATGTTAAAATAGCATTTTTAAATGGTGAATTAGATAAAGAAATATATACGAAGCAGCCTGAAGGTTTTGTAGTTACTGGTCAAGAAAGAAAAGTATGTAAGTTAGTGAAATCTCTCTATGGGTTAAAACAGGCTCCTAAACAATGACATCAAAAGTTTGACAATGTTCTTCTTTCTAATAACTTTGTAATGTGTACTTTTGATAAATGCTTATTGAGAGAGTGTTCAGATATCTCATTGGATTGCCATTGAGAGACCGGATATATCTTATGCTGTGAAAAGACTAAGTAGATACACTAAGAGCCCTAATGAATCTCATTGGATTGCCATTGAGAAAGTGTTCAGATATCTGAAGGGATGTGTAAATTACGATTTACATTATTCTGGGTTCCCTGCTGTATTAGAAGGATACAGTGATGCAAATTGGGTATCAGATTCTGATGAAACAAAGGCCATGAGTGGTTATGTGTTTACACTTGGTGGTGGGGCAGTTGCATGAAAATCTTCCAAGCAAACTCTAATATCAAGGTTTACTATGGATGCTGAGATAGTAGCACTTGATAAAACTGGAGGAATGGCGGAATGGCTTAGGGATCTTTTGATAAATATACCCTGGTTGAATAAGCCAATTCCTGGAATTTTGATTCACTGTGATAGCCAATCAGCTTTTGGTAAAGTTAAGAGTAAGAATCATAATAAGAGGTCCTCCAGACATATTGAACTAAGGTATAAATTCTTGTGCAAGTTGACTACCTCGGGAGTCATTACCTTAAGTTTCATACGATCATCGGATAATTTGGCTTATTCTTTTACGAAAGGATTGTAGGCAGGACAAGTCCTTAAGTCATCTAGGAGAATAGGGCTGAAAGCCTACGATTAAGTCATCGTTAGTAGCAACCTAATCTCTCTGAGTGGAGATCCCATGACGAATAAGCTAATGCGTGACTTGGTGAGCACTATTTTAATAAATTGTATGATCATTCCCGTGTTAAGATGAGAGTGCTCTATTGCATATGAAACAGGTTGACGAAAGTCTTAATTGCAGGGTATTGTTATGCAGATTACCCTTGGAGACTGTCACTTATATGAGTGCCACTGAGGTCGCAGTTAAGGAGACCGTGGGCTTGTTCTTTAATGTGCATCTTATGAAAAGATAAAAGGCGCATGACCGTAAAGCGCTACCCCGAATGATCTCGAAAAGGGAGTTACTCTAACTGTTAGGTTTGTCAAAGCTCTTGCTGTAAGGTTCAAGTTCAAGACTTTGTTCACTTCGAACTTGTGAGAGTGGCGGCTTACCAAACTAGGTGTAGGTTTAAACCGTAAGGTACCTTTCCCCGAAAACTTAGACTACTATTGCTCAATGTCTAATTTATGTAGTCTTATATATTTTAGTATGTAGATTAGTTTAATATCAAGTCATGGTGGGGATTGTTGAAATTTGACTTGAAATTAAATAAAAAAATGAGGCAATCAATCGGCAAAATTGACGCGATCGATCATTAAAGTGATCGATCGGCTTGATTTACGTGATAAAAAGCGATCGATCTTATCTACTGTAATTTTTGGACTTTTGTTTTGCGCTTGAGCCGATCGATCGGCTTGTGAAGTGATCGATCGACAACGGCAATTTTCGGGAAAATTAAGCTGTTTTGGCTTCTAAAAGTTGCGTCTTTTCTACTAGAAACGCCAGAAAAGAGTCCTCCTTTATATTAAGAACAAAAATTCTCAGAATAAGGTAACATAAGAAATCCAAACTCTTTCTTCTTCTCTCCAAATTCTTTGTCTATTATTGAGCAATAGAATCTCCGCTGATGGAGATCCAGTCAGTTTGATTTATGTGCACCTTTAAACTGACAGAGTGGTTCATTGTATCTCGGGAACAGAACACCTTTGATTGCCTCTGCACGGAGGGCGGCGTATCTGTTTTAAGGATAGCGCATAGCGTGCCTCGAACCGGGTTTTAATCTCTACTACTCTTTCTAGTATTTTCATATAATTATTTGTCAATTAGTTGTGAATAATTGGTAGTATTCTTGCCCTCTTTTATGTGACAATCCCAACAAAATTATGTTATTTGATTTGATTCCCCTTTATTGTTGCTTCTATAAACTACCTTTAATGATATTGAAGTCATTGTAGCCATTGAAAAGGTTTTTGCCGGAACGTGTTTCATTGACCAGGGTCCATGACCATAATGCATTCAGCCATTGAAACATGTTTCTAACTCCTATACATTAATCACGCATGCCACTAATTCCACCAATCTATCTTCTATTTTATCAATTTTGAAAGAAAAAAAACGTTCTCAATAAAACCCTTTGTGCATATCCTGCTCAAGCCATCTGACACAACAGGGTCATCCTGGCAGACGAGATGCAATATTACTCGACCTAGGGCAACCTCTTTGTGCGGTTCAATCTTGATCTTAGCAGCTTGGCTTTGAAGTTCACAATGCTGAAATCAGGAACTTTTGGTCACCAAGCTGTCATGCGAGCTTACACAAAATAGTGCAGTGGAGCGGCACCATTCGGCCGAAGTTTTTGCCAAATGGTTACACTGTTCAGCATAAGGAAATTTTGGCCTGGGAATTTCCACTAATTACAAGTTTCTATTACAATTACGCAGGTCACCATCCAATGAAACAACTATTCCCACATTATAATTGGTAAGACAAGTTGGGCTGTATGCTTCTCTCCTAGAAAAACTTCCCTGATTGACACATTGACTCATGCTTTTGTTAAATATAAGATATGCCAATTTCCATCTTATGAAGATACAAAAAGAGCTCTACGTACTATTTGGTACACCTCATCCTGACCATATCATTTCTTACCATGGGTCTTATGTACTCTTGAACACTATAATAAGTGTCCTATTTGGTTTTTCAAAATGAAGTAATTTTAGTTCAGTTTGAAAAACCAAATTAGACATTTAATATGGAAAAGAGGTAGTATAATTTAAAAATTAAATCACACAAACATCAGATTATAACAAATGGCTCAAGAACTTTATAGTAAGCATCGGAATTAAAACATAAGTTCATACATTCCACCCAATATGCGAAAATCTAGATGGATGTATAATTTGCTTTCAGCAAAAGTTCTAATGAGTTTATACAGTTCGAGTCGTTATTGTACTCTACAAAGACTCTGATCATGATTATTCATGAATACCTATGGAGAACTTACCTAAAACTAATACATTATTCTTTGACACTCTAGCTGCAGTAAAACGAGAACTTGATAGCACAAAGTCTTCCATCAGTCAAAAACACCCTCGGCAACCAGTTGTGCTCCTATTTTCTTCTAAGCCTGTTGTGTCAGATGAATGCCATCCCAATTGATATGTGATCATAGATCCTTGCAAACTGATGAAGAAGAGTCACACATTTCGGTTGGATTGGAGTTGTATTTTCCTCCAGCTCCACAGCAAGCAGTCAAAACATTTTCAGATCCTGAAAATAAAGAAAAGGACATAATTAACATCATGAAAAACATCCAAACCAGTAATTATATATGAGATAAATTAATTAATTAGAGTTATCTGGAACTTGCCCGAGCTGGATACTGCATTATCAACCAGGTTCAAGACAGCACCATAATGGTTAGCATACTTAATGTCAACCTCTGGAAATTCCTCTCTAAGGTTCTCTAGGGCCTTTTGAAGCAGTTTGTTATGAATCTCGGCGAAGGCGTTATACTTAGCCAAGCAATTTGTGTTGTCATACGCCAAGGGATCACTGGTTTGAAACTGAGTGAGATGGGGAAGTTTCCAGGCACCACCAAATGCCTGGCTCCGTAATAATCAATTTCTACAAAAAAAGGAAGAACAAGATTAAATCAATATGTAATGATTTTTTACTATAATGAGTGTGTGTGCTACATCATGATATATATATTTGACGAAAAGAAATGTATAAACTTACCGTTGCAGCATCGGTTATAGTTTGTACCACAGATGGTATCAACTGAATCACCTCCTCAGTTTTCTTTCCCCCAACAAACGCCTAATTATAGTCGTTACCTCCTACCTCGCCCATCATAATCAGGGAATTGGCCAACTTATCCTTGGATTCTGTAAGTATTGTGGATAATGGTTAGGAAGAAATGAAAAACCAAGATCACCATTCCAAGTAATGTTGGCATAATTATCAATTATTGTAAGCAACTCATTACCTGAATCCGAACTACAGATGGACTTAAGATGCTCCTCGAACCATCCAAGTTGCACATCAAGGGAGCTGTTTGTGTAAGGAGTCTGAATGCCCTTACTGTTTAGATGTGAAGCATCAAGCGCTGTGGCACCCGCAACAGCAAAGTTGACACCATTCTTGAACTGTGCGTTTTCCTTCAAATATGGGCTTAGATAGGGAAGGCCAAAGTGCTCAGCTGCGGAAATAAGACACAAGGTTAGAACACAGTCAATTGAATGCTTTATTAATGTTCTCAAGACACTGGAAATAGGACATATAAATACAATTCATGAAATCTTTATAGACTACCCTGAACTTTCAATGTTATGGCATATGAAAATGGTTTGCTATAATAAAAACCTTTGCATGAATTTCACCCCAGTACAAATATGACAAAGGTTTTAAAATGTTCATCGACATTTGTAAAGATGAACAACAATCACATCAACATAATCTCATTCAAGTCCCATGGAGCAATTTTCTCCCATTATTACCTCGAGCATATTTTTCCAAGATTTTAATAACTCTCCGAAGTGATGACCATGTATCCTGATGACTGCTTTCCCTTCCAACCCCGTTAATGGGTAGTCTATGCTTTGGTTGTGAAGGCAATTACACAGGATGTCTCTGTCAAATTAACATTCTTAAACTTCGAAGAAAGTTCAATCTGTGAGAACTCCCTCCTTGAGCTCGAGGGAAGGTATGGTGAGAGACAGCTCAATGTCAACATTTGCATATGAATGTGATTTGGTGGAGGCGCAACATTTGGCGACTCATTTGTGGCACAATGTCAACATGCTAGAGCCTACAAGCCGCTATGCATGCTTTTTCATTTATTAAAGTTGTATCATGTTTTTATCCTTTCTCTCATGTACGTTTGCCACAATTTGTTTTATTTAATTATTTTGTCTCTTCTCATGAACGCGTATAAATTATAACATAAATAAATAGAATTACATTGAGCTTCCAAAACTTCACATAGTAGAGAGCCATTTTGAACCTATCTTCTTCCTCTTTTTTTTCTACACAATCGTTATCCTGCATTACCTCTCCTTCATGGGATCTTCTGTCTCTGAGATGCTTCCCTTTCCACAAACCCTTTTGATGGGACGTCCATGCTCTCGATTGTGAAGGCGATTACCCAGGATGTCTATGTCAAATTGACATCCTCCAACTATCTTCTCCAGAAGATGTAAATTGCTCCTGTCTTGCGCTATCATGGGCTCCTTGGCCTAGTTCTTGGCCTTATGCCCCTGTTTCTCAGTGGCGTAGGCTCCTTGCTTCGATTGCTAGTTCCCTTTCTAAAGCTATACTTCCTCAAGTTATCCATTGTGAATCTGCATTGGAAATTTGGCATGTTTTTGAAGTACTATATGGCACAGTGACACGGCCTTGGGTTCAATAGTTAAAGCTTGAGCTACAATCCATTTTCAAGGGTTCTTTTTCTATTATTGATTACATCAACAAGGTCAGAGGCATTGCTCATGTCCTTGCAAGCGTTGACAAACCCGTTGCCGATGATGATTTCATCATGCGGCTTTTCAAAGGATTGGGTTCTGAATACAATCCCTTATATGCTGCTTTTGGATGAATCTCACCATCCTCACTTTATTGAGAAAGTGACCACCTTGCTCATGGATTTTGATCTTTGACTTAAAAGGTACTCACTCCACCCTTGATGTTTCTGTTGCTATGGTGCCCACAAAATGTCAGGTCATGGCACCTCCAACAATTCTCACCATGCTAGCCGACACTCTCGTAGGCGCAGGACGTTTCCTACTGGACTCGCCTTCACTCACAGCTCTGCCCCTTGTGGCAAAGGGCAGTCCTCTTGAGGCTGCCCCTGTGCAGCTCCTATTACTGATGATGATTCATCAGAGGAGGGCTATGGGAAAGCAAAGTCTCACCATTCCTCAGAGGCCAAATCAAACATTTCAAGGCCCAGCCAGCCGGGGCAAAAGCCATCAACCAGCTAGGAAAACATAGTGGGCGTTCTTCTCTTCGATGTACTAGGATCTCAACTCTGATACCACGTGAGATTTCTTGAGTATAAGATTTCTAAATTCCTCACTTGTTTATTGTGGGAGCAGTCTTGACATCTATTATATAGACAAACATAAATGACAGAAGAGACAAAAACACGATACAACTTCAATAAATAAAAAAGCACGCGTAGAGGCTTGTGGGCTCCCGCATGTTGACATTGTGCTTTAAATGATGCGACGAATGTTACGCCTCCGAGTCACACACATATGCAAATGTTGACATTGAGTTGTCTGTCACTCTCATATCTCCCCTCAAGCTGAAGGAGAGAGTTCCCATTGAGCTAGCTTCGAAGTTGGAGAATGTCAATTTGACAGAGACATCCTGTGTAATTGCCTTCACAACTAAAGCGTGGACTACCCATCAACAGGGTTGGAAGGGGAAGCAATCATTAGGACACATGGTCGCCACTTTGGAGAGACCAAAATCTTGAAAAATATGCTCGAAATAATAATGGGAGAAAACTGCTCTTTGTGGGACTAGAAACCAATACCTGAGCTCTGGGATAGAAACATGCTGGACCCTAGAACGGACTTCAGCAAAAATCCGCAAAATTCTCAACCCATCATCAAGGAAATTGCCTTCAGATGCACATGAAGAATCGTATGCATGCTGGACCAAAAAGCGCCACCCACCACTCTCAGACCTCAACCCATCTGCCCAAGGATACAGGACCCCCCAAATGGGGCACACCGAGAGGGGAGCAAAACCAGCTCGTCGATATCGACAAGCAACTCGCCACCGATGGAGCGGAAAAATCCACCAACCCAAAACTTACACTTCGAAAGTTCTGACTGACCGGGGCACCAACAAACCCAAAAAGGACTGTTGTAGTAGAAGCATCATTCTCCTTAAATCTGATCTTCGATCTCTTCAAACTCATTCTTATGTTCTTCTAGTACAGAGACCAGCCGCAGAACCACCACGAACAACAGGCTTCCGCCAGAGAACAGATAGAGCAGTGGAGGAACACCATCAGTGTAGCGAGCCACTGCACTCGCACAAAAGCCAAGCCAAAACAGAAAAAAAGAACACATAAATTAAAGCAAGAAAAAACAGAGCACAAACTTAAAAGAAACAAGGACAACTAAAAGCAAAGAAGCAAAAGAAGCAAAAGAAGAAAAAACAGAATAAAAAAAGTGGAAGAAGAAGACGAAGAAGGAAAGGTTTCGGAAGCTAGTACATTTTCATTCATCTTTCATTGTCTTTATACATGTTCTCTTGACAATCAGTCAAGGAAAACGATACAAAATTCAAACAAAACAGCAATGGAAACCGTCAACAATCTTAAGCTTTGTCTATAGAAATTGTGGTTGTAGGACGGCTGTATGAAGGTTATAGGCCGGCTCACTTCAGTTGATGGAGACAAGTTGTCTCTTCTAACACTCCCCTCCTCCTCACATGGACGCACCAGGCAAAGCTTAGCAAGTGGACATAATAAGAGGAGAGGAGTATCACCATTCCTCATAGGCCAAATCAGACATCTCAAGGAAAGACAGTGGGTGTTCTTCCCTCCAAGCTACTAGGATCTTAGCTCTGATACCACGTGAGGTTTTGGAAGCTAGTTCATTAACTTAGATATTTTATACTCAATGAAAGCTAAGATCCTAGTAGCTCGGAGGGAAGAACACCCACTGTGTTTTCTTGGCCAGCTGGTGGCTTTTGCCTCGGCCAGACGGGCCTTGAGATGTCTGATTTGGCCTCCGAGGAATCGTGGGTAAAAGGAGGAACTTTATCACATCAAAAAACATGGTAACAAAACCACTTAACTACAAAATTTCATTCAACACATAACTTAGCATTTTATCAAACATCTATACGGCACATAGGCTTGGCATTTACCAAACATCCACAAGGCACTTACTCAATCAACATATACATGGACATAACCCAGTAACTAACATATCCTCCTACAACATAAAACATCGCTCAAATGTACACAACTAGCAAGGGGTGCTCTGGCTTCAAATTCATCAATTTCAAACCATCTAAATCAAGAGATGTCTTACTATTACCATGGAGAGGTCTGTATAAGCTCCAAATAACATAGAGAATTGGCGATGAAATCCTCTAGGAGAATTTGCTGCCATTTCAGTGAGACTGTGAGAGTGTACCGAAGAGTTAAAAGGGGGAAGAACAAAGGAAGGAAGAGGAGCGGCCTAGATTGGGAGGAGGTGGTAGAAACGGTGACCAAGAGGCGGAGGCCGAGGCGCCGGGCGCCAGGTGCCGGTGAGGCGGCTTGCTGCAGTCGACTAGGAGAAGATGGCCTGAGTGAAACTTGACTTTCAGGCCCTTTTCAGATCTGAAAATATTGGGTCATTTTCGTGTCTGTTTCAGCGGTATTTTCAGACCCTCATGAGAACCAAATTTAAAAGTGAAAGTATGATTTTCATGGAAAAACGATTTTCATTTGTTATTTTCTAGAACCCCTAACCCACCCTAAATAATAGACTATTAACTTGATAATCTTGCAAAAAGCGGCTTTCATATTGTGACTAGATGGTCGTAATGCTATAGCAATTTGGAAACAAGGGATCATGGAATGTTGTATCGGTGATATATTGCCGATATATCGATATTGACCTTTAACTGGTAAAACAATACACTGTAATATCGAATTTAAGTTTTTTTTTAAAATCACCGAAATATCGATTTCACACCGATATATCGGTCTTTAAAAAAAACAATTTATTTTTAAAAAAAGTCAACTTTTTCATTTGTTTTCCATCCCATGCAAGTGAAAGGATACGAGTTTGAATTATATATGCATTTTTATACATATTTTAAAATTTATACTTGTCTAAATGAGTATTACTCATTTTAGAAGTTATATACTCATTTTAGAAGTTATATTGTGAAAATTAAAAACTAGTTTTAGACCACCGATATTTTTTACAAATATCTTCGATATTTTGTCTCTTTGGTCGACCGATATCCAATATAACATTCCTTGCAAGGGATTACTTTTTTCTTTTGAATGCCCTTATTTGAAATCTATGTGGAAGAATATTCTCCTCAAGTGGCCAAATCAATAGAATTGTTTCGGATTTTCATGGAGATGCAATGAATTCTCCATTTTGTTATGGTAAGCAAGTTTGGCGCCATAGTCCTTAAAACTATGGCGAAAACAGATAAGAAATGAGAGAGAGATTGTCATGCCCCAAAATTCCCGGCTTCGTTAGAGTGCGGAAGATGTCCCGTTTACAAGTATGCCTGAAGCTAGAAACCTCGGCACGCGACCGAATACACGATCTCACATACAATTAAACCATACAAATGGACGTATAATTGACACCTTTCAGTCTTGAGAATAAACATTATTAATATCATGAAATGAAAATCCATAAGTCCAAAAATATCCAACAATAAAAGTCGTCATTAAAAGTTTTTAGCTCACATGCCACTACTACTACAACTGCCAATTCAAATAAAAGATAAGATCTACGGCTCTTCAACTTGCCGTCTTCAAGCTTCCCTTTATCTTGTACTTATTCTAGGTCTAGTCCCTATCTACGCTTGCATCACAGGATACATGAGTATTCCGAAGAAATACCCAGTTGGATGTAAAAATCACAACAAGTGTAGAAGGTACAATATATGATAAGAAATAAGATTTAAAAGATGACAATTGAATAATTAGCAATTCCTGAACTGAACATAAAGATTTCCATTACCAAGGGAATTTTATCACCAAGACTCTAAAAGATCGAAAGTGTATGAAGATACAATTTCTGCTCTCAGACATCACCACTCACAAGTGGTTACTTACTAGATTACCCTAGAGGTTTTCTTATTGGAACCCAGCTATGCATCTAGGATACTAGCCCCATCAGTGCTTATGAATACAATGTGTGGAGACTGCTAGACCTTCCGTAATGTCTGAACAACCTAAGGATGTACGTATATGCCTCTCTTTGGGCGAGAGCCTCGCAAGGTTTCAAAAATATCGGAGATCTAGCAATGTCTCTATGAGCATACTATGAGTCCACCTAGGAGAGATCCTTGCAAGGTCTTTTGTAGAGAAACAATCAATAATTGAGCAATACTTCTCATGACAGAGGTATAAGAATACACTCTCGGATCATTACATCTTTTCTTATAACTGACTCGCAAAAGGAGTACAAACTAAGATATTCAACACCAGATGTATTACATATGACTAGCCCTAGATAAGAACTCATGAGACCAACCTGTGTTCAAGAGACTCTTACCATACTATAATAATCAGAATTGGGACAAGAAGAATAGTAGATTCAAGTTCCAATTGAAAGCTTGAATCGAACAGACACCACGAAGAGGGTACATGAGACTTATTGAATAGTTGGAACACCTTGATCAACCCCACGATTATAGCTTTTATAGCTTGATCAACTTTACTGGAATCTCTACTTTGAAGTCTTATAATATTCATAAGTTCATCAGATGCTTATCTATAATATAATAACTTATATTAGTTAAGTATTAGTGACTTTCAGTATAAGTCTAGTGCACTATTTTGATAGATCAGTTGATTTCAAAAGATTCCCAAAACCCTTGAAATTTTTACTATATATACTCTTATAAGTCTAGTTTCAAACTGATGGCATACTTTTAGAATTTTTTTAGAATTAATTATAACCATTTTAGTGCAGTTCATCGGCACAGGAACAGTTCTGGCAGAGAACACTGTTCTTAATCCGATTTGATTAGTGAGTCTAATTAATGTCTAACATGTTTAATTTCTGACACTTAGTGAATTCATATACCTATTAGCATGATGCCTTTTCATTATTATAGAACCTTGTTAGTCGAAGGTTTAATAATATTAGTATGAATTTGATTCCTTAAACTACCTTATTGGTATTTCTATTGTAATGAGCCAATCAGACAATTAAACAATTAATCACGAACACTCCAGAACGTACAACCACTTAACTAAGGTTGACACAACTCTCATACTTACTGATTAGTACACAAAGTGATCAAATTGCAAGCTTTAGGTGTGATAATAAACCGATATAACATGATTTTGGTTGATAGATGATATATATCAAGGTATTGAGCCTTTAATCCTAACTTAAACCTTCCAAAATTGGGACAATTTACCATGGACATAACTGTCACTAGTATGGATCATATCGACAAAGGACTCCAAATTGAATAAGTTCTTATCTAGGTCTAACACATATAACCATGAACCCAAACAAGTGCACAAACACAACATATATCCATAATTTCCATGAAACATCACATATAAGATCATGACAATAATTAAATCATGAGTAGAAATTGATTACACAACAATTCCAATACATAGACAATGTATTTGACATTAGAATTCAATCTCTAGACATTCACATAGTTGAAAGAAAACACCATCGAGTTTTGGGAAAAACCATCCTACCTTGACTGTTTTGTCGTAGTCTTTTGCTTCACCAACAATATTGTCGTTCACCCAATGCTTTGATGCCCTCTAACGATTAATCTAATGTATTATGAGAGTGGAAAAGAAGGGAGAATGTTGCTGGTTTGAAGGTATAAGAAGAAGAAAAAACACATAAAAGAGAGGAGAGGTGTTGGTCGGCCAAAACTGTGGCCCACCCAACCCCAAATATGTGCTTATATACACTAGGGTTTCCTAGTCCAAGTAGGACCTCTTTTTCACCCTAGATTATTTCTCTTTTAACCATTACCGTCCATCAAAAGCTTTCCCAAAATAGGCCTCACATCCATTCCAATTTGGCACCCAGTTCGGTTAGGATTCCATATCTATTTCAAAATCAAATCTTCTCCCAAGATATACCCTTCTAGTAACTACCTATTCCGTTACAAATCCTTAGTGTCCTTCCCCTTTTGGTGCCGTCTCCTGATTTGCTAGTCCAAATTATGGAGATATTATCATCTATTTCCTAATTAGAGCCCATAATTGGTAGTATCCAATTTGGTTACATTCTTCTGATTTACTGGTTACTTTCCATAATTACTGCTCCTAACTTAAACACTCATCCTTCCTGTAAATCTCTCTAACTACTAGAAATAATTGTTCGACATTTTAAACCTATCCAAAAAGATCTGGGGTCCAGATGCCTTGGCCCCCAGGTGAGTCTTGCAACCGGTAAAAGTTGAAATTGAATTCTACTAGTTACTACCATTGTTACCACAACTCTAACTAACTAGTTACCCATGTTCATATTCGTTACATGAACGTTGCACCTCTAACCCTGGCGCCAAGTGCTCTTAGACCCTAGCGCTAGGCCTAGCCTCCGCGCCCGGGTAACATGATTGCATCTAGTCTTCTGTTAAACCATTTTCTACTGCAACTCATGAATTAAAATACACCACAAAAGAAGTCATATCAAACTTTAATTAGGCAACAAGACTTTCCTAATTTAGGAAAATAATAGTTTTAAAGTTCATACCGATTTTCTAGTTGTTACAGATATGCATCATTGAAGTTTATCTCACTAAAATTACACCATAGCACGAATACACAATAGCACACTACTATCGTGTAATCACCCATTTTAGTAGAATAAACTACAATGAATCATATCTCCTTCATTTCTAGTTTGTTTTTGCCCATTTTTTAACCCTTATTTTTAATCATCATGATATCCTAGTGATCTTGATATCATATCGAAAAAAATATAGCAAAATCAATCATAAACTGCATGCGGTGTCTTAACATCTTTATAAGAAAGAGCACTAAAAATAAAGAAGAATAAAAAAAGGTAAAAACGGATAAGAAATGAAATAGATACCCTAGTACTAAAATAGCTATAGTGTATAATTGAGTAATTGAATACATGATAGCCCCGACTATCGTGTCATATATCATGTAATTGATTACACAATAGACACGATAGCCTCTATCATGGAATCACCCATTTTAATGAGACAAACTTCAATAAATCATATCTCCTTCATTTTTAATCCGTTTTTTCCTATTTTTTTGTTCTTTCTTAATTTTAATCATCTTTCTGATCGTCATGATATCTTAATGATCTTGATGTCATATAAAAAGACAATAAAATTTATGATAAATAGCATGCGGTGTCTCAACATCTTATGATATTATCATTATAAGAAAAAATACTAAAAATAAGGAAGCATGAAAAAAATTAGGCGAAAATGGATAAGAAATGGGAGAGATGAATCGTTGAAGTATCCCTTGTGAAAGACTATCAGCGATGTCTTGAACTATTCATCCGTTTGTGTAAACTAAGACAATAGCCTTCACACATATATTTTCCTCATGGGTGTAACTTCTCACGGTTTTATCCATTTTGACCATGGACTGTCCCGGTATTCATGAGTACGTTAGCGTATTTAGCCTTAAAAGTCACATCGAAGTGGCCCCTTCACACCCATATAAGTGATTCTTATTAAGAGTATCTTGCTATACCCCACTTGAATTTTTAAGTCATACTAACCATTAAAAATATAGCTTACTCTAAAAACGATATAAGTATCACTACATTTTAATCATAGGGATTAAGTAGGATTGGAGATAGCATCTCTTTAGTGATCTTGAGGACCCTCCACAATTTAGTTGTCCCGTTGAACCTAGTTCCTATGGTCTTCAGTCAACATAGGTTGGGTATCAATTATGGTGACTCTTAATTGGTAAGCTTTAAACTCATTCCTCTCGATGATGATCACTTGCTCTCTAATTCACACCATTAGTAAGCAGATGTGCAACATGGCCTTCTTGATCTTGTACACACACTGAAATATAATTCCAGTTGAGAGCAAGTATTTTATATGGTATTTTGCCGCTGGCTCTCACAATTGCATGCAGGCAAGAGCGCATATTTATATATTCCCCCACATTGGAATATCCTCTAAAAAAATAGAGAAGTCACTCAACTTCTTCCCATGCTGTATTAATCCAACAAATTCAGATTCAGAATGAATCTTTACCATGCACATTTCTTTATAGGTTTTCCAACACCTTCTTGCACCCCAAGATCTATCCACTTAGTTTAGAGTCGTTTATAGCCAATATCCATTTTGCATCACTCTCTTTCAAGTATAGCTGGATATCGACTATAGTGCAATCTCTAGGTCATGATGTTTGGTAGACATCCAACAACCCTCGTTAGCTTGTGTAGTGGTGTAACATTCATGCATAGTGGCCTACTCTCATGCACCTAGCATATGCCTATCACAGGTTGAGTCGATCGACTTGCAAAACTGTGACTATAAAGAACCATCTAAGACGTCAAGAGTATTCAAACAGCGCAAAGCACACGACGACCAATGTGAGAATTCACATCAACCAAGCTTGTGGCTAGATTGGCCATATATATATGAGAGCTTCATATATATTAAAAGCTACATTCTTTTATCAACAATGACAAGAACATACATGAACACATGCCAATACAGATAGTATAATGTGCCCTCATGGCTAAATTCGACATCTTTTATTCGTACCACAGTTTTTTTTATTAATAAGTTTTATTAACACTCAAAAACGAGAATACAAAGTTCAAGCTAAATAATATAATTCCTAACGGAATCTAGTATTCATAAAAATATCTACATCACGTATTCGTATTAGGGTGGAAGGAGATGCCATGTTTGATCTGATCATCGTTTTCAGTTATCCTTGTAATAAGCAAGCACGGTATAGATGGATTGAACTATGGTGAGCCCAAGCACGAGAGCCCCTCCTGTAAAGGCAAACACCATGGCCTTTTGAGTCCATTTACGAACTCCTTGCCTCAAACCTTCCATCTTCGTTGAGTAACGAGTGTTCAAAGAGTCACGAATTTCGCATAAGTTACTGAATTGATCAACGATGACATTTTCGGAAATGGTGCTAATTAACTTAGCAACATCAGCATCGTTAACTTCAATTCTTCTATCAATCAGGCCTTGAGACGTGAGAAAGCCAACATCTTCCTCTGAACAGATAAGTCCAGATACAAATGCTACATAACAATTCACTTCAAGACCAGCAATGGAGTGCAGCTGCTCAAAAGCAATGCTATTGAGAAACAAGGCCTCAGTGAATGTATCAATCCATAATGGGGCCGCCAAGTTCAGAGTCCAGTAACCTTTGCCAAAACAAAAAAATTTTTTAGAACCCTGATCCAATGTAATTTCACTTCTCCCTTGCCTTGTAGAGAGTCGAAATGCAACCCCAACTTTGGACAAATTAGAAGCAGGTTGAACGCGTATAACACGTCTATATGTGCATATCCTCGGCGTAGAGTCTTTGGTGATTGCCTTCCTTGCCACATCCAACAAGTGCAGACATCTTGTTGCCTTCAATTGAGGATCCTGGGAGCAGCCTAGTAAGTCGAAAACAAGTCTATATACCACTTGGTAGTGCTGAAACATCATATACATTGTTCATTAAATTGTTAATTTCAGTGTTTTCGAAAGGGATAGAATTTATAAAGGAAGGAAATATGTACCTCTTCCTCCAATTGACCTTCCACAACCGCAATCAACCTCTCAAGTACTTTTAGGGGCAATTGGTTCTCAATCATTATGAGGTCTCGGATGATGTCTGGAGTATTTGGAACCATGGAATTAGGGTCGTAAGCGTCATGGGAGAAACTCTGCATGTATTCCCATAGGAAAGCCCCATCACAAATCATCAGCCATAGAAACTTGTCATCATCATTCCAAGCAATATCCAAATGCTGGTATGAGTCCTTCAATTCTGGAAGCACTTTCCCTAGCTCATTGGTGAAGTCCCCAATGGACTTCTTAGATCTACTGATTAGGCGTTGAAAGGCTTGGAGCTTGTGATCTGACATGTTTTGCAGGTGGGGCTGGTTGTGGTGGTAGGGACCGATGGAGACCATATTCGGAGTATACGCCGTGGGGTTGCGATCTCTAGTGTTGCGAGGAATCCTGAAGATAGAATCCTTCTCCTGAAATTGTCTTTATAAGCTTCATATTTAAGCGAACAAATATGTTACTCCCTATGGTCACATTTAATAGCTACAATTGATTTGCAAATGAGATAATTAGTTCCATTTGGAATCGAAGCTTGAAAGCTCCATTTGGAAAAGAAGATTTTCCCATATTAGTAGCTCCATACTCCTTCTCCTTCAAACCTTCGTGTTATGATTCCCTCTAAATAGAACTTCCTGTCTGCAGGCTGTAAAATAAGTAAAATAACTAGAACTTTCCATTCAACAAATATCTCTTATTTTCCTGTTGGGGCTACTAATGTGGGATAGAAGGAGTAATATAATTTGGATCCTAATACTCTGTGAGTTTCACCTTAATAGAAATTTTTTTGTGAACTTCATTTTTATAAAAAAAGAGTCTATTGCTGTTATGTTTACAAGTTATAATAATATATCATAATTTGATATTAGCTAAAGTCAAAGACTTAATACTTTTGCAAGGAAAATTTTATAACGTAATTTCCTAGAGGTGATAGAGTCGTTTTTCAAAAAAACATCTAGCTATACTACGAAACAATTGTAAAAAGAGTCAACTTTTTGTTCAAAAAATTTAAAATCACTATCATCTTTCCAAATAAATCTGAATAATTTTAGTCACAGTAATAGATGTTTGCAATCAAAAGTTCTAATTTTTCTCTTATAACAGTCTAAAAATCTGGTAACCTACTACATTAAAACAATATATCATGAATTTTTTTACCATATTAGTTTGATTCAAGTTACAGTTCCAAGGCTATATTTCAAACAAAAAAGATCTACTTACCATCCCACCATCTCCATGTATGTGCGGAGTAGGTTGAAGAAGATCGAAGGGAACCAACTTAATGCCGATTGCATCCAGACTTGTTCCACATTTCCCAAAAAAACCTACAATCTTCCACCCATTCATTGGTGTACTGGAAAACAGGTTTCCTGAATCAGAGCCATATGGTCCATAACTGCGTTTATTGCTGATAAAAGATAAAGATGTTATGATAGGGGTTCGAATTTGGCGAAACAACCCAGTTGATCCTCTAATTGCTATGAGGTACTCCTCTGGGTGATCAATTGACATCTGGCAAAATACATGATGATTGAAAAAAATGAAGATTATCTCCTTCATTAGGAATTGGACTACCACAACACATCATTTAAAACAACTATGAAGGTATTAGTAAACATGGCTTTTAGGTAACGAAGCAATTTTCTTTTTATCTCAAAGGCCCTCCACAGCAAAAACTATCCGTAAGTAACAAGGCAATTATGTGCAACAAGTATTTGATGCACATGGAAGAAAAATAAAACCACCCATCTCACATTAGTTAACCATGCATATTCATGTTTGTGTGCCCAATATTATCTACATATAGCATTAGGACAATTGACCTCAGAAGACCCGCCACCAGTGCCTCCGCATCTTTGAAACCATTTAGTGACTCCATCATTCGTGGCTCCAAAAGTTATTGAATCCACCACGGATCCATGCTTCACTAAAATCTTTTGTATGGGACCATCCCATTCCCATGCCATTCCTCCAGCTCCACCCCATGGCCCCAACTTTAGGACGTTTCCCTGCACCATGTTGGAAGCTTTAGCAATTAAAAGCCACTTAATATGGACATGCAAATAGAAAGAGGAAATTTTTTTTTGTTTCCCACTAATAGAGATATACTCCACTAATAGAATGCGGAACGCTGATTAAACATGGATCCTTTCCATTCCCATGTTGTAAATTGGAAATGTGAGTTGAAGACACATTCTACTAATAGAATGTGGAACATTGATTAACCATCGATCTTTTCCATTCCCAAGTAGTACCTTGGAAATGGAAGCTCGATCAATGTGCCTCACCAGATCGCCAGGAGAAACTATTCAGTGTTCCTGTAGAAATTACTCAGTGCTACGGGTGTATCCACTAGCATACTGTCCTATACTTCAGGAGTCGTCAATCATCATGATCTTCAGGAGTCGCTTACTTGCACTAATGTTACCTACTATGTGCCTTGTCCATCCGATATAGATCGACGGCTCCTCTAAAGTGGATGCTCGGGCAGAAGTGAGTAATTTCCTGCCTAATATTGCAGCTGATGCAGAAGTACTGTCGGTCTAGGAAATCTTCCGAAAGAGGATTTCGTTACTTACAGTGAGAGCTCCCCCAATTGAAGAAGCACCAGCTGCACCACCCATCTCTGCGGCCATGTTGAACAGTGATGTTTCTCCTCCCAAGAAGTGAGTATGGATCACTTAAATCTTTCCTTCTCTTTCTGAGTCTGAATACATGACGTTAATGGAAAGAGTCTAGCTACTCAACCCAAACGGGGATATCAGCGAGAGTGCATAAAAAATCTAGCAAAGAAGCAAAATCTCATACCTCAAGTGCTCGATTCCTCTCTGCTCAGTCCTCCACTAAGAAGCTGTGATGTACCTTTACCATGATCAAAGTAGTAGATGTCCACATCGCTATAATCCTTAGACTAGTGGATCAGATTGCCCGTTCCTATACGGGATCTGCCCAGCTGTGTGGACCACGATCTGCTTCAGTAACTAGTCTTTTACTATGGACTTTACTGGGTGAAAATAGAAGTTATTCAGTAGTTTATAGCTAGTATCGACGGCGTGGATGAAATGGTTTCAGCTGGCCTGCACAGCTCTTCCATGCGCACCATCCTGCCGATGGACGCTCCAGTGAAGGGTGTAATCCCACGTGGACATCTACCAGGAGTACTAGATCAACGGCTGCCATGAGTGGCTTGCTACCGATTGTTGTGCCACGAGGCCAAAGATGGACCTCAGAAATTCAATAATTAGCAAAAAAGATTGGCTTAATTAAAAAAGGGAAATGATATTTGTACAGCAGATTCCTACACATTTTTCATACACAGCTGATGTGTATGGAAATATGTAGGAATCTGCTGTAGGGTTATCACTGCCCTTAAAAAAACTGCCTCACCACTAAGAGTTTTCTTTCCAGTATTGTAGCAATAAAAACAGAGACTGAGATAAGAATCACTCAATATCCAAACATTTCCTCAACATTGAGCATAAATAAAACTTATGCTTTAAGCCTCTCAACACCCAAACCCTTGAGTAACCCTAGATATAAATAACAAGTGGTTACACTTTAGTCTAAACTCCACGGACATGCAAATAGTCACCTAGTTTCGTTGGAAAATAAATCCAAACAACAAAACAGCTTAGGGTGTGTTTGGTTGCCACTTTTTGGATTAGCAGAAGCAAAATCCAATGTATTCTGATTTTTGGGAGAAATCTGTGAGTTTGGTATACATTGGAAGAAACAGAATCATTTTTGGACACTTTTTTGGTATTTCTTAAGTTGACTCGCACAATAGGCGTAATTTTCACTTGTTTTTTGCTTCAAAATGCATGAAAAAAGAGGCACTCAACTTTTTGCAAAAATCTCCTTAGGAGGAGATTCTCTTGGCAACTAAAAAG
Source organism: Houttuynia cordata (assembly GCA_039654745.1). NCBI lineage: Eukaryota > Viridiplantae > Streptophyta > Magnoliopsida > Piperales > Saururaceae > Houttuynia > Houttuynia cordata. The sequence continues at coordinate 45,219,158 of CM077505.1, read as the reverse complement.
AACAGTGATAGCCCTACATCACTTTTCCTACACACTGCCATACACTGTGTAGGAAAAGTGTTGTACAAATATCATTTTCTATCTTTTTATGGCAGTGTGTAGGAAAAGTGATGTACAAATATCATTTTTCAGCTAAAAAAGACTAAAAAACCAGCTACCAGAGGGCTTTTGCAAAAAGTCATATTTTTCAAGAATCTGTACAGAGATCTCCAACCAAATGCACACTTAAAATAGCTATTTTCAGAAGCAGCAGGGTAACAAATCTTTTTTTTATAATTAAAAATTAATATTAAAGAACAAAGGAGGTTACATAAGACCGGGCTTTATATCCAACTCCTATACTCTAAAGAGAAAAGAAGATCTAGCTCCCCAAATAGAGCCAACTAAGACCAAGGGTATCAGCCTGCTACAGTACTTCTACTATAAAAAGGCTTCAAAAGCTTTCGGCAGTAATGAGTCAATCTGTCCTAAGATCACGAAGGAAAAGACAAGTGCACATGATCCTCTGATGTGCATCAAAAGCTATCAGGACTTGGCGAGCTTGACAAATAATAGCTTGGGCTAGGAGGTTAGCTTGAAGATAGCAATCATTGAAGAGGTTAGCTTTCACTCCATATGAAAGTGATATAAATGGCCGCTAATGTCTTCACTAGCACCTCAACATGTTTATTTTTCCCAACAAAATCTAAGATCCATGCCATTTCTCCATGAAAGTCCAGAGCAATCCTGAATATGTTGCTCTTATGCAATACTACTTTCCAAACGGTTTTGGAGTAAGAGCATTGAAAAAATAGATGATCCCTGCATTCAAAATTACTGCCATAAAGGTAACACATGTTTGCAAGTTGGAAGCCACGTTTGCAGAGATTTTCTTGGGTCAACAACCCATCATGGATTACTAGCCAAAAGAAGAAAGCATATCTATTTATTTGATACTTATGCCACACCAGATCCATCTAGGGGAATTTAGGGCCATGACTATGAATCGCATTCCAGGCCAATTTGTATGAAAATTTACCTTTGGGTGAGAGCCAACCGTAGAAATCCAATCCATTATTTAGAACCAATTTGTTCTCATCAAGAATCACAATAAGCACTTTTGATTTATAAGTGCCATCATCACTGAATTTTCAGTGACCATTGTGCAATGAATCAGCCAGCTTGTCAGAAGGGTTACCTCCTGAATTAATGATAACATGTCGACCAAACTGAGAGATGAGGGGCCGGTGAGCTAGCCAGGGGTCCAGCCATGTAAAAGTGTCCATGCCATTTCCAATAGTCATATGACACAAATTTAACATCTTTTTCCATAATATGAAAATATTGTTTAACGCATAAGAACAGTTACCTGGATTTTCTATCCAAATAGGTTCATTTTTCATGTAAACCCCATGGATCCATTTACACCATAAAGATTCCTTATTTTTTAGAAGCTGCCACAAAAGCTTGCATAAACCGGCTTCATTACAGTCTTGATGCTACGAATACCAAGACCACCCTCGGTAAAAGGTTGTGCCACCTTCTTCCAAGATATATTATGAAAAGCTGAGGATGAGGAGATACATTTCCAAAGGAAACCTAAGAATAGCCTTTCAATATGCTTGTAGATTTTCTTTGGCAATTTAAAACAAGAAATCCAATAGATTTGAAGGCTATTAAGGACTGATTTTATGAGCTCTAATCGGCTAGCATAGGAGAGGAGATTTGATTTCCACCCATCTATTTTCTTCATAATCTTCTCCAGGAGGGGTTTACACATATGGATTGATAGCTTCTTTGGAGAAAGAGGGAGGCCTAAATAGCGGATATGAAGCATTCCTTCTTGGACTCCCAAAGTAGCTTTAGTAACATCTTTATGCATACAAGCTGATGAGAAGAAAATATACCTCTTAGTTGTATTCATTTCAAGCCCATATGTTGTTGTTTTAATTAGTCTCCTAATTTTACTCGCAAGTGTACGAATCGTGTTTGGAGTATAGTCGCACAATTCTTACGAGGTCGAACCCACAGGGACTTGTGTTTTTGGAATTCTAATTCGAAGATCAGATTATTACCCTTGTTGAAAAATTAAATTGATTTGATCCACTACAACTACGACTAATCTAAGACTCAATGCAATTAAACAGCTTTAACTAAGAAATTAATCTAAAGGCAATTAAATAATCTATGAAAAAGAAACTAATTGACAAATAAAAATTGAAACTTTAATCAAGAATTTAAAACTCTAGGGCATAAGAATCAGCACATGACAATCATAGGAATATTTCTTTTAAAATCAGCAATTGTTTTCACGATTATCTCGTAGAGAATTGGAATTCAATCTATTCTCCTACGGAAAATTTCAGCATTAAAGCATATAGATTTTTAAATAGGATTTTGCATTCTCTTGCATATCAACAGATGAGACTCAAATCATTAGCTGTATCCATTATACGATGAATCACAGGTAATACCCAAATATCATATTCAACATATAATCCAATGCAATTAATTTGAGAATAGCAATCGTTAAAAAGCATTAATTTAGACAAAACAATTGCATCGCATAAATACTATTCCTACAACTAATCATGGCTTCATCTCAGCCCTAGACAGGGATTTAGCTACTCATGCTATAGAAATTAACTGTAAAGATAATGGAATTCATTTGTATTAAAGGTAAAATCAACTTACAAGACTTTTTGAATAATGGAAAATAAATCAGAAAGTACTGTTCCTCTTCCCGGAGTTACTGTTCACAGCGACAGTTCAATACAACCTCAATCTTCAAATCGACACAGCAACAACAAGGAATGAGAAATGAAAAAGAAATGAGAACAAAATTGGAATAAGAAAAACTTTGGTTGTCTTCCTCGCTCAGACTCTCTGTCGCTCGAACTGCCAGAACTCTCGGTTTTTTATAGACGGCCAAATCCAAACTTTCCCTTTGGCCACCTTCCAAATCCGGAATCGCCACTGTTTTGGACTCCAAATCCGGCCAATTCCCAGTCATTCATGCCTCTTTCGAAGTCCTAAATCGAGCTAGAATCAAGAATTTCCAAATTGAGTCCGACTCAAAGAAAAAAATCAAACTTTCCTCTTTCAGTTCCTGTTCCTCGCCGCCGATCTTGTGGTGGTTCGCCGCCTGCACTCTAGCACGAGCCGCCTCGAGCTTCTGTTTCAGAAACAGAACACCCGAGCCAGCGGCTCGGGTTTCGTTTTTATATATTTTTTATTTTCTTTTTATTTCAGTGAACCGGCCCGAACCGACGAACCGGTTTTCTTTCTTTTTTTTTTCTTTTTCTTGATTAAAACCCGTCGTAGAATTCTCATCCGCTTGATCAAATCTGAATGCTCTTCATTTAATTCCACACCCGTCTTCCTCATTAGTGAACATCAACGGATCAGATCTTCTCTGCGCGTGATATCTGCTCCTAGGTCGCTTTGGCATTTCAAAACCCGTTTATTGGCTCCACCTTTGGCTGTTCAGCAGTACGAGCACGCGAACCTGTACAAAATAAAACATGTCCCAAATTAGATGTACCAAATAATTATAAAATTACGGAACAATGTTAAATTGAGCAATTTCGAGAGCCTTATTTAATTAAATCCTAATTACTTAGAAAATTACCAAAATTCACTTTATTTCTCGTTTTAATCAGAAAACACAACTAACAAATAGGTAAAAAGGCATATAAAAATGTGTATTTTTCATGCTTAACAAATACCCCCAAACCTAGATTTTGCTAGTCCTCAAGCAAAACACAAAAAGAAAAATAATAAAACTACTCAAAAATAAATGCCACTGTCGTAGGGAATCACGATTGCATTTAGCATATGCAACAAGCCTTTTAAACCCCCAGGTGTCCCTGGCTGGACGAGTGAAGTCTCGTGAGGGTTTGCAGCCATGCTACCCACAAACATGTATTTATAAAATTAACCTTATTCTTTATCTAAATGAGAAATAAGTCAACTAAACACTTCAAAACACAAAACCTATTATCCCTTCGAATACACACTGCAATACTTAAGAAAACTAACCACACGTACTTGCATTTATAATCAACTGGAATATAGAAGCGCTCAAGTAAGTGGTTTTATTCTACACCTTCATCTTGGAAATTTCTGCTCAATATGATATAACATGATACTTTAAATAATAGAAAGTGTAGAACATTGTAGCAATACACTCTAAATCTCTGTTTCACACAGATCCAGTGTTACCCATTAACCAAAGAACATCAGAATCTACATAGTCATCGTAATCTTTAGGTTCATGATAGCACAGATGCTTGCGCGCCTCCTTCGGGTCCAACATTCTAGATTTGAGAGGATAATACACCACAGACTTTTTTTTTTTTTTTTTTCATTAGGACTGTGTAAGGCCTGACTTCAAGATGCTTAGGTTTAGCAATGACTCAGGCCAATGACTCCCAGCCAGTTGGCTTAGGGCATTAGGTTTTAAGATGGACCGCTTCGGACCTGAGCATCAGCCTAAGTTAATCCTATAATAGTCAAGCAGCCCCTTTTTTTTATTTTCGTTTTGATTTTTTTTCAGCATATATATTTTCAAGCACATCTTTATTCTGTCCAGGCTGTATTATACTCTCAACCTATTTCCGGTTCCAAGCCCTTGCCATAGCCAAGTAAATGGTCTATCATGATCGTTTAAGCTCAACAGACAACCACACATCAACCAATGACTCTGACTAAAGATATCCCACTGAAGATTAGTATTCAACAAATCTCTAGAAGGTATTACTTTATGTAACTGGTGTGTGTGAGTGAGTTTTATTAGCTCAAGCACTTGATCCAAGAGGATTGTAACAGAATGCTATTTCTCAGTTAAGTGTCTCTATCCTCCAGTATACTTACTCACACTTCCAATGTAAATTAATCTCTTAAAAATTGAAGTATGCATCACGAAGGGATAAACTACCAAAACCTATAAAAATACTAACAAACAGCCTAACAACTACAAAATTTTGAATTTTTTTTTTTTTAATAATTTTTTGTAATTGATAATTTTTTAAATTTTTTTTTTTTTTTTTTACTGAATAATTCAAAACAAGCAAGAAAATAACTAAGATATCCTAAACAAATATCTTCCTATACCCCCAAACCTGCATGAAACATTGTCCTCAATGTAAAAAGATATGAAATAAATACTGAGGAAAATAATAGACGAGGGAAGGAAAGATAGTACCTGCACTCCACTGAAACGCTATAGTATCTATCAACATGAAAAGAACAAGTGAAGCACAAGAATAACAGAATAAGAAATAAGCACAAAAATAAAAATTCTAAAAACTTGGGCTGCCTCCCAGTAGCGCTAAGTTTTACGTCTTCAGCCAGACACAGCTATTAACCTTTACTCATTAATAGATGATGCAGATTCTACCAAGGATTTAGCGTGAAACCACAGAGAATAAAAATATGACCAAGTGACATCTCTCAAATTGCATAAGAATGTTCCCAAACTTCTCTTCAATCTCTCCCACCTAGACTCTCGGGGAAACAAAAACGAATATGAAATTGGAACAACATTGACAGCAGCTATGGGCCCCTGAAGATCAAGCTCATCTATGGGCGAGTCATCCATACTCTCCGCTAACTGATGTGGAAATAATGGTGCCCAAGGATAGACGACTGGAATATCTAAGTCTGAACTCAGTGGATGTTCATTCACTACTTCTTCTAATTGTGCAGGCATCACCCATAGGTGTAAGAATATGGCAGCCATCAAGATATCCTGTGAGAATCATGAACCTAACAATGTGAGTGATAAATAATGAAAAAGCAAGCAAAGAAAACTAGACCCACTATGCACAAGACAAATTACTGCAACTTTAGTCATTATAAGTCGGGTCTGCCAGACTCAATTCATCAATTTGAGGTTGCTGCAATTCCAAGAATGGTTTAAGACGATGCCCGTTAACTTTGAATATATCACCATTCTTTGGATTTTCTATTTCAACTGCTCCATGTGGATAAACAACACGAACTAGAAAAGGTCCTGTCCATCGAGACTTCAGTTTACCCGGAAACAGATGTAAACGAGAATTGTATAAAAGAACTTTCTGCCCCGATGTAAAAGATTTTCGCAGAATATTTTGATCATGAACCTTTTTCATGCGATCCTTGTATGATTTTGCACACTCATAAGCATCATTACGAAGCTCATCCAACTCATTCAATTGTAGTTTCCTTTGAATTCCTGCTCTATGTAAATCAAAATTCAGGTGCTTAATTGCCCAATAAGCTTTATGCTCAATTTCAACAGGAAGATGACAAGCTTTCCCGTAGACAATACGGTATGGAGACATTCCAATGGGAGTTTTAAAGGCAGTACGGTAAGCCCACAAAGCATCGGTAAGTCGCAGTGACCAATCTTTGCGATTAGGATTGACTGTCTTTTCTAAAATATGCTTAATCTCCCTATTAGAAATTTCAACTTGACCACTTGTCTGGGGATGGTATGGGGTAGCAATTTTATGGGTTATGCCATATTTCTTCATTAACTGTTCAAAAACCCTATTACAGAAATGTTTTCCCCCATCACTAATGATAGCACGAGGAGAACCAAAACGTGCAAAGATATTGTCTTTTAAGAATTGGACCACCACTTTGTGGTCATTGGTTTTGCATGCTACAGCCTCTACCCATTTAGAGACATAGTCTACCCCCACAAGGATATAAAGATTGCCAAAAGAGTTAGGAAAAGGTCCCATGAAGTCAATACCCCAGACATCAAAAAGGTCTATAATAAGGATTGGGGTTAAAGGCATCATGTTACGACGTGAAAGTGCTCCTAACTTCTGACATCTTTCACATGCTGAACAATAAGCATGACAGTCTTTGAAAATAGTAGGCCAATAAAATCCACACTGCAAAATCTTTGCAGCTGTCTTTTTAGAACTGAAATGGCCCCCACATGCTTGATCATGACAAAAAGAAATGATGCTTTGTTGATCATGTTCAGGAATACATCTCCTAATAATCTGATCGGGACAATACTTGAATAAGTATGGATCATCCCAAAAGAAGTACTTAACTCTGGACAAAAATTTGGACCTATCTTGGGAAGACCAATGAGATGGAATTTGTTCAGTTACCAGATAATTAACTATGTCTGCAAACCAAGGCAACTGGGACACTGCAAGTAATTGCTCATCAGGAAAAGATTCAGTTATGGGCAATGATTCATCAGTAAAATCAACTATCAACCTAGATAAGTGGTCGGCTACAACATTTTCGGAACCTTTCTTATCCCGAATTTCAATATCAAATTCCTGTAGCAATAATATCCATCGGAGAAGACGAGGTTTAGCATCTTTTTTAGATAAAAGATACTTCAATGCAGCATGATCCGAATAGATATATACCTTCGATCCCAATAAGTAAGACCGAAACTTATCTAGAGCAAAGACTACTGCCAGCAATTCTTTTTCAGTTGTAGAATAATTAAGTTGAGCATCATTCAATGTTTTACTGGCATAGTAAATCACATGGGGAAGTTTATTAATTCGCTGCCCCAACACAGCACCAATAGCATAATCAGAGGCATCGCACATTATCTCAAAAGGTAGGCTCCAATCAGGTGGCCGAATAATAGGTGCAGATGTTAACTCTGATTTGAGTTTCTGAAAGGCATTATTACAAGCATCATCAAAGACAAATGGTGTATCTTTTACAAGAAGATTACACAGAGGTCTTGAAATTTTACTAAAGTCTTTAATGAATCTTCTGTAAAATCCAGCATGGCCTAAAAATGATCTGATTTCTTTCACAGTTCGTGGTGGTGGAAGATGTGAAATCAAATCAACTTTAGCTTTATCAACTTCAATGCCTTTATTAGATATAATATGCCCAAGAACAATTCCTTTTTGAACCATAAAATGACATTTCTCCCAGTTAAGTACCAGATTCTTCTCTTTACACCTCACTAACACTAAAGATAGATGGTGCAGACATTCATCAAAATTGGACCCAAAGACAGAAAAATCGTCCATGAATACCTCTAAAAATCGCTCTACCATGTCAGAGAAAATGCTCAACATGCACCTTTGAAAGGTAGCAGGTGCATTGCATAGGCCAAAGGGCATGCGACGGTAGGCAAAGGTACCAAAAGGACACGTGAAAGTGGTCTTTTCTTGGTCTTCAGGGGCTATGGGAATTTGGTTATAACCAGAATAACCATCAAGGAAGCAATAATATTCATGTCCCGCTAACCTTTCCAGCATTTGGTCAATGAAAGGAAGGGGAAAATGATCTTTTCTTGTCAAAGCATTCAACTTCCTATAATCAATACAGACACGCCAACCCGTTTGAACTCGAGTTGGCACTAACTCATCAGCATCATTTTTCACTACAGTTATGCCAGACTTTTTCGGCACAACTTGAACAGGACTTACCCATTTACTATCAGAGATTGGGTAGATAACTCCTACATCTAAAAGTTTAAGGATTTCAGCTTGAACAACTTCTTGCATTACAGGGTTAAGACGCCTTTGAGATTCACGAGAAGGCTTGGCATCATCCTCCAAATGAATTCTATGCATGACAATAGAAGGACTGATGCCTTTAATATCTGCAATGGTCCACCCTATGGCTTCTTTGTGCTTTACAAGAACATCAAGTAATTTACGCTCTTGAGCCACATCTAGGTCAGCTGCAATAATGACAGGTAAGGACTCAGCAGGACCTAAATAAGCATATTTCAGAGTATCAGGCAGTGGTTTCAGGTCTAATTTAGGTGGCTCAACACTAGATGGAACTACTGGTGATGATGATAAGGCAAGAGGTTCCACTTTTGGTTGCCACCGTTCAGTACTCATCAGAGGTACAGACTCAAGCAATGAGTTTACTTGTTTAATTGACTGATCGATATCAAATTCACAACCAAAATGTGTTAAGCAGGCCTCTAAAGGATCTTGGGAATGTGTTTGAAGAAATGTTTCATGGATAAGTGTTTCAATCAGGTTTATTTCATTCACATCATCCATGTCAGGTGGTTGTTTACTGATGTCAAAAATGTTCAATTCCACCTTCATATTCCCAAAAGAAATTTGCATCACTCCATTTCTGCAATTAATAATAGCATTAGATGTAGCTAGAAATGGACGACCCAAAATGACAGGTATTTGCCCACTTATGTTCGGAACAGGTTGAGTATCAAGGACAACAAAGTCCACAGGGAAATAAAATGTATCAACCTTAATTAGAACATCCTCAACAACACCTCTAGGAATTTTAACTGAACGGTCAGCTAATTGAAGTGTCATTGTCGTGGGTTTTAGCTCTCCCAGACCTAATTGCACATACACAGAGTAGGGCAATAAATTCACACTTGCCCCCAGATCTAACAAGGCTTGCTCAATCTGATGTTTCCCTATCATGCATGAAATTGTGGGACAACCAGGGTCCTTATATTTGATAGGAAATTTACATTGAATGACAGAGCTGACTTGTTCTGCTAGAAAAAACCTTTTTAGGAACATTATTTTTCTTTTTGACAGAGACTAGATCTTTCAAGAATTTTGCATATGAAGGCACTTGTTGGATTGCATCTAGAAAAGGAATGTTTATTTGCACTTGTTTAAACACTTCTAGAATGTCTCCATATTGTGCACCTTTTTTAGGATTGACTAGTCTTTGCGGATAAGGTGCCCTAGGTACAAAATTCCTAGGTGGAGAATCACTGTCGACAGTTGGAGAAGAATCTTTAGTCTCTATTTCAGTCTTAGTGTTCTCACCTTCTTCTTTTTCAGGAGTTTCAATTTTATTATCAATTTGCTTGCCAGACCTAAGGGTAATGACTGATTGAACATGTTCCTCATTCTGTGAAGAATTAGAGCTACTGCCAATGGAGAATTGGCCCTTCTGGTTAGGCACAGGTTGACTAGGGAATCTCCCTCTCTCTCTTTCTGCTAATTGAGTAGCCAATTGACCAACTTGAGTCTCTAACTTAGCAATTGCTTGAGTATTCATGTGTGTAGAGTTTTTCATTTCAAGCATAGCTTGGTTAGTTGACTGAATAACTTGGCTTGTGGATTGGATGAAAGATTTGAGAGTGTCCTCTAAAGAGGACTGTTTTTGTGTAAGGGATGGAGATTGATTGACAGGTTGTTGATATTGGGTAGGATGTTGAGACAAGGCTGGATAAGGTGGGTTATTCTGCCTAAACTGATTATGCATAGGTTGACTAGGCTGCCCACCTACATTCGTAGGTGGTTGACTTTGTCTCCAGGAGAAATTTGGATGATTTCTCCAACTTGAATTGTAAGTTTCAGAGAAGGGGTTGCCTGTCGGCTTCCCATAATTGTTTAGAACATTTACTTGTTCTGCATAACACTCTGGATAAGTATTCATGGAAGGACAGTTCAGAGATGTATGCATCGGGCTAGCACACACAGAGCATGCTTCATTCATGTTGAGGGCATTGATGCTTCGGTTCAAACTCAGGGATCTATTTTCTTAGTTAGCGCATCGAGTTTGACCTTAACATCTACGTCATCTTTGATTTCGTAGAGACCTCCCTTCTTAGGAGCTTGATGTTGTCTCTCCCTATGACCTGCGAAATCCCACTGTTGGGACCTTTCAGCTAATCGCTCTAAGAAGTTATAGGCTGCTTCACCTCCCAAATCTAAGAAAGCACCGCCATTCATTGATTCAATCATGTTGCGGTGTGTTTGAGTTAAGCCATTGTAAAAATGTTGTATTAACCTCCATGTTTCAAACCCATGATGTGGACATTTTAGTAAAAGGTCTTTAAATCTTTCCCAACTCTCATAAAATTTTTCATTTTCATCTTCCATAAAGTCAGTGATTTCTCTCTTTAATTCATTGGTTTTGGCCATTGGGAAGAATTTGGACAAGAATTTGCTCACCAACATGTCCCATGTTGTGACAGAGTCAGCGGGAAGAGAATTTAACCACGCCTTGGCCTTGTCCTTCAAAGAGAAGGGGAAAAGGCGCAGACGAACAGACTCATCAGAGAAGTCTGTGAACCTAAAAGTTGCCCAAATTTCTAGAAAATCCTTTACATGCATGTAAGGATCCTCTCTGTTAAGACCATGATAATTGGGCAAAAGTTGAATTATCTGAGGTTTTAGTTCAAAATGTTTTGCAGAGGTTGCAGGCAACACTATGCAAGATGGAGGGTTGATTGTGATCGGAGAAAATAACTCCCTCAGAGATTTCTCAGGTTGATCTTCCATTTTGAATGAAAGATCAATTTTAGTTTCACTATTCTCTAAAGGATTAGAATTATTGCTAACCAGACGCAGTGTGTGATCACGTGTCCACGTGGTCATCCACTGTCAATCAACTCTCACGTGTTGAAATTTTTAATTTTTTTAATTTTTAATTTTTAATTTTTTGACCTAAAATTAACTGCAAGGGTAAAATTAGTCTTAGAATTTGATTTCCTACAAGTCCCCGGCAACGGCGCCAAAAACTTGTTGTTGTTTTAATTAGTCTCCTAATTTTACTCGCAAGTGTACGAATCGTGTTTGGAGTATAGTCGCACAATTCTTACGAGGTCGAACCCACAGGGACTTGTGTTTTTGGAATTCTAATTCGAAGATCAGATTATTACCCTTGTTGAAAAATTAAATTGATTTGATCCACTACAACTACGACTAATCTAAGACTCAATGCAATTAAACAGCTTTAACTAAGAAATTAATCTAAAGGCAATTAAATAATCTATGAAAAAGAAACTAATTGACAAATAAAAATTGAAACTTTAATCAAGAATTTAAAACTCTAGGGCATAAGAATCAGCACATGACAATCATAGGAATATTTCTTTTAAAATCAGCAATTGTTTTCACGATTATCTCGTAGAGAATTGGAATTCAATCTATTCTCCTACGGAAAATTTCAGCATTAAAGCATATAGATTTTTAAATAGGATTTTGCATTCTCTTGCATATCAACAGATGAGACTCAAATCATTAGCTGTATCCATTATACGATGAATCACAGGTAATACCCAAATATCATATTCAACATATAATCCAATGCAATTAATTTGAGAATAGCAATCGTTTAAAAAGCATTAATTTAGACAAAACAATTGCATCGCATAAATACTATTCCTACAACTAATCATGGCTTCATCTCAGCCCTAGACAGGATTTAGCTACTCATGCTATAGAAATTAACTGTAAAGATAATGGAATTCATTTGTATTAAAGGTAAAATCAACTTACAAGACTTTTTGAATAATGGAAAATAAATCAGAAAGTACTGTTCCTCTTCCCGGAGTTACTGTTCACAGCAACAGTTCAATACAACCTCAATCTTCAAATCGACACAGCAACAATAAGGAATGAGAAATGAAAAAGAAATGAGAACAAAATTGGAATAAGAAAAACTCTGGTTGTCTTCCTCGCTCAGACTCTCTGTCGCTCTGCTTCTCTGTCGCTCGAACTGCCAGAACTCTCGGTTTTTTATAGACGGCCAAATCCAAACTTTCCCTTTGGCCACCTTCCAAATCCGGAATCGCCACTGTTTTGGACTCCAAATCCGGCCAATTCCCAGTCATTCATGCCTCTTTCGAAGTCCTAAATCGAGCTAGAATCAAGAATTTCCAAATCGAGTCCGACTCAAAGAAAAAAATCAAACTTTCCTCTTTCAGTTCCTGTTCCTCGCCGCCGATCTTGTGGTGGTTCGCCGCCTGCACTCTAGCACGAGCCGCCTCGAGCTTCTGTTTCAGAAACAGAACACCCGAGCCAGCGGCTCGGGTTTCGTTTTTATATATTTTTTATTTTCTTTTTATTTCAGTGAACCGGCCCGAACCGACGAACCGGTTTTCTTTCTTTTTTTTTCTTTTTCTTGATTAAAACCCGTCGTAGAATTCTCATCCGCTTGATCAAATCTGAATGCTCTTCATTTAATTCCCACACCCGTCTTCCTCATTAGTGAACATCAACGGATCAGATCTTCTCTGCGCGTGATATCTGCTCCTAGGTCGCTTTGGCATTTCAAAACCCGTTTATTGGCTCCACCTTTGGCTGTTCAGCAGTACGAGCACGCGAACCTGTACAAAATAAAACATGTCCCAAATTAGATGTACCAAATAATTATAAAATTACGGAACAATGTTAAATTGAGCAATTTCGAGAGCCTTATTTAATTAAATCCTAATTACTTAGAAAATTACCAAAATTCACTTTATTTCTCGTTTTAATCAGAAAACACAACTAACAAATAGGTAAAAAGGCATATAAAAATGTGTATTTTTCATGCTTAACACCATACAAAGAAGAAAATTTGTCTAAGACATCTCTGATAGCAAGAGCTGACTGTATAGAGTCTTTGGAGAAGAATAATAAGTCACCTGCAAACAATAAATGAGAAATGACAAGACAGCCTGGAAATATGGGAGGAGTGATGTGGCCCTCCATGCACTCTTTCTCAACCAAAGTAGAAAGCGCCTCCATGCACAAGATAAAGAGCAGAGGAGATAATGGGCATCCTTGCCCAATACCGAACCTGGACTTGAAATAGCCATAATTTGAGCCATTTATAAGCACACTGAAAGAAGGAGAATTGATACATTCCCATACCTATTTAATCCATGTATCATCGAAACCCAATTGCTTCAACACAGATATCAATAAATCCCATCGATCTCGATCATAAACTTTCCTCAGATCCACTTTCAAACAGAAGGTTTTAGGGCCCGATCTATGGTGGTAGTTTCCTACCAGCTCATGAGCAAGTAATGTGTTCTCCCCAATCAACATATCTTTAACAAAAGCTGATTGATTGTATGACACCAAAGAAGGAAGCACACATGCAAGTCTATTTGCCATGATTTTAGATATTATCTTATAAATAAAATTGCATAGTGTAATAGGATGAAACTCATCAAAACTTTTGGCATCCAGAGACTTAGGTACAAGAGTTAAGAAGGTAGCATTTACCTCCCTGCAGATACTTCTACGCTCAAAGAAATCTTTGACTGCACAAATCACATCTTGTCCCACTATATCACAAAAGGCCACAAAGAACTCTTTTATGAACCCATCTGGGTCCAGCGCTTTGTTGTTTGGAGAGCTCATAATGACCAACTTAATCTCGTCTTCATCCACCTGACGAGAGAGAGAGAGAGAGAGAGAGAGAGAGAGAGAGAGGCTACCTCATTTGACAACAATTTGCATTTAAAAAGAATAACACAAGGTGGACAAGGCACCGATGGAGTGAAAATGCCAGAGAACTATAACTCCACTTCGTGACCAATATCTTCCGGCTTATCAAGAATCTCCCCATTAGCAGTAGTTGTCTGATGAATATGATATTTTGTACAATTTGAAGCAAATGTAGCATGGAAAAATCTAGAACACCTATCACCATCTCTTAACCATTGGATTCAAGATTTCTGGTGATAAAAACTAGAGATAATCTCCTCTTCATCAATAAAGTGTTGTCGGGCCTTCTTTTCAGCAGACAACAAAGAAGGATTAGAGGGATCATCATTTAATGAACCCTAGGCATGAGCCAGTTCATTTTTTGCTTTTTTCAATCACTGTTGTACATTGCCAAAATGATCAATATTCCAAATTTTAACATCCTCTTTAACCTTCTGCAACTTTTTGAACAATCCTCGTCCTATTGCTTTCTGGGTTTTCTCTTGGATTTGTAGATGTGTTAATTCACTTCGAGTCATAACAGTTGTAGCGGTGACCTCATGGCACGAGCTGCCTCTTAACTAGAATTTATGACAACGAGCTTCCCTGGATCTTCTTCTTTGTTTTTATGAACAAAGGAGTTCAAGATATCCCAAAGTCCTCATAGGCCATCCCAACCAACACCATGTTGGTTAAACTTATTATTATTATTATTGTCACCTTGCTAAAGCGGTAAAGAACAATTATGTTACTATTTCTTTACAGAGTTGACAATTACTCATCCCAAAAAAATAGAGTTGAAATTCTAGATTTGTGGTCGGTTACATAACTATTTACTCCCTCCAGCAAAGTTTATCTGCAATTGACAATGAGTAAAATTTATTGGACTCTAAGCTCGGTTAAAAAAAATATTCATATTTAGGTTTGTTATAATTGGCAGTTTTGCTTCTCGGGACCTGTGCATTTTCAAATGTACGCTTCATTGGATGAGGGAAGTACTTTGCATGTGGTTCCCAGCTTACACTCATGGCAGAGTGCCAATGGCTGGTAAAACTTAAACGGTGGCTATGCTAATGAAGTTCTACTAGCTGATTACATCTTATTCCACGCACTATGTACTCTATGTCTAGCTGGATCCATCATTCCCCTCTCTAAGTCTCAATTGATGCAACCCTATTGGAACAATGACATACTTACAATTTTCTGATCAACGGATGGTGCAAGATTGACAAAGTTGATGAAGCCCTACTCTTGATTTGATCAAGGAAATGAAGTGCAATGGCCATGATCCATGGGTTAAACATTACACTCTACTCGTGAAACAGCTCTGCATGCATGGTATAGTGCTTGAGGCATGCAATTATTTAATTGATTTAACTAAGCTGGGTCTCATTCCGAGTGTGATATCATATTCTGGAGCTATTGATGGGTTGTGCAACACTAGAAAATTAGATCAAGCTATAAGCCTTTTTCAAGATCTGTCTGCATATATCAATGTTTGCCTCATGTCGTCGCTCATAATATCACTATACATGGTGTAACACCTGGAAAATTAAGATAAGAAAAGTATTTTTTGGACCAATGAGAAGACAAATATTGATATTAAATTACGCGAAGATATCTTTCCAATGCCACCGACGGTGCTCCATTCGAAGTTCGGAGCAAAAACTTATGCTAGTTTGAATTTTGGTATGCAGTCTCCGGGATCAATCTGGCGGGGTATGCGATCGATCACGCCGGTAGAAAATTGAATACCGAAATTACGTTTTTGTTAGGATTTTCTTGAGAAAATGGTACAAAATCCTTACAAAACTTGGGGAGGACATCCATAAGAAGATCTTGGAGCATTCCCATTGGAGGAAAGAGATCAAGCTGAGGAAGGATTTGTTTAAGATGAGAAAACCCTAAATTCTATATAAACCCATGAGAGGGGATGAGTTGTGCGATTGATATCAAAACCCTAGCCCTAAAAGATTGTGCTTTTCTCCTACCCACGTTCATCCTCACTCTAGGCCTCTTATTGACTTGAGTTTTCATCTAAAGCTTGGAGCGGAGGCGTTGTTGCGAAGCAAAGGAGGCAAACGACTCGTAAAGGGTGAGACTTTTGTGAAACTAAGAGTATGATGATTTTACCACTATTCTTTGTGATTTATTTCATCCATATGAATGTCTTATAATTCAATTTCTAATGTAAATATGTTGATCTTGTTCTGGAATTAATATGAGTTTTATTAATAATCATGCTCTTATATGTGAAGACGTATAGATTAATCGATGTATGCTATGATTGTGTACTCGTTTGATCTTGGTGTTACACATGTGGATCCTAGATGAGAAATTGCTTGATTTAAGGCCTTGTTGATGCATCTTTGACTGATGTCAGTTCTGTCCAGAATTTAATGTTCCATATTTGGGGAGTTTTAAGTTAAGATTATTAATCTAATGCTTTAGTTATGTAATCTACTATCCAATATTATGTTATATCAGGTTTGTTGTTACCCTATAATTGTGAATTGATTATGTGGGTCACTGACCAGTAGAGAGGAGAGTCATGATGACCTTAATTAAGTGCTGGTACATTCTAAAGTGTCTGGGAATTTTTGTCCAATTGTATATGGAGTCTAATTCAAGTGTAATAACAATGCATTAAGGGTTGCGGTAGAAGTAACCAAATTTCAACTAAGATTTCCAAATTTGGATGAACAAGGCGATGTAATAATGAAATAATATACTGTTATTAAGCATATGGAATCAATAAATGTTGGGAATTAAACAAAGTAGATGACTAGTTAGGCTCCCTAATCAAATTATACTTAACAGTTCTCTCGCCCAGGACTGTTTCTGCGTTGACGACCTGTACTAAAATATGTATAACTAAATAGAGAAAAATCAGAAAAATATGCCGTCTATTGGAAACTAGACTCATAGGACTATATACAATAAAAATTTCAGAGAGCAATTCAATTTGTGGTGACGCTGGGAAGAGCTGGATGTCAACTGATATGTAAAAAAAGAATACTGTAATTAGGGTAAAAGATGAGAAAACTTTAACAAAACATTACCCTATGCTAGAATAAGTATACTATGAAAGTAATATGTGTTATGTAATATCTTCCAGAAAGAATTACAGCAGAATGGACTATGTATAATACTTTAATATCATGGGCTAATGGTGGGTAGTTTGGTGTTCAGCAAGTCTTATGTGTTTCATTGTTGATATTGACTAGAGTGCGTTTTCAATTGGAAGCCGAACCATCATCCCCTTTGACTAAAGTCTTAAACCTTGAAGTTTGGACCAATATTTTATGACCAAGTTGAGTATTGGAATTGTTACGCCTATGTTAAAGCAATGTGTAACACTTCTGTTATTGAGACTTTATTTTGATACTTCTATATGGTGAGTTGTGTGACGATTGAGATAAAGTAATCTCATTGGTACTCCCTTAGTGAGTCAGACTTTTGAAAGAGTATCAAAATCCTTGTTGTACTCATTTTGTGAGCTAGTTATCAGAATGAATATGTTCTTCATAGAGGATATATTTCTTTCGAGTAAATAGTTACTTCAGAGATTCTTTATAAGGACGTTGTGAGATTTCGCCCAAGAGAGGCAATTAAATAAGTTTCCCAGGATGAGAGATGAGTAGCCCCAAAAGTACCTGAGTGAAGACATGTATAGTGTGCTAGAAAAACCATAATAGACTCCGTCCAGTTGAGAGTTGTAGAATACTCAAAAGCACTTGGATTAGGAGGGACTTAGCCAGGGTGAGAGTTAATGATACTCAACAGCCCCTGTGTTAAGAGAAACTTAGCCAGGGTGAGAGGGTGAGAGTTAATGATACTCAACAGCCCCTGTTTTAAGAGAAACTCAGCCAGAGTGAGAGTTAATGATACTCAACAACCCCTGTGTTAAAGGAAACTTAGCCAGGGTGAGAGTTAATGATACTCAATAGCTCTTGTGTTTAATAAATTATATCCTTAGACCCTTGTTAGGTTCCCGCCCAAAGAGAGAGGCATCACGTAAACACAGACAAAGCTAGTATTCTAGACATAACAATGGGTTCCAAAGAGAGAACCTCGAGGGTAGTCTGGCAAGGAAACCACGTGGAAGTGATAATAGCTGAGAGTAAAGATTCTAGCTCCATAAACTGTTGATGGTTAGAGTCTTGGTGAATGATATTTTTCTTATACATTTTTGAGGTTTTGATTATCGATTATAGATATTCTCTCCGTACATTATAGCTATTTTGGAGTCTTCGTGAATGGTGATATCTTATGGTAATGCAATCCTTATATATTCAGTATGAATGTTGCAAATTTATCAGTGGTGGTTTAAATCTAACTTATTGTTTTATATATATATATATATATATATATATATTATATCTCCTATGCTTGTGGGTTTTGCATCCTACTGGGTATTTCTTTGGAATACTCATGCATCCTATGATGTAGTTTTGGATGAAGAATAGATTTGGAGAATGTTGCAGTAGAAGAAAAAGCTCGAGGATTTCAGTTAGAAAGTTATGAAGTTTATGTTTCCCTTGAATTTAATTAGCTATGACAGTATTGGCCTGTGTGCCAAGAAATTTTAGTGATTTTGTCAGAGATTTTAATGACTTCTATTTTGGCATAATTTGAGATTATGAATTTTTATTTTATATTGTTTAATGATGTTGATTCATAAGACTGAGTGGTTTCAATTATGCATCCTTTCGAGATGTTGTAGTTGATTGGTGATTGGGTATTTAGTTGCGTGCCCAAATTTCAGCTTCAAGAATTTCTCACTTAAGGGTCGACTTCCGCACTCCAACAAGGCCTAAAATTTTGGGGCGTGACTCGTGGTGTTTGCAAAGCTGGAAGGGTATTATATGCTAAGATACAGTGAATGAAATGTTGAGCAAAGCATTCATACCAACCAATTCTGGTAGGAGCATAATCAAAATAAAAAAGAGAAGTGGGGATTCTGATATTTGCACAAAATCTAGGTGTTTGGTTGGCAGATTGTGCAAAAAGTAGAAACAAAGACAGTTTTTTATAATTATTTGAAGCTCACAGAGGCAAGAGCATAAGGAGAAAATGTATGGGGCCCAAAAAATGCATTTTCTCTCTGTGTTTCTGCCTTGCCATCTTTAGATAATTACAAAAATGCCATTAAATGATATCTGTTCCACTTTCCCTAAGAAATCTCCTCAAGGGGAGATTCACTAGAAAGTAAGAATTTTCCACTGTTTTCGACTTTCTGCCTCATTTCACTACATGCTGCGCTCTTTCAAGAATTAGTATACCAAACACACTACTTCAGCAAGAGTGGAAAGTCATGTGCAAAGTGATTTCCCGTGAAATCAAATGCACCTTAAGTCTCAATCAAGTGTTGTTTTGGCCCCTCTTCTTAAGAAAAGGACACCGCTTTGCTGCAATTGCTTTCATTCTTGCGTGATGTATTTGATCTTATAACACCATTGAAATCATAGAAACAACATACAAAGAAGTTGAATTTAAATTTAGTTAAAACAAGACTTATCTAACAACAACTATATTATTCCCTACAAGCAAACTACCAAACTGTAGATATCTTTACTTGGTGAAGTGTACGCAAGGCACTGCCTCACCGAGAATGTCAAAGACAACATCAATATCTCAATAGGGGATCACCCTTCCTAATGCAGCAACCTCCAAGCATAAAGCATAGTTTTAAAAATCGAACCCGGGAGGTTTTCGAGTGATCCGGGTCGGCCGGGTAGATTGACCCTGTTTAACCGGCTCGGTTGAACTAGTGACCCGGCTGATTGGGTCGGGCAGTTTTTTTTCCCTTTTCATCCCGATTCCATTTTCTCGTCTCCCCGACTTGGCAAAAATAGTTGTTTTTTATCCCAAGAAGATAAAGATAGGACAAAAAATCATTGATTGTAAGTTCATTGGTTATGCACATAAGAACAATGCATATTGATTCCTTGTTCATAAATATGAGATTCTTGATGTACATATCAATACCATTATTAAATCCAAGAATGCATTATTTTTTGAACATGTGTTTCCTTACAACTCTACACAAGAGGAGGTTTGCACAAAGTAATAGTTAAGACAAAGAGAATAGGAGGATGAACCTAGATGTGGCAAACATGGTAGAACATCAAAGCCCTTTGGTCCAAATTTTCTAACTTATTTGTTAGAAAATAAGCTTCAAAGCTATAACACAAGCAATGACTTCTACTAAAGCACCATTTTGGAAAGAGACTGTAAATAGTAAGATTGATTTTGATTATACAAAGTCATACACGACAGTTGGTGGATCTTCTACCAAGTTGTAAATCTCTAGGATATAAGTGGATATTTAAGAGGAAGATGAAAATTGATAGATCAATTGATAAATACAAGACGAAGCTTGTCGTCAAAGGATATAGGCAAAAAGAGGGCCTGCTTTGCTTTGATATATATTTACCTGTCAAAAGGATAACATCCATATGACTATTGCAACATTGCATAATTTGGGGATACATCAAATGTATGTTAAAATTGTGTACTTGAATGGTGAATTAGAAGAAGAAATTAAGATGGAACAAGCTAAAGGGTTCAAAGTTTAAGGTCAAGAGAGCAAAGTTTGTAAGCTTGTTAAATCTCTTTACGGATTAAAGCAAGCACGAGAAATTTGGCAAAAAGATGATGACAATAAAAGTGATAAGTGTGTTTATGTAAAAGAAACACCCAATGACTATGTTATGGTCTGCCTATACATAGATGATATACCAATAATCAGTAATAATGATGAGATTAAAAAACTACAGAGAAGATGTTGAAGAAACAGTTTGACATGAAGGGTTTAGGTGTTTCAGATGTCATCCTAGGGATGAAAATCACTAAAACACCTGATGGATATGTCTTATCCCAATCTCATTATATTGATAAAGTACTTTAGAAATTTGACAAGAGTGATGGCCTTCCGGCGAGAACACCTGTCGATGTTACTTTGCATTTAAGCTAAAGCAATGAAGAAAGCATATCTCAATTACAATATTCTCAAATAGCTATGGCTACTTGAACTACATAATGAATTATACCAAGACTGACATAGCATGCTCAATAAGTAAACTGAGTAGATACACAAATAATCATGGTTCTTAGATGTTGAAGATATACTTTGAACTATGGGCTGCACTATACAAAATATCCAACATTACTTGAGGACTATTGCAATGCCAATTGGATATCAGACACGAAAGAATCAAAATCCACAAGTCAATAAATATTCATTCTTGGAGGTGCAATAGTGTCTTGGAAATCTTCAAAGCAGACATGCATAGACAGATCCACAATGGAATATGAATTTATTGCATTAGATAAGGTAGGCGAAGAAGGTGAATGGCTTCATCATTTTCTAGAGGACATTCCTATGTGGACTAAAGATGTGCCATCAATTTGCATAAATTGTGATAGTCAATTAGCTATTGGAAGGGCACAAAGTCAATTGTATAATGGTAAGTCTAGACATATTCATCAATCATATATACCACAAAATAATTGCTCTCAAGTGAAATTGTTTGCATGAAGTGTGTAAGGTTTAGGGATCCGCTTATTAAGGGTTTGACCAGAGAGCAAGTTGCGAGTTCATCGAAAGGAATGGGTTTGAAGCTTATCAACTAAGAGTCACCATGATGGGAACCCACCTTAGTTGATTGGAGATCCCATGATCTAAGTTCAAAGGGACAACTGAATTGTGAGGGCTAAGGATGATCACTATGGAGATAAACTCTCCCTACCCATTCCTACGATAATGAGATAGTGATGTCTGCAGTATGAATAAGGATAAACAATGCTTTTAATGATTCTTATATCTTGAGTACATTCAAGCGGGGTATCACATAATACTCTTCATAAGAATCATCTATATGAGTGTGATGTGTGGAGTTTAAGGCTTCTATGGGGATTTTAAGGCTGAATCCTCTAGAGCACTCATGAAGTCTAGGTATGTTGAAGGCCAAAATGAACAAAATATGAGAACCAAAAATAGCTGTATGAACTCTATTGCTTTGGTTTACAAAAACAGCTGAACAGTTCAAGACATCATGTTCACTGATTAGCATGTAGACCAAGTAGTTTCTTCAAAGACAGGTTCAAAGCCAAAAGCTAGCTCTCCCCTATGCAGAAACTATTATTTATCTTACTCTCTTGTAGTCAATATAGTCATCAGTTTCTAAACCAACCAATTGAATTCTTGTGGGGATTATTGGATATGGAACTTTCTTCAATCAATGTAAATGGGTACCCCTAAGTGAATGAGAAGAATTGGTTGAAGAAGGAAGATGAAGAGTCATTTAAGTGTCCCATGAATAGTCCCAATCCAAAGTGAAAAAGGTTTCCACTTGGTATATAAAGCCTAAGTTTGGACTTTCAAGTTAGGCCCAATGGCCCTTCAATTTTATTGGGGAGAGACATATTGCACAAAGTAACTTATGACCCCCCCCCCCCCCCACACACACACGCGCGCTGCCGCTTCCGGCCGGCCAGCTCGCCTCGGTTTACACATGCGACGGCCAAGCCGAGTTAAGTTGGGCCAATGAGATATATATTTTTGGGACAAATTTCTTTTAATTTTTGGACAGGTTCGGTTCAAGTTGTGTTAACTGAACAATGTAACTGTTCACATTCCATAACCATCTAGTCCTTTTGCTTCTCTAATTCTTAGCAGATTCTCCAAACGTCTATGAGAGTGTGAAAGCACTATTGTGGTTCGTTGTGCGGGCATATTGGAATGCTACTTTTGTCCGTGGAGATCAAGGAATCCTGTGAGACATACGTCCGACATATCCTAAGCACTTGTGGGAGGATGTAATTCTATCTCAAGGAAAAGTGTTGAATGCTCGACTTGATCTATATCTACTTCAGATTTTTGGTATTTATGTACTTTTCACAGTTGCAAGAGATACAGATTACTACATTTCCCTCATACTTTGTGGTATCTACGAACTATATCTGAATTTTGCCTTTCTGGGTTTACTCTTCATGGACAAAAAAAAAAAATTACACAAATGAGTGACATTTAAGTGTGCTAATAGTAGTACTTAGATTTATTCCTAAGTGCTTACAAGTGTAGTCCAATTAATTAAATCATTTGGAAACCAAATGTATCTACCAATTCCAGACAAAGGGAGTATCAATATTAGGCATATGTATGTCTCGGTTGAATTATACACTTTTGCTTATTAATGACGATTAAGAGTACTAATTAAGTAGTGGATTACTGAAAGTTATTTTGGGAATTAACTTGAAACCGTCTGCATTAACAAAGCGATGCCCATGGGCCTCCACACCACGGTGACTTAACCATATGGGGGAGGCCCATGGCTTGTATGGCAGTGGGCACTCAAATCATTTCTTTTTTGTGATGTTTTATGTCAGTTTTTATCAAGATCATAAACAACTAGCTGTGGCAAAACAAAGAAAACAAGTATAGACGCTTAGGTTCTATTTCAAGTACTCAACTATTTTTCCTTTTTGTGCCTGAATTTATTTATTAACCAATGCTTCACTACCTTGATTAGAACAGCATCCTAACCATTTCTATTGATTTCTGGGCTGTATTTTTTGGCACACGATTCTACATGGTTGTGCCTGTGTTTCATGGATTGTTTTGAGCATACTAAGAAGCAATCGAGGATTTCAATTGACACTCGATTAATTCGTAACAGAAATTGCTGCCATATTCAACTAATATCACATAGATGGGCTTCATGTAAGCAAGAAGGAAATGTAAATTTCTCACTACAAGACTTGTAACTCTTTATTTACCCAAAATGCATGACCCGAACTTCCAAAAGAAAAGAGACTACATGAAATAGTCAACATCAAACGTGACACTCATGAGGCTTTGCCAACTAGGAAATATGCCAACCATCTTATTTGGAGCGATAAAGGCAACAACACTCCTTGTCTTCGCCATAACCAGTGCATCTTCCTCCAAAACTAAAGCCTCTCTCTTTACAGGCAACATAGCAAACTCCAAAGTTTCTGCACTTTCCAATACATCTCGGCAGGATCTCCCCCACCACTTCAAAAAAAAATATAATTACCCAATAAGTACATAGAATGACAATGCATGGAAATGAGAGGAACTCATGGTGAGTGTAATATAAATAGTTCTCTTCTGTATGAAAAAAAAGGTAACATTGAGAGGATTACCAGAGTTACTGAAGGTACTGAGGAAGAGACACAGACAGATCACTGCCAAGAACTGCCGGGCCATGGTTGGAGTATTTGATTGCTTGAATGGCTAGCCTCATGGTCAGACGTGCCTTTATAGGCATGAGAATTAATTGGGAAGAGGTTCTCTTCGATCAATTTACTAAATTATTTCCTTTTTCATTCACCATGATTAAGATCAGCCAGCCCATTCATAGCATGGATAGCATTGGCTTTGAATGTTGAATATCATAGTAAATCAGATCATACCTTATACTATTAGCCCATTAATTGCACAAAATCAGTAATATAACGCTTTTGATTCAATATCCATAAAAAAATTTAAAATAATCAGAAAAATCTGTTTCAAAAAGCTATAATTATATAAAAAATAGCAATAAATATGAGTCCAATGCCAAATAAAAAGATCTCACATACAATGTATGTGTTCTTATTAAGATGTTAAGCAATAAATTAAATTCAGAGAGTCAAGAACCAAGAATTTGTCCATGTTTAGATCAAGACCATCATCACAATACTAACTAAAGCCACCAAGGTATATCCTCCGATTGCAATTACTGCATTGGCTGAGTTTTGATGTTGGACCCACGGAATGTCTGGAGCCGGTGCCGTGGCCCGACTATCTCCGACTTGAATGGCGAGCTTCTGTTTTCCATCGTCGCAGTGGCTAGGGACACCGCAGATGTACCACTTCTTTCCTGGTGTTTTAAGGGTTATAATGTCTATTCCACTATTGAAGATCTCGGCATTGGAAGGAACATGGCAGCTTAGGAAATCAGGCCCCAACACTCTAACCACATTGTGGTCCCCCTTGGTGTAATTGAAAACTGCAGACAGATTACAAGAAATAAGTTTAGTTGAAACTGCAAACTACGTACAGCATGTATATAAAGGCTAATGAGGATTTCAATTTTGTAACATATAGATAGATCGTGTATACCGGCATATAATGTTATGTATGTCTACGAAAGGAGTCAATAGCCATATAAGTTATGCTACTAGTTGTTAACATGTTACATATTAGAATTTAGAAATACATTCATTTGATTTTTGATCTAGAAAAATCTGTCAATAAGTGGAGTCAACGGCCACAAAGTTCAATTGGTAAAGAGGCCAGAATTTCGCGTATAAATTAGAAATCCTTGTCAATTTTATTTTTCTAGGGGCCACTATTCGTATCATGCAAGGCTATCTTGTAGGACCACTCTTGATGTCAAACTTTGAGGGAAGTAACAAAAAATTGTAATTTTCTGTACAAAAAAAATTGTAATTCTACCTTCCTGACTCCACTTTTTGTGGAGGAATATGATGAACAACTTGCACTAAAATGAAAAACAAAACCCTAACATGGATGCCTGTTAACTATCCAGTGGAGAATGCGGTCACATCGTGTGGCCATTGACAATCGGACGATTCCACTCATGTTACCCATGAACTTGGCACGTATTATAAGGGATTGTTTGGAATTACCAATTTGAACACCATTTTTTTTGTATAATTTAACATTATCTTATTAATCTTGAAGATTTGCTCATTTGATTTCCTTAGTACCCTCGTGATATACTTCTTAGTACCTTCAAACCTTATATTGAATGAACATGTATAAATTTGATTTCCAAAATTGTGGATTACAACTGGAATGTTAAGAATGCTTGCACGTACTCCATTTATATACGGAATTGGACATCAGTTCATTCAGTTAATTAGTAGACCCTTCACTAATGATAATGCAGGTTGTCCGAGTCCTTAATTAGGATCTCACTAGAAGAGGCCCAGGGCAACCGGCCTCTTAAAGAACCATATCCTACCATCCCCTCCAGCCAGTGCAAGGCCTACCCATCACACAGGTAAATTACAATATAATCATGGGTGGGTGGCCAATGCTGTGGGAGTTCAAATTCAGGCCCTCTACTTCAGGAAGCGCATCCTGGCCTCGCGAACAACCCGTTGGTTAGTAAGTAGAATTTGACGCCTTATTATTTACAAAACCTTCAGTTACGGATTAAGGAAAATTACCTAGGGTGTCTCCAACTTGGAAATCCTTGCCCTTTGCCCATGCCTGATAATCAAAACCTGTCCTCCATCCATTTTCATCTCCGACCATGAACTCTTTTGCCGTAGAGACCCCTGATTGTGCCACAAGGATGATTGCAACTGCGACCAATAGATCTTTTGCAACCATTAGATCTAATCTTGAGAAATGCTACTTAAGATGATGTTCTTCAGTTCTGGCTAGCTAATTGTGGTTGCAAGAAAGAACGTTGTTGGACCATGTTCTTAACTGTTACCATATATTTTAGATAGATGATGTATCATGATATACAAGTGTAAACATGGAGATTGGCCGTCCAAGGACAGCATGGTATTAATTAAGCAGGCCATATTGGAATCGACGTCCATGCTAAAAGGCAATTGTCCGGTAACAACGAGTAGATATATAGCCATTTCAATTTTTTTCGTATTTGTTTGTTGACCGGGAAACAGCAAAAGGCAAGGAAAGACAAAAAGACACAACCAGCAAGTCAAAAAGCCTTTGCGTGTCTCTAGCCTGATCTTGCTCCATGACCTAAGCTTATGACCATGGGAAGCAAGGGCCATATATAGGCTCATAGCATGGCAGAATAGGCCTAACACAGTACGTAGCTACAAAAGGTGCTCACGAGCCGAGTCGAGTCGAGTTTAGACTCAACTCGACTCGAGCTCAATTTTTAGAAATGTGGCTCGAGCTCGAGCTCGAACTTGGCTCGAGAGCGAGTTCGAGCTCAAACCTGGCATTAGAATTTATGCTACTTTAATATAGTTTTTGGTTTTTGTAGGAAATAAGAGTAAAACGTAGAAATGGGATAAAATACGACTCTAAAGTTTAAATATTAATAACTTCAATTGCATATCTCTGATAGGACTGATTTAAGCTTCATGTTAAAGTACACGAAGTCAGCTTTCCAACGCAACTGACTGTTCGCAATTCGGAGTTCTGAGTAAAAAATTATGATCATTTGAAATATAGCACGCGAAAGAGGCACAATTAAAGAGAAGAACCGTCAAGATGAGATTGGATGGATGAGATCGATACAACGGATTTTTGTTTAATAAAGAAAAAAATAAAAAAAGAAATATGAACCGGTTCAGAGTCCGGTCCGGTTCAGTTAAAAAAAAAAGAAAAAAAAGGGAAAACCCGGCCCGAGCCAAAGCTCGGGCCTTTCGTCCAGAACAGAGCAACGCTCGGGTGAGACTTCGGCGAGGACTCTACCGGTGAAGGGGAAGACCAGCGGGGCTGGGCTGAGCTCCGTGAGGCGACGATGATGACGACGGCGGAAGGCGAGGCTGGGCTGAGCTTCGGCGGCGAGACTTGACGAAAAGAAAAAAAAATTCAAAACAGAAAACAGAGCTCTGTTTGAGCTCTGTTTGAGAAGATGATGCCGGTGGCTTGATCTTGACGGCGAGGCTGGTGACGGCGATGGCGACGGAGAAGACTGCGAGACAGCGGCGATCTTGACGGTAGACTAGACCGACGGCGATGGAGATGACGGCGAAGACGACGAGTAGAAAAACCGGCGTGTTCAGTCAGGAAAGGAAAAAACAGTCGGCCTCGATTTGGAAAGTGCCAGATTTGAAGATCGATTCAACTTCAAATCGGACTTGGATTGTGTTTGATTTGGGACGGGATTGGTGCCTATAAAAACAAAAAAAAAAACAGAGCTTGACGAAGGGAGAACCGGCCGGAAAAACAGAGCTTCAAGGGAGAGTTTTTCTGCCAGAAAACAGAGCATTCCAGCGGGGCTTTGGCCGGAAAAGAGAGAGGAGGAGCCGCCGGAGGAGGGAGAGAAGGCCGGGATTTTGGGTTCATTGATGAACTGCTACAGGGCACTGTAGCAGTCTACAGTACTTTCGGCTGATTGGAGGGGATGATAAATAGTAACCCATGAATAGTGTTTTGCGTGAACAGTGTTTTGTGAACAGTATTTTTCGGTGAATAGTACAAAACGTCTCCAACAAATCAACAACGTTCTCCTTGTCTGATGGCTAGCTAAATCCTTGTCCAAGGCGTAGATGAAACCCGAATAAATTGGTTGTATCGTTTTCTTTCATCTTAATCTTAATTTTACCTTGATTGGTGTATGAATCATATTATAGAATCACTGTTAATGTATTGAGGTTTATTCTATGTGCTCGAGAGAGGCTAGAGTGAATTCTTGTGAGTTTCAATCCGAGGAATATTTGCGTGTCCGAGAGGAACGTAAGTAGACTAAGGTGTTATAAAGGAATAAGATTTCATTGGTTTATGCTCGAGAGAGATAGATCACAGTGCTATATTTTAATTTTTTATGTGTTACGTCCGAGAGAAGAGCACTACATTTTGAATTGACAAGTATATGTCTGAGAGGAATATACTAGCCAATCAGGAATTTATTCAAAAGATAGAGACGATAAGCTGGTTTATTTTGTGGTGGATTCGAAGCCTTGGCACTTCTCCATA
This sequence comes from Houttuynia cordata, assembly GCA_039654745.1. NCBI lineage: Eukaryota > Viridiplantae > Streptophyta > Magnoliopsida > Piperales > Saururaceae > Houttuynia > Houttuynia cordata. The sequence goes on along the minus strand of CM077505.1, from coordinate 45,190,367 downwards.
TTAGTTAAAATCCATTTTAAAGTAGTTAAATTTTATTGCTTTCTCTAGATTAAATTAAACTGCAACTTTCTTTCAATTGAATTTGGTAAAATATTAGTCCGTCCCTGAGTCGCCGTAGTACAATTGCCTTGTGCACTTGCAAGGGTTTAATTTTAAACGATCAGGAGGGCGGAGGAAAGTGGGGCGAGGGGCGGGGGCCGTACATCAAAGAGCTTAAGCAGCCTGCGGACAGCGAGGTTGAGGGCAACATAGTGGCATCGGTCCCCGTCGAAGGTGTGCTCGAAGCATATGGCACCGCTCTCGAGGAGGCCAGTGAGGCAGGCATAGTACAAGGGGACAAAATCCCAGGATTCTCAGCCCTCGGACGTTCATGCCCAACTTGATGAGGTAGTAGAGGCAGTCCAGATCCCCGGCACGGGCAGCCTCAAATAGGTTGCCCATCAGCACCTTCTTCAAAGGGAAGCGCCTCCGTAGTCTCTAGGCTTCGTCATAGTCATCGTCCAGAGTGAGGAGGGCCTCCAATTCGGGGTCGTCCATCCTCCTCCGCTGTTGTTGCTTCTCCATTCCATTCCGATGACATCATCCAAGCGACCCAGTACACGCACAGGCCAGAGCTTCTTTAACATTTCTAATAGGAGAATGAGGCCAGTTTCAGCTATGTTTCTTTCAGTGTGATAAGAGAGGAGGATGACTGGACGATAGGCTGAGCGGCCGGGGCTAAGCGGTCGTCGGAGAGGAGAATGACTTTCGAGTGGCTGAGCTTAGCGGCCATCGGAGAGGAGAACGAGACAATGGGCTGAGCAGCGGTTGGAGTCACAGAGAGGAGGTGGAGAACGAAAGGAAGGGGCTGCCGGGCTGAGCCCTTAGGGTTTCGATTCAAAAAGCTTTTGTATCAGCCCACCGAGTCGAGTCGAGTCAAGTTATTTTGAGTCGAGTCGACTCGCACTTATTGAGTCGAGCTATTTCCCACCGAGTCGAGTCAAGTTGTAGAGTGACTCGAGCTCGAGCTCAAACAACTCGAGCTCGAGTCAAGCCGAGCCGAAAAAATTCACAAGCTAACTTGGCTCGTGAGCAGGCTTAAGCCTACAATGAATGGGGTCCAAGCACGGTCTCCTGTCTGGATTTATTATTACTATAAGATATTTCAGCTGAATCTTATGGTGCTAATAATTCCAGACTGGTATTTGGAGCTTACAAAATAGAATTTAGATTGCGTTTTTTGTTACTTTTAGTAATGCTTGTATTTTTTTCCTTATTGCTTGGGGTTTAGTTTCTGTCCCCTCATATATGATTTCTTCTTATTAATAAACTGGCAGGGGCCCGCCAAATCCCCCACCCACTCTAGGTGGCTTTTGCAAAAAAAAGTTCCGGACGGAGGGAGTATATTATGATGGATGTCTATGTACCATGCTAGGACCCTTATGTACCATGTTCATAGCCCCGGTCATGGTACCCTGTCAAGATAAGATAAAAACTTGGATTTAGGATTAACCCAAACTTGTTTTAGGGTGCGTTTGAAAACATGGATTTGGATTTTCCCGTAAGATTAAAAATGCACGGATTTCAACATTTCATAAGATAAAGATTTATATTCACAAATTCTCTGATTAGCAATAGACAGGGATTTAACTATGGATTCAGAAATATGTGTGGATTTTTAAATTTCTTATTTGGGAACATATATATGTATATTTAGATTCAGATTTGGATTTGAACTATAGTTAAAGTATTGTGTCTGATAAATAAGCATAACTGTGCCTACATTTTTAAGAGGAAAAAGAGAATTGTCCCTACTATTTTCGGACGATGGGAGTACAATGTTGTTTGGTTGTAGGAAGTTCCTATTTTGCATCTTTTCAACTAAAAACTGCATACTTCAAAGAGACTGGACCCAGGACATTTTATTAGTGAGTTTCCTTTACGTGTAGTAATCCTTCAAAAATGGGAATTTGCTGACAAGCACTGTGTTTTTCTATTTATTTTATTTTATAACACTGTGTTCTTCTATTAAAAGTGTCAAAAGATCTTTCAGGCTTAAACAAAAAAAGGTTAAGATAAGATGCAGGCCTGAGAACAAATGATTGATCCCTGCATACCTATTACGATAATATTTAAGATTACACTTGTTAAACGTTTTCTACAGCCAATAACCACAAGGGCCCGAGGAATCCCCTTTTTTAATAATTATAATGTTCTTTGAACTCAAGAATACCAATTACAGATCCATGCACACCTATTCAAATCAAATACATTTAAATTACGAAATCAAAGCCATCTACAAGTTAGCATATCACTAAACTTCCTCGATATGCTCTTTGCCCCCCCACCTAATTAGGAAAACTACTCTCACATATATGTGAGGTATATTTAGTTGCCTTCAGTGTGCATCGACCACTTGTTGCCTAGTGAGACCGGGGACGGTAACCACAAGGGTTATCATAACTGCATGAAGTCAATAAGTAAGAAATTTGTCAAATAGTGAGGCCTGGGAGAAGAAGAAACGATGTCATCTCAGTTCTTAGCATTAACGAAGCCAACCTTTTTGAAGTATGGAACAATTTTTGTATGATCGAGTACACTCCACATACATTATCTTCTGAACAATAGTTACAAAGGATGTGCTATGTCCTGCAGTCGCTTCAATTAAAATAGACATTGTTTAAAATAACAATTTAGGAGCTAATGGGACCCAAAACAAAAAAGCAGATTCAAAAACATAGAAAAATATCAGCCCAGCAATGCAAAACACATCATAAACACAGATCAGAAGGGACAGAGAAGTAGAAGGTATATGTTTCTCAAATGTAAGTGTTCTACACAGGTGACTACAGAAAATCAAGAAACTACTTCCTACCAATATTAACAGCTAATCAAAACCATGTCAACAGAACAAATACTTTCAAGTCGGCCCTTTGTCAGTATATTGAGCGAGGAGAAAAAATTTGTTCCATATATATAGCCAAAAAATTGCTATATTAGACAATTGTTGGATGTAGATAACAGAATAATCAATTCAGCAACCTTCCGACAATTCTTATGGTATACAGCATGAAAATTCTTGGTTCACCATTTTCATACAACAAATGTTGTTTTCTCTAAGTTTAATCTGCATATCATGTTCGCCAGACTAGTTCTTACATAGAAAATGGTCATATTACTGCTTGAAAAGTGGATATCCCTACTTCTCATTATTTTATGGATGCGCAGATTAGTGTCTTGGGATTTATATTAAGTTAGTCTTATGATATCGGATAAACATTTTGCACCATCATACAGAGTTGAAATAGATGCACATTTATTTCATCCTCGTTTCTTATAATAGCAATGCCACTTTTTGTTCGCAAAATGATAACACTTGACATCTCTTGAATGGAAGATAGCATGTTGAAATAGAAAATAAGCAAATAAGAATTTTGTTTCCCAATAGCCCGATCTTTAGGAAAATAGAAATCTTATTTACTTATGTCATATTCCAGCACAGAAGGGGAGATGGATAAGTCTTGGCCACTGTTGTTTATGACATTCGTTTATTTTAGTATGTTGAATAAATGGTGATGCAGAATCTTCTGTCGCCAACCCCATAAAGCTTGGGGAAAGAATATATTATCATGATACTTAACATAATGAGCATAATGAGCTACTCATTATCAAGAACAAACTAAATCCTTGAAAGTTGGTGAAGTAATTCTAGATAACCAAAAAACTCAAAGGCTAAGGAATGAACATCATATAAAATGCTTAAACAATGCATGCACCCTTTGATCAATTAAAAGAAATATAAAGCCCATTAAACAAAGTATATTCAATTGAAAGTTCTGTTGGACCTATTTTTCAGATTATGTTTGCTTGTATAGTAAACTGCTAATGTAGATTAAGCAATAAAAATATATACGGAGGCTGGTCCATATAATATACCTTAAACTAATGTGTATTTAGCCGAGAATTACTATACGGCAGGTCAAAGCAAGATCTTTTTCACTCACTCTACCCTCCTTTACCATGAGGACTTAGAGCACTCAATGCAACCTTCTCTGCTTCACTGCATAAGGCCTCTGCATCAGTTTCTTTGATAGGCTTGTGGATAACCATTCTAACAGATCCTGTATTCACTATTCCTTCTTTTCCTGGAGGCATCAGCTCATCAGCTCCCATGAGTGTAATAGGAACTACTGGTAGTCCAACCTTTGCTGCGACAGAAAATGCACCTTTCTACATACCAAAGTTTAACAAGTTAAAGCATTTAACCTTCCATTATTATATGGGGAATTAACATCATAGCTCATGCAGTTCATTTCAGATACGATGATTCGTGTAAGGACCACACCTTGAAAGGATGCACTTCGCCATCTCTATTTCGAGTTCCTTATGGGAAGAAGAGCACTGAGGATCCTTTACTAACTAGGTTCATACAGCACTTTAGACATACCTTCATCCACAATAATCCAAATAATTAAATCTAAAAGTTGTTCCACATCAAACGTTCATGACAATAAAGAGGAAGGAGGGGTTCAAGGGTTGAATGAAAAGAAGAGAAATAGACAATACCAAGTGATTTTTAGTGTCCATTAGTCTCAAAGGTATTGCTCCCAACATATACATTGCCCAGCCAATAACAGGGATGAGAAATATTCCAGTCTTGTTGATTAACTTAAAACTTCTGCCAAGAGTCAGAAGCGTATAGATATCCAAGAAACTCTGGTGATTTACTACATACAATGCTGGAGTCTATGAAGGGGGAAAATTTTCCAACCCCTGAATATTAATTCGAAAGAACAGCTTAACCGTTAGAGAAGCCCAAATTTTAGCCCCCTGGTACTGCAAATTTCTCTTGTACCGATCAAATAGAAGCATGATTGGGTGTTGAACAAACATAACCACAATGAGAAACAATACAAGAATGGAAGTCATAGAAGCATAATCCCCACAGCTTCGAAGTAAGCTGAGCTCCAGCAATAAATTTTCATCTGAACAAAATGGGTAGTAATTTTCTAGTACATCAATGAGACCCTGAAAAGTATAAATGCAATGTCTTTCCGCCATAAATGATATCAAGATAAAATCATATATCACAGAATGTCATATCTATGATTACTTCTATATGTATGAAATTAACGCCCATACACAATACGACAAAGTATTAATTGATATACGTATACCAGAACAACGAATTATGAAATTAAGGCTTTGGGGGATTAGAAACCTGACAATGGATGAGCACCAGCATCTAGAGACCCAGTCCGATAGCTTGTGATCTCACAATTATATTCCTTGACCTACACTGTTTTGGGAATGGGATTGTCCAGTTGGGGTCAAAGAATAAATTTCGATCCATTCGGGACATGGGTTGCATTGGAAAACCACGAAAAGGATCCAGAGAGCCTAATCAGTTAACTAAGAAGTCATTTTTTTTGCAGTAGAAATACAATATAGTATTGAAAATAAGCTGACTCACTGTAAAATGCAGTCTAGTAAAATTATCAATGAACACAACTAAGCTTCTGATGGTGAATACATAAAATAGAGAGAAAGACACATAACTAAGATAGAGCAGCAGATTGAAAAAAAAAGTACAGAAAAAGATGGACACAAGTGGGAAGGCTCACCAAAGAGGACAAAGTGGGTTTTGTTCGAGAGAGAGAGAGAGAGAAGATCCAGCGGAGGATAGAGCCGCAGGTTGAAGATCTAGTATGAGGAGCCGACGAAAGGCGGTCGAAAAGGAGGAGCACGGCTGAGAGAGATGCTTGGCGGAGGGAGGAAACGAGGAACACGTCGGTCAAAAAGGGCAGGCGGTCACCGGAGAGGGAGGAGCAAGGCGGATGGACACCGGATGAGGAAGGAGGTGAAGGGCTTCAGGGTTTGGAAGAGAGGGACCTGGCTCGACACCCTGTGCCGGAGCTTGAGAATTCGTAAATGACGTCTCGTCTCCGAGACATGATTTACAAATCTTCACCTGTTAGTTAAAATGGGTAGCTTCAAGAATTCCAGGAGATTTTCTGGTAATCCAAATTCCTAAAAATAAAATGGGATCCAAACAGTGAATTTGGATTTTGGACCCTAAATCCAAATCTTGGTTCCCAAACGCACCCTTATGAATTTTTTGACGAGCGACCATAATCAACAACAATGACCATGGTACATAGGGTGCTAAAAAAAATACTCGTACCTGGGAAGTCCAAACTCATGTGCTAACATAGTACATAGGAAATACATCATGTATTCTACACTAGTACCGCTTGTGGAATGGTCAGGGGATTTGGTCATGGTCGCAGGTTAGGCTTGACAAGTTCATTGTATTTCAGTGAACAAGTGTTGTCTAGGTCCTTTGAGCTGACTAGAATTGGGACACTCTTGATCGACTAAAATCGAAAGTTCAAAGGTAGCTTCATTTAAATGCAGTAAAGATGAAGCGGCTTAAATGGAAATAGCTAGGACTGATTTAAGAGCTAAATCACTTCAATGTATAAAAAAAAATGAACCAAATTACTTAAACCCACAATTATCTTTCTGAAAATATATTTGACTTGGCATGCGACTTGAAAGTGAATCCTTAAACAATGTATGGTAATTTTCTTTTTTTTTTTAAAGTCAGCTGAATAACCCTTCACACTGTTATTTGTTGCCGGTTCTATTTTTCTTTTTTTTTTTGAACTGTAAGATGTACACTTTATGAGCATAATGCAATGAAATGAGGCTCCGATATCCTTAATGGAACTCGACATCTTTTTTTTTATACAGGATATAAGTTTAAAACAATAGATATCCACCATATGGAACTCGACATCTTCAGCCATGAGGACCTTACCCAGCCCTTGCATGGATTTCCGGATCATAGACAAAGGACTAATTAATTGGATGACTTACAACATGCTTGCTAGCCAAGACTAGGGCTGGCAATCGGGTTGGGTGGGATTAGATCGGGTCAAAGTTCATCTTCACCCTACTTGGGTCAATGCCTGACATTATAATGAATAGGGTAGAAAAGGCCGGTCCTAACCTACTTGGATCATGGCCTGACAGTATTAATGAATGAATAGGGTAAAAAAGACACATACTAACCTACTTCTGGGGCGAACCTACGTGTAAGGCATGGGGTCAGATGACCCCTAAGGGTGTGTACTTTTTTAGTGAACCCCTTATATTTTTAATAAGGGTTTTTGCTAAAGTTGGCTTAATTCCATTACTTGACCCCTATCCCTAAAAATCCTACGTCCGCCACTACCTACTTGGGTCAGGCTAGGTTGGGCAATGCAGATGAACCTTTTTTTCCCTCTTGCCCTACTCTTTCCATTCTTTTGATACTTAATTATTTTAATTAGTCAACATTTGGAGACATAGGATCTAAAAAGAGTTATAAATTTAAATTGGTTGATTCAATATTAAAGACATTTTGACTTTTTCAATAAGTAAAGCAGATTGGGGACATGTGCATATAATTATCCTACCCAACCCTATTTTAAAATACATAAAATATTTCAAATCCACACCCAACTCTATTCGAATAGGGTAGGGTTGGGTCGGATAATCGGCCTCGGTTGGTTTTCCTCCACCCTAGTGATGCAAGGGCTCTTGACAAAGCATCAGAAGGTAGATGAGTCTGGCTACATGCGCACGCCGCAAATTCACAAAATAGAGGGCAATAAGGAGACAAAATTGGTCTTTTTCTTCAATAGAAAATATCAAAAGCAATCAACTACTCTTTTCTACCATAATAGCATCCTTTTACGTAGGATTTTTTGTCATATGTTGATGATAACTAAGAATTATAAACAATAGCCATCCTACGGGTGTGTTGATATCTATGACCAGCTATAGATTATCCATTCTAACAAATCCTAAAGAGAGCAAAGACAATAAAAATAGAACTCCAAATTAGGTTGGAGTGTGATGATGTCATGGGCTTTGGCCCACATCTACTTCTTTGAATTCCGGTTCTCTGAGGGCCACTTTGGTAGCAACTTTCTGGAGTGGGAAAGCCAGATTTTAGGGAAGAAATAAAATGGTATAAATTGGGTGTTTGGTTGGGAAGAATCAGCTTTTAGCTTTTAGAGAAGAATTTTGGGCCCGATGACATATTTTGTGCCCCTGTCTTATTTACAAAATTACAAAATATGCACCTAAGAAAAGTCAAAATATGCCCCAAGAGGAGATTTTTCTAGAGAAGTTAGATTCTCCTAAAAGTTAGGGGTGTAGTGGGAACCAAACAAGGCCTAAAACTTGGACCAAGTCTTCTTCTATGCGGATTGCATAACCCATGCAAGGTTGAGAATAATTAACCATCGAATTCATGAGCTTGCCCTCCTAAGAATCACTGGTATATGGAACGAGATGCTTGACATTGAATGTGTCACTAATGCAGATGTGTCTAGCTAGCTTGAGATGGTAGGCATTTTGAGTTGATCTTCTCAATAATCTCCAACAGGCCAATCTTGCGAATGGACAACTTCTTGTACTTGCCAATAGAAAACATGTCTTTAGCAACCCATACATAATCACTCACATTATATTCCACATGTTGTCTCATTATATCACATGCAACCTTGTATTTAGCATTAAAAACTTGCAACTTCTCTTTTGTCTTACCATGAATACCCTACAAGTGACTAATAAATTCATCTATCTTGCCACTTATACACTATACATCTGGTAGAGGTGCCAAATCCAACGGAGATAGAGCATGAGTTATAGCCATAAACAATAGTGAAAGGACTGAACCTTGTACTCATATTCTTAGATCAGTTAAAAGAAAATTCAGCCTTGTACAAATGTTGATCCCAAGACTTTAAATTAGCACCTACCAAACTCCTCAACAAATTACCCGAGCACTTGTTAGCCACCTCAGACTACCATCCGTCTGGCAATGATAAGCACTACGGAAATCCAAAGAAGTATTGCTAACCTCCATAATGAACGCCAAAATTGACTCAAGAATCGAGTATCTTGTCCGAAACAATAGATAGTGGTAATCCATGAATTCAATAGATCTCTCGAAAGAATAATAAGGCAACATGTGAAGCATTTGTAGTCTTCTTGCAAGCCACAAAATGTTCCATCTTAGAAAATCTTTCAACCACAAAGATACCATCCATACCTCGTTGTGTACGTGGCAATCCATGAACAAACTTCATGCTAATATCAGTCCAAGGTTGCTTAGGGATAGGAAGTGGCATTTTTAAACCCGCGGTTGTAGCTTTACCCTTAGCAACATGACACATCCGACATCAACCCACATACATGTAGATCTCTCTAAGCATACAAGACCAAAAATATAATGAAGATACAAATTGAAATGTTTTATCTCTACCCGCATGACCCTCTCCATGTAGCTCTTTGATTATCTTGGAGCGATACTACAATGTGGTATTAGTTGGTTAAAATGAGGTATAAAACTTCTATAGAAAGAAGCAAACTTTGTACCTCATTTATACTTGTCGGTTTAAGCTACTGGTTGATTGCATTTACCTTGTTTTCATCCATTCCAAGGATATCTTTAGAAACCACATACCGAAGAAATGTGACAGAATTTGTCATGACTTCTTCACTACTACATAAAGCTTCTCCATGCAAAGAACAACTAACACTTGTCATAGATGCTGCAAGTGAATCTCAAAACTAGCACTATGAATAAGTATTTCATCAAAATATACCACCGCAGCTTCAAATGAAAGGCCTCAAAGCTTGATTCATCACCCTCATGAATGTACTTAGGGCATTAGATAAGCCAAACAGCATGACTAGCCACTAATATCCCCCGTCTCTTGTCTTGAATGCAATTTTCCACTCTTCGCCTGACCTAATGCCATTTTGGTGATAACCACTCTTTAGATCCAACTTGTTGAAAATAGTATAACCACATAATTGATCTAGCAGGTCATCTAAGCGTGAGATGGGAAACCGATATTTGACGGTGATTTAATGAATAACTTGACTCTCCACACACATACACCAACTACCATATTTCTACTTGTGTAAGCAAACCGAGTACTGCACATGGGCTGGGCTGAGACTTTCTCTAATCTAACCTTTGATCAACAATTCACTTACTCGCTGCTGAAGCTCTTCATGTTCCATAGGGCTCATTTTATAATGTGGATGGTTAGGTAGTGTAGAACATGGCACCAAATCAATTTGGTGTCGGATGCCTCTAAGAGGTGGTAACCCATCGGGCAAAGAATCTTGGAAAATATCCTGAAACTCCTCCAATAAGGGCTGAACTTTTGTAGGGATCTCTCTACCATCATTCACCTCTTTTGACACCAAAGCATACACAAGATTTTCATCCTTCATCTTTTTAATAAAGCTGTCCCTAGACAAGAGATGTACCTCATTGCCTCCTTGGGGTGTAAACACCTCATCCCAATGAGATATAAGGGCAAACTTTGTATTAATCCACATAAAGTTATAAGTATTCTTCTGCTCATCATGGTTAACATGTCTATCAAATTGCCATGGTTGGCCAAGTAACAAATGACATGCATCCGTAGATATTGCATTGCACCATATTTTATTTTTATAACTAGATCAATAGAAAAAGGAACTTAGCAAAGTTTCTTGTACCTCACTTCCCTTTTTCAACCATGAGAGCTTGTATGGATGCAGATGGGGTGTAGTACTCAATTGAAGCTTTTGAATAGCATCCTCTGTCGCCACGTTCTCACAACTCCCCGAGTCAATAACAAGTTAGCACACTTTTTCTTCAATGGTGCATGTTGTGTGAAATATGTTATGCCTCAACCAATGGTCAACCACAATTTCTTTAGGAGCAAAGCAAAGGCGATATGTCACCAACGCCTCACCATGGTCACCTTCAACGAACTCTACTATGTCCTCTAAATCATAGATAGGATTTATATAATCAAAATCAAAAGTAGCTTCATTAATAGGCTCCTCTTGCTCTCTAAACAACCATTTTCCCGTCCGAGCATTCCTAGGGCAATCCAAAGCTTTTTGTGACCCATACCATGATCAAGGGGGGCGGGGTTTGGAACCACCTCCATTTGTCCCGACTCGGCGACCAAAAGGCTCTTGTTGCTTGTCCACATAAAGTGCAATTGAATGCGCCTCCAACGAAGAGAAAGTATGGAATAAATTCTACGTATTCTTTATGTTTTGGCGCATTCCTCCAATATACCTATATGCAATTTCTTCCAATATACCTATATGCAATTTCTTCCAATATACCTATATGCAATTTCTTGTTCCGACTCTGCCAAATTGTTCGTTGAATCAAAAAGTAGAATTCTTTTGTGTATTCATCCACCGACTTTGATCCTTGATGCAATTCTTGTAGCCGTTGATACATAACTTGTGTATAATTGTATGGAAGAAAAGCTTGTCGCACGTATTTCTTCAATATTTCCCACTCCATGATCTTCGACTTTCCCTTGGCGCACATGTGTGGACTTGAGTTGTTGCCATCACGCTTATGCCCAGTCCTGAAAACGAGTTGCCACTAAGGGGACTCGTTTCTCCTCTGATACCTCCTTAAAGTTAAGTATGTTTTCAACATTAGTAACCAAATCGAGGAATTCTTCGAGCTGCATACCATCATGGAATTCAGGGATGTCGATTTTCAATCTTGTCTCCGAGACCATTAAAGACGAATCATCTTGTCTCGGCAGCACATAATCATCCATCCTTTGCAGTAAACGTTGCTAGCTGCACATGTTTGACACGAACTCCCGGTGTTGAAATTGATCAAACTCCTCATCACCACGTTGGTGAATGGGTTTTCGCCGTCAAGATCACCCTCCGGCTCCACCACCTCAACTCAGTTGTTGGACTGAACCAAGTCGGGATTTTGGCGAGCAAAGACGACAATGAAATTACCCATCTCGTGCATCAACTACTCCATCTTTTGGGACAACCTTGCTACTTCATTGTTCGTGAATATCATCAAGTCCTGCAACGTGTCCTCCACGTCATTGATGCGGCGTGGACCTGCGTAGGGCCACCAACTGATGCAGGGGATCTTTACCAAACTTCACACGGTAGACAAATCTGACTACAGGTGCACGAATATATTATCCATTCTAACAAATCTTGAAGAGAAATAAGACTATAATAGTAGAACTCAAAATTAGGTTGGAGTGTGATGATGGGCTTGAGCCCACATTAACTTCTTTGTTTTCCGGTTCTCTAAGACATGCATAAGTATTAGTTTTGGAACCAGATCCTATCAGATTTCAACATGAACATCATCACTTGATAAAGTTAGATCCTAACAGATTTGCAGTATATTACAAGGAGTGGCTCATATATGGAATTGAAGTCCCTGCAGATCTATCTATTTACATCCCAACTATATCTGTTCACAGATTTTTGACTAGCGATTCATGTAGACTTTCTCCAAGGCTTAGTCGAATCAATTTAGTTTCACAAATACCGCTGATCAGCAGAAAGTTGTCATAATTGTCACACAATAAGTTTCATTAGCCTATAAGCAATAGGGCTTGCATATATAGTTTCATTAGCATCATGGAAAAGAAACTAGTCATCCAAGCAGGGAGGTGCGTAATCGTCAATGCACATTATCTGCTAAGGCCTTTCCTCCTAATGTCAGTGATCAAATGTCCTCAGGTTGTCACTTTTCAATAAGGTAAAATATCACAGATTTTTATTTTTGAAAAGAAAAAGAAAAAATAGGGGTAAGAAAACTCTTCATACTACAGCTTGGGTTAAGATTTGCAAAAATAGGCAAGGTGGTCTGAGCTTCAAAAATGATCATACAATTAACAGAGCTTTGCTGTGCAAAAAGGTATGGCAATTAGACAAAATCATGAGTCTTTCTGGTGCACTATAATAAAACGAAATACTTTAAGCATTCTACATTTCCTGAAGCCGAAACTAGAATGAAAGCATGTCTCTATTGGAAAATGTTGATGAAACATAAAGAGGAGTTTCAGATAGGATAGGATGGCACGTTGGTGCTAGCTGGAATCTCCAAATAATAAATTGGTAATTCGTGTTCTTGGTCGGACACATAAATCACAAATGAATTCACTAACGTTCTTTGTCGGACGGGAAAGTTCATCCACTATTGTGTAATCAATCATATTCTTGGTCGGGCATATAATGAATCACAAACTTGTTCTTGGTTAGACACATGGATTAAAAAGATCTAATTTCATTCATATTCAGCAAGCGACACGAATAATTACAAATCCAATTAGAAGGTTTAATTAATTATGCTATATAAAATCAGCTATCAAAATATTTGTGTTAGAAGATATGAACAATTCAATAAGCTCAGGTATAATAGAGAAATATCAGGTTTCTCTATTCATCCCTCGGGTGAGATATTTCGTCTTGGTAGTAATCCACTCTTGACTAGCTTCGAAAATGCTTAACTGCTTTTCTACTCGTTGCCAAATCTTTTAGAAGTTTCTTTACAACTTTAACATCATGAACCAGGAATGGTACGTCATTTTCATGCCCCTACCGGAAGTAGCAATATTTTGGCAAGGATAAAAAAAGGAATCTATTTAATCGGAGAGATGGGTCATGCCAGCTCTCATCTGGTTAAGTCCCATTTGTATGAACGAGAAGACAACCCCTTGATTCTGCTGGAGTTGTAAGGAAGTAGAGAGAAGTCTTAAGTATGAACTCCAGAGCATGCAATATGTATAAGAAGAACAAATGGCATGTTACTTTTAAAATAGGATGGAATCCATGAAGTGTACAACCTTCAATAAAGCTTCTGACCTGAGAAACTGTCGCTGGGTTCTATACAAGGCACAAAATCTCGTTTATGTGGTGGCTTCCAAAGTTTTGCATAATCAGCATTTCCAGTTGCACCATTAAACTGTCAATTCTAGACCAGTGAAAACATGGAAGACGCATGACTACTTCATATCCACATAGTAAGATTGTAGGGAAAATTATATAAAAAATCATGAAAAAAAAATTCCAAAATGATGCACTGTAGCAATTATTTCCCGAAATAGTGTTCTCACAAGCTATGCCGCTTGCGTGGCCTATTTTTTTTAAAACCAAACCGAAAGGCGTCGGTTGAAGGAGAAAGGACGACAACTCAACCGAGGCATCGGTTGAACCAACGCCTTTTACTGTTTTAACATTTTTCATCCCATTTTAAACGGGTAGTCACTTTAACGATATATATCTCGCTCATTTCTAATCCATTTTTATTTATTTTTTTCATTCTTCCTTATTTTTAGTGCTCTTTCTAGTCATTATGATATCATAAAGATGTTAAGCCATCACATACTATTTATCATAGTTTTTATAGTATTTTTTTTATAAATAGCATGCGATGGATCAACATCTTTGTGACATCATTATGACCAGAAAGAGCACTAAAAAGAAGGAAGAGTGAAAAAAATGGGCGAAAATAGATAAAGAATGAGAGAGGTATGCATCATTGAAGTTATCACTCCTTTAAAATAGGACAGATTTGTTTTAGTGGGACAAATTTCAACGATGCATATCTCTCTCATTTTTAATCTATTTTTGCCCTTTTTTTCACTCTTCTTTATTTTTAGTTCTCTTTCTGGTCATAATGATATCACAAAGATGTTGATCCATCACATGCTATTTATCAAAAAAAATATTACAAAAACTACGATAAATGGTATGTGATGGCTCAACATCTTTGTGATATCATAATGACTAGAAAGAGCACTAAAAATAAGGAAGAATGAAAAAAATGAGTGAAAACGGATTAGAAATGAGAGAGATATGTATAGTTAAAGTGACTGGCCGTTTAAAATAGGACAAAAAAGGTTAAGGCAGTAAAGGCGCCGGTTCAAGAGAGGCGTCGGCCGCCTTTCTCCTTTAACTTGAAAGGCATCGGTTCAACCGAGAGGCACGCAAGCCCCCGTGCCATCTTTCTGTTTGGTTTTAAAAAAAGAAGCCACGCAAGCGCCCGCGCCACGCGGGTGTCTGCGTGGCTTGTCAGAACACCATTTTGGGAAATAGTTTCTACAGTGCATCATTTTGGAAAAAAAAATTCATGATTTTTTATATAATTTCCCCGTTAAAATTTCACCCAATCTGATACGTTTTCAGTAAATTTTTGTTTCCTTTTGATAATAATTAGATAGTATACACCTAAACAGAAATTCAAATGCATAGTCAAAAAAATCTATTTTTCAAAAGAAGCACATGTAATATAAAACAAGATGTAAAACACTCCCACGTGACTATGCCTACAAGGATGTCAATGGGTCATTACTGAAAGATGTAATAATTGCCAACAACAATTCAAGTTGTGCCACAAGTCTATTTATCTCTCCCGTGACATCAGAACAAAAAAGGCTACTAAATTCATGACTACTATAAAGCAACAAGTCTTTGAAAAACTGAAGAAGAAAAAATAATTTGAACAAATAGCATCAATTTACCTAATGCCAGTGAAATATGAAATTCAAAAACCAACATACTCTGTAAAGCTAGCCTCACAAGTCCTCCTCCTCCCCTTAGCCAAAAATTCATTTCCTAATTTCCACCATCTCTCTCTCTCTTCCATTTGCCATTCACAAAGCCAGTTGTATCTAGTTCTTCCCTCCCCCAACCCTACCTCCCCGGCTCCCCCTCTTCTATATGACGTCTTCCTTTTACTCTTTACTCTTCCCAAGCAAATACTCCCTCTGTCCACCACAGATTGTCTGCATTACAAAATGAATAAAATTCATTATAATTTAAGTCCCGTCTAAAAAAATAGAGTTTTGCCATCCCCACTCGACAATCGAGATAAACAGAGTTTTTCTCGTCATGCCCACTCGACGGGTCAGAGCTTATAGATATGTTGGGCAACACAACCATGCTTGCCACTCCTACTGCACCATCTGAAGTATGCCAAAAGCTCAATGAAATCTCTATGAATCAAATAACCACAACCCTAGAAAAAATCTGCAATCTTTCCAATTACCAATCTCTACTTTATTTGCTAACTTAAGCATAAGCAATTCAGAAAGGGAAAAAGCAACTTAATTTCACCAAATTCAGAATCTACCCGACTACTGGAGATGCTTGTGCTGAGTGAAGAGGACGAGGAGCTCGTCGTGAAGTGCCCAAAGGAGGTCTGTCGGGGAGGCAGCGCGGTCGATGAGAGTGGATTGGTAGCTGAGGAGGTTCTGCAACCTCTGGCGGTCCAGGGCATCACAGTCAGACGACCTGAGCTGGTCGTTGAGCGAGCGGATCTCCTTGATCAGGTCGTCGATCTTGACCCCGATGGTGGAGCTGATTCTATGTTGGTTTGTAGCACTTATAGAGAAGGTCCGGCGATCGTCGCCGGATAAAGTCCCGGCGAGGTCGATTCGCCTGAGCTGCTAGGGAGGAGGAGCCCAACCCCCCCCCCCCCCCCCCACCCCCCCGACCTTCTTTTAAGTCCGAAAAAGGATTTTTGTACCTTATGAGGTCTGAAAATTTTTGGCATTTTCGGGCCTTTTTTCAGTGCGATTTTCAGGCCCTCCGGAAAAGCAAAATTTCATGGTAACCCCTAATCCATCCTAATGTGACCAAAGGATTCCCGTTCGAGTTTACGACATACACAGGAAGAAAGATTGTCTTAACTCCTATGACCTATCCTTAGCAATATGATTTTCGTCATAAACTAATCTAATTGCTGCAAGAAGGGGTAATGGTAGTGGAGGAGAAGATCTGCAGGAAAAGAAAACTACCAATGAAATCAATGATGAGGCGGGCATCGCAGTATCTCCCGGCGGGTCTGTGAAAGAAAGTCTCTCCGTAAGGTGGAGGGGCAGGGCCAAAGGCTGCCGATAAACCACCAGTATCATTAGAGTCGCCAAAGTTAAATACGAGGGAATTCACAAGGTGTGGAGGCAGAAACCACCACTCTCAAAACTCCCACAAAGGGCAATAGAATTCCAAAGGCACGGTGAAGCTTCTTCATCTAGCCTAAAGAGAAGGGTGGGAGAGGAGTGAGAAAGGAAAGGCAAGGTAGTGAGGATGCTTGATAGAGGAAGGAAGCTGCAACTCGAGGCTACAGATTTCAGGGACTGATTGCTATCTGCGGAGGAGGTGCAGGGACTGTTTACAGTAACATAACAGAGATGACATTAGCGTAAGTAGGCTAGTATAGTAGAGACAATGTGACTTTTGTTTCCTTGTTTTTTTTTCGTTTTTCTTTTGATGTATCAGAAGGAATCAGTTCATATTAAAGCGTAATCTAGCATAAAATTACAGTTTTGGGGGAATTAAAGAATCATTGGGATAAATTTATTTAGAAACAAAAGAGATAAAGAAGAGTAAGGAATGCGGGAATATTTTGATGATCGCCTTTCACAAGAAAACGTATTACTCTCAAAGCATCGTTCACAAATAAAACCATAAGAGGAATATGCTTGAACGTATATTTTCTATAGGTTCGTGGGGACACATTTTGCTAATTAGCATTTCATGAATGTTCTGTCAAAGAGATCCATCAAATTGCTATCGTAGGAGAAATATACAAAGCCCAAGATGATGAAGTAAATTCATGTTTTACACTTTCAGACAATGTCCCTGTGACATGCCATGTTCAAAGGGGGAGGAGGATCTGAGTAGTCCCCATTGACGAACTTGTTGAACACCCATTGGTTGGCAGTTGGCTGCCTCTGTGTAATGAACTCTACTTGTAGATATGATGCTTAGGATACAGACAACATAAAAAGAAAATTGTTAAGTAGGTACATGAAGGGAAGTGGATAATCTGTTTTTAGACTATCTTTATCTTTTTTTTGGGTAACTTCTTACATGGGTAATTACTTATTTTATTATCTCCATTTCCTAAATTTTTACAAGAGTTTCATAATATTTTTGTATACAAATCAATTAAATGTTTGATGTGAAAATATGGAAGAGATTAACATATTCTCAATTGTAGTATGGAATCTGATGGACTTCAAGTTAATGCTCTTGTAAAATTGGAGTTATTATGAGTCTATATGGCATATAAAACCCGCAAAAGGAAGTCCATTGGGACAAACAGAAGTTTAATGAAGCTTTTCAAGTCATTAGAAGCTATAACTATGTGTGAAGGATAAATTTTCATGATAACATGATTGGTTTTATTGCCCCATATCTATTGCTATTTTTGTTTATGGGAAAAGATATTCTACAATGGTATTTGAATTGCTATGTATTTAATGTTCAGATTTCGAAGCTCTATGTTGTTTCTTATTAGCTTAGTTATGTTAGTAGATTGGTATCAAAGCAGGGTGTTATAGTGAGTGTGGCTTCTAACAAGAATGTAAAGGGGTTTATTACCAAAAAAGGAGTCGTCTTGCTGCCTTTTAGTAAATTGGACATTGGACAAAATGATGCAATAAATAAATAAACACTTGAAACAGCATAGCTGCCTAATGAACTGAGTTCTAAACATTGGAACCTCTGTAATCTTTCCTAAAGATAGTGAAATTTGATTTCTCATGCATTGAGTTCAAAAGCAACACAAGGTGAAACTGCTTCCGTTATCAACACCCTGAGTTATGCCTATTTTCCAGAATTGGTGCATTCATTCATTAATGTCTTCAATGTTTGAACAACAGCTTTCATGTCCATTCTTTCCGTTGGAGAATCAGATGAACATTGTAGACCAATCCTGAGTACATGGTGTAGGCTGTCTTTCATTTTGCAGGTTAAGTTATTCTGATTGCTGCCTTCCTTGAGTAATTTGACTTCTTCGAGCAGTTTTGGATCCACAATCCTCATGACTAATTCTTCTTGTAAGGCTCGGTTAGCCACTGAATGGAGGCTCAGGCCATCCTTGAACATCTCATCTGTGGGTCTCTTACCTGTAAACATCTCCAATAAAAGGACACCATAGCTATACACATCCCAATGAACTGATGTCTTGACTCCCATCCATACTCTGCATTGTGAGTGATCCACATTATTATAGTTAGTAAGCGAATAACTAACAGGTTGCATTTCAGCTGAAGTATTAGAGCTAGGATGAAGCGTGTAATTTGCTATACAAACTTAGAAGTACTAAATTTTGAAACAGCAAAGTGACATGGAGCAAATTACATAATCGAGATGGTGATATATGAACATCTCCTGACCTCAAATTTTAAACAGTCTTAGACAATGAAATTATCAAATCATTCAATACGGTTAGAGAAGATGTTATACCATGATTCTGACTAAAGCATAGTCGATGAAAACTATAGGCAAATACCAGTTGCAGGAAATGTTTTGAAGTAGCAAAGTTGCCTACCTGAAGCAACATAACCAATTGAACCCTTGATTAATGATGAGGATGTGCTGTCAACACATTCCTGTTTCAGGCTGAAGTAATAACCTGGATAGTCCAAAGTCGCCCACATGTGCTTTCATGTCTTCGTCAAGAAGTATGTTGCTGGGCTTTAGATCACGATGTACAATTGGGGTTGGACAATCATGGTGAAGATAATTCAATGCAGATGCCACATCAAATGCTATGTTTAGCTTTTGAAGAAATGACAGTGACCTCAACTCATTGCGGTCACTTCCATTTGGATGCAGCCACTCCTCAAGACTGCCATTCCTCATGTACTCAAAGATGAGTGCTTTGAAATCATTACCTTTGTAATCAGTCCCTACGCATGCTGTTATGATCTTGATTAGATTTCTATGTCTAATGTTCCTCAAGGCTTCGCACTCTGCCATGAAACTTCTGGAGCCTTCCTTCTGCGTAAGGTTGAGTACTTTAATTGCTACAGTTCTTTCCTCCTGGTCACGACTAAGAATGCCTTTGTATACAGACCCATAACTTCCAACGCCAATTAAATTTGTTTGGGCAAATTCATCTGTTGCTTTAAGGAGTTCAGCGTAAGAAACAGCCATGAAAGAATCTACCATGGGAGATGTGGAAGGAGAAATCCATCTTGATTTTCTCTTCCTGTAAGTGACCATGAACTTAAAGCAAACCATTATAAGAAGAAGAAACCCTGCAATTGTTGGAATGATGACTTTGAGACTATAAGATCGCATCTGCCCTTTCTCCGGTTTGTGGATGGCACATGGAGTCAAGTTTAATGCTTTGACACCTCCACATAGTCTACTGTTTCCAATGATTGAAAATTCACCGACATTTGTAAAGAACCTAGTATTTGGCACTTGTCCTTCCAGATCATTGAAAGACAAATTTAGGGACTTAAGGTAGGGTAACTCTCCAAGATATTGTGGTATTTCACCAGTCAAATTCTTTTGTGAAAGATCTATCACCTGAATACCTTTTAGTGATATCAAAGACTGACGAATTTCTCCTTGGAAGGAGTTATTGTCAAGATATAGTTCTCCTAAATAGATACATTTACCTAGTGTGGCAGGCAGTTCACCAGATAAGTTATTGTCACTTAGGACCAATAGCCCAAGGTTTATGAGGTTACCAACTTCTGATATGGTAGGGTGCTGGTCAAATAGTTACTAGAAAGGTCTAGTCCAGACAAGGAGGAAAGGCTAAGCAGCTCTCTGGGTATGTTGCCACTGAGGTGGTTTTGAGAGAAGTTAATTTCTTGCAGATGTTGGCAATCTGCAAGGTTAGGTGGGATGGAACCTTCTAAATAATT
The DNA here is from genome assembly GCA_039654745.1 of Houttuynia cordata. Classification (NCBI taxonomy): domain Eukaryota; kingdom Viridiplantae; phylum Streptophyta; class Magnoliopsida; order Piperales; family Saururaceae; genus Houttuynia; species Houttuynia cordata. The sequence goes on along the minus strand of CM077505.1, from coordinate 45,169,857 downwards.
TATTTCTAGACTTAGCCTTCCGAGGTGAGTCATATTGCCTACGGAAGATGGGATTGTCCCAGTAAGCCCATTTTCATTCAACATCAGTTCTGCCAAATTGGTAAGCTTGCCGATTTCAGAGGGAATGGGACCAGTTAGATAATTATGCTCCATACCCAACCTTGTCAAGCTTTGGAGGTTGGCAATCTCTGGAGGGATTCTTCCATATATGTTATTCCACCCAAGAAATAACTGTTGAAGATTGGCTGAGAGATTAGACAATGAATGGGGTATGGTCCCATTTAGACCATTTCCATCCAGTCCTAGTACTTGGAGGCTTGTCAAGTTGGTCAATGAAGACAGAAAATTCAGATCACCACCGTTGGTCATGCCTCCTAGGAAGTTCGAAGCCATGTTTAGCCAACGGAGGTCTTGTGATTTGGAAAAACTAAGGCAAGAATTCACTGAAGCTGTTCTCAGAGAAGTCAGCCCCCTGCAGCTGTGAGGCATTGGCCAAAGAAACTGGAATTGACCCACTAAACTGATTGAGTGCCACATACAGCACATTGAGTTTAGGGAAAGAGAGGCCAAGATCAGGTGAAAGAGTTCCCCCAAGTTGGTTAGCAGTAATTGCAAAGTATGTAAGGGCGGATAGATTGTAAATTGAAGCAGGGATGTTACCAGACAGATTATTCTTTCCTGCTTGAAAAAATTGCAGACTTCTAATTCTTCCAAATACATCTGGAATGCTTCCCTCCAGTCCACAGTTGCCTAGTGAGAGTCCTACAAGTGAAGTAAGATTACCAAATGTAGGAGGAATACTTCCAGTGAGGCGGTTATCATCCAAAGCCAACACAGAGAGCTCTCTCAAACTGCCAAACTCCTGAGGTATTCTCCCCACAAATCCGTTGCGGTTCAATGCGAAAACTCGAAGCCTCTGATTAGTCACATTGGTTGGAAGCTCTCCATCAAAGGTATTCCTTCCAAGATTGAGGACTCTCAAACGTGGCAGACGGCCCATTTCTTTGGGAACTGGACCAGTGAAACTAGTGTTGGAGAGAACTAAGGTCTTGAGGAAGGTAAGATTTGTGATGTAGGGAGATAGTGAGCCCACCAAGCCATGGGAAGGGAGTTTCAGAGCTATGACTCACAGATGGCGGCTGCCACAATTCACTCCTTGCCACTGGCAGAAGTGGATGGAGCTATTCCATGACATGAGAGAGTATCCTTCTAATCGATTTTTGAAGACAAGCAAAGCTTCATGATCGGTTTGATTTGATCGTTGTATAGATGCAGAAGCACTAGAGTACATGCATACGGATGAAGGGAGAAACAGCAGGTACAATGCAGCTAGTATTGCCATGTTAAGCATGCACAGCAGCAACACATGGGAGAGAATGGCATAAATTGAGTTTGTATTTGTAAACGACGTCCATTTGTTGCTTGGATCCATCCGTGAACAATTTTTAATCTCTATCAACGCTCCTTCTATGGAAACAGCGTTGATAGAGATTGGTCAAGGGACTTGTGTGTGCATGGCCCGCTCAAGACAATATGAGGCATAATAATAAATTACTTACTTGGGTCAAGTGAGATGATAACTACATTCTATTTAGAGGCGTTTGGGAAGTCATTTCCCATTTCATAATCCTGTTTTTTCTTCTTTGACAAATGCTGATCAAGTCAAGAGGATCGCAGGCTTCGCAGCAATTACTCGTACCAAAGAATTTAGGTGCAAGCCATAGTACTCAAGTCATAAATGCCATTCCCATGAGAAGTCAACCTTATCTTCATCTTTACCATACGGAAAGCAACGTGCAACTGCATATATAACCATTGGAAACAGGTCCCATGGAAACAACGCTAGCTGATAGAGATTGGGTCAAGGGCCTGTATGTAATGCATGCAAAGGTGTAATTAAATCATGTAACCATGGCCACATGATTTATACTTGGTGAATTCGGTCTAATTCAGTGTAATTAAATCCTTTTTTTCTCGCATTTGTGTAAAATCAATTTGGTTTATGAAGTGTTCATGGACTGCAAGCCTGCATATAGCATTACCTAGTTTTGCATGAACCCTAAAAGGAAAAATTACAAGACACAACCTAGTAAAAAACTATGTACTGACTCAACAAAGACTTGTCAATTCGGCTAGCGTCAACACCGCTTTGACTCTATAATTGGGATTCCCTTGATAGGCCAACCACATCCTTATGATACTGAAAACAATGCCAACTACAAAAGGTGTGTTTGGAAACTGAAATATTTCTTTCACCTATCAGGCCCTTGACCTTTTGCCAAAAATTTTCAGGCCTGATTTGTTAAACGTGAAATATGTTTGGGAACTGAAAAAAAATCACGTTGATTTGTGTTTGGAAACGAATATTTGTCTGCCTCTAGTATCGTGTAATAGATTACATGATAGGATGAGCTATCGTGTGATCGATGACACGATAGCTTTTTAATGGGACAAACTTCAACGATGCATTTCTTACTCATGTTTTATCCATTTTGGCCATTTTTTTTCATTCTTCCTCATTTTTAGTGCTCTTTCTTATAATGATAATATCATAAATATATTGATCCACTGCGTACTATTTATCGTAGATTTTGTAATATACTTTTTTGATAGGATATTAAGGTCATTAGGATAACATGATGATTAGAAAAAGTATAAAAATAAAGAAGAACAAAAAAATAGCTAAAAACGGACTAAAAATGAGGGAGATATAAATTGTTGAAGTTTGTCCCATTTTAATTGAGAATTACACGATAGAGTGTGCTATCGTGTAATTGATTATACGATAGCTCACTATATCGTGTAATCGATTCCATAATAGCATAGTTATCGTGTGCTGGATGTTATTGTGTAATCGATTATACTATAGCACTGGTTATCGTGTAATCGATTACACTATAGCACTGGTTATCATGTAATCGATTACACGATAACTTTTATAATGGAACAAACTTCAACGATGCGTTTCTTACTTATTTCTGATCTATTTTAGCTCATTTTTTTTTTCATTCTTTCTCATTTTTAGGGCTCTTTCTTAGAATGATGAAAAATGTAAAAAATGGACTAAATTTAAGGGAGATATGACCGGGGGGGAGGGTCTCCCTCCGCTTAACGGTGGGGCAGCGGAGGCGTAGGGGTGTAGGCAAACATCGGGGTGACCGGCTTTAGACGACCCGAGCAGTTGGCCGGGATGAGGCAGCCATGGGCTCCCTCGGCTCAACGGGGCGGTGACAGCGTCGAGGTGGGAGGCTCAAAACGGCGACGACAGAGGGGGGGCACGGGCTTTGTCGGCTCAATGAGGACGCAGCGTCGAGGTGGGGGACGAGAGCTGATTTTTTTTGTTGAAAAGATGCGGCAACTGATTCTACAGAAATAAACTATGTGATAGTGATTGGGTCAAGTGAGATTAGGGCTGCATCTTGGGTGAGGCAGGATCGGGTTTTGCTACACTCGTCCCTACCCTAGATACGACCCAAGAATTCTAAACACGACCCGATCCAAAATAGGACCCGAGAATCCTAAACCTGACCCTACCTGAGATAAACCCTCAATAATTGAGAACCCGAGATAGGAACCGAGATTTTAATAAAATAATTAATATAATTACAAAAATATTTCATAAAATAATTTATATAATTATAATAATAAAAAATTGTATATATTAAAAAATAAGGAATTTAAATGGTATATCTTGGGTCGGGTCGGTTCTTGGGTATTTTAAAGCCAAAACCGACTCGATCCGAGATGGAACCGAGTTTTTAAATCTTGGAACCGACCCAACCAGGGTCAATGTCGGGTCGGCTCCATCCGGGTTGGGTCGGGTCTGGGTTTTTGGTGCAACCCTAAGTGAGATGATAACTACATTCCATTTAGAGGCGTTTGGGAAGTCATTTCCCATTTCACAATCCTGTTTTTTTTCTTCGACAAATGCTGATCAAGTCAAGAGGATTGTAGGATTCGCATCAATTACTCGTACCAAAGAATTTAGGTGTAAGCCATAGTACTTATAGTTATAAATGTCATTCCCATGAGAAGTCAACCTTATCTTCATCTATATCGTACGGAAAGCAACGTCCAACAGCGTATATATAACCATTGGAAACAGGTCCCATGGAAACAACGCTAGCTGATAGAGATTGGGTCAAGGGCCTGTATGTAGCATGCCAAGTTTCTTGAAGGTTGTCTGTCCACATGATATATACTTGGTGAATTCGGTCTAATTCAGTGTAATTAAATCTCTTTTTTTCTCGCATTTGTGTAAAATCAATTTGGTTTATGAAGTGTTCATGGACTGCAAGCCTGCATATAGCATTACCTAGTTTTGCATGAACCCTAAATGAAAAAATTACAAGGCACAACCTATTAAAAAACTATGTACTGACTCAACAAACACTTGTCAATTTGGCTAGCGTCAACACCGCTTTGACTCTATAATTGGGATTCCCTTGATAGGCCGACCGCATCTTTATGACACGGAAAACAATGCCAACTACAAAGTTGGTCATTCGAAACTCGAAATAACTAATTCTATAGAAACAAACTACCTGATAGAGATTGGGTCAAGTGAGATTAGGGCTGCATCTTGGGTCGGGTGTAGAGGGTAGGGTCGGGTTTTGCTACACCCGACCCTACCCTAGAATCCTAAGCCTGACCCTACCCAAGATAAAACCCGCAATAATCGAGAACCCGAGATAGGAACCGAGATTTTAATAAAATAATTCATATAATTACAAAAATATTTAATAAAATAATTTATATAATTATAATAATAAAAATATTGTATGTATTAAAAAATAAGGAATTTAAATGGTATATCTCGGGTCGGGTCAGTTCTTGGGTATTTTAAAGCCAAAACCGACCCGACCTGAGATAGAAACGGGTTTTTAAATCTTGGAACCGACCCAAGCCGGGTCAATGTCGGGTCAGTTCCATTCGGGTTGGGTTGGGTTTGGGTTTTTGGTGCAGCCCTAACTGAGATGATAACTACATTCCTTTTAGAGGCGTTTGGGAAGTCATTTCCCATTTCATAATCCTGTTTTTTTTTCTTCAACAAATGCTGATCAAGTCAAGAGGATCACAAGATTCGCATCAATTACTCGTACCAAAGAATGTAGGTGTAAGCCATAGTACTTATAGTTATAAATTCCATTCCCATGGGAAGTCAACCTTATCTTCATCTTTTATCATACAGAAAGCAACGTCCAACTGCATATATAACCATTGGATCTAACCTGCACCGCTCTTTTTTTTTAAAACAAAATCCGTCTTCTCTTTACTACACATCCACTGCTCAGATCTTTTCCACATAAATTTTTAACTTGTGTATTATAACTTGACTTAAAACCCGCTTTGGCCTTCTTAATAGTCGGATGATCAATTGATGGTTATTCACTTAAAACCCATTATCCGTGCTTTATTTTGGCGATCCGTGGCACGCACTTTTAGGACCTACATAAATAAGAACAAAACCCAATTTTGAGGCATAATAAAATATCAATCTATTAAATCCAATTAATGCATCTAAGTAAATCAATCTAGCAAAATTATTTATTAAACTCGTAATTACAAACATAACACTCATAACCAATATTTATCCTTATTTAACTGATATTACGATTAACATATATGTAGAAAGGTATATAAAAATGTGTATATTTTGTATATATCAAGGTTGTTCAAGAATTTACAGAAGCCTTTCCGAATGAGTTATTTGGTTTGCCACCAAGGACAGATATTGATTTTACTATTGATCTGATGTCGAGAACAACACCAATATCTATGGCCCCATATCATATAGCGCCAGCGATATTAAAGGAACAATTACAAGAGCTACTAGATAAGCAATTTATCAGGCCAAATATTTCACTTGGGAGCGCATGTGTTATTCGTAAAAGGGAAAGACGGATCTATGCAGTTGTGTATTGATTATCAGATGTTAAATCAAGTCACAGTAAAGAATAAATATCCACTACCCAGAATTGATGATCTATTCGATCAATTGTAGTCAGAAAAAGATTTCTCAAGGATTGATTTGAGGTCAAGGTACCATCAACTAATAATCATGGATGAAGATATACCCAAGACAGTGTTAGAACCATGTATGGCCACTATGAATTTCTAGTGATGCCGTTTGGATTGACAAATACACCGGCAGCTTTCATGGATATGATGAACTGGATTTTTGTGGATCTATTAGATCAGTTTGTGATTGTGTTTGTAGGCAACATTCTAGTGTACTCAGCAAGTGTAGAAGATCATAGAAAATATTTGACCTAAGTTTTGAATATTTTGAAAGACAATCAGTTGTATGCAAAGTTCAGCAAGTGCGAGTTTTGGTTAGATCGTGTGAATTTTCTTGGACATGTTATTTCTAAAGATGGAGTATCCGTGGATCCAACTAAGGTAGAAGCAGTTCTAAATTGGGAGTAACCTAAGATATTATGGAGATTCGTAGTTTCTTAGGATTAGCAGGATACTACAGAAGATTTATAGAAGGATTATCTAGTTTGGTGTTGTCAATGACCAAACTGACTAGGATGGGAGTAAAATTTGTATGGGATGATGCTTGTGATAGAAGTTTCAAGGAGCTAAACAGAAGGTTGACATCAGCACCAATCCTGACTTTGCCATCAGGATCGGGAGGTTTTGTTGTTTATAGTGATGCATCGAAAAATTGATTGGAGTGTGTGTTGATGCAACATGGTCATGTAGTTGCTTATGCCTCGAGATAGTTGAAGAGTCATGAGCAGAATTTCCCAACCCATGACTTGGAACTAGCAGTAGTGGTTTTTGCTTTAAATATTTGGAGACATTACCTTTATGGAGAAACCTTTGAAGTGTATACGGACCATAAAAGCCTAAAGTATATATTCTTGCAAAAGGACTTAAACATGTGGCAGAGGAGATGGTTAGGATATTTGAAAGACTATGATTTCTCAATTCACTACTACCTAGGAAAAGCAAACGTGATAGTTGATGCCTTGAGCAGGAAGTCAGAGTTGATTGCACATATGATGATTCAAGAATGGAAATTGGTTCAGAATGGGAGAATTCCATCTTGAATGGCCAACTAAGCGCCAAATATCTTTCCTCTGAAATCTTTCAACACAATCGGCGATTTATGAGAAAGTGCTTGAGGCACAAAAGGCGAATCCTCAATTATAGAAGTTGTTAGAAAAGCTAGATTTTGGCAAGGGTATGGATGGAAGTGTTCATTTCAAAGGAAGAATAGTGGTGCTTAAGGATATAGAATTGAGACAAGAGATTCTTCGGGAAGCACAACACTCACAGTACACCATTCACTCAGGTGGAATGAAGCTTTAATTTATCAAGATCTCAAGCGTAACATCTATGGAATGGGATGAAGAGATATATTGGTAAATTTGTGTCAAAATGTTTAACTTGTCAACAAGTGAAGGCAGAACATCAGAGACTGGCTGGGCTGCTGCAACCGTTGGAGATTCCACAGTGAAAATGGGAACATATCATGATGGACTTTGTAGTAGTGTTGCCTAAAACTCAGAAATAGAAGGATGCCATCTAGGTTATAGTTAATCGATTAACTAAAGTGACACACTTTCTCCCAATTAGATGGAAGCAAAATCTAAAAAGTTTAGCTCAGTTGTATATCAGGGAGATTGTAAGGTTGCATGGTACACTGTTATCTATTATGTCAGACAGAGATACTCGGTTTACTTCCCACACATGGAAGAGTATACAAGAAGCGTTGAGAACCAAGTTGAACTTTAGCTCTGCTTTTCATCTGTAGAGTGACGGGCAGTCGGAGCAGACCATACAGTAGGAAGTGAAGGAACTCGTAGCCTGCAATAGAAGAGTTTTACTTTAATTTTAGTGTGGAACTTGTAGTAATTTAGTATGTGGTCCAAACTTTTAATTATTGGATTCTCATTAGAACATATGGATCTTTTGTTTCATTCTATTAATAAGTTTTATTCTCATACTATGTTATTTCAATTAATTATGCGTCTTTTTATGATGGTATAATTGAAGGAGAGATTGTATTTGAGTAGCATTCCAAAACTTGTGGCTTCCTTATATATTCATCATCTCAAAACAACTTCCGCACTCAGAAGAAGCCAGGAATTTTAGGGTGTGACATTCTATTGAAACAAACCACTTGATAGTGATTGGGTCGTGAGATAATAACTACATTCCATTTAGGAGTGTTTGGGAAGTTGTTTGCCATTTCATAATCCTTTTTTTCTTCAAAAAATGTTGATCAAGTAGAGAGGAATGTAAGCCTTTTTTTTCATAATCCTTTTTTTTCTTCGTAGCAGTTACTCATACCAAATAATTTAGGTGTAAGCCATAGTACCAAGGAATGTTGCATTGGATATCGATAAAATATTAGTCGGCAAGTGAGAAAAAATATCATAGGTATCATGTAAAAAAATACTGGTGGTCTAAAACAAGTTTTTACCATATATATTCACAATGCGATTTATTAAAGGAGTGTCATTAATCTTATACAAACAAAATAAGCATTCTTATATGAATATATTTCTATGAAAATTTTGGCAGAGTCTGTCCTATATTTTCAATATTATGTGCAAAGTGCATAACCTATAAAAGTTTAATAACCTGTAATAGTCAACAGTGGGACAATCAACAGGTAAATACAATGCATGTTTATAGATATCCAAGTTCTACCAAGTAATGACACAAGAAAGAGTTTGATAATCAAAATACAAGTTTATACACTACTTAACATAAGAAAAAGACATTATAAACATTACAATATAACCATTTGTCCATCAAATCCTTAACAATCAATAGCATAAGTATAAACATTACAACAAAACCATGTATTTTTTTAGTGTATCACCTTTATATCGCTAAAAATCGATATATCGACGAAATTTGGAAAATTTTGGTGAACCGAGACTATTGGGTCTCGTTGTATCGGGTGGGGCCTAATACCGATATATCGACGATGCAACATTCCTTGCATGGTACTTATAGTTATAAATGCCATTCCCATGAGAGGTCAACCTCATCTTCATCTGTATCATATGGAAAACAACGTCCAACAACATATATGATCATTGGAAATAGCTCCTATGGAAACAACACTTATAGAGGTTGGGTCAATGGCTTGTATGTAATGCGGGCGAAATTTCTTGAAGGTTGCTTGTCACGGCCGAAAATTTCCGACTTCATTGGACTGCAAAATATAAAAATAATCATAAAATGTGCCTGAAGTTTGGGACGCGACCAGTTCACATCTTGCCTTCCATTACACCAACATAAAAAGACACATAATTGAAATTCTTCTTCGAATGGGATATTTGAGTAAATGAAATAAAAGGATCCATATTGTACTAGCAATAAACCAATATTTAAAGGTTTGGCACACATGCAATTATTTCAAGTTCGAGAATAAATTAATTAAATAAAAAGTTCATCTACTCCAATCTTCAACATCTTTAATTCCTGCTACTTTTTCACATTTAGTCCTCGACTAAACCTGCATCGTAGGATACATGAGTATTCCAAAGAAATACTCAATAGGATGCAAAAACCATTATAGAATATGGAAATAACTCAAAAGATATGATAATGAAATAGATTCAATATAATACAAATTGAACATCAAAATTTCCATCATTGGGAACACCCAAGTGGGGCACATCAATATTCATGAAGACTCCAAAATGACCAAAGTGTATGGAGATATACAATTTCTGCTCTCAAATGTTGGCAAACATTCTATTCTTGCTATGCTCGGTTACCCTAGAGATTTTCTCTTTGAAACCCTGCCTTGTGTGTAGGATACATGCTCCATCGGAACTCATTGAAACAATGGGAGGGGACTGTCATACCTTCCATGATGTCTAACCAGCCTAACGATGTACGTATATGCCTCTCTTTGGGCGGAAGCCTCGCTAGGTGTAAGATCCCTCATTTTGAACCGGTTTATTTTAATGTTGTCTATCGGTTATCGTGTGGTTTAAGCATTTTCGGGTTAAATTTAGTGATTTTAAAAAATAAATGGTTTTATAAAGGTTTTAATCAAAACAAACTTCACAATCAAAACCTGAATTTTTGGGATTTTTTGATACTTCCACCAATTTTCTAAAAATTAGGGTTTAGCAGGACCCGGTGGGCCCCACCGATGAAATCAGGTTTCTGTGACCAAAATGTCCTACACATCAAAGGAAGATATTATAAAAAATTTCAGAATTTTTCTGGACCTAATTTCGAATTAAATTGCCAAATTTTCAAATTTTATCCAAAAACTCTATTTCTATAAAAGTAAAGTGATGTGCCCTTTTCTAAATTGGGAATAGGTTTGGCTAGGAGATTTGGAGCTTATTCCCCAAAAGGGAAAGGATTAGAGGTATGTTAGTTTTATCCTTGCCCCCTTTCTTTAGGTTTCTCTTAAACCTTTCTTAATCTTGAATTAGTTCATTGTTTAAATCCATTTTGAAAGCATATAATCACTGTTTTGCATCTTTTCTAAAAGCCATAATCTTCAAAATCTTGTTTTTATGCTTCCAAAGCTCTAGATCTAGGGTTTTCTTTTGATATTCAAAGCTAAATCGAGATTAGTGGTGTATTAACACAAAATCACGTTTTTGGAAGGTGTTGGAGGTGATTGAAGGTTCATTCTCATCAAGTCAAGGTAATGGGTTCTTCAATCTCATCTTTGGGTAGTAAATGGTTCATTTTCATGGCTCTATTCCAATGGGTTATGCTTGCTTGTACTCTAATGGTGGTTTAATAAATGCTAATCTTTTGCTAAGATTTCTTGGGGTTTCATCTTAGAATGATATATGTATATGTTCTGGAAGGTTTGATGGCTTTTTGTTGGTGTTTGAGATGTGTATGAATCTTACAAGTCGTGTTAATGGAGCCTCAGTTTCGGGATTTTTCAAAGAGAAAATGATGGACAGCGATCGATCGCTCATGAAAGCACGATTGATCGGTTGGCGATCGATCGCTCATGAATGCATGATCGATCGACTGGCGATCGATCGCGTATTTTTGTCCGATCGATCGACTTTGCAAAATTTGGAAATTATGAAAATTTCACTGTTTTCACTCCATTTAATGATTACAATGCTCATGGGAGGTGTTATGTTAAAAATTAGGCTACTGGAGATGTGAAAATTGGTGATAAAAGTGTGGATTATGTTATGTGTTGTTGTATTATATGTTGGTAATTATACATGTTGATATTGAACTTGTTCATGTTGGAACTCTTGTAATTGGAGCATGTTTCCAGCAAGGATGTTATATGGTAGACGATGAGATGAGTTCTCTTATGATAAGTATGGTTTATTGGGAAGTGATGTGAATGTTATGGCTTAGTGTATATAAAAAAATCATACTTGTATGAGTGAATCTTCGACTTCACATGGTTGGATTTAAGTTTTATGGTGGAAATTGCTTATTTTCAGTTGGGAATCGTAGTTTTGAATGCGTTTAAGCATCCATATATTGTCTTATGAGTTTATGTCAAAGCATTTACTATGTGATTAAAATATGCATGAATACACACACATGTGGGAAGTTTATTATGAAATTGTAGTTGATATATGCTTTGATTAAGATGTATGAGGGGATGGATTGGGAGCACGTTCTATGTGTTGGGACCCACGTAGGTCTTGCTCACTAATGTACCATGAAATCATGCATCATGTATCGGACTTCATTGATGAAGTTTTATCGTTGTTTAACCGGATTTGATCGATCGTATGCAATGCTTGAGATTGCTTGCCAGATTAATCGATCGGTGGATTTATCGAAACTCGGTTGTTCCAAAAGGACATGTTTTCGATTCCCTCCCTTCGTGGGACAGGTATACTCCCCGGGTTGAGCTGAGCTGAAATGAGGTTACATTGAGATATTTGGGGGACGAGTTATGTACTTGCCTTGCGGATGAGATTATTGAGATCGTCATTTAGACTTGAGTATCCAGAGTGGTATGATTTATGCACCAGCTACCACGTGTTCTAGGGTTCTTTGTGTGAGGATTCGGGCTCTCCCCCACCGCAGGAGATGACCCAGGGTGAACACACCTGCTCTAGGTTCTCTCTGTGAGAATCGGACATCCTTGGCCAGGATCGTCCAGGGCGAGCAGCTTTAGGGGCCGACACCCCGACCTTCTTACATTGCCTATGTGGAAACGAGACCATGTTATGCCTTCATGGCCTTGACTGTGTCCAGATACGCCTTCATGGCCTTGACTATATTCCGCCTGCGAGGCGATGCCGCCTTCGTGGCGATGACTGTGTTTACTCCTTGATGGAGGCATTCATTATATGTGATTGAGACATTATTATACAGGATTATGTGTTATGAATGCATGACCGAAAAGTATGAGATTGAGATATTATTATGAAAGATTATGTGTTATGAATGCATGACCGAAAAGTATGAGATTAAGATATTATTATGCAGGATTATGTGTTATGAATGCATGACCGAAAAGTATATGAATGAGGTATTATTATGCAGGACTATGTGTTATGAATGCATGACTAGAAAATGGTATAATCATGTCGATGATGGATCTGTATTGCTATGTCGTGATGCCGTATGATTTTCTGATTATCGTTGATCGTGTTAAAAATATTACTGAGTTTTATGCTTACCCTTCTTTCCTTGTTTTATTTTTGGGGCTGCGTGGTGTGACACGCAGATGGACAGGATCCTTGAGAAACGATCGGAGAGAGAGCATGGGATTAGGCGTGGAGACCTTTGGACATTACTTTGTTTATCTATCTATTTTGCTATGTTTATGTATGAACATCGTGTATGTTGAGACTTATGAGTAGACCTATTCTAGACTTTTGTATTTCGAGCCCTGTGTGTTGGCTTAGGATTTTAGTATGTGGGTTTAAGACTTGTGGACTGAGTTATGAGTTAAACTCCACCTTTGTCTACTTATTTACTCTTGCTTAAAGTGATGCATAACTCTGCTTTTGCGACCGCCCGTATGTGGGGCGTAAGACTTCCGCTATATCTCTTTAAATGTCGCCCTCGTGTGCCGGTTTGGCTCTTGGACCGGGTCCGATTTGGATCGGGTGGTGCCCGGGGCGTGACACTAGGTTTCAAAACATTCTGGAGATCTCATAAGATCTAACATGGGTAGTTGAGCATAGTAAGAGTCTACATCAGAGAGAGCCTCGGAAGGTCCCTTGTGGAGAGTTTATTGAGTAATGATACTCAAAACAGAGATATAATAATATCCTCTATGAAAATGACATCCTCACTTCCAGCCAACTCGCAAGTGGCTGAACAAATTGATGTGATCGACAACTCATACATGTTATGCGTGGCTAAAATTTGAATAAGAACTCTTAGAGGAAGAATTGGTGAAGAGCTGACCAACATGACTCTAAGAAGTCATGATTTAATTCTAAGGAATATGGTATTCAAGTTCCAATGAAGGATTGAATTAGAAAGACAGAAAAAGCATTACAGCAGAGAGTTGTTGAAAAGACAAGAACGATCAATCAAGCAGTGTAATTTGGAACCTAATGACTCAGACAATCCTCAGAGATTCTTATCTGGAATTTATTAGTATTCATTAGCTAGATTATAAGTGTATTATGGTACATGCTGAATTTTAAATTTAGTCCAAATGCATAATCCGAATAATTGGGTGAGTTTCTCTTTGAATTTGGTTAAAATTCATGAACCAAACTATCAGAGACTAGGATTTTGATATTCGTTTCAAAACAACTAAAAACCATTTATGATCGGTATGATGCAGCGGTAAATCAAAGCTGTAAATCAATGCTGGCCTGCAACCCAAAACTTAAAATAAACACATAATGGGAAATGCTTTATTACATAGTACACGTCTAAAAATCACATCTTTTCCAAGTGTCTTAATTTACAAGTCCAAAGTTATAGATATCAACCAGATCTACCAAGGATACGCTAGTATTCTAATCTTCTTACAGTTGCTGTAACCGCCTTCACTCCCCAAAACTGAAGACATACAGCCACAAATTCATGAGTATTTACAATACTTAACAAGAATAATAATAAAAAATATCAATTATCACATTGAGCATATTCAATAAATAAATGCTCCGAATCTCTATCCAGTGATATTACGACTAAATGACTCATACAATAAATGCAGTACTAGAAGAAACCATTTATCCAATGGAGGACCTCATAACTTCATCTTGACCTTTATGATGAAACCTTATGAGCTATCCTCCTACTGGGTGTCAATAACCTCCACAGGCTGACCTCCCAACATCCACCGGTTTAGCTCTATCCTCATACTCCAGAGCTCAATAGATCATCCACACAAACACAATATCTCACACATAATTAAATATGCACTTATTCAAAAGACATTATAAATTAAGTCATCAAACCTTCAACACTTGCTTATTAACATAAGCTCATGCTTAACCTCTCAAGGAGATTATCTCATATGCAGAGTATTCCATCAATTGGGGTACTCATTCTATCACTCGAGTCATAGCAATTCTTATGCTATGTAGACTCTTCCCTGACCTCTCACACCCCGGATATGTAAGGATTTATATACCTTTACCAGGTCCCCTAACTTATACAACTCCTTCTCTATGCGTACTCTTAACCATTCGGAGTCTCCTCATAATAAGGGCACTTCTTTGATACATCGGTGTGTTGTGTTCAACACACAGAATGCATACCTCTTAACCTTTCCAATATTAGTAAGGAACCAGCATAGTCACCCATAAGTAAACTCATCTCCCCTCACTTGCTGGTCATGCTTCCCTTATAAGAAGTTCATCATAAGGATTCCAAACCATTTGCAAAGCTCTTGTCAAGCTTTTGCTCATTGGTTACTCTCAACTCTTTCACTTAGTCACTAACCCTTACTACTTAATATTATATCTATAAAAGCCTAAATATTAACAAAGGATTTTGAAGATTATTGAGCATGGGCCTTACTTATTGGACAAATAAAAATGTGTATTTACATGTTGTTGGGCCTTATTGAAAAAGTAATGGCATAGGCCTAGTTACCAAAGGAATTGAGAATGCCCTAAGTACACAAAGAGAACTGTAATTTATATTTTGAATATATCCCAATATAATCAGAATTTATACATAAAATTCAATATTATTTTAAATGGCTCGAAAAGAGGAATCCAATGGTACCAAGATCGCATGATTCCGATTTTAGGATCAAAAGATATAGCATTCACAAGGTTCTGCCATGGCAATTTGGTAATTTCTACCACCCACGGTTTAGGTTTCCTTTGGAGACTATAAAAGGGGTCTTATTAAGGATTTATGCATGAATTTTGAGACTTTAGAGGTTCTTGGAATAGGAAGAAGGACATGGCGGATAGGGCTTTGGAGAAAGAAGAAGAATAGAAGGGTTTGGCTTGAAGTTCTCGTGAAAGAGGTAGAAAAACTAAATAACCGTATATAATAGTCATTATCTCCTTGTTATTGGCCTAAAGTGTCATTGTATGGTCTATAGATATTGCATCTTAGAAGTTATTGCATGTTTATTGATGGTATTGCATTAATTAAAGTTACTTGCATTAATTAAAATATAAAATTGGTTATCTATTTCTTAATTGTTGAGATTTATGTGATAATGATGGACTTTAAGCATATGTAAAGTTCAAGCAAGAGCAAGGTAAGACTTTTATGACCTAAAGTGTTGGTTTGAATATTTGATGCTATCATGGAATGCTTAATTATAGAAGATTTGAATCGTGCTTATCTATGGATTAAGATATGGGATTTATGAAATAATATTGGTACTCAGGTTGCTAGATATGCTTCCGATTATCAAGTCATAGTAATTAAATCATTGGGATACCATATAAAGTAATTAGCACTGAATTGTACATGGCATATTTGAATCTGTCGGAGGCACCGACATATCACCACCGACACCTAATTGTGTCGATGGCCCAGAATGGTAAAAGAAACATGAATTGTATGTAATTTCTTTACTATATTAATGGTAGGGGAATAATACTAATGAATTTTGAGTATTGCAGAAAAGGAAGTAGAATTTTTGTTCCATGAACCACCGACAAAATCCATACATACTAAATTGTGTCACTGGCGAGTTGTCGATGCACAAGATAACATAACAGATTGAGGGATTTCGGGATAAGGAAGTGTTCTAGGGTTATAATACTTAGTAACTTATATGACATTGTAATTAGGGTATCGTCTTGGGAACCATAAGAGTTAGGACAATGAACAAATGTGCATAACTATAGAAAGAGATAGTGATATTATGAAGAAGAAGATAAGTATTTTTGGTACAAAAAGAGGACCAACAGAAGATGAAGAATAGAATGAAATTAGTAACAAGATATATTGTAGAAAATGTAGAGACATGTTAGGGTGAGAATGAGAGTTTATCACTCATGGTTTAAGAACAGAATCTGAATGGAAAAGTAAGTATGTTACTTAGACTGTGAAGGATGGAATTGAAGAAAGAAACTACGTGCCACAAGAGCAATTGTGCTAGCTGGAAGGCACAAGCCCTGTATCAAGTTTGGTCACCTTGAAGACATAGGTACCCTACAAAATGCATGTAAAGTTATATCAAAGTTCATGGTGCCTGTAACTCAAACTTGTAGAAAACATGAATTCTTCTTGGGATCTTCTGCCAAGCATGGCTGGTGGGGATCGAAAATAATACAAGAAGAATACAGGTTGAGACCACAAGAGACAAGACCTTGACACATATAGGTTGTCTCCACAAGAAACGAGACCTAGAAGGAAATAACCCATGACCTGATAATGAAGGCCTATTGTAGAATGCTAGTAAAACACTAGTAGCAATGGAAGAGTGTAAGAAGAAATGACCTTAGAATTGAGGCTTAGGGTGGTGTGCTATTGATTGTCTTGAATTTACTTATTTTACTCGCAATCACACAAACCTAGTTATAGACTAGTGGCTACGTGGTCGAACCTGTATAAAATTTAACCTAAGTCTAAGATTATGTGTAACTAGTTGTATGAAAATTTCTAATTTTTAAATCAAACAAAGTAAGAAACTTTTATGAGAAAAAACAATCTAATGAGAATGATACTAAGACTCTGAATCCACCCTAATTAAATAACTTTTCTCTCCGTTAAACTCGCACAATTCTAAGTGATAAACTATCCGTGCTCCTCTCGAAGTCACGTATAATTGGGAAAAGTGTCCAGCCCTCTTGAACATGCAACTAAACAATTAACTCTAAATTAACGGATCTCTCTCTCTCTAGTAAAGATCAACAATAAAAATTTGATCTTTATTCAAATCAATACCTTGGAATTTGCTAAGACCTCTCGAATATTAGCAATTTCTTAGTTCGATCTCACTAATTATTCACTCTACGCTCTCTCGACAAATAGAACAATCATAGCAAAATTGTATTGAACACATGGAATAAAGATGTCTCCTTGGAATTGCAATTAAAATATGAGAGTCATAAACAATTCAATTAGGGCTTCATCTAGTCTTAGTACAAATAAATTAGTTCGACATGAGAAGAGGGAAAGAAAAAGCATATTTTGATGAATTCATTGTCATCTGCAACAATTCTGCAAATCAGTTTCTGTCGTTTACAATCTCAGTTTGTCTCGTCTGAAATCAGTTCTCTGCAGGGACGGACCCATGTTCAAGGCTCCGGGGTCAGATGACCCCGGAGGGTTTTGGGTTTTTCCATCACCCCAATGGAAAATGGCCATTGGGTTGGCTAGTGAGTTTTGGGTTACAATGGGCTGACCCCAGTGAAAAAATTGGATGACCCGAGTCTCTGACCCATCTCAAAACCCAAAACCCTCCCCTCCCTAAATGTTCTGACCCCAATCTGGCGCTCACACCTTCCTTCTCCTACTGAGTTCTCGGCTAAATGGAGAGGCCGACCCCCGGGTTCCGGGAAACGGCAAATACTCGCTGCTCTCGGTTAGTTTCCTGCCTTAACCACAAGATTAGTATATAAGAGAGTCAGGAGTGCTTCAAAACAAGAAAAAAGATGTCTTCTTTTCCCCTCTAATCATCATTGGGTTCTAAACCTCTTTCTGCTAGAAAAATGGGATTCCCTAAACTTTTCAAAGAGTATTGGAATTTTGGAATGCATATAGAAGTTGATTTCGTGTATTTTGATGATTTTTTTCTATCTGAAAGAATGTTTTTTGTTGCTATTTCATGCTGCTTTTCATGAATACATCTCAAACATGGTACAACATTCTTTGATTAGTACATGAATAAGTAGTCAAAATAATTGGAAATTAAACTGAAGCTGTTTGCCTGTTGCTCTACATTTTTTGTGATCAATAAGTTTTCTTTTGGCATCATGATCAATAAGATCATAAGTGGAGCTGTGTATGATTTATGCTTCTTTTCTTCTTTGATAGCATGTCTGATTTATACTCTTGATCTAATAAGTCCTCTTATTTTATCTGACTTTTGTTGGTGATTGGCTCTCTGAAGGTGAGTGAGTTGCAAGCTCTGCTGGTGGAACTTTCACACCGCATGTTGTCACTGTAGCTGCAGGCAGATGTACGAATAGATTGGCAAAGTGTGGTCATTTTAGCATGAAAAAAATGTGAGCTTTGAGCTAGTTTTTCTCTCGAATATGCATAGAATGAGATGGTTTTGTCATTTGTAGGACGTTGCAAGAAAAATACTTTCTTTCTCGCAGCAGGGACCTCGTTCCGTATGTATTCTCTCTGCCAATGGATCCGTTTCCAATGTTACGCTACGCCAGCCTGGTTCCTCTGGTGGTACTCTCACATATAAGGTATGTCCTCATGTATAGTCTTCATCGTGTTCATTCTCTTGTCCTTCTTGTTGAGATTGTATATAAAACTGGAATGATGATGAAGAGAATGTGTCTACTCTCTTCAGATCCTCCCAGGAGGTTGTCCTTCAACAGACGCTGATTATGTATAATTAAACATTCTGATTTATGACACTCTTTCTACTTGATGTGCAGTTGATGCTAAGCCAGTAATTACAAATATCCTTGAGTAAAACTAGTAGAAACTGTCTAATATTTGCTTGTTACCTAATTTGTTGCGATATGTATGTATATGTTTTTAATACATGTATTGTATAAATTCTTATGTGCCTGAATGTTTGTTCTTTTATCATAGCAGATCTTTTAAATGGATAAATTTCTTAAAAGAAAGTCTGAGTGTCTTGGTTCTACACCGTCTACTTCCAATGGTTCTAAGGATCAAAGTAAAAAAATTGAAAAGCATGTGTCAAGAGTTAATGTGGATGAACTTAAAGCAGATCCTGGTTTAAGACCTCCAATTTCTGATTTTCATCCCAATAATCAAGAGATTGTTAGGAGGCATTATTTGCAGAAAGGCCCTTATCAACCTCGCAATCATTCTTTTCCTCATAGTGATTTTTCAAAAGTGCCACGACGATTTAATCCTAATTGGTTTGATAAATATCCTGCTTGGCTAGATTATAGCATAGATAAAGATGCGGCATTTTGTTTGTACTGTTACCTTTTTGGAGAATCAAGAGGTCAGGATGCTTTTGTAGCCAAAGGATTTAGAAATTGGAAGAAGTATGAAAGATTTGATGTTCATGTTGGAGGAGTGGATAGCTCTCACAATAAGGCTTACCAGATGGGTCAAGACTTATTAAATCAACAACAACACATTAGGACATTTATAAAGAAGCAAGAAGAGCAAGAGAAGCTTGAATATCTTACTAGGTTGGAGGCATCAATTGAATGTATTCGGTATCTTCTCAATCAAGGCTTACCTTTTCGTGGTCGGGATGAATCAGAAGGTTCAAATAATCAAGGGAATTTTCTCAAACTTCTACAATGGCTTGCACATAAAAATGCAGATGTGAGGCAGGTTATGCTAAAAAATGCTCCTCATAATAACATAGTGATAGCACCAACTATTCAAAGGGATATTATAAATTCATTTGCACTGGATATTATAGCCAGCATCATCAATTACCTTGAGGATGGTTTCTTCTCTATTTTAGTTGATGAGTTTCGTGATATATCCATAAATGAACAACTGGTTGTTGCTATACGTTATGTGGATAAACGAAGTTGTGTGATGGAGCGAATTATTAGTTTTATACATGTTAAAGAAACAACAGCTATAGCACTTAAAAAGGCCATTGAAGAACTATTTTTCAAGCATGGATTAAGTTTACAAAGATTGCGTGGACAAGGCTACGATGAGTCAAGTAATATGCAAGGTGAGTTTAATGGATTAAAAACACTTATTTTGGATGAGAATGAATATGCACATTACACTCATTGTTTTGCGCATCGTCTCCAATTGACGCTTGTTGCCATATCACAAAATCACAAGTAAATAAGTAATTTTTTTTACTTGCTCTCCACTATAATGAATGTCGTTGGAGCATCATGTAAGCGTAGAGATAATCTTAAAGAGCAACAACTTAGTATTATTACCAAAGCAGTTGAGAGTGGTGAATTAGCAACCGGAAAAGGACTTAATCAAGAAACTAGCTTGAGGAGGCCATGTGACACTCGTTGGGGCTCGCATTATGGTATATTGCAAAGTTTTCTAACTATGTTTTTTGCTGTGATTCAAGTACTTCAGATTATTGATGAGGATGCTAGAGAGCCTCAATTGAGAGCCAAAGCAAATTCTTTAATATATCTTATGCAATTTTTTGAATTTGTTGTCACTTTACACATTATGAAGAAGATTTTGGGGGTTACCAATGATTTATCAAAAGCATTGCAACGAAAGGATCAAGATATTGTGAATGCAATGGCTTTGGTTAAATCATCTAGGAAAATATTGCAAGAACTAAGAAACAATGGATGGGACTCTATAATGACAGAAATTTTTATATTTTGTAACAAGCATGATATAGATGTTTTTTCTATGGATGACAAGTATACAGGGCTAGGAAGGCCACGACGTGGAGAACAAATTACGAACCTCCATTATTATCGTGTTGACTTGTTTTTCACTGCTATTGATATGCAACTCCAAGAACTAAACAGTCGTTTCACGGAAGAGAGTACAAAATTGCTTCTATGTATAGCATGTCTTGATCCAAAGGATTCTTTCTCAGCCTATGACAAACAAAGATTACTAAGCTTTGCTCAAAGTTATCCACGTGAGTTTTCTACAATGGATATCTCAAGACTTCACGATCAGCTAGATGTTTATATTGTGGACATGCGGTTAGATAGTGAATTCTCCAACTTGATTGGGATTTCTAATCTTGCAAAAAAAATGGTGGAGAAGAAAAAGAACTTACAATTTCCATTGGTTTATTTACTTCTAAAGTTGGCATTAACGCTTCCAATTGCAACTGCAACAGTTGAGAGAGCATTTTCCGCAATGAATATTGTGAAGAACAAGCTACGAAATCGAATGGGAGATGACTTGATGAGTGATTCTCTAATCACATACATTGAAAATGACATTTTCAAAGAGATTGGCAATGAGAAGATCATTGAACGCTTCCAAAATATGAAATCTCGTCGAGGACAATTCCCATCTAATTGGTATATAATTATCTTCTTCTTATTCTCCTTATATTGTTAGTTATTATTCTCAGTTGTATGAATCAATTTTCTAATTTTGTGTTGCATTAATGTAATTTTTTTATTTGTTAAGGCAAATTTACTCAATATGTTGATAAATCATTATCTTTTTTTTTCTCTTCTCCTAATAATTTTTTTTTGAACAGGAGACAATTGATATTTTGGCGTTGAAGTACATCTTTTGTGAAAATTTTTGTAGGTAAAGTCAATAAGATACAAAATGGTATTGTATTTAACGCAGGTAATCTTCACTTTAGTAATTTATTACAATTACTTATATTTGTCTAGTTTTTCTGCGTTCTTCACTTTAATACACTTTTGTTGTTAGCCTAATTATTTTGTTATAGAGAATAATGCTTTAGAATTCCTTTAGCTTATGATCTCGTTGACAAAAATTCCTGCGTCCGCCCCTGGTTCTCTGCAATCACCGTTCCTCTTCTTTATCTGTTCTAATCAGCACTCTTCCTTTTTACTCGAGCAATCCTTGACGTTTGAATTTAGCAGTCTTCTCTGGTCTGCAACAAATCAGTTCTGGTTCTGCAAAACAGTTCTCTGGAAATCAATTCTCTCCCCACGAGCAGTTCTGTCTTTGATCTCTCGACCAAAACAGATTCTCTCTCTCCACGAGCAGATCAGATCTGTTCTTCTCTGCAACAGTTTCTTCTTCTTCTCTCTCAAAACACCCTCGTGCAAACAGTTCCAGTCCTCATCTCCAATGGGTTCCTTCTCGACTGCAGCACGCAGTTCGTCCTTCTCTCTTAAGCAAAACAGATCTGCTTCTCAGCAAAGCAAAACAATTCTCTCTCGAGCAACAGTTCTACTCTGAAATCAGTTGGCCTTTCTCCTCCCCAAATCAGTTTTCCTATCAGCCTTTTCCCTCTTTGTGCACAAATCAGTTCTCATCTTCTGTTCTGATCTCAATAGTTCTATCTTCCTCTCTCGAACAAAATAGAACTGTTCTCTCCTTCGCAGTAACTGCTTTCTTCTTTCGAGCCCCCTCTTCTGCAATCAGTTCATCCTCTCCTTTTATAGATGAGTACACCCCCTTCAAAACCAGTAACTTCCATACTAAAGCCGGCCAAATCAGTCAAATCTCTGCCCGAAATCAGCAGTTTCCTCATATTAAAGACTAACTAAATCAGCCTCAAAACAGCAGCTTCCCCATTCCGGCCAAATCAATTGCAGTTTATACCAAATCCCTGTAAAAATCCTAAAACCAGCCTGTTACGAATCTGAATCAAGCCTTTAGGAGCCTTCCAATTTGAGACCCACGCACATGCATGCTGAGCCAAATTGAATCCCAGCCTCTTGTTAAACCTTCCAATTCCTACAAAAATAGTCCAACCACTCAAATCTTTAATTAATCTAAATAACTAGTAAATAGCCTAGATAACAGCTAATTAGGGCTAGAAACTTAAGGTGTTAGAGTGTATTATATGTATACATTATGTATTTATCAACTATTAAGCACCAATACTAGCAAAAGAATGTCAAGAGGAATTGAATTAAAACTAATGAGTTAATGCTAAAGTAGTTGTTCTCTTGTTTATAGTGACTGATGTATTGCATAGTCCAGCGGTTATAGTTTTTCTTACTAAGTTCCCCATACTCGTTTCCCCCAACAGGTTTTGAAGAATGGACATGTATTTAAGTCTTCCGGGGAACTTTACTCCGAGTTTTCATACAAATTCACATTCTGGGGCGTTACAATATCCAATTCCATTAACGTAGTGTATTATGTTTCATAAATCCATTAGTCAATCACACACTCAGTTCATTCATCTCTCACAGTTAGTATTGATCACAACTTAGTTAATTAAAACTGCAATTACACTGTCGATAGACCCATCGGCTAGCCGAAGGGTACACTGACAATTTTGCCCAAAATTGCCATACTTCCATATTCATTACCAATTAACCCAACACCTAACTCAATCATACTAACACATTGCCAATCACTACAATATCTCATAAAATCGTGTCTTCCTTACACCAATTATACATTATCATCACATAGGTTCCACCATAAGCATCAATTCAACTTGTTTATGTTCACAACATCACACATCACTATCCATAGCCACAACTTGGCTAAAACAACATATTCACATTCTGTATTCATTCTTACCTCGGCCAAATCTTTTGTCTTGACCTGGTTTAGGTTCCTTATAGCCCTACTCTTTGATTAGCTTAGTTTTCCCCTTGATTTCTCTCGTCTTCAATTCAATTTCCAATAGAGCTTCCAGCCTCTAAAACCCACACTGACTCCTTTTCACACGAAGCAAACCCTTTATATTGGAAAGAAAGGAATTAAGCTAATTTGAAACTCATTTCAAATCCATAGCACCCTGTCAATGATCTGTCGACTAACTGACAACAGACTATGTAATAACCCAAAATTGGATTTATATAAATTGGGTAAGAATTAGAAGAAGATAGAAATTCCAAAAATGTAGTATGAGAACTGACGACAAGTGTCCAACGAGAAGTGAGTTGTCATTGGATGTCATAGGATATGCAGAAATGGCTTGAACTATGACACTTTGTTTTTATCCTATTGGGACTAGAAGGGTCTATTTCCAATATAAATAGATGGTATTGTACTCCGTTAGAAACCCTAGAAGTAGAGAAGCCTTTGAAGAGTCCAACAAAGAGCAAGCAGACTCGGAAAAGGAGAAGAAAAGGTTTTGGCGACCTCTAACCTCAACTAATTTATCGATAATTAGTATGTGAAGAAAAAAGTAGGGGCATGTAGAATTATGGTCTTCGTCAGTTGTATATGTAATTATCATATCATTAGCAAATTTGTATGAATTACATGTTGTATGAGTTGCATGGTTTGGTTTGTTATGAACCTAATTTATTAAGATTTATACTCTAGAAGCATGTTGGAAGCAATTGGCAAACCATGAGAGTGTTGGAGAGTCAGTGACAACTCACCAACGACAATTGAAGTGTCGTTAGAGAGCTGTTAGTTGTCCAACAGAAAGAATAATTGAATGCATGATTTGATTTGTAATGAACCTAATCTATTAAGATTTACACTCTAGAAGCATGTTGGAAGTAATTGGCGAACCATGAGAGTGCTAGAAAGTCAGCGATAGCTCGCCAATGCAATTGAAGTGTCGTTGGAGAGTTGTTGATGCTCCAATAGAGAAAGAATAATTGATGAATGTTTGTATACTTTCCAATTTGTAATAAATCATCTTTGAACCATCAATAAGATGCATTGAAGGACATGGATAGCAGTTATATTATGGTTCATCTATGGACTTATTTTTGCAGGGCAAGCATTAACAATACATGTAACGACCTAAAAAAATTGTATAAAAAAAATTTAGTAGATCTAAATCAGGAAAGTAACTTGTGAATTTAAATTCAATGTTTTTTATTTAATGTATTAATTTTGGGTGTTATAATACTTTTCTATTAATAGTAGGATTGTGTTGATTCAGGTTTCCTGTTTCTATCAGGACCCTCTGGAATTGAGGCTATGCCTAACGCCAGAGTCTGTGTTGTGCCTAGCGCCAGGGTCAGGCCTGACACCAGGGTTGAATGTTTGTGATTTTATTGGTCATTATTTGCTTAATACTCACCTATTTTAAGGAGTAGAGGAGATTAGATGGATGGTGATGATCAGATCTCTAGATTGGGTGCCCTGTCATTTGGGGAAGATCTTTTGACTTCCAATTTTATTGATTCTAAATAATCTAATTTGGAAGGGAGATCAATTTTCTCTTTTGGATTCAAACTCAGAAAGGAAAGGGCGCTAAGTCTTTATTAGGAAGGTCTATGATTGATTTACTTGATTGATCCTCAGCACTAAATAAGGATAGGTGGTTCACTTACCTTTTAATCAGGATGCCGAGATGGATGGCACCAGGTAATTTTGGAAAGCGTTTTTTGGTTGCTAATCTAATTGATTTTGATTTTGATTTGGATTGGGCGTTATATATACAAAATATACACATTTTTATATGCCTTTCTACCAATATGTTAGTCATAATTTCTAGTTAAAATAAGGATAAATATTGGTTATTAGTGTTATGTTGGTAATTAGGAATTCAATAAATAATTATGCTTAATTAATTTATTTAGATGCAGTATTTGGATTTAATAGAGTTAAATTTTATTAAACATCTAAATTGAGTTTAATTTTATTTATGTAGGTTTCATGAGCTCGAGTTGTGCTTTATTGAGTTATTTCACGTCAAATAGATTTTTATTCAAAGAGATCAAAGATCCAATTGGTTAAGGAGGCATTGGCGGGATTTAAAGAGCCAATTTATTTAAAACTTGAAATCGCATGCAAAGAAGATCTAAGCTACTTATTTATATCCTAGAAGAAGATGGGCACTGATTTAAAATAAAGGGTGTCCAGATGAGATCCAATGGTGGAGGTTGCTACAACGGGTCTTAACCCAACCGAAAGAAAAAAAGAGAAAAAAAGAGAAACAACCTGATCCGAACCAAACCGGCTCGTCGGGTGTTTAGAAGAAAAAGGAACCAAACCGATTGCTCGGGTGTTCTAGCAGAATAGAGCATTCATGCAGAACAGTAGCACTCGAGAGCAAACAAGAGAGAATAAAACCCGACGGCGGTGATAGCTGGCTCACGAACGGACAGCTCGACAGCGAGGCGATGGCGGATAGTGGGCTCGGGAGCAGTCAACACGAATGCTCGACCATGATGAGCAATAATAGCAGATGCAGAGCAATCTCGATTTGGAAAGATCGTGTTGGGAGGCCAAATTGGGAAGGTTCAGAGTCGTTAAGGAAATCAAACTTCATATCTGTTTTAGAAGGGTAAGTTGCCAAATTTCGTTTCGATTGGAGATGTGAAAAGGGTGTGATTCGGCTTGGATTGGGAAAGTTGAATATTTTGGGTGCTTTGGCTCTGTTTCGAGAAGTTAAAGTTGGAATTTTTTTCTACAATTTGGACGGATTCAAAGCAATTCGAATGGCAAACTTGCGGATTTAGAAGAACTGATGGAGCCAATTGGAAATTTTATTTTTTCTACCCGAGATTGATTTGGAAAGAGTTCTGATTTAGAACAGAAAGAGGACTGTTTGCAATATAAAGACAGAACAGAGAACACTTGAAGAGGGGGATCGAGAGCAAAAACAGAGGGAGAAGTGATTCAAGAGTAGAGTTTTTACATTGGCAGTTTGAAAGTTTTGTTTTTTTCTGTTTTGTTTCATCCTGGCCAGTTAAAAATTTTTGTTATTTTTGTTTCATCCCGGCTACTGTGCTGCCTTGAATTTGTATCAATTGTGTCAAATGGTTGCTGTGAGAAGAGGAATCAGTGCTGATTGCTATTTCTATTAATCTCAAAATTCTTGTAAGTTACTTTGATTTTATTGAGATGAAACCTATTGATTTTGTAGTTCAATTAGTTAGCATGAGTAGCTAATTTCTTGACTAGGGCTGAGATAAAGCCATGATTAATTGTATGAGTATTATTCATATGATTCAAATGTTCTCTAAATTAATGAGCTGAAATGGTTGTTCTTCTCAATTTAATTTCATCGAATTCTAAGTTTAATATGATATTTGGATATTATTTATAATTTATCTAATGATAAATACAGGTAAAGATTTAAATTTCGTCTATTGATATGCAAGAGAAGATGAATTGTAATTCGAAATTTATGGGCTTGCATGCTGAAATTTTCCGTAAGAGAATAGATTGAATTCAAATTCTCTACGAGATAATCTTGAAAAACAATTGTTGATTTCGGATATTTGCTTCTATAATTATCATGTGTTGATTCTTATGCCCTAGTGTTTTAAGTTTTTTATTAAAGTTAAAATATTTATTTGCCAATTAAGTTTATAATTTCTTTCCTTAGATTACTCAACTGCTTTTATATTAATTGTTTAGTTAAAAATCGTTCAATCATTTTGATTGTTGGATAAGTAAGTTTGCGTAATCAATTATAAAAAAAAGTTCACATAATCATTTTTAGCCTTTGATTAGTAGTCGTTATAGTTAATTTAATCAACTTAATCTTTCGAAAGGGTAGAATTAGAGTTCCAAAAATACAAGTCCCTGTGGGTTTGACCTTGTAAATCGTACGACTATACTCTAATACGATTTGTGTCACGCCCGAATTCTCAAACCCCAATAATATGCGGAAGCGTTACACCAATAATGGTCGGTGGGGTAGGAATCTGGGACGGACCGAATACTCATTCTTCAACCTTCCCATTTAGCATAACTGGGTTTGTCAGGATCGTCATGACAGAAATAATATTCACGTACACTAATGTAAAATAACTAAGTAAAAAGAGTAATTATCTTATTACAATAATTTAAATGTTCTCACAAGTAAACAAGTAAATAAATGGCATACATGCCATAAAATCCAACATCATCAAATAAAAGAAATAGAAATAAAAGCCATCTAATCTTCCAGTCTTCAAGATCACCAACCTCCACGATAGAGAAACACTGGTCACTTCTTTTCTACCTTAATCCTTGCATCAGAAGATGCGTAAGTATTCCAGAGAAAATACTCAGTAGGATACAAAAAAAAACTCACAACAGAATAGGAAATTATGTGTCTCAATAATAAACAGGTCCAACAAACTCAGGACTAACTCTTACAGGATTTACTTACCTGGAAATGACACATCACCCGAAAACTTTCATTGATCAAAGATGGGTAAAATCAAGGTATGAATACGACTCCAGACTTCCAAAGAGTAAGGAGATAATTCAAGAATATCTGCTCTGGACAACCAAAGTGTCAGAGATACCAATTTCTTCTCTCTGCTCAGTTCACTTCCCCTATAGACTTCAATACCAGAACATCCTAGAGGTTCTTCAGAGGAACCCGGCCATGCTTCTAGGGATGCTGGCCTCATCAGTGCTTATGGGCACAATGGGCGGAGATTGCGGTCTTCCGTAATGTCGTATAATCTAAAGCGCACGCGTTGCTGTCATCGGCTGAACTACAGAGGTTCATAAATATCTGAGACCACCACGGGTCTAGCTATGGCTCGTGAGCATACTATGATCAAATCTAAGAGCGTTCAACAAAACTTTTAGTGGAGAAACAGTTTACGTAGAACTAGATCAGTCTAACCCTAATAAGGGTGCTCTCATGAAGAGACTCAGAAGATCAATTTTGGAGATCAGACTCTCCAAGGAGTACACTGGAATTCTCAACATTCAAAAGGATTGACTCACAAGAGTTGAATTAAGAAACTGGTATGTGCCTAAGCACGGGTTGACTCGAAACCGAAACTCTTCGGTAGAGACTCGTTCGATACCTTCACCTTGCACTATTCCAATCAAAACCATCCCTGGTTCTCAAGACTCTGACATGAAGTGTCTCATATAACTTAATGGTAGGGTTTAAGAGGATAAACCTAACCTTGAATCAAGGCTTCAAGGTATAAGAGTTGTGCGGTGTTAGGAACCGCAAGGAAAGACTCGGTAACCATGACGTTCTTAATAGATTGAATTACCTATTACATGATACTATCTTCATATCCCTCTAGATTTTTAATCAGTAATACCCTCCATGTGTTACATATATTATACGGTTTTAACATAGCGTATAACTTATGCTCTGCGAATGGACACTGTTATGTACACAACAGCCCCCTTTCCGGATTTACCACAATTTGAACAGAGCTTATGTGTCTCTGAAATTTTTATGACAGACAGCCCCATGTCTGTAGATTATTATTCAATTTACAGAATAATTTTCTAAATTTTTTGTATTTAGTTATGTATTTTCTAACATAGTTTACCGGCGTAGGATTAGTCCTGGCCGAGAGTACCATACTTAGCATTAACCCAATTTCTATCAGTTATTACTTGTTCTAACCCTAGTCAGGGTCAACCAGACTTAATACACTATCATCTTAGGCATTTACTAACTTCTTATCAGTCTCTTAATTAGATATTAAATTGTATATCAGTTTCTTATAAAATTATTTTACACTTAGCCTTATTAGATCATTAACCCGCAAACTGGACAGCTTCTCTATGACACCTCGGCTCCTGGTCAGACCTATTGACTAAGGTCTTTGAGTCCCACGAGTCCTGACCCATAAGGGTTTATGCTTTCCAATCATAAGTCTTCTTACTTGCCTCTTTTAAATTGTTCGAATCAATATACCCTATCAATTTAGATGTATATGACTTAAAGTGGACAACTTTTACAGTACACATAACCAAACCATACAAACACTAATGTGACTTAAAAGAACGCACAAAAACCAGCAAGATCAACTCATAAAGCTTGCTACTTTTTGTGTTAAAATTACATAGAATACATCAATATAGGATTACATGTATTAAGGCATGACTATACACCAAGTCAATTGACAAACAACAAGAAAGTGGACAACTTTTAGCAATCAGGCCCTTAAGCTACTTGAAACAGAGACTGACATGTAATTATGGACAGCAAATACATGGAACAAGATAAACAAATGGACAGCATACATCAGGGACGTCTCGATTGGATCATGCATGAGATGATTACAATATGAACCCATCGGTGTACATCATTCAATAAGCCAACCATACAAAGCAAGACAACTAATACCAGGCGGCAAGGATCAGCAATATCACGTATACATCAGAGCACGAATCCACATGAAAAGCTCATGAATATTGGTATAAACATGTGTGAAAAAAAGAGCATCTTACCTTGACGAACCGATACAAGTTAATCGTCAATCAGTTCGCATCCTATCTCACTTCTTCGCGAACTCCACACGAACCGAATCACCACACCAACACTCATCACTGGAGAAGAGTATTTGCTGGTTGGAAGAGGGGGAGGAGGACGTGATGAAGGAGTGAGAATCACCAAAGAGTGCTAGGGCAGCCAGTTCCAAAAGGGTGACCGTCCCCTCCCATGCATGGTTTATATAGACTATGCCACATGATCTCGACCGTTCAATCCCACACCATCCAAGGGTCATAAGGTGCTCCAGCCCATCCCTTCCAGCCAGGACGTGATCCTCTCCAATCACATCTTCGGTTATAACCTCCTTTAAGGTAGGGATTTATCTCATTTGAATTGTTACCAAATCAATTTTGTAACTACCCAATTAGGTGTCAATCGCCAAAATCTCATCCAATTAAACACTTGGCGCCATCCATAAGCATGGAAGGGCCAAGTCAGCCTTCCTACATGGCATCCCAATTATCTCCCCTAATTGCCTCAATTTTAGTTAATTAAATCTTTAAGAATAATTGAAATCCATTAATTACAAAATAAGGGTTGTAATACAAATTGCTCCCCACGATTTGGTCCTCCAAGTCGCAGGCCCAAGGGGTAGACCACGTCATCCATGAGAATGACGCATTAAGCATAGAGTCCACGTGGCTCTAGCTCTTAGTCCTCCTGCGTCTTAGAACAAGATTCTCAGATCAACGGTTCCGATGTCTCGCGTACGCTATGCGTCGCTCCACCATGCACGGTTCCTGTACCTGGCAACACGTCTATCTCGACTCCACCACAATTGTAATCACATGTGTGACCAGCCCTGATCTGGCACTCAAGTGGCTCTGGCGTCAGGTACATCCAGCCCCTAGTGTCATACGGGTCTTAGCGCCAGGTCTAGTTCTCGTGCTCGGGGAACCTGCCTAATCTGGTTAATCAATCCCATCGACCAACAAGTATCAAAATAGAACTCCACATACCAGATTGATATACCACACCAAAAATCACAACAGGTACAAAAACTTTCCTATTTTTAGACCAGTTTCCTAAAATAGCAGTTTTCAATAAATATACCGATTTTTCAGTCGTTACAATTTGTACACTTGCGAGTAAAATAAAAAGATAAATAAAATCACAACAAGTTTTTTATGCCGAAAGAAATTTGCTTAGGATAACTCAGTTATTTTCTTGCTTATTTTGAATTTTGCTCAAAATAATCTAAAAAAAATAAAAAACTATAAAATAAAATAATAGTAATAAAATCAATTAGTTTTAGGCTATTTGATAGTGATTTTCATAGATTTTGGTAGTTTATCCCTTCATGATGCATACTTCAATTTTTAAGAAGCTAATATACATTGAAAGCGTGAGTGGAATATAGGAGGATAGAGACACTCAAATTAGAAGTATCATTTCGTTACAGTCATATTGGATCAGATGCTTGAACTAATAAAACGCACTCACACACTCTAGTTAATAAAGTTATACCCTCTAAAAATGTGTTGAGTACTAATCTGTAGTGGAATAACTTTGGTCAAAGTCATCTGTTGATACAGTTATTATTGAGCTTAAACGATCATCATAGATTATTTGCTTAGCTTATGGCAGATAAAGGAAAGAAAGTAGGTCAAAAGTATAATACATCATTGGTAAAAAAAATGCAATAATAGCAAGCATTTTTTTCTCTTCTATCACACTTGTGAGACTATTACCTCTGTAGCACTGACTTGGGTATGATAGTCTAGAAAGCCTAGCCTGTTAACATGGCTGCTTTATTTGTTATATGATCAACATTAACTGATTCCCAGCCTGAAGGGGGAATTCAACCCAATGCCTTGAACATATTTCAGGAGTCATTGATTAAGGGATTATTAAACCTAAGTGTTCATGACAATAAAACATTGCATAGCCATAGAAAAAAAATGTGGTGTATTATTCTTTTGCATCTTAAATATGTTAGATAATTAGTTGAGACACATAAGTATTTGTTCTATCATGAACTTAGAGATTGAAATGACATTGTGGATTCTAATGAACTTTGACTAATAGGTCACATTGGATATATATAAAACAGAGATTTAGAGTGTATGGCTAAAATATTCTGCACTTTATTATTTAAATTATCATGACGTATCAGATTGAGCAAAAATTTTCAAGATGAAGGTGTAGAATAAAACCACTTGCTTAAGAGCTTCTTTATTCCAGTTGATTATAAATACAAGTATATGTGGTTAATTTCCTTAAGTATTGTGGTGTGTATTTAAAGGGATAATATGATTGTGTATTTTATAGTATTTAATTTAATTTCTTTCTCACAGATAAATAATATTAAATAAATATTTATGGGTAACATGGTTATAAACCCTCACGAGACTTCACTCGTCTAGCCAAGGACACCCAGGGCTTTAAAGGGCTTATTGCATAAGCTAAATGCAACTGTGATTCCCTACGATAGTGTCATTTATTTTTTCAAGTAATTTTTATGTTCTTATTTTTATTTTATTTTTTGTTTTGTTCGAAGACTAGCTAAATGTAAGTTTAATGCATTTGATATATCTTTCTACCTGTATTAGTCATAATTTCTAGTTAAAATAAAGATTATAAGTTATTAGTGCTATGTTGGTAATTAAAATTTTAATAAATAATTGTTCTTAATTAATTAATTTAAATATATTAATTAAATTTAATAAAATTATATTTTATTATGCATCTAAATTAAATTTAACTTTATTTATGGAAATTTCATGAGCTCGAGTTATAGTTTATTGAGTTATTGCACGTCAAATAAATTTTTATGTAAAGAGATCAAAGATCGGACAGTTAAGGTTTAAAGCCAATTTATTTAAAACTTGAGATCACTTGCAAAGAAGATCTAAGCCATTCATTTACATCCACGAAGAAGATTGTCCTACATATTTCGAATTACAGCTCATTTTCTCTTGAGTATCAATAGATGAAATAGACTGACAATTAGTACATAATAGTATCCGTACAGCATGGTTTTAAGCAGACCTCTCAGCTGCATCTTCGGACTTAACTTCAGACTTTACTTTGGCAGGAGCCAAAGGGGAAGGTGAGCCTTCTGCTCCTACCTCAGTTTTCAGGTCATTGATACTCTGCTCCAGCTCATCAATTCGGCTCCCCATCTCATCAAGTGCACAATAGTCAACAAAAACAAGTAATTCTCAAATGCTAACGTTTGAAAAACAGACTTCAAAGTTTAAATAAAAGAATTAAACAAGAAATTTTCCAATGAAATGTAGACAACATGGCAAGCACACAGAAAGGATATTCTTTGAGACAATATTTTCTGACATTGCCTGGAATCTGGATTGCTGCAAAAAAGAAGAATAAACAGGCATGTAAAGAAGTCGACATTACATATAAAAAATAAAGGTTTTAAATATATCCACACCATTTGCTGAAGAAGATTCTGCACCTGTAAAAAAATAAGAAAGATTATTTCAGACAAAGAAGAAATACAATAAGCAATTACATGTATATTATGAGCATTTTGATAGATTTAATAGAAAAGAAGAAAAATAATAAAAAGGTAAAATCGCTGATGTTTTTAGCAAAAGGCACTCACAAATGTAGTCATTTCAGCAGTGCTCTGTTTCGAATCTTCTGAGTCATGAGAGTCCTGTTAGCAATACTTATAAGAATAAAAACTTTGGAAAAGTTACACAAAAAAGGAGAGGCTATAAGAAACAGAAACAAAATCATATGCCACTCAACTTGTCCCTCGAATATTCAAATAAAAAATCCATGATCAAGAGAAGACCATCTAAAATACCGAATATAAAGAAAGAGAGACAAATATGTACCAAGTATATCAGTTAGATTTCTAAATGTTACAAATGTGTAGATTTGGACTAAAGCTGTCAAAAATACGCATGTGGATTGGTCCTGAATGACTCAAATGTATAATTTGAATGCAAGCATTCAATATTTAGTCATAAGAAAATTCTGCATAACATGGCGTATGGATAAAGGGCAAAATTGCACTTACCCACTATGAATTATGGCAAAAATGCACAAAACACTTACACAACATGAAAACATCCACAGAACTCCAATGTCGTAACCATTGAAATCTCTCCATTAACTTTTTCTTTAAATTCCTGCATGGCCCCTCTCCTCCTCCTTGGGTGGCAACTTCATTAATCTCTGTCTCTCCACCTTAAAACAGAGACATCTTAGAACAACTTCTCCATTAACTTCTTCCTGAGTGGAAGAACTGCTTCGGCTCATCTTTCCCTTCTCCATGCTGATGAAAATAAGAATTGAAAAAGGGCACTTACAAATTAGGCCATAGCCAAGAGATTTCACACTGCTGAAAATCCAGTAGCAGGTGAAAGTGCAACTTGCCATGGAAACTTCCCCCAACTGTCTTCTACTTTTCCCTGCACATTTCACCACCTGCTTCATCCTGGAGGACAGTAGTGATCCTCCCTCCGAGAGCAGCAGCTAAAAGTAGTAGCTAAGGAGATACTTCAACTAAGATGTTTTGGCGATTAAGAGATTTCAGGTTATAGCTTAAATTGACATATGTGATGCACAACTAAGTTGTGCAAGCTATTGAACAGATTCAACAACTAATTTGTTATCACGTTCTCGTGGTTACCAGTGCAGGTAGGGGTTAACATTGTGGTAAAGAAGAACAGGTTTAACAAGTAACTTGTCCTGACCACCATATTCCGATGGCCACATAGGAAGATGTTGCTTATATAAATTCAGTATATGATATGTGAATCCACCCAAATACAATATCCAAGTTTCCAGCAGAAAAGAGATGATAATAGTACAATAACAGAGACTGGTCATGAGTTTCTGAATTGAAAAAAGTAACCATACTAGGTAAGGTAAGGGTCTGAGACAGAAGGTTGCATATCTCCGATCAAACTAAAGAGAATGAAGAGGGGCTGATGCGGATATCTATAGTAATTTTCTATTTTAATAGGATTCTAATATAATCAAATTACTCTCTTAATTGAGTCCTAGTTTAAGTATATTACTTTATTTAGTAGATTTACGTTTTTATCTCATTTTTAATTAGGGTAGGTCCTTAATTAGTTTGTAAGTTTCCTTTTCACAAGTATATTGTAAGCCTATTTAAAGGCATGATAATCAATGAAAAAGTAGTTGATGATTTGAAGAAAAATTACCCTGTTCTCTCTGTTAATGGAGATCTCCGTTGGTGCCGAAGCCAACAAGCCCTGGTGTTGAATCCGGTGGTTGCTGTCCGGTGGTGATTCCGGCAGCCCTTCTGGAGGTGATTCCAGAAGATGCCTACTGGCCTCCGTATCATTCAGCCCACAATCCTTTTTATCCCGCCATCCCCTCCACTCCTCTTCCGTCACATGCTGTCCGCTATCAACTTGGTGGCCCATCAAACAACCTGCACCCCGTCCCTTCTCCTGTCACCTGGGATTTCCTACTTCAACAATCAATTGCTCTGAATGCCAAATTGGATGCACTGAATGCCAAATCTGATGTGCTCGTCCACGAGGCTGCCAAGATCAACGCTCGCGTCGCACGCCTATGCTCTCGCCTACCATCGGCTGTCCCAGATTCCACATCTGCCAGCCCAACACTTCCCGGGCTCCACATCCATCAGCCGTATGTGTCTGTGCCGATTATCCATGACCACGCGCCATGTGAACCAGACGAAGAGATCATTATGCCGGTCCATCAGTCGTGTGTCGCCGACTCTCCGGCCACAATGGCACATGAGACAGAAGACTCCTCGGCCACAATGGAACAAGAAAACGTGTCAAAAGGAATGATTTTTCCTTACCCGGACAAGCTCTGCATCGCCTCCCCAAAGATGGACGTGTCTCCTGAATCTCAGCTCGAGTTCTACCCTCCATGGCCGCCGCTCATCCTTGGCAGTACCTTTTCTTCTTTGTTCGATGGCCTCAAACTCTCTCTCGGTGCCAAAGTTCGTACCTTTTCTGCTCCAGTCATGTATGGTGCACACTACCACTACGCCGACACCGATTGGAGGATCATGCCGTCCGCCAGTGACTCTCTGCTTCACCTTCTCCGACCTCCACCCGATCCGCCGCCCTCTCCTCAGTCCGATCCACCGCCTTCTCCTCATTTTCGACGCCCTCCACCCGATCCGCCGCCTTCTCCTCCGCCCACCGAGGTTATTGTTGCAGCCACGGACATCTTCTCCCTTTTTCGTTGCCACGACCGACGATTTGCTTCGCCATGCCACGACCGCCGCCACATCCACTACGCACCTTGCCGCCGCCGCAGTCCACCATGCAACCGTCGCCGTCGACCATGCCACTGCCACAGTCGATCCTCACCATGCTGCCGCCCCGGTCGCATTAGGGCACTTCTTTTGCTGGGGTTCCCTTCGAATGATCGGCCCTAGTTTCCATTTCAAAAAACGTGACTTTGGGTTTGGTTGGGTTCGGGTTACTTTAGCCTCGGTTCACATTTATTCTGGCTGTTCCTTTTGGGCCACGGGTTTGATTCGGTTCGAGTTACTTTTGGGATGAACCAGCGATGCCCTGGTTTATAAT
Organism: Houttuynia cordata; assembly: GCA_039654745.1. Lineage (NCBI taxonomy): Eukaryota > Viridiplantae > Streptophyta > Magnoliopsida > Piperales > Saururaceae > Houttuynia > Houttuynia cordata. The sequence goes on along the minus strand of CM077505.1, from coordinate 45,133,104 downwards.
TTGCTTTCACCCGGGCCCATCTTTTTGTGTTTTCGTAGCCACAGTGCTGCATGGTCCTTTGCCAGCCTTTCAGCCATACTCGTCGGAGTCGAGTTTCTTTCACCCGTGGAGAATGATGCAGATATCTATAGTAATTTTCTATTTTAATAGGATTCTAATATAATCAAATTACTCTCTTAATTGAGTCCTAGTTTAAGTATATTACTTTATTTAGGAGATTTACGTTTTTATCTCGTTTTTAGGGTAGGTCCTTAATTAGTTTGTAAGTTTCCTTTTCACAAGCATATTGTAAGCCTATTTAAAGGCATGATAATCAATAAAAAAGTAGTCGATGATTTGAAGAAAAACTACCCTGTTCTCCCTGTTGATGGAGATCTCCGTTGGTGCCGAAGCCAACAAGCCCCGGTGGTGAATCCGGTGGTGATTCCGACAGCCCTTCTGGAGGTGATTCCAGAAGATGGCTGGCCTCCGTATCAGTCAGCCCACTATCCTTTTTATCTCGCCATCCCCTCCGCTCCTCTTCCGTCACATGTTGTCTGCTACCAGGGGCAATGAAGGAATTTAAAAGAAAGGCAGATTTTCACAGGTTGCAATAGAGGGGCAATGTGGAGGTTTTCATATTACATAGGGGTTATGTGCATTTTTCGCTTAATCCATGGGGATAAATGAAGTTTACCCTTGATAAAGAGATGTCAGTGTGAGAATACTCATAAAGAGAACAATAATCCAAAGAAAATGATTGCAGATAAATGATAACCAGTACATTAGCTGATTAATCATTATCGCTGAATTTACATACAACGAACATAATCTTTGATACTTGACTTACATGTTGGAAGCACAGTAACATCTATTACCAAGAACCAGCAAGGAATATATGAATTATTTTTTTCATTTCTTTCGACCCATTAGATCACGTCATGGCCATAGCACCTCTTAAATTTTGAGTGCAACCTATACTTCGAGTGTGATTTACAGAAGTTTCAATCCTTTATCCACTTTACCTAGATTATGCTAAGGTGTAAAACCCTAAGTACCATCACTCTTGTATAAATCTCTACACTAGTGTATGTTCTGATCAAAAGTCAGTGTTGCCAAAAGAAGATGTAAACCTTTAACAGATAAGACAAATCAGATATTCGACCCTTCCAATGACCATGGGACTGAGAGAGCACAGAATGGCAATAGACCATCTTAAATTTTATCTACAATTACTACAAGATGCAAGGTTCACCATTGTTTCAATCCCCCCTTCCCTTTATCTTGGTTTCTGAAAGGAGTGAAACCCTCGCTACCGGACTTGTTAGGAATTTCAACACTAGTACTGTTCCCATCAAAACTTTCATGTTCCCATATGAACCAACAGGGCTACTTCAAAAAGTAATAGAAAATAGATACGGTAATTAAATAATTGGCCATGCATATAGCAGTTGCTTTTTAGGTACAGCCACTCAAGCCCTTCTTACTGAACATCATAATAAAGAAACAATATCGCATGTAACGACATGGAGTTCATGTAATAAAAACCCAACAAATATTAGGCAATATATTATAACAGTAGTACATCATCTACATGGAAGCAGAAAAAGGTCAATATTACCCTTTAGGATCTGATGAGGCAATAAATATGGATGCACAAAAACAGTGTAGTTTTGGAAAAGAAAACACATAAACAGACATATATTCATCCGCAAGTAAAAAAAACTACTCCATTCTCCGCATTACATCCAGTGCAACCACAGCAACAACATTGGATGGAACAAAGCACCTCCATACACACAACAAAAAACCCAGTTTTCCTAATTGGGAGAAATCACATATTTGTAATGAAACTAGGCAACGTCAGCTACATATCAAATTAAAGACGAATTAAACAGAACCTGCAGTTTGAAGAGAACCACACAACAAGAAATCACATCAACCGCCTTACATTCATACCAAAGTGAACAAACTACACCATTTCTCTCATTACATCCAGTATAACTATAGTAACAAAATCAGAGAAACCAAGCATCTCCATCAATCCACACCCAAATGTAAACCCAAAACCAATAATCAACAAACCCAGTTTCCCAAATTGGGAAAAAAAATTACATATTTGCAACAAATCTAGAAGATGTAAGCTACGTATCATACTAAAGATGATTTAAACAGCAATAAATCACATAAACAGCCTTACATTAATACCAAAGTGAAAAACTACACCATTCCTCTCATTACATCCAGTATAACCATAGTAACAACATTGGGCAAATGAAGCATCTCCATCAATCAAAACCCAAATCTAAACACCAAGCAGAAAACCCAAAAACCATGTTTCCAAAATTAAAAGATATCAAAGATTTGCAACGACTCTAGGCAACATCTCTGAAATGTCATAATATCTAAGTACTCCCCCCGTCCTGTTTTAGATGCTCCATCTGGAAAAATGTTCTTTTTTATTGGATAGTGGGAACCCCAACTAATAGGGTGGAATAAGAGGTTCAAAATCCACAAAAATTGAGTATATGGAGGATCTAAAACAGGATTATCCTCTTTTCCAGATGGAGTATCTAAAACAGGACGGAGGAGTATTAAACAGTTAGGTACTCCGTCCGCAATTAGTACTAACATTTGGCTTTCTAAAACGGACCAAAATCAGTTCATTTCTGGATAACCAAATGCTAATACTAATTCCAGACCAACGGGAGTTATATAATATAGCAATGAGAACAACAACAACAACAACAAAAAACTAAAAGTAGGAATAGATTTAAATTTCACTAACCATTTTGTGAGAAGCCTTATTCTGCAACGGAAAGCGGCGTACCAGTTCAGCCTGATAGGAAATTAGAAGCAACAATTTAAAACGAGAAATGAGAAGCAAACATCGGCTGGCTAAGGTAACCATATACTGCAAACAAACCCTTGGAGGAAAAAGGAAGAGCGGAGGACACTTGTGGCGGAAGACAAAGACAAATGCTACACCCGGTCGCCCAAGACCCGCTCTCTTTTTCGCTGCCACTTAGCAACTTTGACATGCAATACCGCCAAAACTACAAGATTCAGGGCAGTCAACACAAGCACTCGCGGGAAAACTAGTTATGCGACAACCATATCATCTAAAACTTCTTCAAGTTGGGATCGCACCCATTAAAGGCTATCGTGCTCGGGAAAGGCCTTAAACACTGTTACCACTCTGCCGCCTGAGCTTCAAAAAAATAAAAATACATCATTGCCTAAGAGGGCACACATATTGGAGGACAGGAGTCAAAGGATGAAACTTCTCAAGCCGCTGTACTCCACCAAAAGCCGCTGTACTTCACGAAAGGAGAAAAGAAAGACAGAAAGAAAGCCTGAAAGGGAGAGATAGCCCGTGCTCCGAAGATAGGTAACGCCGAGTCACAAGCAACGAATTACGTATCCGATATCGGTAAAATATTAGTCGGCATATGAGACAAAATATCATAGATATATAGGAGATATTTGTAAATAAATATATAGTCAAAAACTAGTTTTATCATATATTTTCACAACTTCTAAAATAAGTTATACTAATTCAGACAAAGCATAGATTACAAAATATGCATATTAAGATAGGAAACAAATAGGAATGCTATTTTTTTAATTTTTTTTAAAATATTTTTTTAATAGTAATATATAACCGATATATCGGATATAGAATTCTTTGGTTACAAAGAGGGAAAACACCTTTAGCTAAGAAGAAGGAAAACCGAAAGTGCACATGAGGTTGGCCGTGATAAAAAAAAAGCCCGAGGAATAGCAAACGGAGGTGTTGATTGAAAAAGGGTGATTTTGGAATTAAAAAGACAAACAACAAAGAGAAGACCCCGTATTAAAATGAAAGAATAACAGAATATGTGGCAACTTTTCATTGGCAGCGAGAAAGCAAGCGGGTTTTAGGCGAGCGGTTGTGGAGTGAGAGTGGGCGAAAGCAAATGAAATGGGAGAGGGGACAAAATCCCATGGTTCAACATGTACTTCAAGAGCGCAGCTTAAGGTGCTCCCTTTTTCTTGTATTCTTTTCTATTTGCTCTTTCTAATGGACAAGACCAAATAAGGGTTATACGCGTGGCTCATGTAGCTGTTCGGTCTCTCCAATGCACCAAGTACATTTATGCACCTTATGACGGGGGATCTGGATACATATATGGGATACGGGACATGGGCACGCTACGATATGATAAGGGTGCACCGATACGTCAATTTTCAAAAAATTAGAATACAATACAAGGGGTATAGTTGTATAAAAATATCATTTTTTTTACATGTATTTAGGTATATTTAGGTTAACTCTTGTATTAAAAGCTTGATTATAATGGAAAATATTACATTTTGTTTGATGTTTGTATTACCTAATTGAATTTTGTTGAAGTAATTTAGAGTTGGGGGAGAGAGGGCGAGAGCACAATAGGACGAGGCCAAATGAAATGGGAGAGGGGACAAAATCCCTTGGTTTTTGGCTACAGCCTGTGTTGGTGAGGTTGCGGGTAGGGGACTATTACGGCTGTTCTATACGTTTTTGTGCAGGCTAGATGTCAAAATCGGAGTCCAAGTGATTCTACTGCTAGTGTATGCGTCAAAACCTAAATGAAACTATCTCTTGGACATGTAGTAGAATGGTTCTACAGGACTTAACCATTTTGTCTAGAAAAAGATCTTCATGACGTAACCAATGTGGTTAATTATTACAGCAAAAGCTAATTTAGGCATATTGAAGGGAATTACAGAGGAAATAGTGTAACCATAATTAGAGGGATTTGTGGATGTCACTAAGGGCAATAATTTGAATTAAGCATTCGAAACAGAGATTAATTAGTCAAAAATTTAAAATGGTATACCTTCTACACTTGAGTTATGATGCTCGGTGACGAATACATTTCAAATAATCCAATTACGTGTCAGGCTCCTATATATCCTCATTCTGGTGCAAATAAATCTAATGAAAATATTCTTGAGGAGATTTTTTTTAGCTTTTTTGCTTTGTTCAGTGGCTAGGATATGATATATGTATGATATTCACATTCACACATGGGCAATACAAGGATTTTAACCAAAATTAGTGTATTTATCTTTTGGAAGAGTGAACATTAGATATCTCAATAAGGGTTGGGACCACTTTGCATGAGAATCCAATGCAACTTTAAATTCACATATGATCTTGATGTAAACCGTAATCTACATGAGAATCTATCGTAGGAGAAAAGAGGAGAAAGAGTAGGATTAAAGATAAGAAAGACTAAATCAAATTAAACTAAAAAATAATTATTCCATTGATTATTGATTATTGATTAGGGAAGACCCCTTTACATATTTTATAGGCTCTTAAACCATAATCCTATTTAACATATGATAGACTCTAAACTATAGTCCTAATTGGCATATAAGTAGTCTAATCCTAATTCTAATCCTAATAGAGTCAAAATATTTATCAACACTTCCGCATCACCTCGTCCTCGAGGTGCTTTTGTCTTGTTGCATCAAATGCGAGAATACGAAAGGCACAATTTCTATGGCGGAACCACCTATATTCCAGAATACGAGTCGCTAAGAATCCACTTAAGGAGAAAACTTCGGATAAGAAAACATACCACACAATCTATGGCCCTTCGAATTTTTTTTTTTTTTCGAAAAAAAAACTGAACCAACCCAAGGGTAAGTTGTTGAACCCGTTTTTTTAAACCAGCCCAAGAGAGATGTTTAACCATCCCGGTCCACTTGTGGACCAACTCGACAAAAGACCAGTCGTGCTGTCATCTTCCTCAAATAGAAACAGATGGGTGTCAACCCATGTGAGCGAGTGGCTGTGAGGGAAGAGGCATGTACGACGGCAGAGGTGGCTAGAAATACGATGGCGACAGTGGCGGTGAAAGGCGGAGGAGACAGTGCGATGGTGGCGGGAACGACTGCGACAGACGAGTGAAAGTTCCATGCGGCAGCGGTGAAGGGAGGTGAAGCACAGTCGTCGAAGACAAGATAGGGGGCCGAAATGTGGGGGCTTCGGTGGCAGTGGAGGCTGATCCAACCGGGCGGAGGGTGGATGAGTCGAAAAGGCACCACCTTGGCGATCTTGGCAACAGAGGTGACGCGGCGGCGGATCTGGCGGTGGTCGCAGCTAGGGCTGTTCCCGGACCGGACGCGGACCAGACAGAGGTTGTCCATGTCCGCGTCCATGAGAAGCTGTCCGGTAAAGTATTGTCCATGTCCGGTTGTCCGGAAGACACGGACATGGACACCCCCCCATCACTCACCCTCACCTCCCCCCCCTCACAGCTGTCGGTATCCCCCACCCACCCACCTGTCACTCACCCCACCTGTCCCTAAACTCCCCCCCCCCCCCCCCCCCAACTTGCAATTCACACTCACCCCCCCCCCCCCACCCTCCGGCTACCCTCATCCCCCCCCCCCCCCCCCAACCTGCAACTCACCCTCACCACCACCCCCCCTCACCCTCCGTCCTCCGCCACTTGCTGGACCTCCTCCTCCACCCCCGCGTGGCCCTCCTCCTCCTCCACGGCTCCACCCCTGCAGTCCTCCTCTGCCACCCCCTGTCTCTCCCCTCCCCGCGACCATCCTCCTCCTCCTCCACCCCCACGCCCCTCCTTTTTCCACCCCCACCCTGCCGCCCGCCAAAAAGGAGGGACCTTTCCTCCTCCTCCACCCCTGCGCGGCCCTCCTCCTCCTCCACGACTCCACCCCTGCAGCCCTCCTCCTCCTCCAAACCCGCAGTCCTCCTCCGCCACCCCCCGCAATCTGCCTTTCCTCCTCCACCCCGCCACCCCTCCTTCTTCCAGCCTCGACCATGGCTACCGCCTCCCCTGCTACAGCCCCTCCTCCCTCCTCCTCCACCCCGCCGCCCCTCCTCCACTCCTCCTCGGACCTCGGACAGACGGCTGTCCGAGGTCCCTTGGCCGTGTCCGTGGCCGAAATCCACGGACAACTCTTCTAGGCGCGGACACGGCCACGGACACTTCGGACGCAGACGGCCCCGCGGACGCAGCCGTCTGCGAACAGCCCTAGTCGCAGCTCGAGGTGGTGCGCATCGCGACCGGAAGAGTCTGTCAATGCCTGACTTGTCGCAGTTTTGGCGGCAACGTAGTGCCAAGCGGAGATGGTGCAGGCGGGCATGGCGGTGGTGGCTGTACAACTGGGAGAAGAAAAGCGGTGCCTTTGTCGCACGGCTGATGTCGATAGAGGGAGGTGGCGGTGTTGGGCAGAGGCACAGTCGCAGCCGACATAGGGAGAGACAAATCGCCAATAGCAGGTGTCTGGATGGCCGCATCCATGGGCTCCGACAGATCCGAAGGAGAAGGCACCGCCAAGGAGGTAGCGGACACGACGCTGGTGGTTGGGAGAAAGGGCTCGACGAAAATCAGTGGCGCCAACGAGCCAAAGGCGGGCGATGGGACGAGCCCAGACAGGGTTGAGTATGCAGCGAAGGTTCCCGACGATGCTATGCCCCACCAAGACGACATGCCAGACGGTGGCAAGTGCATGCAGGTGGGGAAATACGTTGATAAAAATGAGGTCAAGAAGGTGGCAAAGCTCGGAGGAGAAGCCAACACAGAAAGGTGATGCAAGTAGATACTTCATTTGCTCCCTGCCGAAGCCTCGATTCATTTGGAATATGATTTTCATGTGAGACTCTAGAGGATTGCACTTTGTGCCATCTACAAAGAGTTTGCAATGTGGGACATTGACGAATTAAGTAAGGTAAGATACATGACTCACAGACTTCGCCACATTAAGGAGTAAAATCTCTTTTATAAAATCGTGGAAGTTCTTTTGGCATAGGGAACTCCGGGTGGTGATGGGTTTGAACCTATGTAATTTAGGTGGTTATTTTCTGGGTAATAAAACCACAGTGATCGTGATTATTGAACTTCATTCCAAAGATGAATCTTGCAACTCTTCTTTCCTGTGACTTTCCAAACTATTTTATGGATGACTACGATGGAGTTATAAATTTGAGATCCTCTAAAAAGACAGGATTGCTTAGAGTCCTAGTGAACAAATTAACATTCCATGGTTAAGATTTTGTGACCCCGTAGCTATTCCAATATCAAAATGGAATTGCATTTGTAGGCCCACCTCATTGAAGAACTACCTTATCTTAAATATCATGGATTTTAATAGTATAATACATATATATATATATATATATATATATAGAGAGAGAGAGAGAGAGAGAGGTTTACATGATACTGATCTCATGTAGCTTGCATTAGCCAAGCCATCTCCATCTATCTAATTAGATCACTGGTAGGTAAGTGTAAACCATCACCACCGTCAGCTCTTGATCTGACGATTCAAAATCTAACCACCCAAAAGGTTGGCCTCATGCTCTTATATGAGAACGATCTCATATAAGCCCATCTCTCTCTCGCTCTCTCTACATATATAAATTCATGAAGTTGATCGTTTTACTCCACACGTTCCTATATTATAGCAATTCTGATATTTTTAAATGGTAGGATTTTAATCTACAAAACTATAAAAAATTTATCGTATCCAAAGAAAAAAATGATATTGTAGGGCCCACCATTTCAAAATGGAATTTCATTTACAGGGTCCAGCTCATTGAAGAGTCCACATGTTCTTTTAGCCTATCTTAAATATCATCATGGAGTTTATCTTTTGACTCCACATGTTCTTATAATATAGGAATTCTGATTTGTGATAGAGGTAGCCTCCGGTCGACGGGAGAGAAGCTCTCTCTAGTCGACCTCTTTACTGACATCGGATGGTTGAGGCGGTTTTTTTAAAAAATCAGCCCTAACTTCCATTACCCCTCCGCCCTCGAGCCCTCCTCACCCTCCTCCCCCGTCGCCTCTCCTCCGCCATCGTCACCCTCGTCGCCCCTCCTCCGCCCTCCTCACTCGACTCCCTTGTCGCCGCCCTCGTTGCTGTCCCCATCTCTCCCTCACTCCTCCCTCGTCGCTGCCCCCATCGCCCTCGTCTCTCCGGACCTGCCTCGTCGGCCCTCCGTGCAACCTCCTCCGCCCTTATTGATTTCCAAAGTTATAATTTTTATTTTCTAAATGCTATTTATTCCTCCTACTTTCCACTCCAAGAAGCCTACTCCTCCCTCCTTGACCTCTTAGCTTTCCAGTCGACCTCGTTCGAGGGCCGACAAGTCCATGCCCATGCCCACGTCATTGTGACTCTGAAGCATGAGTTCTTGAGCACCAAGATTGCCTTCATGTTTGGGGAATGTGGGTCTCTTTGGGATGGCCGATACCTGTTTGAGAATATGTATCACAAAACAGTTTTGCTTAATGAGGACCTGCAACTGTTGCACAACGAAAAATTGTTTGCTTTCTGATTGCAAGTACTCGATTTTGAAAGGTGTGATATTTATTTTCTGAATGCTATTTTTTCAGCTGTTAATCGGAATGCTAATTCATATAGTTCTCATTAACCTAACTTTTTACAACTTATTTCGTGTTATTATTGCAGTTTGGTGTAATTTGGAGCACACACTTCATTTAAATTGTTGGTGTATGCCTTAAATTGGTCAAACAAGTGATATCTAATATCTGCACCAGTCTCATCAGCAAGCTCCCGAGCCTGAGGAGTAACTTTGAGGTTAGTAACTATGATTTATATTTAGAGGGTGATGGATGAGAACAATGTAATACACAAGGACCACTATGTAATATGCTTGAGGTTAGTAATATGCTTGATGTCAGTCCTCTTAATGTTCCAGTAAGCTATAGGCATATTGAAGAATATGCAATAGGGTACTTCTATTTCAGTTGAGATTAAGATACTTGAACTATGAATGCTAGTAAATAAGAAATAAGTAAGCAGGACAAAAATAATTTGGATTCAGCTGAAGGCGTGAGCAGAAGATTGTTCGATGTCTAGGGGGTATTTCACCCGGGCATCATCTGCTTCAAATGTTACACTACTAATTATGAGTTCATCTGCTGCTGTTGATATTTTTCTTCCATGTTACACTATTGCACAGTTGCAAGTGAAGAGAACATTGAAAGTAAGACTCTGCTGTCTTCTACCTCACATAATATGACTTTTGTGCAACATGGCGAAAAAAGTGTTGTCTATGCAAATATAACTTTGTGCTTGTTGTCGCCATACATGTTAAAGTGTACATGGGTGATAGATGGCGTTTAGATTTCAAAATTCGTGCAATGAAACACATCGAAGTTTGAAAGCTTTAAAGCGATGACTGATTTTTTTGATAGATTGGGATTGCTGGAGTTCGTGCTGACACCCAAATGAAGAAAACAAAGACAATAGAGGATGATTGGGCTCTAGTTTGGAATGAAGAATTTACCTTCCCCCTGACTCTTCCTGATCTTGCACTGCTAGGAATTGAAGTTCATGCGTATGATGTCCCAGAAAGATGACTTTGGAGGCCAGCTATCATACTGTTGTCAGAGCTTAGGACGGGCATTCGAACAGTTCCACTTTTTGACCGAAAAGGAGAGAAGTTTAAATCTGTCAAACTTCTTATGGGGTTTGAGTGGATTTGAGTTTATTCTTCACTTCTAATTTTCAGTATGCTGTTCAGCAAGCTGTTTGTTGTGTGTATCTTGATTTCATTTTCGAGCTGTGTACAGAAAAATTAAGGATGCTGTGGACTTGTATTTGAAATTTTCCTTTATTGCCGGTGCGTGTTGTATGCATGTAATGTGTGATTTATGTCTACAAATAATGTAATTATGTCTTTTTACACCCCAGTAAGAGCATATATATTCTTTCTTAATCCATCTGGTGTAAGTGTTTTCAAAAGAAAGGAATTTGAAATTTATTGTTAACTTGTTGGTTCTGTAGTCTACACTTATACAGTTATAAACTAGTTTGAACCACTTGAACTGCAATTTCATGTTCATCTCGCCGTTAATATAAAAAACTTAAGATAATGGTTGTAACTAGGTCTGACCGGGCATGACCTACTTTCAGTTTGACATCCTACTCTATTTGCAAAAAAATTGCCATTAAAAGGTATCACATATCCTCATTTTTGGTCGTGGAATATGAGGAAGCTTCACAGATCCACTAAAACGCTTGTCCTTCTGGAGGTCATAATTTTTCATCACAATTTGAAGTTCAATGGTTTCAGTGAACTTCAGGCCTCTTTCTTTGCCATCACCAACTACGATAGTGATAGCTTCCCTCAGAGCATCATTCTGTAGCTTACTGGAGTCACATGCATCACTCTGGAGCTTACTGCAGTCACAAGCATAATACACTTCCTCTATCATACTATCACTAAGCCCTTTGCAGTGACTCCCAAGTAAAAACAAAAGCAATATACTGCATTCTTTTACACTGTAAATACATGTTTTATGGAGACACACAACATAAACATACTAAAAAAAAATGATCCCTAAACATGTAAAAAAGGGTCATACAAAACCACGTATTTTAGAAATGTAATTGGCTTGGGAGTGATCAACATCGCCAGAAAACTAAAGAGCAGCACAATAAATTTTAATTGACAGATCACCTGTGTAAAAGAAAGCCACTCAGATGTTTCGATGTACAATAAGATAGACATGCCTTTTTCCATTTGAGGATTAATAACAAATTATTCTAATTCCAATAGATTAACCTAATTTTGCTGATCATACATACATGTGAAATGAAACAATAATACATATGCCACCCAATTTCTGCAGTTGTTGAATCCATCAGTCATTTCTGCAGCTCAATGAAAATGCTCGATAATTCAGTTCTTTCCTGTCATCACCAGAAAAGTTCGTGGCTGTCCCAAAAATGTTTCCTTCCATTTGCACCCAATTCAAGATTATAGCTACTGTTTATAGCCTCAGATTCATCACCCATGAATCTGAGGAATGAATCTGAGGAATGCCATATAGACAGGTGCCATCATTAGCTGAAAAGCCTCAAAATGTAAACAAACAAAAATAGTATCCCAAAATAGTTGAATACCCGAAGAAAGAAACAGCAAAAGTGAGTACAAATAATTATAATTATAGAGAGATGGCACCAATTCCATGAAGATCCCTGACTACGATTGAGTAGAGATGCATAAATCATATCAGTAGCCAAGAAACAAATGAAGAGAAAATTTAAAGGGTGTTTTTTTTTCTGTAACTCACAAAAAACAGAACTTCACTTTGGGCCTCAGTACCGGGTTTAGCTAGAATTGAGACAGGTTCTCCCCCTATAATTGTAAATAAGAATTAAAATGCGAGCATTATAGTATACAATAAGCTTCCACAAACCAATCCAGTATACCATATTGTTAACTATATTCTTCACATCTACTTGCAGCTTCCATTTCACACCCGAGCAAACAAACTTCACCGTAAGGACAAATTTTAATGCACAACTTTTCAGTACTAGATTGAATCATCAAGCAAAAATATCAAATATAGAACAAGACAAGGACTTCTTATCATAAGACCGAAAAAGGAGATGAAAAATGTAATGAAAAATTAACTAGCATCCCACAATGGTACATCCTTGTAGGTGAACAATTTCTTTATCAATTACACAGAAGAATTTGATTACACCTAAATTGTTTCACACTTTTGCACTGGTGGATGTATAAAAGCACTATATATGCCTATCTACCATAAAAAAGCACTATATATGCAAATTAATTTAAACTGCGACTGCCCCTCCTAAACTAAGACGCATCATTTTGCCAGAGCCTACAGAAGTTTTTTCCCTCCAATAAACCAAACAAGTCAAAAAAAATAAATTAAACCGAGCTCCATATACAAGTTAGGTTCATGCATAAATCTGCATCAACCTAAACAAAACAAATCTGAGTGGATAAACATGATTACTGTTGGGTTTTTGTTATGGAATGATAGGCCCATATGTGTTAGATGGGTTTTGGTTTGGGTAGATAAGCCCAAATTAAATTAGTGGTGAGAGCCCACTAATGGAAATCCATCTAAGGCCCATATTTGACTGAGTGATTGAAATAGGATTAATAATAATTTAATATTAATTTCTGCTAAGTTGATTGTGCTAAGTTAATTGTTAGATTCCTTTAGTCCCACATAGGAAGTACACTTGACTGTGATAGAGTATATATGAGAAATGAATCTTTCTCTATGTATATCTTATGGTTGCGGAGACTCTCCCCAAAATGTTGGTGTACACATTCGTTTGTGTACCTAAAGGTACACACACACACGCGCGCGTGGCGTGGGCGAATGGGCGCATTGTGGCGCTTTAGAGGCGCACTTAGCACTTTGCACTGGCATCTCACTTCTAGAGCCTTTGATTTTGATCAAACGGCTAATCATTTTGTGAAAATTAGGAGCCGATCGATCGCCTATATTAAAGCGATCAATCGCTAAAGTGATCGATCAGTTTAATTGACATCATCGATCGCTAAAGTGATCGATCGGATTGAAAGTGATCGATCGTATCTACTGTGATTTTCGCAAAACGCTAAAATCACCCGAGGAGATCGATCGCCGATGCAGTTACATGCGATTTTTTGCTGTTTTCTTCTTAAAGTTGTGCCATTTCTTTACAGAAAGAACCCAATTGAGTATTCTATATAATATGAACAGGAAAAACAAAAAAACATATATAGAAAACACAAATTTCTCTTGGTTTTCTCTTCCTTCTTCATTGGTGATTCTTCTTTCAACAAAAGGCAACAAATTCTTTTCTCTGAGTTCAAATTTGACGAGAAGAAGTGCACCGCTTGTCAAATTGGTCTGTTGTATCTTGGGAATAGATTGCTGGAGAAAGCCCGTGCACGAGAGGGTGGCAATATCTATTTTGAAGTCATTAGTGTAATCGTTGTGCCTCGGTTTCTATTTCAGGTTCTATTTGAATATAAATCAACACCAACAGGTAACATGCATTCCCTCTTGAGTACTATCATATATATTTTCCAATAGCTCAAAATAGATATTCTGCTATGTTGATTGTACTGTTATCATGGGTGTTGATAAATCTCTGAAGCCTGATAAATTTGATGGAAAGTATTTTAAGCGTTGGCAAAACAAGATGAGGTTTTGGTTGACTACGCTTAAAATTTTTTATGTGATTACTGATCCTAAATATGTTGTGAATCCTGATGAGTATGAACCTGACAGATCTGCCAGTTCTAAATTCCAGCAAGACAATGATTTGTGTCATGGTCAGATTTTAAGTGCATTGAGTAATGAACTGTATGATCTACATTATAATACTTCTTTTGCCAAATTACTGTGGGAAGCACTTGAAAAGAAATTTGGAAAAGAGCATGTGGGAGAAGAAAAATATGTGGTTGGCGAGTATTTCGATTTTAAAATGGTTGAGGACAAATCTGTCCGGGACCAAGTTGTTGAAGTACAGAACCTTGTGTCGAAGATTGTGGGGAAAGGTATTGCCATAGATGAGAGACTACAGGTTCCAGCCTTAATTGATAAACTTCCCCCATCATGGAGTGACTTTCAGGTTACCCTAAAGCATAAGCGAGAGGCTGTCTATGGATGATCTGATTGTTGCTATCCAAATTGAAGAGAAACATAGAGAGAAATATAAGGGTGTTGTCTCTTCTAATGAAGCAAGTGCTAATGCCAATGTTATTGAGGGACAGTGGCCAAAATGGTTTAGTAAGAAGAAGAATAAGAAGAGGAATAACAAGAACAACAGAGACAACAACAACAATCACCTGAAGCCTAATGTTAAAATCCAGAAGAACCAAAAGAAAAAGGGTTGCTATGTGTGTGGTGTAGTTGGACACTATACAAGGCAATGCCGAGAACGCAAGGATAACGAGAAAGGGTAGCAAAACAGAAATGGTGCAAGCTCTTCTCAAGCTAACGTGGTAATATCAGGGACTGGCTTTGCTAGGACCAATGAAAGGTTAGTTGTTACAATTCCTGAAAATTTATTTGGCAGGTCAACCTATGGATTGGTGGGTAGACACAGGGGCTCCTATCCATATTTGTAGTGACGTTTCATCCTTTTCTTTCTATCAGGAAGTAAGAGGAAGAACTGTGACTATGGGCAATTCCTCGGTGGCACAAGTTTATGGAGAAGGAAGAGTTGGTATTCACTTCACTTCGGGGATCATATTGTCTCTTCATAATGTGCAACATGTGCCAGATGTCAGGAAGAACCTTGTTAGTGGGGTGCTTTTGAGACGAGATGGTTTTAAATTAGTGTTTGAGTGTAATAAAGTTGTAATTTCTAAACATGAAACCTTTGTTGGAAAATGTTATGCTTGTGATGGATTATTTAAACTAAATGTGTTGGCTTGTAATAACTCTAAGTTTAACTATGTGGATAATATTTTGTTGAATGTTGAATCTCATGATTTGTGGCATTATCGACTTGGGCATGTAAATTTACAAAGTGTTAAAAGGATGATGAATCTTGATTTAATTCCTAGATCATATGTGAATACTCTTGGTAAATATGAAATTTGTGTTCAATCTAAACAACCTAGGAAACCATATAAATCTAGTCATCATGCTTCATCTCTTTTAGAACTTGTTCATAGTGATATATGTGAACTGAATGGTCATATGACAAGAGGAGGAAATAGATATTTTATAACTTTTATAGATGATTTTTCAAAATATTGCCATGTTTATTTGCTTGCTACAAAAGATAAGGCTTTTGAGAAATTTAAGATCTATAAGAATGAGGTTGAAAATCAAACGGATAGGCGGATCAAGAGAGTGAGATCTGATCGTGGTGGAGAATATTGTTCCTTTGATTTTAGTAAATTTTGCGAAGATCATGGAATTATTCATAAAACTACAGCGCCTTATACACCTCATATTTTAGTAAATTTTGCGAAGATCATGGAATTATTCATAAAACTACAGCGCCTTATACACCTCAATCTAATGGAGTGGCAGAATGGAAAAATAAAAATTTTATTGATATGATTAATTCTATGCTCTCTAGTTCTGGTTTACCCAAGAACTTGTGGGGAGAAGCTTTACTTTCTTCATGTGTGATCTTGAATAGAGTGCCTTATAAAAGTAGTTAGAAAACTCCTTTCGAGTTAATGAAGGGAAGAAAACCAAGTTTAAATTTCATCAAAGTGTGGGGATGTCTTGCTAAAGTAAAAATTCATAATGTGAAGATTTATAAACTTGGTTCTAAGACTTTTGATGGTGTATTTATTGGATATTCACAAAATAGTAGTGCATATAGATTTTTGGTGTTGAGGTCAGATCGAATGGATTATGTGCCTAACACTATTAAAGAATCTGATGGTGCTATATTTTATGAGAATATTTTTCCTTGGAAGGAAAAGACAAAGTCAGTTGTGTAAGACCAACCTAGTACATCATTAAGTCCTATTATTGAAACCAATGTGTCTTGTACTAATGAGGAGGTTACAAGGAGTAAAAGACCTAGAATAGAAAAGAAATTTGGAGGATGATTTCTATACATACTTAATAAGAGATGATCCTTTGACTTATGAAGATGCTATGGCTTCTAGTGATGCTTCTCTTTGGAAGGAGGCTATATAAAGTGAGATGGATTCTATATTAAGTGATCTACCTCCAGGGTCTCAACCAATTGGATGCAAGTGGATTTTTAAGAAGAAATTAAATCCTGATGGATCCATTGAAAAGTATAAAGCGAGACTCGTTGCCAAAGGGTATAGTCAAAAAGAGGGTCTAGATTACTTTGACACATATTCTCCTGTGACTAAAATTACCACGATTCATGTGCTTATAGCACTGGAAGCCTATTATCATCTAGAAATTCATCAAATGGATGTCAAGATAGCATTCTTGAATGGTGAATTAGAGGAAGAGATATATATGGATCAGACAGAGGGATTTGTAATTCCTAGTCAAGAGAAGAAAGTATGTAAATTGGTTAAATCTCTCTATGGTCTTAAGCAGGCTCCTAAACAATGACATGAGAGGTTTGACAATGTAATTGTATCTAAACAATGGCATATGACGGATAAATATCTTTATTTTAAACAATCAAATAATGCTTATATTATTTTATGTCTTTACGTTGATGACATACTTATTGTTGGTAATGATGTGAATGAGATTCTAGAAACTAAAACTTTCTTGAATGAGAATTTTGATATGAAGGACCTTGGACATGCAATGTAATTCTGGGAATTAAGATTCACAGGACTCCAGGAGGCATAGTGTTGAGTCAGTCACATTATGTGGAGAAAATACTCAGGAAGTATGGTTACTTCGAGTGTAAACCTATGAATACCCCATATGATCCCACGTGTAGGTTGAGGAAAAATTATGGGGATGGTGTGTCACAACTTAAGTACTCATAAATTATTCGAAGTTTGGTGTATTTGGCTAATTGTAGTAGACCAGATATATCCTATGCTGTGGGGAGACTTAGTAGATACACTAAAAATCCGGATGAATCTCATTGGAGAGCCATTGAGAGGTTGCTCAGATATCTTAAAGGTACAATGTACAATGTATTACAAGGATTTATATTCCCACTGTATTAGAAGGATATAGTGATGCAAATTGGATTACAGATTTAGAAGATACTAAGGTCACTAGTGGATTTATATTCACTTTATGTGGTGGAGCAGTAGCTTGGAAATCAACCAAGCAGACCTTAATTACTAGGTCTACCATGGAGTCAGAGTTAGTGGCTCTAGAAATGGCCGGAGGAGAGGCTGAATGGCTTAGGGACTTGTTGACGAAACTTCTCATGATGGATAAGCCAATTCCTGCCATTTTGATTCATTGTGACAATACGGCAATGATTGCTAAGGTTCACAGTAAGAATCATAATGGGAAATCCTCAAGGCATATAGAACTCAGGTATAAAATCTTGTGTAAGTTGAACTCTTCAGGAGTTATTACCTTGAGTTATGTGAGATCAGTAGATAACTTGGTTGATCATCTCACTAAGGGATTGTCGAGAGGACAAATCCTAAATTCATCGAGGGAAATGGGGTTAGAGGCCCATCAGGAGCCATAGTTGGCAGCAACCCAATCTATATGCGTAGTGATCCTACAACGAAGATTCAATGGGAAAAACAAGCTAATGAATGGCCAGAGGAGTACTCATAAAATTTACTCCGTCCCATATTGATGAAGAGTACTTAACTGTCTCGGTCAGGATGATAAATGTGTTAATGAAATCAAGGCCTATATGGCATGGTATTTTCCAGACAGTGTACCCTTGGAGAATGTCACCTATATGAGTATACTGTGAGGCCGCAGTTAATATGGACCCCTGGGCTGGTTCACTTGAAGATGCACTCATGAATACGAGATACATGCGCATGGCCGTAATGCGCTACCCCATGAGAACTTTAGAGAAAAGTTCATACTATGCGTTAGGTATGTCAAAGCTCTTACTCTAAGGTCCAAGTTCAAGACTTAGATCACTTCGGGCTTGTAAGAGTGGCGCATATCCAACTAGATGGAGGTTCAAACTCGGAAGGTACCTATGGCCATCGAATACATAGTGTGTTGTTGCCTATTCTTTTATCGAATATGAGTTTTTCGATTTTCTAGTATTAGCCCTAATCTTATTTCAATCATGTGGGAAATGTTGGATTTTTGTTGTGGAATGATGGGCCCATATGTGTTAGATGGGTTTTGGTTTGGGTAGATAGGCCCAAATTAAATTAGTGGTGAGAGTCCACTAATGGAAATCCATCTAAGGCCCACATTTGATTGAGTGATTGAAATAGGATTAGTAGTAATTTAATATTATCTTTGTGCTAAGTTAATTGGGAGATTCCTTTAGTCCTACATAGGAAGCACACTTGACTGTGATAGGGTATATATGATAAATAAATCTTTCTCTATGTATATCTTATCGTTGCGGAGATTCTCCCCAAAATGTTGGTGTACACATTCGTTGGTGTACCTAAAGGTACACACACGCACACGCACGCGCATGGCATGGGCGAATGGGCGCATTGTGGCTCTTTAGAGGCGCACTTAGCACTTCGCACTCGCATCTCGCTTCTAGAGTCTTTGATTTTGATCAAACGGCTAATCATTTTGTGGAAATTAGGAACCGATCGATGGCCTATATTAACGTGATCGATCGCTAAAGTGATCGATTGGCTTAATTGACATCATCGATCGATAAAGTGATCGATCGGCTTAATTGGCATGATCGATCGCTAAAGTGATCGATCAGATTGAAAGTGATCGTATCTGCTGTGATTTTCCCAAAACGCTAAAATCACCTAAGGCGATCGATCGCCTATGATAGCGATCGATCGCTAGGCGATCGATCGCCGATGCGGTTACGTGCGGTTTTTTGCTGTTTTCTTCTAAAAGTTGCGTCCTTTCTTTAGAGAAAGAACCTAATTGAGTATTCTATATAATATGAACAGGAAAAACACAGAAACATATATAGAAAATACAAATTGCTCTTGGTTTTCTCTTCCTTCTTCATCGGTGATTCTTCTTTCAACAAAATGCAACAAATTCTTTTCTCTGAGTTCGAATTTGACGAGAATAAGTGTACTGCTTATCAAATTGGTCCGTTGTATCTTGGGAATAGATTGCTGGAGAAAGCCTGTGCACGAGAGGGTGGTAATATTTATTTTGATGTCAACAGTGTAATCGCTGTGCCTCGGACATGTGGATTTCAATTTCTATTTTAGGTTCTATTTGAATATAAATCAACACCAACGGGTAACGTGCATTCCCACTTGATTTGTACTACATTATTTCCAACAATTACACCCGTTTGAAGAACCTAACTGAATCATCCACAATCAATTACAGTAAAAAATCACAAAAAAATAAACTTTACCTTTCGTGCTAGCGAGGGAGGACGGGAGTGGCCCAGGTTGGAGTGGGGAAAGGCCTTCTGGTGGGGAGGATGGGGGCGGCGCCGAGCGGCGATGGAGGGAGGGAGGGTGGGGGCGGCGCCCATTGGCGAGGGAGGGATTGGGAATCTAAAAACATTCCATTAAGGCAAAAGGTAGTCTCTAATCGAGTGGAGAGACCCTTTCTCCAATCGATCTGAGTGAGTGGGTGACCACACTCAGATCGTGATCCAACAGCATGCATATAAGTTGCTTACTTAACCCACATCTAACCTTGGTCTTCCTCCGCTCCTGTTTCTTCCTCCATCTCTGACGCCACCACCTTCAATGCCGAGCACAGCGCCTCTGCCGTGTACTTCGTCGTTCTCTCTGACACCTTTATCGTGCTCCTCACCAGTGCATGCGCCCCCTAATGCATGCGCCCCTTTCAGGTTGTAGAGTACCGGAACTCTTTCGTTGTTGTAGTTTGCCCTTATGCCTTTGGTTACCCCTCATTAATTAAAGTACGCTAAGTTAATTAACAAAGGCAACAACGCAAAACGCGTGGACAAAGTAGTAATTCGATGCCAAATTAACCATTTGACAGCAAGTGCCCCTAATGCATGCGCTACGGAGTCATGTTATTTTTCTTTAACGGCCCATTTGTTTTTAGGGGTAAATATGAGAAAACATAAAAAATCCATAGTGCAAATCTATATATTCTTCCATACTTTCTCATTAGAGCTGCAATTAAGGAAGAAACAATAGAGGAGGGATGGTAATTGGATGAAAAAGTAAACATACGGAGCAAAAGAGAGGAGAAATAATACGGATGGGGAGAGAGAGAGAGAGAGACAGAGGGAATGAGTGAGCGTAGAACCGTAGAGAAAGGGAGAGAAAATATGAACTCAATAGGTTTTTCTTAAACTCCCTTCCTACAAGATAGGTATCCTTAATGTACATTAGTTATCTTTAATTGCATCTGTTGAACTAAATAGGTTTTCTTAAACTCCGTTCCTGCACAATAGGTGTGTAAACACCTCATTTTGAAACCGGAAATGCAAGCTATATAACCGCATTGGGTGGATCATTCGGCCTCTCAAACAAACCGGAAACAAGAAACAGGAAATATCGTATCATCGAATCCTTAATAGATAGGGAGATTTTTTTTTTTTGGAAGAAACCTCCTTGAGATTAAGATTTTCCCATAAAGAAAAGAATGTTGCCGAAAAAGTAAGAATATAAAATTACTAATTTTTTGGGAAGGCAGTTTTAAAAAAAGAATATGAGAGAGCGATTTGTGTTAGCACCAGGATATCGAGGAGGTTTATTATCATATAAAGCACTCAAATGTCAAATATCCCATATCCTTGTTGGCCTTTGCTTCAGCACCACTTTTATGTAGATTTAAAGCGTTACTATTCACGAACCAAGGATCTTTTGCTATTTAATAGATCATTAATTAGTCTTTCAATTCAATTCCTTGGCATTCATATTAAAAAATTATTTTTCATTTCATAGGCGCATTTAGATAGAAGTAGGATTTACTCTATGTTTAAATAAACTCTTACCAAGTGCACAAATCCATACAATCTGGCCCCTATATAGAAATTGGAATCATTAAACTAAAATTTCGATTCAGATAAATTGGAATTTTTATAAGACAGTACGGATAGATCAAAAGCTCCTAGAATGAACCCGATCAAAAGACAACTCCAGACGAGCAATTCCTATTGGCTCCACAATTAATGAAGATATAAATATAATTTAGGTAGTAATTGAATATAGGAGTGGTAATTAGAATACGTTTGTGCATTTAACAAGATCACACAAGATCTTTCCTTTTGGATTTGACTTCATCTACAACCAACTTGACTATGAATATTTTCACAGCAATGTGGTCGAAATTTGTAAGTACCTTAATTATAGGGATTGGGATTGACATTATAATTGAGGATCCTTTTCTTACGTGATTATCTCAAAAGTCAGAAGCACACCATATGACCCGGTTTATAGAAACCACTCCCCTTAGCTTTAGGAACTCTTGATCCCACTTAGCAAAATAATTTAGCCGGAACTATAAAAAAACCAAAATAATTTTTTATAATAAAAAAAAAAACACGCGAGGGGGGAAGTTCTAAGATTCCGGTACCGTGAATAAAGTAGTTGCAAGCAAATGCACATAAAATGAGTTACTAACCGGAGAAATGCGAGTTCCCTTCTTTTGTGATGAATTATTCCTGGTTTGGCAACGGTTAATGGAGCAAGTAATGCTAAAAATAGTTTCCGTGAATTAACAGCACTGCTATATTTCTTCCAACTAATCCGTAATTAATCAAATCACAAAAGATTCCTTGTTGATTTGGCCAAAGTTAGGGAATCATTAAGGGTACGAACTCTCTTTCTTTCATCTCTCTACTACTACTATATAAATACGGACCTCTCTCTCCTTCACCCATACGGGCTCTGCCTCTCTCTCCATACCATCTCTCACTCTCTCGATCCATTCGTTCTCATGGCCGTGACAAAAACATTCATCTGTATGGCATTGTTCTTCATGGGGGTTTGGGCCACCCACGTCAAGGCTCGGACTGTGCATGACACAGACATGCTGGTTAGGCATGAGCAGTGGATGTCTAAGTACGGACGAGTATACCCTGATGATATTGAAAAGAAGAGAAGATTTGAGATATTCAAAAACAATGTTGAGTACATTGATTCATTCAACAAGGCAGGTGGCAAGTCCTACAAGCTGGCTGTTAATGAGTTTGCAGACCTTATGGACGAGGAATTTAAAGCCTCACTCAAAGGGTTGATGCCCTCTAAGCTCAAAGCTGCAAAGACAACATCTTTCATGTATGAGAATGTGACTGTACCACGAAGCATGGACTGGAGAAAGAAGGGTGCTGTCACTCCTGTCAAGGGCCAGAAATGTGGTAAGTATATGATCCTCTTTTTTTTGGTAGTACTACACCATGCACCGTATAACTGACTCTAAGTCTACTAGATATTTACTATGTGCAGATGAAACAATGCACTGATACATGCAACATTAAGGGTGACGAACAATGTTAAATAGCGTGCCCACAATTTAATGTGCCCAGAACGTATTCCTAGAAGGCTAGAACCATTTTTAAAATTACAGTTGTGATTGTATCACATAGCCTTATCACGTATGAAAGTTGATGTCGCACAAGGTTTTTTTCATTAATAGTTTGTACGGTGAAAAAAAAAAGAAAACATTTGACGAAACAATTTTCAATTTCTGACCCCTTAATCTCTATTTTTTAAACTTAATGCCAATAGTAACTCTTCATTTAATAGGTATCATATTTGTCTAGATGTGTCAATCTGGTCCCTAGAAAATTTGTATCATATTTGGCAGAATTTCAATCTTTCCGTAATTAAAAATTTTCAATCCATCCATCTATCCACTTCCCAAAAAATAGCTATCATAGTTGGCAGGATTTTAATCTAAACAGTATCCACCTCTACATAGATTCCGTATCTATACAAATAAAAAGGGATAAAATAAAAAGGTGAAAATATAAGGGAGCATATTAATTACCTTTAATCCTAATTAATATCTTCGGTCAACTGAAACTCACATCAGTATAGAGTCCTAAATTAGAACTTCTCGTAAAAATCTATTCCAATGTATATGTGGAAATTTTGGAAAAACTGATATAGATGGAAGGTGATTAATGCATATTCATGGAAGGAAATAAAGATGGAATACATTGATTGTGTCTTTGTTTTCCTCAGACCTTGCATAGTGCATGGAGATCTAGAAATTTTATCAAGTGTTCTATTTCCGTTCCGGAAAGTTTATTAAGTGTTCGTATTTGCATGTATGCTATAAAGACGGACATGTATAGGATATACTCAAATTTTGCTAAATCTAGGGATTTTAGAATATATCTTTAGAATTGTGAAAACAAAAATAGATAATGTTATATAACATTTTATATTAGTAATACATAGTACAACTTGGTTGTATATATACATCAGTAAAATAAGATATAACTTGTTTCAACAAAAAATAAAGAATAAAAAAAGTTCAGCAAGTGCATTTTGCACGTGCATTCTTACTAGTACAAAAATTAATATAATTATTATAACTCTTTGTAGATCCCTCGTTTTGTCTCAATGAATTCATTTTCGTACTAGTACTAAAATGTGCCTGTGCATGATGCACATGCCACAAAACAATTTTAGAAATTAAACTTTTATATAAAGTTGTTGAGTTTTTCCCCTTGTTGTTTTAATGGTCCATATATGGAAATTTTATGCAAAACTGCTTTTTTTGTTCCCTTTTTTGGTCCATAAGTGTGTGCATGTATGGAAATTTATGAATTAGGCCTAATCAGCATATAATAAGGGTATTTTTAAAACAAAACTTTTAATTGTTCGACCCCTTTTAACATTGATTGTAGGATAAATGTAGAAGTAATAAAAATGCCTTATATGCCATCGTAGATAGTGACACTGCCATAGGGCCCACTGGGAAGAGGCTTATTATTAAATTCTATCTCAGTAATAGCTACATCTAAATGCATCCAATCAATACTAATTGGTTACACAAATATTATTAGTCTGGAAACCAAACTGTCTTTGGAGACTTGGCCACTTGATTGTTTGGTCTGGTTTAGACTTGGCCTAGTATCCATTGTTGTATGCATATTAATTTTGCCATTTTAATTGTAAATCTTCAAGACAACTAATAATGTCACGATCAGGAAATTGTTGGGCGTTTTCGGCCGTTGCAGCCATGGAAGGAATCACCAAGCTGAAGACAGGTAAATTGATCTCTTTATCTGAGCAGGAATTGAATGACTGTAACCCTGGCGGAGAGGGGTGTCGTGAAGGAGGTAACATGGATTACGCATTTAACTTCATCCACCAAAATGGGGGCCTCACAACTGAAAAAAACTATCCATTGGAGGCATATGATGGCAAATGCAAACCCCACAAAAAGGCAGCAGCCAAGATCACAGGCTACGAAGATGTGCCTCCCAGAAGCGAGAAGGCTTTGTTGAAGGCCGTGGCAAACCAACCTGTTTCCGTTGCAGTTCATGCTAGTAAAGATTTTGGCTTTTACTCTAGTGGGATCCTCACTGGGAAGTGTGGAACTGACTTGGACCATGGTGTCACCGTAGTTGGCTATGGCACCGCCCATGATGGGACCAAGTATTGGCTGGTGAAGAATTCATGGGGGATTAACTGGGGAGATAAAGGGTATATAAGGATGCAAAGGGATGTGGATGCTCCAGAAGGACTATGTGGCATTACCCTGATGGCTTCTTACCCAACAGCTTAGCCATTAGGCCATGATGGATGCCGGCTCCACACGATGTGGCTAAGTAAAAAACTAGAAGTTTTTTTTTAATTTTTAATTAGGCCATGATGGAGGCCGGCTCCACACGATGTGGCTAAGTAAAAAATTAGAAGTTTTTTTTTAATTTTTAATAAGAAAGGATCATGTTTTATAGTTTTTTTAGGTTTAATTTTGTGCTCTTTTTTATTATTAGTTTTCGTATCTTGCTTCATATTCTTCTAGTTAACATGTTTATTATTATTATTGATACTGCTCAAGCGCATCGTGCGCGTATTAGATTTTTTTTTCACCATTGAATGCTCGTGTCATGCAATCCTAGCAATTTTTTAATTCTGGCATGAGCCTAGCAAATGTTGATTAAAGTAACGAATACAATAATCCTGACATTTTGTGCTTGCCCAACTTTTGTTTTTTTTTATTCTTGAAGCAGCCAATGCATTAGATCTTTTTTGTTTTGATATGCTTCCATCCATTGACTTGAAAATCATTAAATTTTATCAGTCACGACCAATTCCTTCAATTAACTTGATATGTATGTGATATCCAATAACAAAAGAGTTTCGTTCTTGTGCTCATGTGCATTTGTTGAACAGGGGAAACCTTGAGCCGTCAGGTTCTGATCTGACAGCGGGCATCAAATTATGGGGCAGGTAGGTTTGAATCACCCATCCGCCCCTAGTGTGGGCCGACCAACATCCAACGGTTTTCAGTGGCTCGGTCTCAACTTTGGTTCATTTTAAAAACGTTATGTTAGTAATAATTCCGTATGGACAGACTATTAAACCTTCCAAGTAGATTGCTTAAATATTTCAACTATTGATCCCTCCTGGCCAAAAATTGGTAGGTTTCTCCAATTGTTGTATAAACATATAACTGAGCACTTTAACTATTCATCATTCAATCTTACATAGGAGAATGCATTTGCTAAGTAGTTTTATTGGTCAAAGAGCACTCCACCAAGAAATTGTAATATTTTCTTCTTATATATGTCTGGTACAATGTGGTGAGATAACTGGCTCCGTGGAGGCAATACACAGATACATATATGCATGTACTGTGCTCCATTGGACATATGGAGAGAGTATTATTGGTCAGGCATGTTCTTATCAATCCCACGTAAACAGAATGAATAACCATTAGGGCTAAATAATTAAAACCAATGAAAAAACTATTGCAGCTAAAGCCCACATGATTCTCATAGCTGGCATGGACAATTCATATCAAAACTTTCTGCAAACAATTTATACGTACAAGTGATCTTCTATAGATGATGTCAAATTTTTGGATATTCAAGAAGCATTTTTGCACATCATCGATGGGAGCATGTCATCAAGAGGAGTCCAATAATACTCCCTCTAGTTCATTTTGGAAAATTTTATAGTGATACTAATTCCGGATGGAAGGAGTATTTCGCAATGATAATGAGAAAGGAAAGCCAACATAGTTTAACTTAGTTGACCTAGTATCCATATGCATGTGGAAAGACCAACTCATGGTGGACTCTCTACTTTCGCGTCGAATGCCAGTGCCGGATGGTCAACGAAGTCTCTTGGCAGTATATATTTTACCGCTACGATTGGTAGAGGACTATTTTTGGAAGAAGAGCCACCATAATCCCAAATAGCGGGTCAATCTATTATATGCCAACCCACATACTTGATCCATTAGTTTGTGATCATCAATTCTACATTTTCATGATATGAAGACTGCATTGAATAAACAAACTGAAGCATTCCATAAACAGCATACTTTCTTCAAAGGCAACAAAGTTAAAGAATGATGAAGTAATAACGCCTACGATGGGCATCCCCTCGTTTCTTTTTGGGAAATGTTTTCAATACACATTTTAATATGCAGTCATCATATACTTACCTCCACAGCTTCCATTATAAGCTTTTTACTCAGAAGACCAATCTTTGTCACTATCATCTTTCTCCTACAAGTAGTATGATACACGATGACAATAAGTGATATATTTAGAGAAACAGTCAGCCAACTGAGATGAAATAGTGGGATATTGCTTCACGGCTCTTTTAGAGTAACGATTATTTTTGGGTTGTCTCAACCCAATTCGGAAAGATTTACCCTAATCTCCTTTTATAATTCCTATCTAAGGCCTAAACCTCCTTAAAGCCGGAGGGGGGGGGGACCCTAAACTGAGAGCTTTGGGGAGACAAGGAGGGGTGCAGGTGGTGGTGCACGGCCGAGGAGAAGGAGAGAGTGCTTTGGCGGGCTCGTGCAATTTCGTTGCGGGCAAGAGGTAGGAAGCATAACCTAAATTTTATTCAATTCAAGAGCATGTCTAGAACACTAGGTATATTTAGTCAGTAGTTTATGATTTAGCCACTTTCTTCTTGTTAGGCATGTGAGTGCCAATTTTATTTCAGATTAGTAACTTGCAGTTTAATTATATGGGATGTATTCGGCAGATCTCAGCTCAATTTCATCGATGATTTTGAATCGTTACTTATTCTATCTTGCTTCAATATTTTCAATACTTTTGAAAATGCAATTGTTGTACCCTGGAATTAGTGTCATCGAAGTTCATCTTTGTGATTTAAATAAAAAGCAATTTTTATATATATTTGTGTTATGATCCTATTAGGATTAGGATTAGATTAGGATCTTATGTCAATTATGATTATAGCTTAAGGTCTATCCTATGCCAATTAGGATTATGACTTAAGAGCCTATAAATATATAAGAGGTTTTTCCTAATGAATTAACCAAAGAATCAATGAAGAACTAGTTTATTTTATGTGTTTTACTTTCTTAGTTATAGATGTCTTTCTCTATGGATTATGATGTAAACAACGGTCTACAACATTGGTACCAGAGCAGTCGATCTTCGGCTCCCTCCCAACCCATCCTCGCTGTCACTATTACCCACGATTTGGAAGCAGAATTGGAAGCGAAATTAGAGTGGGAACTTACCGAATTGCGGAGTCCAACCGTCATTGCGACTAGGAGAACCATCTTCGCGATCGTCGTTTTGAGGCGCTCCTACTGTCCGTCCATCGCCAGCCGGTGTCGGCTCCTCCTCCGAGTTTCGATGCCTCTCCGTCCATGTTTCCGCATCAGTATTTTTCTGCCAGCCCATAATGGCCGTCGGCCGGCATATCACCTTGGCTAGCTGTAGCGCCGTCGGGAACCTTCGCGGTAGACTTGACACCGTCGGGGTTCACCCAGTCGCCCGCCTTTAGCTCACTAGCACCGCCAATCCATGCAGTGCCACTTATGCAGTTCGTCGGCGCCGGGTATTCCGCCCAACCGAGGTGAGGTTTTCCACAACAACCTCGGCCGTCATATGAGCCTCAACAAGGCCGCTTCTCAACTCCGTCGGCGGAGCCTCATCTGCCAGTGAATCTCTCCCGGACACTGCTGCCACCGGATTCGCTACCGTCGACAGGAAGCTCACCTTCACCGGCATCAAAGAGGCCCTTTTTCCAGTCGTTGCCATACTCCACGGCCTCTGTCCAATCACAATGGGCCGCTGGTATCTCCACGGCCTCCTCCACCGTCGCTCTGCCCATGTCTTCAGCCCCTGCCGCGGCCTTGACGACCATCACCATCCCGATCGACAGCATCGACACGATTGTCGCCTCCGGCCATGACAGTTCCGTCCTAGCCACGGTCGCTCCTGCTTCTGTTGAGCCCTCCTCGCTGTTGCCTTTGCCGCCAGTAGTACCGACACCCAAATCGCCCCCTTCAGCTCCACCCACGCAAAAAAGACGGCACCTTTGCGGCCCTTTCATCCTGCCGTTTCTTGGCCCCGCCATACCACTGCCTCTCCTAAAACCACAGTCTTTGCCGTTGAACCCGATGCCATCACCGTGCCCGCCGAAACCCTCTCCGCTTGGCGCTGCTTCACCGTCATCTTCACGGCCGCATCATCTCCATTGCCAAGTTTGCCAAGGTGGCGCCTTTTCGACTTCGCCATCCTCCGCCACCAAAGCCTCCGCCTTTCAACAAAGAAGTGGTGCTTGCCATGTCGCCGCCTTTTGCAACCCCGACTCTTCTGCCTCTGCCGAATCTGCCTCCTGTATGACGACACCGTCTGCCTTCCTCCCTCGCAGCCGTCATGCTAGACGCATGCGACTATGTAGCACCGTCGCCGCTTCCCTCACTGTCGCTCACATGCCACCCATCTGGTTCGTTTGAGGAAGACGACGAGTAGATTCACCCGAGCCTGGTTCCAACTTGTTGGTTCAACCTTCCCTCGGGTTGGTTCAACAGTTAAAAAAAATCCGACGGGTTTTGTGTGGCCCATTCCCAGTCTACAATTGTTTTTGTGGATTTTTACGCATTTCGATGAAGTTGAGTTTTCGCATTCCTGCCTTCGCTGTAAAAATGACGACCACCTCGAAGACGAGGTGATGCGGAAGCGTTGGTGGAATGTTATGATCTTATTAGGATTAGGATTAGATTAGATTAGGATCCTATGTTAATTAGGATTATAGCTTAGGGTCGATCCTATGTCAATTAGGATTATGGCTTAAGAGCCTATAAATATGTAAGGGGTTTTCCCTAATGAATTAACCAAAGAATCAATGAAGAACTAGTTTATTTTATGTGTTTTACTTTCTTAGTTATAGATGTCTTTTTCTATGGATTATCATGTAGACAACGGTCTACAATAATTTGTTTGTTGCGCAATTTGTTCCGAGTCATACAACAAATTGTTTTATGAAATCCAGAGTTGTGACAGTTGTATCAGATCCCAAGTTGTGCCATTTACATGCTTATGATCAAATACAGGGAGCTAATGGGAAAATGAAATTGGTAGGGATTTGGGGTAGGTACATAACTTACCTTTGTTGGTAATCTATTTGCAGATTGAGATGGCACAGAACAACTCGAGACATGTTTGCCGCAGAACACCACAAAGGAACCTCCTGCTACCAATAATGCAGAAGTTGACATAACCAATGTTAATGCAACAATATTCAATACATTCAAGAGTAACCTACAAGAAGCATTAACTGTAATACCCCAAATTTATTAAGTTTATTTTTTATGAAAATTATATGTAAAATTTTGCGAAAGACTAAAGTACAATGATTAAAATCACAATAGGTTTGACTTGTAGGTCAAGCCCTTCTCATTCAAACATTCACCTAAACTAATCCAGAGCATCACATTAAGCCATTTTCAAACACAATGTAAATTGAAGCTTACTACATAATTATTCATTTAAATCATGATTAAATAGGATCCGGGTTGAAACACCAGATGTCATGGCCACAATAATTATTACAATACTAAACAATTATCACACACACATGCCTACATTATTCAATTTATGTAAATAAAAACGTACATAATTGTCATTCTAACTTTTATAAGGTTGCTACATCGCTCACGTCCCACACGACACCATTAAAATGGAGAAAGGTAGGAAACGTCTGATCGGTGTTGGACTGACAATCGGAGGACGGACCTGAATTCCTCGTCTAGTACAAATAGGGATCAGAACCCAATTCAAGAGTTGTTGGGGGACAAATTGGACGAAGCATAGAGAATGTCCATGGGCGGTTGGGGTAGACTAAGGGGAGTGGTTTTTAAGAGGAAGTCAGGCCTAGGGGTACGGGGAACAACATCAGATGACCCAAAAAGAGTATGGTGGGTTATGGGAGTCCAGTAAGGCCCAATTAGAAAGATAGGCACCCAAGTGAGTGGAATTGCGAGCTACAGTGGGGGGTGAGTGGGCCTATAGCTGGTGGACAGGGGGGAGGACTAGACAAGCATGATTTTTAAAGCCCAAATCAGTATAACAGAGGAGGCAAAAGAAAAGAAACTCTTTTGCTTTACAGAAATGTGAAGTCGCCATCACGACTGTGAAGGCCTTATTGAACAAGTTTTGGAGCGTAGCCCTTCGTATGAAGGTAATGAAATGTGGGGGGGGGGGGGGTGGGGGGGGGGGGGGGGGGGGGGGGAGAGGAGGAGAGATTGGGCAAACCTAAGAGAGCTTAGGGTGGAGAGTTGGATGAACTCCCTCTAAGGAAAAAAATGTTGTGGAGACAAAGAGCAAAGGCCCAATGACTTACAGAGGGGGGACAGGAACACAAGTTCTCCATGCCAAAGCCTATCAAAAGAAAATGATGAAATCTCATTGATGGGGTGGAGGATAAGGGAGGGTGGAGGATTGAGGAAAAGAATTAAGTAGAGGATCATATTGTTCAACATTTAAGAGCATTTTTTAGTCCAGGGATGCCCTAATGATGGATGGAGTCCTCCCTTTGGTGGATAGAAGAGTAACCAATGAAATAAGTGAATCACTTAGGGAGGAATTTACTGAGGACGTCAAAAGTGCTCTTTTTCAAATTAGACCCTCTAAATCCCAAGGGCCCAATGGATTGTCAGTGGATTTCTACCAAAGACATTGAAGGGTGGTAGGTGAGAAAGTGATAAGAGACATCCTAGGGTGTCTTGATGAGGGGGTCTTCCACGGGACATGAATAAAATGTTCGTGGTTCTCATTTCTAAGGTGGAGGCCCCCAGGAAGATCACAAAGTATAGGCTCACAAGCCTTTGCAATGTGATTTATAAGCTTGTGGCCAAGGTTTTTACAAAACAATTAAAGATCCTTCCGACTATCATTTCGGAGCCTCAAAGTGCTTTTGTTTCGGAGAGGATAATCACGGATAACATCCTCATTGCCTTAACTCTACACTACTTGTAGGAAGAAAAGAGAAAAGAAGTCACTTAGCTCTAAAGCTAGATATGAGCAAGGCTTATGATCGAGTAGAGTGACTTTTTTTGGAAATGGATGATGAGGAAACTTAGTTTTGAGAGAATGTAGATCAACCTCATTATGATATGAGTGAAGTCAGTGAGCTTCTCGGTGGTTTTAAATGGATAACCATGCAGCTCCTTCCTTCCCTCTAGGTGGTTAAGGCAAGCGGATCTCCTATTCCCTTACCATATCTTCATTTACGCGGAGGGGTAAAGGGTTCTTTTAAGAGAAGAGGAGTGAGCTAAGGACATTGAAGGGGTAGCAACCTCTCAAAGGGGACCAAAAATATCACACATTTGCTTTGCAGACGATATCTTGTTATTTACAAGAATTTCGCTTGCCAACTGTGGGAATGATCTAAAATATTTTATGTTTATGAAGTGGCTTCCGGGCAAAAAGTCAATATGGAAAAAAACTTCCATTTATTTTAGTGGTAACATCGAAGAATACTTGAAAGAGGATAAGAAGTTGGAACCTTCAAGAGCATGAGGCTCTCGTCATGGATTGGAAGATGCAAGATTAAATCATTTGGAGAGCTTCGAAATAGGGTTGGAAGAAGCTATCAGAGTGGAAAGAGAAGACCCTCTCCTTGAAAGTGAGAGAGGTTTTGCCTAAGGTGGTGGCCCAAACAATTCCTACCTACACAATGCATGTTTTTAAGGTTCCAATGGGAAAATGATATATAGCATGAGTTGGGATAGAAAGTGCCTTCCAAATGAGTGGGGGAGATCTAACTTTCAAAAACCTCCACAATTTTAACCTTGCTTTCCTTGCAAAACAATGATGAAGGTTGCTTGTGAATGATCACTCCCTTGTGTTTAAGGTCTTAAAGGCTAAATATTTCTATGATTGTGTTGTAGATCGATGAATCTATGGGTAATTCCATCGTAGGAGAAATGAAAGAAGAGTAGGATGGGGCTAAGAGAGAGATTAACATTATACTACTAAATAAACTTTATTGATTTCTTTGATAATAAATTAGGGAATATCCTTTACATATTTATAGACTCTAAAACATAATCATAATTTACATAGGAGTCTAGTCCTAGGAATCCAACTAATGAAGGAAAGCAATAACTTATTAAGAATTCTAATTAGAGTAGGAAATTAATAAGAGATCTTAACATAATTAAATTGGTGGACCCGACCCCTAACCCAGGTCATAATATTCCACCAATGCTTTCGCATCACCTCGTCCTCGGCGGCAGCAGAATGATAGCGGTGGTGGTGTGAATGGAGGTATGGATGGCATCTGTGGTAGTGATCGGAGCTAAAATAGGGTGTTGGCTGGCTGGATGCAAATCCGGTTGGGCGAAGAGTGGATGGGTCAAAAAGGCACCACCTTGGGCATAGAGATGTGGCCAATCCGCAATGACAGAGGCCGCACAAAGAGGCAGTGGTCCGGCACACTGTTGATGGAAGCTGGTTGAAGCAGAGAAACTCCCGTCGGTGGTCATGCAGGCCAGAGGTTTTGGCTTCCCGTGGGCGGAAAGTGATGGTATTGTCGATGATCTGGACAAAGGCCATGACATACTGATGCGTGCCCCCGGACATGAAGGTGGCGACTTTGGTGGTGGTGGGGGCAAGACAGAGGCCCCTGTCAGAGGATCTGGAGCCACCATACTTCCACCGGGGTCGACAGGAGAGCCACTAGAAGCAGGCAACAGCTTTAGTGGAGGCAGGCAGATGTCACTGTCACCGGAGCTACCATCGTCGTGGCTAGGACTTGAGACGGAAAGAGGCAGCCCGCCACCAACACCAAAGCCGCTAGAATGACCATGAGAACGATTTTGTTGCAGCTGGGCTTGACCGATAAGTATGGTTGCCCATCAAGCATCCTAGGTAGAGATTTGTGGCAGTTTTGCAATGATGTCATTGACGTATGCTGGCATTTGTCGCTGAGTGCAGGAAGGGGAAGCAGGTCTTCAACCTGTTCCAGTGCATCTTCTGTTGGCGTGGAAGGAGGAAGATGGACCGGTCTTTCGCAACAGGTTTGGGTGCAAACACAGATGACAAGGGTTGAACTAGGGATGTGAAAATCTTCCGCAGTGCCGCTCGTTGCTCATCGAAGATATCATCAATGTCTTGCTTCAACTTTGGCAAAGAAGCCACGTAATCCTAGGGCGGGAGCGCAGGTTTTCGGAACCGGCTCTGTACCAATGTTGTAGACTGATGGATCTATAGGTAATTCCATCATAACAGAAAGAATAGAAAAAGTAAGATTAGGGCTAAGAGCGAGAGACTACCATTAAACTAGTAAATAAACTTTATTAATTTCTTCGATATTGAATTAGGGAAGACCTTTTATATATTTATAGACTTTAAACTATAATCTTAATTAACATAAGAGTCTAGTCTTAGGAATCCAACGGAGAATATGATGTGTCTGAGGTTGAGGACATTGAAACTCTCGGATGTTAGCATGCTATCCGCTTTGCATTGAGGCTGGGGCTATCTAAGGGCTTAAGTTGATTGTTTAAATATGGCCAAGCAGTTCGAGGAGGCAGAGCTCAATTTATGCCCTTTCAGCTGCTTCGTGGATGAAGGCCTGGTTCCGTCCTCACTCTTCACTGAGGTATCTTTTGGGCTCTTGCGCAGGTCTGGCAACGAGGTGGCGATCACACCCTCGCCAGGAAGGCCAAGCTATTTCCAAACCTAGATATGTGATTGCCCTTCTAAGGTATCCCAGTTTTTGTTTTGTTTTTGCATCATATAAAAAAGACAAAAAAAGGTAGACCTAGTTAGGCAGCTTATTGTTATATTGTTGCAAATCTATTGCTTATGGCAAGAACAATGTCCGAGTACTAAGATTTTGTTTAATTGGCTGACAGGTGTAACTGAAAAAGCAGCTGTTTAATTTGAGCGTGTGAAGCAGACGAAGAGCGGAGCCTAAGATTGAAATAGCTGAAGAATGTGTGGTCATTTGGAAAAAGATAATATCGAATTTGTATGCCAGAAACAAGTGAGTGTCTTGCGTATGAACTAGGCATCTGAGTAATGCTAGCTACTCAACCTCCTTTCCCTTCTTTGTTCTCTATGCTTCAATTGACCTTGTTGACCTATCTATCCCGATCAGGTCGCCGTCCAACCTGGATTGGATCATTTTTCGTTTAGTCAGGTCTCAACCCAAAAACCTTATGAACTCACACAAAAAAGAGTAATGCTATATCTACCGCTTTTATATCACGGCCAACCTGATTAGCTATTGTGACGAAAGGAAAGGAAAGTGGGGCCCACAGTATTGCAAGCATTGCGAGGTGGTGGTGAAAAAAAAGTTGGAGGAACACTTTCCCCCCAAAAATAGGAGGGTCAGGTTAGCCAGGTCAATCAGACGATAAGAAATCAAGGCTTTAAAAAAATACCACAGACGAGCAATCGTGAATAAGTTAATGCTTGGACAATCCTCAAAGTGGGTGGCCTAATTGCATATGAATCCAGTAAAAATTCACTTTTCTAAAGTAAAGGGTGATATTTTTCAGCACCTCAGCTTTTCCCAGTAATACCACGTGTTCGGTAGAACCCAAAGTTTTTTTAAAGTTGTAAGTAATACCACACTATTCTTGATTTTGTCAATAGAATTCCACAATCAATTACTGCAGATTCTTATGATAGGACGCTATCGTCAAATATAGAAAGTGGACGACTACTACCGGATTGAACTCAATAAAACAATTATTAGTTATATCAATGGAATGCCACTGACAAATAGTGATAGTTTTGCCTGTCTACATCTACCATCAAAATATAATATTGGGGGGGGGGGGGGGGGGGTGTTAACAAGCATGCTAGAGAACATTTTTTTTTCAACTCTTCTTATGAAAGTGGGTATTACTGAAATTTTGGGGTGCTGAAAATTTTCACTGTAAGTAAACTACCTAACTAGCACAGAACCCCATTTGTGTGTTGGTAAAACTCCTACAGGTTCGATCCGGAACCAAGGCATCTTATGGATTGGGGAGAATTTAATTTCCTAGGTTAAATTGGATCGCTACCCATGGGGTGGTTGTGTTGAAAAAAAGAAGTAATCTACCAAGATTTTTACATCAAAGTTAATCACTCGGACATGTAAATTGCTTTCATCCATGTGCCCAGGAATCAAAATATTCTTCCTTTGCTTTGAGAAAGATTTTGAAACCGCAAGAGGTCCATCTTATCATGAAAGAGTTCCATTTTCCGCAGTCATCTTTAGCAACTTCTTAAGAATAAATTAAGCAACATTTGCAGGACTCAGGCAAATAAGAGATGCATCAAAGCTTGAAACATCGTAAACATATTAAAATCTAGAAACTTTCAAAGGTAAACTTTCAAAGGTAAACTTTTAAAAGAGAAGTAGGAAGCCTGAAACTTTCAAAGAAAAAAATTTCTCCAATCTTTGATGTTCACATTTATCTTGTGAGTATAAATTCATGAACTATACAAAATGAAGAAGAGTACAAAAACAGTCCATCAAATATAAATCATAAGAAATCTTCTTACAACAATTAATCAACGCTAGCACAACTCAGACAAAACATCAGATGCAACAAGCTTGGAATAACCCTAAACTCCCCCCAACCCCACTTTATCCCCTCCCCAAGGGGATTCTTTGCTTCCTTCTCCCCATCCACCCAAACATCCAATTCCATTCCCCCCTCCCTCTGTCTTTTGTCAATCAATCCAACTCAAACAAAACAATCCAATAAAAATCATCAAAAAACTCCCCCCAAAGTCCAAACCTACAAGCATCCCAAAACCCCCCAATCCATTCCATTCCCTTTCAACAAACACCATCCCTATCAAGAAGCAGAGAACAAAAACAGAGCAAAGCAAAGAAAGAGCAAACCAAGGCAAATGATGATTTCAACTCCTCCTCCCTCCCCTCTCCTCCCCACCTCCACCTCCTCCTCCCCCAAACCCACCCTTTTTTTCCGTTTTGCCCCTTCTTCCTCCGCCAGGCCCTGCCCTCCGGCGACTGCCTCGGGCCACCTCCGCCTGTGCTCCGGCCCAGTCTTCCTCGCCCGGGCGCTTTTTGAGTCAAAGTTCCGCGTGGAGGTCGTACCGGAGCCGGAGGTGGCGGTGGATGTGGAGGCGGAGCTATACGAGTTCATGCAGAGGTCGGCGACCCCGGAGCTGTTTCCGACGAAAGAGGAGCTGCTGGCCGCCGGGAGGGGTGACTTGGTTGATTCCGTGACCAGGCAGGGCGGGTGGCTGGCTCTTGGGTGGGATATTGATGATGATGATGATAATGATGATGATGATGAGAGGGTTTTCCAGGGTCGGTTTGACGGTGGTGGCGCTGCTGCGCAGGCGGCGGAGGAGGCCGCCAGCTCGTCGGGCAGGTTGGCGTAAGCCCTTTTCTCTTTTGCTTCTATCTTTCTCTTTTTCTGCATTATGTTGTGTTTTTGTAGTATCTTTATAAATTGGCATGTACGGAGGTTGTCATAAAATTGACACCCCTTTAGGATTGTTGTTGCTTGCAATTTGATATGTTTCAAGTCAGTGCTAAATTAGTTTAAGACCATTCAAGGTTTTTCAATCACTTTTCGTGTTTTTCTGCATATTTTTGTAGTATCTTTACATATTGGCATGTATGGAGATTGTGATCAAGTTGACATCTGCTTTTTATTCTTGCTTACAATTTGATATGTTTTGATTCAGTGCTAAGATTACTTTAAGTCCTTCAAGTCATTTCAATCAATATCTTTGATGATTACTATATTTGTTTCATTTGATTAGTGTATTTGTTTCATTTGGATGCTAAATGTTTTTGTAATATCTGCATTTGTTTCATTTACTGTATCACAATTTGATATGTTTTGCTCCATTTCAATCAATTGGCATGTATGGAGTATTTGTATACTTTTCAAAATTTGAAAGGCAGAGTTTTTTTAATGGAAATCTGAGTTCATGCAATTCTACTTTCAGATGGATTCTGGACAAAAAGTTTCTTTTTATGAATTCCAATTTAACTGGATATAATTTAATTATTCTGGGTAGTGTGTAGTATAATCATTTGTGATGACCTTTTGTAATTTTCAGCCACTTGTTTTAGCTTCTTACTTGTTTCTGGCCAAAATTTTGTTTGTTTAGAATGGACTTTGGCTTTTCCTTTATCCTTCAAACCTTTTTCCCTTTGGCTATTTCTGCAGAGAGTTGGAAATGGAGAGCTCAGGAATAGAAGGAATTTTAAACAGACTTGAGAAAGAGCGAAGTCTTTCATTTACTGTGGGTTCCATTGGGAAGGACGATAGGGATGGGATTTCTTTGGATGGGGTGAGTGATCTTATATATGTTTCCACATTTCTATATATGATGCACTATATGTTCTTCCTGTTTATTTTTTATTGTTGTAACTTATAGATGCGAACACTTATTTTTGTCAATTGTCATCTAATGGTTATTAGCCGCTACTTGCCAAATGGTACCTTTTAAACTTTTTCAGTTTATTTCTTGCTAACTTCCTTTTTGTTAACATTTTCAATGAGTAACAAAATAAATTAAATTAACAATCTATGTGAAGATTAAACTAGTGAATTACTTATTGGATTGTCTTTATATCATTCCTTTTTCCTTTTTCTTTTGTTTTAGTTTGATGCGTAATATAAGATGTAACATGGTATCTCTGTTGTCTGTAAAAGACAGTTGTAGGCAGCGGTGTCAGCAGCCAGTTAGAACCTAGAGAAGACATGTTCCATGATTTTGGAGATGCACGCTTTCAAAATGGATCTTTGGCTAGTATAAATGGGAAGATAAATTCTCACAAAGCAAGCGGATGGAGGACATGGAGTTCTCAGAGGGCTGGCTGTCCAGATTCTGACTTTGAAGGTAATGTTAAGTAGATTTGTACATTCTCAGGTATTTTGTTTCTGTCATTGGTCCTTCTATTAATTTCTTTTTACACTTTCAGCTGGTGAAATTATCCCATTTGATCGTGGGAATAGAAATTCTCATCCTTCAATTGAGAAACCTACAGATGATGAAAAATGTAATACAGCTGACAGTGCTTCCGAGCTGCCTTCTGATGATAAGCAAAACTTCCGGAATCACATACATTCCCGTCTTCAGAAGTTGGAGAAGGAACTTTCATCTGTCCTTAAATTGGTTCGGTCTGGAAGCGATTCACTTGGTTCAGACACGGTGCGTCATGTGGTTGCAATTCTAAGCACCTTGAACTTCATGAGATATTTTGGACTGATTGCATCTCGTATTATCTTCTTTTCTCACCCTATGTTATTAATTTTCTATATTATATAATTTTCATTTTTTTAAACTTGTTAGACCTAATAGCTGAATTTGGAGCTTGTGCATTGTCTATATTTCTCTTCTTAAGCTGGTTTGATCTTCTTGTATAAATCTAGTTTTTGTTTGAACGTGCATATTGCCTATGATCAAGTGCATGGCAGGAACAAGACCCACCGGATTATTAGGAAGCGGTGATGAAAATGATTTCAAGTCTAGAAATGTCTCTTGTCTTTCCTCTATTTTCCTTCATAAAAACAAACTTTAACTGTAGAGGATTCAAACGTAAATGCATTGCAGTTTTCTTATATCTAACAGTTTAATTTAATGCAAGATATTAGTTGTTAGATGAGTTAAAGTATTGAACATGAAATATGTGGCATTTATTTGTGTGTAATTGCAAGGATAAGGTAATTGGTCATTAGAATCAAAAGCTTGTCAATGTGATGTACCGTTTGAACAAAATGATTTTCAAGTAAAACATTTAATAAGTGGAACTGTATATAAGTAGAGCTACTCTATGTTGGTTGCTGACGTATATATGCCACATTTTTCTTATCAGAGTCAACAGAGCTCTGCGGAGGAACTTCATAAGCTCTCTGATGCGTGGGAGTTTCAGCAAACTGAGATGATGAAAACTCGAGATAAACTGCGGTCTACAAGTGCAAAGTTAGCTGTGCTTGAAGGCAAAATGGCCCTGGAAATCATGTATGTTTTATCTGTGAATCTCATTCTAGCAATCCCTTTACAATGGCGTCAATAACATTTTAGTGGCTGTCATTGTAGTGAAGCACAAAAGGTATTGGAAGAGAAACAAAAGAGGATAAATGATGCTAAGAAGGCTTTGCGTCTACTTCAGACAGTTTGCATTGTTTGGGCGAATTCAGCCTCTGAAGTTCTCTTGACTGGTTCTTTTGATGGCTGGACTAGTCAGGTTTGTTTATCTCTCATTTGTTTTTTCCTACCCATTCACCAAGCACATAATTGATTCTATGGTAACATATGATGCTCTAAAGCTTATTGTTTGGGCGATTGATGGTTTATCTTTATCATGTCATTGAAATCTAGGATGTCAAAGTATTACGTTGTTGTTTGTACCTCATGTCATTAATAACCTAAATTGAACTACGGTTTGGAAATGATTTTTGTATGAATGATTTATGTAGCAGAATCGGTGCCGCTGAAGCCTGTTAATTAGAAATAGAATAACGTGAACCATGCAAGAAGAAGCACTGATGTCACTCCTCAATCAAATATTTATTTTAAATCCTTTATACTCAATATTTAGCAAGTTGCCATCGTGTGATATATCAATATCTGTGATTTCACTGCTAGAATGATATCCTCGGTTTATGTACTTTTTTTATTTTCTTGAGTTGAAACGGCCGGAGAAATCATACTTCTATGAGTTTCTCTTTAGGTGTTGACATTGATTCAAACCTTGTCAACATTTTGGGAATTCATTCATATGGGAACTGTGAAACCTGTTCAAAGGGAATTAACTATTTCGGTCATTAGTTAAGATTTTATATTGTCTAATGTGAAAACTAGTTCTCAACTGATGTAACCTAGTTTTGAAGGATAAAACTGACGTGATTGTTGAACCAATTCAGTTAATTATGTATGTGGATAGACATGTTTTCTTCTCTGCAAGATTGCTCATCAATCATCCATGACCTATTAAGATACATTCGACTGTGCTTTATTAGAATTGGGATTTCCTAGGAAAAAAATCGCATTAGGCAATATGGATGCGTCAATCTGTGTCTATTAATCAGGTGTAGACATGTCAGAATAATAATTCATCTGACAACGTTTGCACTAAAGCCAAAGTCAAAGCTGAAGCGGAAAGGATGGTCCAACGGGCTTCAGCTTTGTGCACAATTTCGGCTTCTGCTTCTCTGGAAGCTCTTCCTTTCATCCCAAATGCATGTTTTAAGGATTTCCTTAAGTGTATTGAAAAACTTCCGGGTATGTTTGCGGTATTACATTGTTGTTAGTCATTAATGTGTTTAATTTTGAACAAAACTGCATATATGGTTTTGAGTGAGTTCAGGTGGATCCAAGAAACTAAGTGAACTCATATATTTATAGTAGAAAGAATTTCTGCATGTAGTTACATCTTTAAACAAGTGGGCATTTAAAATCCTAATAGTTTACCTAAGTGATAAGCAATCATTAAATGTTCACTTAGATTTACAGGTAAGTGAAACTGTTCAATATTTGTGTTGCTGATGAACATTAGTTACCTGTAATCTACTTTATCTATGCAACCAGGCTAGTGATATTATCCTAATTTTAAAAACGAAAGGGAAAAAATGCAGTAGCCTTGTATATGTCGCCTGTTGTCTTGTGGAAGATGTATGTTCATCATACTTGTTTGATTTTGTATACATTCCACACTTGCTGCCTTTCTTTATTCAAACATCAATATCTCTGCCAAGATTCTCATCTGAGTTCTTATCTTGTGTGGTTCTTTGCAGAGGAAAATGGAGCGTTCTAGTTCTGGCATCTTTTTTTTGAACCTGAAGCTGTATCCAGGTCGTTATGAGGTAGTAGAATTGCACCAGCTATCTTTACTTCTAATGGATTGGATTTCTCGATTTTATTAGCATTCATGCAGAGAATTTTTTTATAATGATTTATTGATTCTTATGCAGATAAAATTTATTGTGGATGGTATATGGATGGTTGACCCTCTCAGACAGATTGTGCACAGTGGTGGGTTCGAGAATAATCTTCTTCTTGTTACCTGAGTAACAAGGTCAGACGTGGAGCCACTGACCAATAATTTTTGTAGAGCTCAGCTAGGCGCATCCGACTTTGTTGTAGGCTTGTAGCTAACCTGCAACATTCTTTTACTTGTATCTGACCTTGTACAAATAACAGTAGTAGATAGTAAATTCTTTCAATTTTTCCCCTTGTATGGTGCACATTTTTTTTCCGTAGTTAGGGAAATCACATGCGGATCTCCTTCATTGCATTGATTGCATACATATTGTCATGCGACAGTGTTTGTTTGCAATTCTGGATGGCTTTTTCCATAGAGGATATTGGTTTTGTTCTCCTATTGAATGGGAAAAGGACTATTTTAGTGACTTGTGCAGACTGCAGAGTAGTGATCAAAGATTGTAAGACTTAACTTGCAAATATTTCACACGTCCGTTTTAATTGATAGAACAAATAATCCAGTAGATTTGTTTATCGGCAAGCATCGGGTGTGTTGCCCCTTGTATTTATTATTAGAACCAAAAAGGCTGCAAGAGTACATGGGATTATAAAAAGATGCAAAAACGATGCATTCACAACATAAGTTTACAACTCATTTTCACTTCGATCAAAGAGTTGACCCTTCTGCATTTCTTGACGTTCGAAAATCCTACATTTTCTTTCTTCACATAAAGGAGGCCAGCACGAGATACATTGATGAATGTTTTAAGAACCTGAGAGGGATCTTCGTTACATATTTGATGAATATATGAACAATAAGATAAAAAACGTGTCAGCTTCAATTGTAAAATATTGAAATAAAGGTGAGGTGTAGTCTCACGATCACTTTTGGAAAGTGAACACTGAGTGACAAGACAAATGCCCAAATGGAAGTCCAAGATTTGAATTCTGCTTTTCTGCTGAAATTACTCTTTGTGCTACGGTATTATCATTGTTATTACTACAACACAGAAATCGAACGAGTACAGTGTCCTAAGATGTCAAGCTGTACAGTTTTACAAAGGAATTGAGGTGGATTATGGAACCAGTAGCAAGAGAAATGGTCCAAGGCATGATTTGCAGGGATGACCGCCACTGTATTTTGCTGGCGATAAATGTGCTCCATCTTATAGTTCATTATCAAAGAGATATATAATATTTGGGAGAGACTTTTCAGCACTCCAATTTTCTCAGTTACACCACATGCTCGGCAGAACCCAAAATTTTTTTACACTGTTCAGGATGCTGACAGACCCTACCGGTAAATATAGAACAAAGGATCCCTGCAGCCAGATTGAACTCAATGAAATGGTTAAATTAACTGTCATTTTGTTGGTGGAATGCCCTGTCAAATAGTGAGATTTTTGTGTCAGACATCTACCGTCAAAATGATACTGGGGCATGCTAGAAAAAATAACTTTTTTCCAACCCCAATTATGAAAGTGGGTGATACTAAAAAAAGCTTTGGGGTGCTGAAAACTATCACTCATAATAACTCGCGAGCTGACTCGGCTCGTGAACACCTTTACTGTCGAGTTCAATGCCTTAGTCAAGAACAATATGTGGACACTCATTCCTCCGCATCCGAGCTATAATGTTCTTGGCAACAAATGGGTTTTTCGTGTCAAGCGGCACTCCAATGACACTATTGAGCACTATAAAGCGTGCCTCTTGGCAAAGGGGTTCCACCAAGAAGCTAGTGTCGATTATTATGAAACTTTTAGTCCTATTCTGAAACATGGCCCTATTAGGATGGTTCTCTCCTTAGTCGTTTCCCTTCAATGGCCCCTTTACCAGTTGGATGTGGATCTACACTTGAAATATGTATTTTATTATCTCCTAAACTTATGTTTATGTTAGTGTTTGATTAGAATTAGTGCTACTTTAATGTAGTTTTTGGTTTTTGTAGGAAACAAGAGTAAGATGTAGAAATTTGGTAAAAAGTAACTTCAATGGTTAAATATTCATAACTTTGTGTATAGATATCAGATTGGACTAATTCAAGCTTTACATTAAAGTTCAAGAAGTCAGATTTCTAACGCCACTGACCGCGCGTAATTCGGAGTTTAGAGCGAAAGATTATAACTATTGAAAGTTTCGCAGTTTTTTAGGCAAATGAATAGTAGCCGATCGATCGGCCATAAAAGCGATCGATCAGTTACTCTAGCAAATGTGATTTTTATGATCAATCGACACCTCTCGATCGATCGTATCTACTGGAGTTTACCGATGAACAGTATCCGATCGATCGGTGAACAGTGCCGATCAATCGCCGTATGCGCAAAACTCAAATAATGCCTATTTTGACTCGGATTTTGAAAGGGATTTCGTAGTTTTCTTTCACCATTATATATATGCCTTAAGGGAGAACGTATTGTGCATTAGAGAATAGACTTTTGAGTTCTTTTGGAGTCCTTGGAGGCCAGAGCAAATGAGAGAAGAAGAAGAAGATGATGAAGAACATGATGATGATTTCTTCTCCAATGCAAGGTTAAACTCCTTTCCAAAGCGTAG
The DNA here is from genome assembly GCA_039654745.1 of Houttuynia cordata. Taxonomy (NCBI): domain Eukaryota; kingdom Viridiplantae; phylum Streptophyta; class Magnoliopsida; order Piperales; family Saururaceae; genus Houttuynia; species Houttuynia cordata. Next base: position 45,088,890 of record CM077505.1, on the reverse strand, counting down.
ATGAAGCCAATAGACTGGTTGTATAGTCTCTTTTCTCTCATATTATGTTTTACTCTAGTTGGTGTATGACTCTTTATTATGCAATTAAAGTTAATTCATTGAAGTTTGTTCTTTGTACTCGAGAGAGACAAGAGTGAATTAATTGGATTTCAATATGAAAGAGCACTTGCGTGTCTGAGTGGAACGTGAGTGGTCTGAAATGTTATATATTAATAAAGATTCATTGGTTTATACTCGAGAAAGATAGATCACAATTCCATATGCTTAATTGATTATGTGTTACGTCCGAGAGGAGAGCACTATAATTTAAATTGACAAGTGTATGTCCGAGAGGAATATGCTACCCAATTAGGAGTTTATTTCAAAGAGAGAGAGAGAGAGAGAGAGAGACGATACACTAGTTTATTATAGTGGATTCAAAGCCTTGGTACTTCCACATATTGATTAATCTCAACTAGTTTAGTTAAAGTTTATTTCTTTCTTAGATTAAATAAAAAACTGCACTTTTCTCTTGAATTTGGTAAAGTATTCATCCGTCCCCTGAGGTTCGACAACCTTTCAATACTTGTTGTAGTACACAATTGCCTTATGCACTTGCAAGGGTTTAATTTTAAACGAACAGATGTTACAAACGCGCTTCTACATGGTGATCCTCCTTAGGAGGTTTACAATTGCCTTATACTCTTTGTGCATTCATGCCAATCTGAGTTGATTCTTTTATTAATTTATGCCGATAATATTATTCTTACGGGGAATTGTCATAATTGTATACAACGACTTGTTAGTTATATTCGCAGCAATTTTGAGCTTAAACCCCTTGGGCATCTCCATTTCTTCCTTGGTATGCAGGTCCAATGCACTACTTCTACTCTTGATCTTTCTCAGACTCAATATGCCTTGGACTTGCTCCGGCGCTTTGACATGGATGGCTGCTAACTAATTGCTACACCGCTTGCATCTTCTGCAAAACTCTCTCTACGTGATGGGACGCTGCTCACTGATGTCACAAAGTACCGTCAGCTTGTTGGGGCTCTACAGTACTTGACACTAACCCGCCCGGACATCTCCTTTGCTGTCAACAAAATTTGTCAGTTTTTGTATGCTCCTAGAGACACTCATTTTGCTGCTGCTAAGCATGTTCTTAGATATGTCAAGGGCACACTTGATTATGGTCTTCACTTTTTTGCCTTTGCCAACCTTACCTTACAAGGGTTCTGTGATGCTGATTGGCAGGTGATTCTGATGATCATCGTTCCATGACTAGGTTTTGCATTTTTCACGGCCCCAATCTAATTACTTGGGGAGCAAAGAGGCAAGCAACTATCTCACGGTCCAGTTCCGAGATTGAATATAGGGTCATTGCTACCGTGGGTGCCGAACTCCTTTAGCTTCTCAATCTCTTTCAGTCTATCACTCTTTCTCTGGCCAAGCCTCATGCTATTCTATGTGATAATATTAATGCTACATACATGGCGCATAATCCCGTCTTTCATGCTCGTATTAAGCATGTTGAGATCAATGTTCATTTCATTTGGGAAAAGTTAGCCATTGGAGTTCTCACACTGCATCACATTCCACGGACATGTCTGCTTGCTGACTTCTTTACTAAGGCTCTTCCACACATTCAGTTTTGTATCCTATAGTTCAAGCTTCATATTGATTCTGTCCTCACTTCAACTTGTGGGAGGATGTTAGATGAGACGTAGAACCGTAAGGACTCCAGTCTCATTGGCACTAGGGAAATTGAGTTTCCCTCCATATTGATTTTAATTAGTCCAATCAGAATCTGTGCAATTGATGTAATCATACTATACATAGAGAGTAAATCTCTGCCTAATTAGTCCGATCTGTATAATTGATATAATCATACTATACATAGAGAATGAATATCTCAACAGTGTAACAAATTGATTGTACTCTACTCTACTTAAGGCAATGGAAAACACCCGTGTAATTCAGCGGGTTACAAACTCTTACACGTGGTACATTCGAGGACCTATTGGAAGCGACTCAAATTTTGGCCCGACTCGGCTCGACTTTTTTCAAGCTCGAGCTCGAGCCACCCAGTAACTCGACTCGGCTCGACTCGAAAAAACTCGATTTATTCGACTCGAGAATTAGCTCAACGAACAGCTCGACCTCGACTTGAGAATCAGCTCAAAAAATCAGTAAGTTAGAAATTCTCCATACCAGAAATCGTTGCCGTCGATCTCGCCCCGTCGTCGGTGATCGTGAGCTCGAATCCTTCTGCTGGGCTGCTGTCGCCATCGACCTTGCCTTCTGCTGGTTCTGCCCCTCGCGATCTCACCCTCTATTGTGAGCTCGAGCCCATGGCCACCGTCGTCTTCGACGATTGTCAACCCTGCCTTTGCCTGTCAGCCCCACCATCGCCTCTGCGCTTTGTTCTGGGCCTTTTGGCTAAAACACCCGAGCTTTGGTTTTTTTTATTGGGCTAAGACACGTTGTAACAACTCCATCCGCCGGATCTAATCTGAACGACTCCACTTAAAATCAAAACCCGTAGTTTTCTGGGATGTAATCAGTGACTTAGATCTTTTCTGCGCATGATCTCAATATTTTAAATAAATTAGGCTCTTTAAAACCTCCCCGCATATTCAAATGAGTTATTTGATTTCCCTGTGTTTATTTTCTTTGTATTTTTTGTTTATTATATTATGTGGTAAATGCCTTCGTTGACCTCACCATGTTCTTCAGTCTTCATCGGCTCGAGTGCTCTGTTCTAGCTGAAACACCCGAGCTTTCGGCTCGGGTTGTTTTATTTTTTATTTTTTTCTTTGGATTGGGTTGAGACCCATTGTAACAACTCCATCTGTGGGATCTAATCTTAATGATTCTTCACTTAAAATCAAAACTCGTAATCTTCTGGGATATAAATCTGCGACTTAGATCTTTTTTACACATGATCTCAATGTTTTAAATAAATTAGGCTCTTTAAAACTTGCCCGCGTATCCCAGGGAGGCTAGCAATATCACAGACAAAAACTTCAGCAACTGGCCGAGCTGTATAAGGATGAGCAAGAGTAGAGAAGTTGGCATATTTGGAAAGTTGATTGACAACCAGAAGTACACTTGACTTTCCTTGCACCAATGGTAATGCCTCAATAAAATCCAGAGAAATGTCCTCCCAAATATGTTAAGGAATAAGGAGTGGTTGAAGTAATCTCAAATGTGTAGTAGTATCCGCCTGCACACGCTGACACACATCACACTAAGCATCAAAGAGTTGTACATCACGCTTAAGACTATGCCAGGCGAAGCTTTGTGACACCCTCTTATAAGTGCGGAAGATACCCTCATGACCAGCTATAGGTGTGCAATGAAAATGTGAAGGATATCATGTCAACTGTCATCCTTGGTTACCCACAAGCGTCCCTGGTATAATAGAAAATCATCTGCAAAACATAACTTGGTAAGCATAAAGGATCTGCTTGAAAGCATGAGCATTTGGGTATTTGCTGTAGGAGATACAAAGATCATCAAGGAAGGGGAAAGTAGGGACACTCAATAGGGAAGACTTCTCAAACTGACTAGATAAAGCATCTGCTGCTCAATTGTCAGTGCGCCCTTCTTATAGACAATCTCATAATTATACCCTAGCAGCTTCATGATCCATCGTTGTTGTGCCATAGTAGAAATACGCTGATCCATCATATATTTAAGAGGATTATGATCTGTCTGAATGATAAAGTGTCGGCCAAGTAAATAGGGACACCATTTTGTCAATGAATGCACAATGGCTAGCATCTCATGCTCGGAGGCCGAAAGTAGGAGGGAGCGACCTGATAAAGCCTTGTTGAAGAAGGCAATGGGGTGTTCATTTTGCATAAGCACGACACACAATCTGCCAATTGAAACATCACTCTCCACCACAAAGTACTTGGTGAAATCTGGAAGTGCCAAGACTGGAGCTGATGTCATTGCCTCCTTGAGCCTATCAAATGAATGTTGAGTCTCATCCGACCAGGCAAAAGCCCCTTTCTTTAGAAGGGCGGTAAGTGGGGCAGCTAAAATGGTATAGCCAAGAATGAATCTCCTGGAGTAGCAGTCAAACCTAGAAAATTACGAAGTGCTTTAGCAGTTTTTGGCGTAGGCCAATCGCTCATTGCAACAACCTTGGAGGATCGGTTGATACACCCAAGGAAGAAAAAATATGGCCGAGATACTCAACATGCTTGCAGCCAAAAGAACGCTTGGAACGTTTAGGGTAAAGCTGATGTTGTTGTAAGAGAGAGAAAAAAAGACCTCCAATGCGCCAAGTGATGACTCCCAGGAAGGACTATAAATCAGGATGTCATCAAAGAAGACCAATACAAACATTCGTAGAAAATCTCGAAAGACATCATTCATCAACTCCTAGAAGGTGGCAGGAGCATTGGTCAAACCAAAAGGCATAACAAGAAATTCATAATGTCTATCATGGGTTCTAAAGGTTGTCTTATGCACGTCATCAGGGTGCATCCGAATCTGGTGTTAGCCGGAGCGTAAATCCAACTTGGAGAAAAATGTGACACCCGCAAGCTCATCAGGCAGCTCTTTAATCACATGAATAGGGAACTTGTCCATTTGAGTAATAGTGTTGAGAGCCTGATAGTCCACACAAAATCACTAAGTGCCATCCTCCTTTCGCACTAACAAAATAGGAGAAGAAAAAAATGACTGAGAAGGATGGATAATACCTATGTCAAGCATCTGACGGACAAGTCTCTCAATCTCATTTTTTTTAATCTGAGGGTAGCGGTATGGTGGGACATTAGCAGGGGCAACAGCCGGCTGAAGCGGAATCCGATGGTCTAGTGCCCGTGGTTGAGGTAAGCTAGATGCTTCTTCAAAGTGATAGGAATGCTCATCCAAAAGAGCAGATAAATCACTAGGAAGGTCAGGTTGGGGAATATCATCCAAGGGTTATAACTGCATCAAGTATCCTTGACAAATATTAACTTGCTTAAAGTTTCTTTAAATTCAGCTAATTGCAACTTCACAGGGGCTTAGAAGAAAGTCGCATAGGCCCCCCCTTATAAGTAAACTGCATAGTCATGTCTTGAAATCCCAAGAAACCGCACCAAGTTCCTACAACCATTAGACGCCAAGCACTACCTCAGCTCCCTGAGTAGGAAGAAAATATAGGTCTAGTGAGAATGTATGGTCTTGTATAAGTAGATCCACTTTAGGATAGACACCCTTACTTTATAGGCAATTTCTATCTCTAATAATCATATCGAATGTAGCGGAATTTCGGATAGTACATCCCAAGCGACGAGCAACTCTGTCATTAATGAAGTTGGGGGTGCTACCACTATCGATCAATATCGACACTTGTTGCTTTTTAATAGAACCATGAACACGAAAAGTCCTAGGGTGATAAGTACCAAAAAAGGCCTACATAGAAATCTCTACACCATCACCCTCATGCACGACTATATCATCATAATCAGCTTGGTCATCTTGATAATCATCATCCATATAATCCTCAATGTACTCATGATCATCTCCCTCAAAAACATGAAAAAACTTGCAGCGGTGTCCCCGAGTAAATTTCTCATCACAATAATAGGAAAGACCTTTAGACCGTCTATCCTCTAACTCAGCTGGAGATAAACGGGGAAGAGCGGCACATGACAAGTTACTTGGAGGGGGTCCGCTGCGAATGGGTTGACCAGTAGACGGTAGTAATGGATGACGAGTAGGGGTAGCTGATAAAACTGAGTAGGTGCACCCGAATGTCGGAGCTTTGCCTCAGCCATGCACGCAAGTTGAATGGACTCACGCAAGTTCCAGGGGCGAGAATAACGAACCACAAATTGGATAGGCTCGCGAAGACCTGATAGAAAGATCCCCTTAAGTGCGCACTTGATCCATCGAGGAACGTGATCTATACTTGAATTATGAATTTTATTAGCTCCTAAACTTATGTTAATGTTTGATTATATTTTGGTGATACTTTAATATAGTTTTTGGTTTTTGTAGGAAAAATAAGCATAAGCTCCAAATATGGTGAAACATGACTCTAATGGTTGAATCTCTATAACTTCGTATGTATATATCTGATTGGACTGATTTAAGCTTCATGTTAAATTTTCAGAAGTCAGCTTTCCAATGCCACTGACCGTGCACAATTTGGAGAATGGAACGAAAAGTTATGACCATTGGAAGATTGTGGTGCAGAATAAATAGTAACCGATCGATTAGCAAATGAGGCAATCGATCGCCGAAGCAGAAAATGAGATATACGCGATCATCACCTTTCGATCGATCGTATCTACTAAAATTTTTTCATGAACAGTAAGTGATCGATCGGCACTGTAGCGATCAATCGTCGTATGCGGCAAACTTAAATCAAGCTATATTTTGAGTCGGATTTGGAAGGGGTTTGCGTGGTTTATCTTCAAACATATATATATGCATTAAAGGAGAACGTATTGATATATCTTAGGTTAAATTTTGAGTTATTTTGAAAACCTTGAAGGCTAGGGAAGAGAAGAAGGGATTCATGAGTTAGAGAGGACGAGAAAGATGAAGTTATGTGATTAGCTAAAATGTGCACAATATTTTAAGAACAGAGGGAGTAGTATAGAAGAAAATACTCTCCTCCCGCTTTATTCTCAGGATCACTTGACGTGCCCCTCAATGGCAGTGGTGTGGGCCCATTTTCATCGGTTTTCACCTCACTAGCACGTTAGGTTGGTCCTGATAAAAAAAAGGGGAGATATAGCATTACTCTAATACAAAATGTTGGGTGATCTTTAAAAAAAATACCAGAAAAAAAAAATCAGAAGTGAGGGAGGTATAGCATTTTTTTGAAAGATCACCCAACATTTTATATTAGAACCATGCTATCTCCCAGTTTTTTTATCACGACCAACCTAACGTGCTAGTGTGGTGAAAGCTAATGAAAATGGGCCCTACAGCATTGCCATTGAGGGGCACGTAAGGTGGCCGTGAGAACAGAGGTTGGAGAAGCATTTTTCTTTTCTATTAGAACACAACTCAAATTTGCTGGTGATATTGATCACGAGGTCAATCAATGGAGAACTGGTTTTGTTGAGGAATTTTTCAATCCAATTGATGCTGATTATATATTGTAGATCCCACTTCCGGGTGCGGGTGTGGAAATGAGCCTTTTTGGGCAGCAAATTGGAAATGAGCCTTTTCTCGGTACGCACTGCTAATTATGTAACTTTGAAGATTTCAAGATTGTCGAGTATGGAGAGGCCCTTAACTTCTTGTTCAAAAGAAGATTCTAAGGTATGGCAGCACATTTGGCATGTGAATACTCCTAAGAAAATTTCATCTTTTCATTCTACCTGTCAAAGCTTAGCTATTGAAGCGATGTGTTGTGCCCAATGATTTATGTGAACTATGTGGTGTTGAAAAAGAATCTGGTGTTCATGCTATCTTGGATTGTTCACATGCAAAACATGTGTGGGAGTTTTGGGTGGCTTCAAAATCTTTTCAGCTAGGTCGTGATTTGTATGTGAAGGAGCTGGTATGGAGTTGTCTTGCAAAATTCAAGGAGGAAATATTCGAGCAGTTTTGTGCTATTGCTTGGGCGATTTGGTGGGATAGGAACAAGATTATTATGGAGGGAATAGGGAAAATGGTAAGACAATTTATGCAGGGGCCTATTATTCTCTGGATTTGTTCAAAAGTGTAGGAAAAATGAGAGCTTTACTATTGTTCCTCAATCAAGATTGTTTTGGAGACCCCCGGCCGCGCCTTCTGTGCTGTGCATGTATGTTCATATCTTCTGTGGACTCAGCGGAAGGTGCTGATGCAAAAGCTACGTGTTTGGCAAATTAGCTTATGATATGGGGTTTGCTCATGTTGATTTTGAAGGGGACTCTCTGGAGGTTATAAATTGCTGCATAGGTGAGTACGAAAGCAGAGTAATTTTTGGAGAAGAGATTGTTGAGGCTATGGTGGCTGCGCTGCAATGGAAGAATTCTATTTTTAAACATGTGTTTCGAGAGGCCAATGGAGTTGCTCACACTCTTGCTGATTATGCTTGCCGAATGGAAGATTCCCTATTTTGGAAAGAGGCGATGCCTTTATTTTTAAATGATCCAATGTTTAGGGATTTCGATCCTTGTTCTGTTTGTTCGCCTGCTTTTTGGCTACTCAGTTTTAAAAAAAAAATGATTCATAACTGGTTCTCTTGTTTTTTTTCCAGAATCTTGACATGAACATGCCAAAGCATGTGCACTCAATCAGCGAATTTGATTTCATTATTAACAGAGGTACGCATAATTTGAAGGTTAAATTTATAATTGAGGCTGGAATCTAGCCTATAATGTTGGCTATTCTTCTACTTGATTCATAATTGGTTCTCTTTTTTATTTTCAAGAATCTTGACATGAACAAATATATCTTTTCGTGGTTCATTGCATTGGACCATCTTATTGGGGATGCCCCTTTTAAGAGGGGTTGTATCATAGAAATAAAAAATTTTATTGTTTGATTTTACCTATAAAAAGTAATGACTATGACATCTCTGTTTTCATACCTTTTTTAAAAGAGTAAATTGCACTTGATAATTATAACGAAAGAACTATGACTATGATATCGCCCTCTTGTTTTTCATGGCATGGGCCTCCTCCTTCTGACTATCAAAAAGGCTTGAAGAAAACCTTTTTAGTCACCACATTACCCTCCCCATCTGATGCCGTTGATTGTATTCCAAATTAAACTCAGAAGACTTGATGAATCCTTTGTAGAGGCTGCCGAAGTCTTCAGTTCCCAGCTCAAGTATTCAGTAGCATTCCAAGCTTAGAGAAGGAGAAGCTCTTGTATAAACACTCCTTTTTGCAGTGTCTCTTAGTTTTGTGCTCCAATATGGCAAATGAAATGGTTGTCCTCAACATGGATAGACTCCGGCATCTTACTCCCAATGGAGGGACAGTAAGAAGTTCAATAGGTATAAGAGAAATGTGGAAGAAGCACTCTATCTACAGGGTCCCAATCTATATGAAAGCTCAAAACCCCAAAGACTATGCCCCACAATTGGTGTCCATAGGCCCATACCATTATGGCCAACCTCACTTAGCAGCCATGGAAGAGCACAAGGAGAGAGCCCTTCAACAGTTTTTGTACAGATCAAATACGACCATTGATGTTTACTGTGAGGCTTTGAGGCCTTTGGCAGCAGATTTGATGGACTCGTATCAGCAATTGGGAAATGGCTGGAGAGATCACCCTGAAGATTTTCTGAAGCTTATGGTTCTTGATGGATCTTTCCTCTATGAGTTCTTGCGTGGTTGCTCCATAGGCTGGGATTATGATGCTCTAGATCCTGTCTTCAGTTTTGAGGCCTTGCTTAACATATGCCCTTTTCTTGTGCCAGACATTTTGATGATTGAGAACCAATTGCCTCTTATGGTAATTGAGAGATTAATTGCAGTTGAGACCGGTAAATTAAATGAAGTGGTAAGTATCTTTACAAATTATTAGCTATGTTTCCTTTCCGAAAAATGCTTCCTATTGCACCTTTTTACTTCCAAAGCAAAATCAGCAAAAAGTTTAGAAATGACCACGCTGGGTGCAGACATATAATTACAAGGAAGGATTCTTTGCGACTGGCAATTTTGAATTATATATGACATTGCTATAATAATGTAGAGTCGATTGTATGTTAACACTGAATTATGACACTGAACTACCCAAACGTTACTATATTATTTCTATTCTCTACCTTATTTAGAAGTTTTACACACTGTCTCTGCCTAATAATGCTTTATAATCTGTATGTTTCAGAATGATGCAACGGTTCATGAGCTTGTGTTCAGGTTTCTCTTCGGCCCAGAGCCTTTCCCTAATATGACATTAGGGTTGCATGTGTTGGATGTGTCAAGGAAGGTAATAACCAGGGGGGTTCACTATCAGTCAGTTGAGAAACGCCATCCTGCCATTCTTGTTTTGTCTGCAACAGAACTTTCAAATGCTGGTGTTGAGTTTAGAGTAAGTGGAACTGGTGACATTGATGCTGTTTCATTCACTGATGGGATTCTCAAATTTCCCCTTTGGAGGTTTGATAGCACCACTGAACCTGTCTTCCTCAATGCAATTGCCTTTGAAAGGCTACATCCAAGTGCAGGCCGTGAAGTGAGTTCCTATGTTGCATTTATGCAAGGACTTATCAATTCGGCTACGGATGTTAGCATTCTCAAGTATAGAGGAGTGATTGTGAGTACAATTGGGAGTGATGATGATGATGTTGTTAGCCTTATGAACAGGATCTCGAAGAATGTGTTCTTTGATCCGCGTAGTAATTTGTGTGAGGTACGAGATTCAGTAAACCAGTATTATGCGATGAAGATGAAGAGTAAAAGGCGGCGATATCGCAAGTGGAGACGACAGCTCAGAGAGATTTACTTTAGCAGCCCCTGGGCTCTGATGTCCCTCAGTGCGGCAATATTTTTGTTAATTATGACTTCGATTCAAACAATCTATACTGTTCTTAGTTATAATTATTGACAAGAGAGCACCTGTTCAACCAAGATGGTGCAAAGTTATGAAAAATAACAGAGAGATTGAGGGAGTTGATCACTTGTCATGATTTTACCCATGGAAGTGGATAAGATGATGTTAATATTGAAAAAAGCATCTTCATCAAATTTATAGTTGACACTCAAATAGTTTTAACTTCTAGTTTGCCTAGGGTTTAGTTCTATTTAGTTAGTAATTAGATATATGGTAAACAGTGTATGCTCCATTAGTGATCTTAGTGGAAATTTTTGTACTCCAAATGATGCACACATTATCGTGATTTCCTATTGGCTTATGAATTCCTATTGACGTTGTTGAGATCTACATAACAAGCATTCATTTGGAAATCCCTATTAAAATTTTCATCTTAAGCTTGCTACTGAAGCATGCGAAAAAGAATTAGGAAATCTCGCCCGTGGTACTCCTTGTAATTATGATTTATTATCTATTTCAATGGGTTACTTTGTCAAATTATAACAATTATTACGATGTAGGAATACAAGAGTAAGATACCATCAATAAGTTCTTTTTTCAACTTTCCTTTCCTTCTCATCCCATGTAAATAGTTACATTTGGGAACATTATCATTTTTAGTGAATGTGGGACCTACAGCTAAGAGAAAGGTAAAAGCTTGGCTGGGTACTTCAAAAGCATCTCACAAGCTTTTTGATGTAAATCAGATAGCAGCTAAGGTTTTGGGCATGATGCACAAAAAGGGGACTTCTGAGCAACTTTGCTAAAATAAATCAGAGAGTTTTCTCGTTTGCAAGTGTGTCCTACAGATCGTTCAATTGAACAGCTAATTGTAGGTGTTGTCTCATCGTACTTGCAACCAAGTTCACGTTGTTCGTTTGAATCCTTGTATTTGGGCTCCATTCTGAGTTTCTTTGTGCCGGTATGAGCCGCTGCTTCCCTTGCACTTGCATCACTTCTTTAATTCATCTGCCAGCTGAAATTGAGATGCTTCTGCAAATGAGTTGTGAAAGAACCTTGCCTTGACCATGTCACCTAGCTGCATGTTTCCAATGCATTCACTTTAATCACCTTGCCTTGACGGTGTCCCCGGTCCTAACTCCTAGTAGCCTCTGCCAGTATATATCACGCTGCCTGGCGGATACATTTATGTGTCAAACCATGTAGTTACTTTCAACTATTATATACTGTAAACTAACACTTCCTCTGACCAATGAAGCTCAACCGGATTTGAAACGGCGGATCCTACATTACATGCTGACTTGCTCCCTCGAGACCAAAAACACAAGAAGCAGCGGCGAAGCTCCATTTTTTTTATACGGGCCTTGGAGTCAAATAAATTAATCTCATTTCGCAATGCAGACTACATTGGGCGGAGGGAGTATGAAAGATGTTCAACTCCCTCGGTACTATTTTAATAGTCCGATTGGTGGAAAATTTTGTTGCATATGCTATTCCGAATTGGCTCAATGTAAGTGGTTGAGAATTTTTTAAAAGGAGACTGTTAAATTCTTATGCATGTTGAAGGGACTCCGAAGAATGTCACATGGGCTTTTCATTAAATTGGTGCTGCTTTTCGAATTCTTCAGTTGTGGGCCCCTTTGTCCCTTAGAATACCAAAGTTTCAAATCGGACTATTAAAATGGAATGGAGAAAGTATTGACCTGAATCCACCTTCTTGTTTTTGCCAAAAATAATTCAGCTCTTCTTGTCCATTGCAGCACCTTGCATTATATCTTGCAGCTATCTTTGCTCAGCCATGAATCTCCTTCGTCTACAATGTTGGCAAACTCCTTGCCTTCTGCCTTCAAATCCACTGGCCTTTATGATTCAATGCTATCAGTCTTTTCCCTCCTTTATCTCCTCTTACTTGCTTTCATAATCTCTATTGATTGATCATGACTTCCGGTACAGAATCCAGTAAACTGTTACAATATTATTCACTATTCTTGCCAATCGTTTATTACCTCTTATGTTATTGTCACTCAATATGTCTACATAAACTTGATGCAAGTATCGCAGTTGCTTCCATTCTCTTCTTCATGCGTCAGAAACATTTACCATTTTTTTTTCAACACCATAGTTCTTCCCTTTTACCTCTCTACTACAAAAGTCACTACTAGTTCACTGTAACAAACCGGCTCCTTGCAAATCTAGCATTAGTCGGGCTAGTTGGATTTCTCACGTACAGTTGTAAGAGAGGTACAAGGATCAAATCCCATTGGCATAGATAATGGTGCGTGAATCTTACATATCGACAAAAATGAAATAAACAGGCCCCTTTCTCCATCCTTTTTCCTTTCCTTGACCCCAAATTTCTATTTTTTAAAATTTATATGTGAACTGCTACTTTTAGAATTGTATAGCCTCGATCACCTTCTTACCCACCACTACATCTCCTTCCAAGACATGAAAATGCCTAGTATTTCACGTAGAAATAAAAAAGTTGTGACATATACAAACCCCAATTTCCGAGATACGATCAACAATCTTGCTATCCCTCTGATCGGTTCTATTCAAGGTGATCGAAGTCCTTCAGAAGTACAAACGCAAGCGGATGCATCAGTGGCTGAACCATCTTCTTCACCTACACATGAACGTATGCAAGTTGATGTTGGGCCAGTTTCTCCACAAGAAACTGCTACAGACTTGGTTTCTTTAACAACTTCAAGTGGGTATGATCAAGCTTTCAAAAAGGTATGTTTTCTACAGGGAGCTGATAACTGTACACTGAATTTGCCCACCAAACAGGTACTTTCGGATTTTCATTGGACAGTGAAAGGCCCACTTTCTCATTGTCCAATAAAAACCCACTATCCACAGGGAAAAGTTTAAATGAGATCGCTCTCATATGGCTTACACGAGACCACTTTAAATCATAGCTGGTGGATGTTGATTTGACGACTATAAATAGTCATAATAATCTCACCTACTCTCTGATGTGACATACTTACCTATTCACTGATTTAATATCCACCCTCCGATCAGAATTCAATGACTATAAAGATTGGCCCATGCTCCTTATACAAGAATGATCTCATGTAAACTATTCTCTTATATGGATTTGGTGTAGCATTATAATTTCCCTTTTTTTGTAAAGATTAAGTTGGAGGATGTTTTAAAACCTGTCAATTTGATGCTATTTTTTTCAGGAAACCACCAAAGAGTTAGGGGGTTAGGCGGACCCCTACCAATAGACTAAAAGAAAAGGAATACAAAAAAGGAGGGGACATGAGCCCTTACCCCACTAAAGGCAAGCTATAACAAGAGAAAATAAACTTACAAGAACTAAAATAACATTTTGTTGGTAATTGCTTCCGAGGTAAGTGATTTCAACTAGATTCAACAACATCTAAGCTAGGTGTTTGACAACCCTCAATGCGCATATTGGGGTGGTTATCACCCTCCACTAGTATGGAGGAAATCCTGGGCTTGAGTCACAACCCGCGCTTATTAAGAGGTAAATGCCCATGGGACCTACTACTTAGGTACTTAGGTGTGAGTGAGTGTATGTGGGGGGCTAAGAAGCACATATACGAATATGACGACACGATATGGCCACGGTTAATAAAAAATTATTTATATAAATTTTAAATATAGTTTTGGTATTTCAACACCACATTTTTTCTTTTAAACCTTGTAAAAATTACAACTTGTAATTAAAAAATTATTTTTTGTTCATAATTTCTAGCCGGCAAGAGTGCCACAAAAAAAAGTTATGCATTTGCAAGGACTCGAACTCGGGTCTCTTGTTTGAAAAATAAAAAACTTCACCGTTAGACTACAAGCACTTGTCAAACTATTTTTGTAAAATAAAAATATTTATTTTATATTGGATATGGTCCGTGCTTCCTAGGTGCGGGGTCAACCCTATGGGGGGTTTGTACCAAAAAAAAAACTAGGTATTCGACAGATGAAGGCTTGTGTGTGCGCGCGCGCATGTGTGATGATGACAGCAGATAGCCCGAACTGCAGCTTCAATTAAAGTTGGAGTTTTGTGGTGGCCATCAGACAACAAGATTTTCTTATTAATTTGATTGGTGTCAAACAAGGGTTAAACACTTGCCCTCTGTCGGAGGCACAGTGAAAACACCAAACTTACTTGGCCTCTGTCTACAGTATCCGACCTACAAAGAGGCTCTCTTTGTACATTGAAGTTTCCAATTGAGAGAAGTAGAAATAGAGTTTTGTTAAAAACGTAGGCAATGTTAAAATAGAGTTTTGTTAAAAACATTGGCGATGTTAACACATACTCCCTCCAGTCTTTTTTAGTAGATGCAATTGATTTCAGAATGAACTAATTTTAGTTGAGTTTGAGAATCAAATGCATCTATTAAAAAATACCGGAGGGAGTATTTGGTGTGACTTTCCTTGATAGTTTCACTTTAAAAGAAAAAATCATTGAAAACTGTAGTTTTTTGTCGGGATTTTGGATCTAAATTTTTCCATGCCGTTGGTGGTCTTTTTGTTTGTTTTTGATGGGGATGTAATAGTCCCTAGTCTTGGGCTTTAATGAAATTTTTTATCTATCAAAAAAAAAGAACTGAGACGGAAGTGGAGTCACTGGTATTGGGTTAACAAAAAAGGTGTGGGACTTTCTCTTGGCTAACGGTTTCCCTCTTGTACAACAAATAATTTGGACATGGGTGTGGGCAGTATGGAAGATGGTCAATTTTTTTTAAGGCTGTTTGACATCTTGGTTGAACCACTCAGAGGACTGACTTTAAAGTTTCAGTCCCGGCCAATGCGCCATATTAACTTTTGAATTGAGTTAAATGTTAAGGAGCTGTTTCGATGCACCTTTCCCTAAGTAGAAATGGACTTTAAGAAACAGAAAGGTTATTTCTGTTAAAAAAGTATTTAGAAGCAATTTTTTTACAAGAAAAATTGTTCTTTCAGAAATCGGTTTTTGCTTGTGTTTGTTTATACACTTTCTTGCAGAAAAATTTTTGAAGTAGAAAATGGTCTTTGTGCCCCTTTAAAAGGTAATTTTTCTTTCTACTAGAACACTTCTTTTGAGGTAATTTTTTGTAGAAAAAACAGTTTAGCTTTATTAAAAGTTATTATCATCCACATGTTGCAAGTCGTTCCTATTATTTTGCTTAGTAAAAGTAATACTAATAACTTTGTTTCCTTAAAGTTAAGGAAAAATGGGAACCAAACATAATAGCCTTTGTGTTTTTTTTAGCTAAAGAAAAAAAAGGAAATGACATTTCCTTTACTTTCTAACCCCTATAATTACCCTTTCCTACTAGCTCAAGTTTTTGGGAAACTTGGTTATTTAACATCAACACTTACCTTACATTTAAAGGCCAAACCTCCTCCAAAGGAGAGCTAAGCTAGAGAGGATCATTAAACTATTTTCTTATAAAGCCCAAAAGGGAGTCAAATAGGGAAAGGCAACAACTTGCTCTTTCAACTTGATGTTAAAATACTATAATCTTGTTTTGTCTCGAAAGACCGGATTTTAATTAATTGAGACCTTCTAATTGTGTAGTCCTCTTAGTCTACTACTAGACGGAATATTGCAATTGACATTAATTTCGTTCCATTGGATCTTTTAAACATATGTATTCCGATTACGCAATGCTATCATACTATTCATGTCTTTTAATTATTTAGAAAGTGAACTTTGAATTGCTACTTAGAACAGACTAATACGCTGAAAATTTCAGATGTTGCAAGGTAATCAAGTTTTTACCTGTCTGTGTGTACACTATCAAAATGTTTTGGTTGCATAAATAGTTATTATTATTATTATTAATATTATTATTATTATTATTATTATTATTATTATCATTACTTATTTTCTATGCACGTCTCATGCATAATTTTCATAGGTGAGGTGATATTAAATTACTAATAGTAAATATCTCAAAAGATAAGATTGGCTCCACTTTTCGTCGCTCATGTGGAATGATAATTACAATTTTGTTCACACCAAATTGTCCTGATAATAAATTGTTTGCTTGATGTAATATTTGGCATCTCGTCTTTAATTAATTTGAACTTATCAAATATATACCAAACACACTCATAGTTTATATAGAAAGAAGTCAACACACCTGTTATCTAATCGAATGAAATTTCCACGAATTTTAGAGGTTATAGCAGCTAAGCAAACGAAATAAGATGTTTAAGAAAGAATCTCTCTCTCTCTCTCTCTCTCTCTCTCTCTCTCTCTCTCTCTCTCTCTCTCTCTCTCTCCTTGTCCTTGAAGCTGACACTACTTACATTTCAACATGAATACTGCAGGGGGAAGTTTTAAAGATGGGGCCATGGGGTAGGGTGGGAGAAAGAACGTGGGAGTGGGATGGGCCTAGACAAAAGATTTTAGTGATGCATGGCATGGAATGTCGTATCGGATATCGGTAAAATATCGGTCG
The DNA here is from genome assembly GCA_039654745.1 of Houttuynia cordata. Classification (NCBI taxonomy): domain Eukaryota; kingdom Viridiplantae; phylum Streptophyta; class Magnoliopsida; order Piperales; family Saururaceae; genus Houttuynia; species Houttuynia cordata. The sequence continues at coordinate 45,072,031 of CM077505.1, read as the reverse complement.
GCCTAAGAGACGAAATATCGGAGATATATCGGAGATATATCGGAGATATTGCGTAAAAAAATATCGGTCGTCAAAAACTAGTTTTTATCATATATTTTCAAAATCTAACTTCTAAAATGAGTTATACTAATTTAAACAAAGAATAGATTTCAAAATATGCATAAAAGGATAGAAAACAAACATGAAAGTTTTTTTTTCCAAAAAAAAAAAAAAAAAAAATTTTTCAAAAAATTTTTTTTTTTAAAAAATATTTTTTTTTTCAAAAAAGGCCGATATATCGGTCCGAAACCGATATATCGGCGATATATCGGCGATATTTGGAAAAAATGGGAAAATCGATACTTAATGGTATCGGAGTATCGGTTTGTGTCCGATACCGATATATCGGCGATATATCGCCGATATATCGGCGAGCTGGCATTCCATGATGCATGGGACTTTTATTCACTCACTAATCTTTGGATTCATAAGAAACGGGACCACTCTCTGGTCTGGAAGTTTTGGAGTAGCTGAAGGACAACGTAATGAGGTTAATATCTCCAATCATAGATTTATTATAGATGCATCGATACATAAAATTGGCACTAAACTAAATATTAGCATCATGGTTAACTGATGTGAGATAAGTTGGTTCTTATATTAACTTGTTGCTCATCATTGCTTACCTACTCACATTAGAAAGGATAATTTAGATGGTATCTTCATAGTTGCTTGTAATTATGTAATGATCATATAATGCTAAAATTTAGTATCTAACTGAGGAATTAATCTTTTGTCCTCTATCATTTATTTCTCCAGATATCAATTGAGGAGCCAGAGGAACATCTAGTGGCAATTAGCGGAACAAATGAGATTTTTAATATTCCACATGCAGCCACTCAAATAACATCTTTAACTTTCATCAGCAATAAATGCACATATGGACCATTTGGCACATGTACGGAAAACAAGTTTTGCACTCCCGATCAAGGATGGAAGATTATAGGATTTCATGGGCAATGCGGGTCTTTTCTTGATGCAATTGGCGTTAATTTGGTTCCCTTGGGACTTCCCAAGCCCTATCATCATAGAAGTTCAGATAATGGGATGGTATTGTACATACCTTTTTGTCTTCTTTTTTATCCAAAAACCTACTACTCCCTCTGTTAAAATAAAAGAGACCACATTAGAAAATGAGTTAAATTTATTGGCATGTAGGGGCCCACGGGATTTCATGCCTATGCTCAGATTCACGAGGATCCATGTGCATGTGGATCACATTTGGCCACTTATTTTTAAAACCCATAAAAAGACAAATGTGGTCCTTATTATTTACATTGAGGGAGTACAAAATAGGCCAAGATAGTGAAATGGTTTTGTCAAGGGCAGTATTTTTTATAGGTAGAGAGGTTGTGATCTAATAGAAAACATCAAGACTCAAAAAGCATTGAAAGGGTGGTCTTTAAGAAAGAAAGAAAAAAAACCCAAAAATTCCTCCCCAATAAATTCGACCAGATATATGGCGTGGCCACTTTTCCCTCACTTTTTCCCACCCCACATGTTTTGAGGCTCGAACTGTTTTTCAGTGCCTGTTATCAAACACCCTATTCTGTCTTTTCTTTTTTGATTCAAACACCCTATTCATAAATGTAGATGTGTGTACCTTTTGCATTCAATAGAACTCAGCTTGCCATTTCTTAGTTTCAAGGCTCCACACTTTATATAAATTGGCCTAGTCGTCAACCTAATTTATAATTCTTTCTTTTTTAATTGCTATCAAAGCAGTTTTCTATGCTAAATTTTTACACTTTTTATAAGGAATATCTGGATTATTAAAATGGATACATGATTATGACAAAATTGGATAGCTAGTTCCCCACCCAAATAACTGTGATGACAATACCATACAATTCCATGCCATGCTAACATAATTCAGAGTTTTTGCCTCTTACTCAGTCCACATCCACTTTATCACCTGTTAAACCACTTTATTCCTTATTTTAACCCCAATCTATTTATTAAAAAAAAAAGTAAGGCAGCCTAATCTCATCTTGATGGTCGGCGACCAGCAGCGACCATGGGCAATCAGCAGCAGTAGCTGGCAACCAGCAGTGACCGCCACAAATCAACAAGAAGCACCATCAACCATTGACCAGAAAAAACTGCGAACAACAAGCAGTGAGCGCCGACGACCACCTTTAACGATCATCCGTGAATGTCAGCGGCCACTAGTGACTGCCAATGACCACACACTGCCATGCCAAAAAAATTTCAAACATTTGGCGCTCGTCTTCCTCATCGTTGTCACCATCCTCCTATTCATTTTTAACATGGAGAACTGGAAGAATTCGATAATCCAGCGAACTTTGAAGACAATACAAAGGTAGCATTTTCTTTCACAATATTATGCAATTATTCGAAAGGATTTATTTTTTTATATTCAATTTTTTGTGCTTTATGTTTGTTAAATTGTTAGTATATGTAGATTAGTCATTTGCATCAAATCTGTTTGTAAAAAGACACATTATTATCGAACACAATTTGTGTGGGTTTCCAACATGGGTGCAGGAGAATGTTATGAAGATCGGGCCATGGGGTGGCCAAGGTGGAAGGGCATGGGAGTGGAATCGTCCTGTACATAAAATCTTAGTGAGGCATGGGTTTGTGGTAGATTCAATAACCTTTGGATTCATACAAAATGGCTTCATTGTATGGTCTACGATTTTTGGAGGTGATGGTGGAGGAGAGCCTACCGAGATCAATATCTCTATGCTGCTTATAATTGGGCACTAAATCACGATTATGCATATAAGTAGTTGTCATCAGATATGTCAGTTTTTTATATCAACCTGCTGAACATCATTCGTAAGTTACTGAGGATCATTAGAAATTTTAATAGCTGTTTGTCATGATTTGATGAAGCAATTTAGTCTGCAATCGATGGATATTCTTCAAATCTCTTGGTCATTCTTTCTTTCACCAGATCTCAATTGAGGAGCCAGGAGAATATTTGGTTGCAATTAGAGCAACGACTGGACAAATAATGAGCAATGTTGGAACCCCTTTGGTAACATCTTTAACATTTTTCACCAATAGACACATCTACGGACCATTTGGCATAGTCACAGGAGACCACTTTCGCATGCCGAATCATGGACTGAAGATTGTAAGCTTCTACGGGCGATCTGGCCTATATCTTGATGCAATCGGCTTTAATCTTGGTCCCGTTGGACTTCCTTAGAACTATAATACCTATATGTTCAGCATGTGAGAAGGTACTACGTTAGCTCCATGCCTTCTGTTTTAACATTCAGATAAAATCATTTCGAACAGTTTGAACGTTACAAGGTTAATCGGATTTTGCACCATATAACCTCACTATTCTAATGTTTTGGTTTATTAAACTTTGGTCATTATTATAAGTGAATTTTATGATATTCGGCTAAATTTTTATGTTAACGAGCAACATGATATTATTCACTTAAATTTGGCAAAATGATAAGGCGTACTCGAGTCTTTTTACAAAGGGTAATTTACGTTCATTTCAGTGAAAAGGAGATCTAGACCTCTTTACCTCTAAAACAAATGACTCTATCACATCCACCTCTTTACCTGTAAAAAGTGAGCATGTGCCTGGCTTGTCAAAGGTGTTTTCCCAAAAGGAAATAAGGTGAGCTGTAAGAGTAAGTTAGTCTTTTATTTCTAGTAAGTATTGCATGCAAGGTCTCTTCTACATTCCATGCTCCCTCCCTCGGAAAAGAAAAAAGCTGTAGAGCAGACATCGGTGGAGACGTGGGAGCGGCCATGAGTCGGGGGACATTTTCAAGAAATGGCAAAAATGATCCCCTATTGTATTGTAAGATATGCCTGGCCCTGTGCCTCCTCCCATGGTTGCAGTATAAAATCACTCCTCAAAGAAAGATCGAGTGCGGAAAATTGAAAGGACACTATCAACGAAGACCAAAGGAAGGGTCACCATATTGACCCGGTTGTGGTCGCTGGTTGGTGGGTGGCAGAAGAAAGCAAAATAACAGCCCAATCCGGAAACTTAGAGAGAAAAAAATCTTTAGCCCACCCAAAATATGCTTACATTTTACTCATTTTTGCGGAGAATTATGGTGATTGAAGTGAATTATTGGCATGCATTTTACCATACCCAATTAAATCGACAATTTGCTGAACTTTGTTACTGTGGTTGGAACTTGGAAGTAGTTGCATTCTTGTGAAAGTTGCACCAGTCTTTGTAGAAAGGAAGAAAGAGGGGAAACCATGCTTATACCAGGTTATGAGTTTTGGGTCCACACTAGTGACACTACACATGCAGAAAGGTAGGGAAGTGATCATAGAAAGAAAGAACGACGAAGACAAAGAGTTATGTTACATGGACAGGCGGTCGGACAGGTTTTAATCATATGCCCCCACAAATCAGGACTAATCAGGGCAATCAGGACTTGTGGACCCTACCTAAGACCTATTGAGTTGTCACGCCCCAAATATCTAACTAGATCGAAGTATATATTTTTAAATATTGAAAACTTTAGGTGGTACGCATGAAAAATACACATCTTTATACGACTTTTTACCCGTGTGTTGTTCATATTTTCAAATTAAAATAAGAAATAAAATAAATTTTAGTAATTAATTTAATAATTAAAAATTAAATAAATAATGCTCTCTAAATGGCTCAAATTTTGATATGTTCAGTAATTTTATGAATATCTGGTGCGTCTAATGTGGGACATATCTTATTTATGTAGGTTTAAATCCTCTGACTGCGGAACGTCCAAAAGTGAAGCCATTAGACGGGTTTTGAAATGCCAAAGTGACCTAATAGTTGATATCACGCGCATTAAAGATCTGAACCATTGATGAGTCACTTAAGAGAAAATGGGCACTGAGTTAAGATAAAGAGTCATTCAGATTCGATCCAGCGGACGACATTGCTACATTGGGTTTTAATCAAGTAAAAGAAAAAAAAAATAGAATTGAAGAGAACCGGATCAGCGGTTCGTTGGGCTGGTTCAATGAAAGAAAAAAAAGACAACCCGAGCTTCTGCTCGGGTGTCCTCCAGAACAGAGAGCGCTCGAGCGCTCATGGCGAAATCAAGCGGCGGCGGCCCTGGGTTCCGACGGCCGTGGGTCGAGATCGGCGGCTAGCTTCACGGCGATGATAGCTGAGGCCCTGTGACGATGGAGCAACGAGGACCAGAGGAGAATCGATGGCAAACCCAACGACGGCGAATTGAGGGCCGGAACAGAAGCTGTGACGGCCATGGGTCGAGAAAGAAAACAGAGAAGTGGCGATGAAGTCTATGGGCTGAGGACAACGATGGCTAGGTGGCGGTTGACCGAGCATGGCAGGAAATGGCGAGGAGGAAAACGTTCCGATTTTGGCGAAAGCGGCGTGCTAGAGTTGGATTGTCGATTTAGGCTATGCAAGGCTCTCAAACAGACCGGCTTGATTTAGCACTCACCCAAATGAGAGATTGGCCAGTGTTAGGAGTCTCCTTTTCGGACTCTTCTGCAGTCTATAAAAACATAGCAAGAACAGAGGCAGAGTCGTCCGACTGGAGAAGACGACCGGGAGAAAAATTACAGTTCCAAAGTTTTGATTTTTTAACTCTCTAAGAAGAAGAATAGTACTTTTCTATTTTTCATTATCTCAAAAATTCTTGTAAGTTAAATCTGATTTTTAATTCAAATGAATTCCATTACTTTTGCAATTCAATTTCATAGCATGAGTAGCTAATTTTCTGTGTAGAGCTGAGATGAAGCCATGATTAGTTGTAGGAATAATATTCATGTGATGCAATTGCTATTTCAAATTAATGTGTTTTAACAATTGTTATTCTCAAATTTAATTACACTGAGTTATATGTTTAATATGCTATTTGGATATTACTTGTGATTTATTGAATGATGGATACACGTAATGATTTGAATCTCATCTATTGATATACAAGAGAATACATAATTTTAATTCAAAATTCATATGCTTTCATGCTTAAATCTTCTGTAGGAGAATAGATTGAATTCAAATTCTCTACGAGATAATCGTAAGAATAATTGCTAATTATGGATAATTATTCCTATGATTGTCATGTGCTGATTCTTATGCCCTAGCATTTTAAATTCCTGATTAAAGTTCAAATTTTTATTTGTTAATTAGTTTCTTTATCGTAGATTACTTAATTGTTTTAGATTAATTTGTTAGTTAAAATTGCTTAATTACATTGAGTCTTCGATTAGTTGTAGTTGTAGTGAATCAAATCAATTTAATTCTTCAACAAGGGTAATAATCTGATCTTCGAATTAGAATTCCAAAACACACAAGTCCCTGTGGGTTCGACCTCGTAAAATTGTGCGACTGTACTGCAAACTAGATTCGTACACTTACGAGTAAAATTAAAAGATTAATTAAAACAACAACATTATGCATTACGTATATGCCATCATTCACATCATTATAATAAAAAGAATATGATAACAACTAAATAGGATAGACTATATATAAATAAATTTAGAATGAAAAAAATAACCTGAAGTGTTATGTTGGTCCAATGCCATCTTACAACAATTCTAAAAATGAACAAAAAGATAAATAACTATACTACGAACGTCTTCGTTGCGCTCTACTCTAACCCTCTACCTTCTATTTTGAATATGTTACTGAACCTGCATCAGATGATGCATGAGTATTTTCAAAAAATTTCAGTAAAACGTAAAACCATACTATAGGTATATGAAGCAGGAGAATCAATAATAATGCAAATAAAAGAAGAGTCAATTGCTGTAACACGAATTATTAATAATATATAGATCAATTAATAGAGACACTTCAACTCTAACGCCAGAAATTGCTACATCCAAACAAAATGATCAATCTCCAAAATATGAAACACAAAGAATTATAGGAGTAAATGAGTTTCTGCTCACAACTAATCGACTGTACAGCATAGCCCATACGCCTCTAGGGGTTGCCTAAGACCCTACCAAATGAGGTGATATATTCTGGGTTGCTCCTGAAGTAGATGGAGGTCATGAATTCTAGCCCTCACTCAAGATTATATCACGATTACCTAGTATATATGATGGGTGGTCCTTGTACATGCCCGAGTGGATTGGCAGGAGGATGTAAGAGGTCAGTTGCCTCATTGTTGTCCAAAGAAAAATCTAGATCCATAATGAGACATTTAGATAGGAAAGAGACAAGTTTTGAGCTATAATTTTTTTTAACTTTATAGTTTGTTCATTAAGCATGTAGTCTTCCCAATGTATCCTCAAGTTTTTAAGTTTTTATAGACTAATGTACCTATGGTTCGTTATCTTATGCTGGAGACATTTATGCTCATATTTGTCATGTCCATTTCAAGGATCTATGCTCTAATACTGCCGAGACATACCCACGATATCAATCGCACGGTCCTCATAATACAATGGGCAGGCGGATTGTTAAATTCTGTCTTCTCTCTAGTCACGAGATCTTGATCCAATGGCTTGTGTGACACCGGGCCAATATTTGAAACATATCTGGTCCAACACGTGTTAAATTTTCTCTTCGAGATTACACTCAAAATAATTTCTTTTTCTCTTCAACAGTGTTTTATCAAGAGAGAATGAGCATCTAAAGTTTTGCTGTAGCATTCATCGTAGAAGAAAAGGCAAATTCTTTCTTTACAGCAAACCTTACCCCACACACACGTATGCTTTTACATAACCTAAAGTGAACGCTAACTTTGAAAAAGCTATGTCCAGAGAATCAATCATCAGGCTGAGGCCTATAAGAGTACAAACTCACCTCACAATTGGAAGTTTCCGAATAAGAAAAGTTGTATGAAATTGCAACAAAATGATCTCCATCCCTACAGGCAAAAGATACACTACCTCAATTTGGCTCTCTCTTTCATGGGTAGTGATCATGGTAGTAACAAGAACAAGTGCAGCTGAATCCACAACATCTACAGGTTCGTACTGTATTAGTGAATGTGAAGCATGTCCTTTGATCTGCTCGCCTCCTCCGCCATCAAAAAGCGGCGACTGGCAAAGTCCGCCACCCATGCACCATCATTCGCCGCCACCACCTAAGGTATCTTCCTCCTCCACTTCTCCACCATCTCCTCCTGTTTACAACTCCCCAAATGTGCCATCACCTCCATCGCCCCCTGCCGATGCTACAAGCGGCGGGTACTCTACGCCCTACTATTATTTCTACTCCTCTAATGCGCCTTCTCTTCTCCCATTAGTGTCTTCCTCCATGCCCAAGTTGGGGCTCTTCGCTTGTGCACTCATGTTCCATCTTTGGCTATGACAATATTCTTCTTGAATGGAAAAATTGGAAGGACATAAGTTGCTTGTAAGTTTGTGTTTAGATGTCTGTTCTTGCAAGTCTGTGAATATGGATGTGTGACTACTAGCTCTATTTCATGTACATTCCTAAAGCATGAGAAAATTGTTGCTGGTGATCGCAGGCTGGCATATGCAACTAGTTCCTAAAGCATGTCCTTTTGACCATAGAAATTACCAAAAAAAAATTTTACGATCATAGAATAATAATGGACATATTTAGCCGTCTGTGGTAACCAATTCTTATTTAATTATTTTTATTCTGTGTTTAGCAACAACTGTTGCCCGTGTCCTTACGATCCTACTAGATGGGGCAAGGCAACCGGCATCTTCGAGCACTATATCCCACTTCTAATCCCCAAGGCCCACCAATCATACTCACCATATAATTTGGGATATAATCCCGAGTGGGTGCGTCTTTAGGCACTATATATATCCGGCTGACAATCCCCAAGGCCCACCAATCATACACACCGGATAAATTGAGATATAATCCAGAGTGGGATGAGAACTCAGGACCTCCACTTGAAAGAATTAAGTCCTGGCCTTCCCATTCCCTCATTGGTCAATTCTTATTCAACTGCTGATGAAAGTATATGTTATCAAAAAAGTAATCAAGTATATGAAAGTCACAGAGATGATGTTGCAGAAAAGGTCAAGCTTACGCTAATGCTATCGTTCATGATGATGATTGCAATGATGCACTAAGCTATATACAAAATATACGTCAAGCTATATAAAATACCATTCAACTCGTTTACAAATTGCTTTCAAACATACGTTATAACAACTTCAATGCAGAGTTGGCAAATATTGGCCAAGTCTTTGAAACTTAAGCGTGTGTTTGACGTATGTAGCTGTGGCATATTTTTATGTCTTCATTCTCGCCGTTGTTTTTTGCAAGTGCGCAGGAGAAATATGACCACAAGGAGTGTCAACGTTAGGTGACTTCCTGTTGCCGGTTGTGGGAAATGATCAATATGAACATTTCAGAGACATGTCCATTCTATTCCCTTTGACAAATATCACCCTTAGTCCCATTAATATGAGTTAACGCTCACGCACGTACGCATGAACCGAGGCACCTCTAGCCGTTGGATTTTGATCTGATGCCTCGTGTCAAATTAACTTTTTCCCCTTTTTTTCTTCATGGAACTATATGCACTACACTGAAGAAGGATCACCATGCTGGAAGCAAAGTAGAATTGGGGGGATTCACTAGACATTCTCCCTGGCCCAAAATGACCTTGAGACGGACCCTATGAACAGATGACTATGCAGCCTGCCGGAGAGGAAAGTACCTTCCAGTATATAGGCTAGAGACTCTTTGTGAGCTAATCATTCCCTGCTGCTCAAGTCCAGAATATTAGCCACTTCAAGAGAAATCGCCTGTTCCCTGACTTTCTCATCAAAGATTTGAATGACATATGAGAAAGTGTTTGCAAAAACTTTTCTTGTTGGTTTGTAGTCAATTTTCTAAGACCATTGAGTCAACAGAGTCAACCATCAAAGCTAACACATCTGCTCAGACATTACAAAGCCTATAATTTCAACATAAGAGTCTTCAGCATAAAATGGCACCAGCTCAATCACATCATTTACAAGCGGATTGTGAAAGCTGGTAATCTCTAAGCATTTTGTCAAAATGGCAGACTTTTTGGCGACAGCCATCTTAAGTCAGCTGTATTCTTTTTTCTCCACACACATCAATGACTACCAATAGGTATTAATTTGGCCGTATCCTACCTCGTTCATCTTCAGAGACCGTATACTCACACATATTTCGAGCAAATATACATATGTTCCAAATACTAATGAACAGCTAGATCAACATTAACAAGAACCAGACCAAGCAATTATTTTGCTTGAGAAATATAAGATTTGTGACAGCAACTTGCCAAAGACAACAGAAATAAATGGCTTGCCAGGCTTTCTTCAATTGATATTCTGTCAAAAGTGACTTAAAATTCTGTTAAAAGTCACAATCCTTGTCATGTATATCCGTCTTTCATTATGAATTGGATAGATTGTGGTCATATTTGTTAACTATCAACTTTCTATCTAACATATACTCACAATAGGCCGTTCTTCTACATTTCAGCGATAGACGCCAGAGCTAATACAAATGAACCTAAACAAGAATAGCATTAAGGAAACAGGTAACGCTAGAAGTAATAGAGACAGAAAAGAGCACTTCTAACATGTACAATATTATGTTGGGCATTTCTGTAACTGTTGACCTATAAAAGACTATGACACAAAAACAGTATAAGTAACCTCTACACAAACTTTCTGTCGTTAAAATCCTACAAGAAAAGCTCTCCTATAGAATAGAAGAAAGGAAGAATAATAACAAGTACTAAAAGTATTGTTAAAGAGATTTTGATTGTCTTCACCAGCATTGAGGTTTCTGATCTCAGGGCATACTCAGGCACCATAGCTTCGTGAATAGATCCTCCTGAGGCTCTGGTTTAGCATATCCGGCATACAAAAGACCTATCTGTTAAACATTGTTCATGTTTATCTTGAAATTGGCTGTACTTCTGGTTGACATCACCAAAGGAATGTGAAGTAGGATTGAATCAGAAAAAAGTGAGACAGTGTATAGCTCTTACGGTGCATAGACTGAATTTCATTTTGTCATTCCATTCACCTTACAATTGGCACTGCCCCTTAGCATCTTCAAAACGTTGTTTCTTCATTTTACCACCACATACTCATCCTCCTATAGACTATTAAATTCATTGAAACTTTGTAACAAGATCATACAACATATGTAGAATAATGCACAGCAATGAATTCAATGGACACAGACTATAGTTTATTTTGGATGACTTCCCAACAAGTAACAACCTTGAAGCTCAAATTCGGCTCAATTCCATCTGTAAGGTCAGTACAAGAAATTTACACATCATCTCAATCAAAATTCACTTAATTGTAAAACAGAATATGCACTAGAATTAAAGCCGACATCAACCATAACCCAATCAATATGATTGAACCGCAATGATCATTTCGTTTGTGTAATTTTTAGAAGGCACAATCCATTGAATTAGGGAAGTTAGTTGGATATATATACTCAGGCAGGATTTTAAGTAACATAGTTGATAACTACTAAATATTGCCATTTAACTTCATTGTTTTGCTTCACTGTGGTTTCCACAAAGAGATGAATTTAGTGAATCTTACAAAAAGACATGCAAGCATTGAAGCACATGAATTTATTTTAAGCTGCCTAAACTTACACATGACAAGTCGCACCAAACGCTATATACATACTGTTGCTGCCTAGCCCCTCCATATGGTTTCATCATATATACCATCTACTTTTCAATTTCGATCAGCATCAATTCAAGGTCCTAGACCATCAATTGTATTGCATCAACCCAGGGGCCTTTGCCTTACATCCCTAGTAGTCGATACCTGATAAAATCTTATGTTTTGAGTTCTAATTCGCCCATACATTTCATCTTTCTTTTAGTTTCCTGATCACCATTAAACTCTATCTCAAAAAGCCAATTATTGCAATACGCCATTAAAGACCCAATTTGAAACTCTTTGCAAACCCAATTTGCAGATGAGAGGTAACTCGACAGGAGAATCAAACGAGAAAACAAACTATGATCTGTATCCTACCAGTATGTTGTCCCCTTTATTCTGTGAATGATACCACCACACATATACCAAATTAATTTTTATGCTCACCTCATCGGATTGTTTTTACTGCTGGGTCCAAAAGCCTTGTAGAGCAATTTAAAACTGTAAACAGGGTTTATGTAATGGCATGGTGAAGAAGCAAACCGTGACCCAAGACCAGTTCACAAACAACATCTGCCTTCCTCAAGGAGAAGCCAAACGACAGTAAATTTACAGCAGGCATCATACACCTGGAGGCTGGAGGCAACCCTCCATTGACCCAAATCCTCCAGCCAACAAAGTTGTTATATACAGAATGCAACAGAATGAACAACAAAACCACCATTTTCCTCTCTTCAAATTCATCATCTTCAGAACTGCAATATGATTAGACCATCTCACTCTGCAAATGATGCAACCACACAACTATCTAATGAATTTTACATGCTTACATCTTGGGGTTTTTCCCAAATTCAGATGTATTTTTGATGTAAATCCTAAATAGTCAAATTAATGAGACATTCACCACTGGAGGATGGATAAGCCTAGGATATACTAGAAAGACTATTAGCTTTTTGAATTCCATGAAGCCATGCCTCTGTTTTTGAACTTAGCAACCCTAGACCACCATATGCCTCTTTTTATGAACTTAGCAACCTTAGAACACAATAGAAATTGCTGCTCTCAGTATACGATACAAGGGTGAGTTATAAGTAAAATATAACCATCTCAGCCATCGTCAGCTTCAATACAATTAACCTCTAGCATGCATATCTGGAGAATCTAACTTAAGTTGGACATATAACTTTCAAGACTGAAAACAATATTTATGCATATAAAGACAGGATGCACTACAATATTTTCTAGAAAACAAGAATGACCACGACATACTCCTTTTGTAATTTCATGAGAGTTTTGCGCCGTCATATAATAAAACCAAAAGTTCCTATTGGAAACATCTAAGTTTTTAACTAAAATGTTACTCAGATCGATTTTCAATTGACTAGCATAGCCACAAACTATACTTTTAATTGTCATTCAAAAGTTTCCCTCATGGTCCTATATGTGAAAACAATCATCTAATGGCGAATCTCCATCAAAACAAAACACAATGACTATGCTCCCATACACTCAACATAACATCAATTTTATGCCTGTTTGCAACATTCTCCATCTCAGCTTGACTTCAAGTCTTAAAATCAAATAAACTTGTTTCTTCTCAGATATAAGCAACTAAAAATAACAGAGACAAGAAAACACAGCTGTAACAAAAAAGTCCTCTTGTTTGTACACAAAAAGAATGAAGTGTTAATCCAGTATCCAATTCATTCATCTCCAATGAGTATTACAACACATCTGAACCCAAACTGCAGTATAAACCCTGTGTCCATATCATTCTAATCACTTTTGTCAAATTCTACCTAAAACTAACAACAGAACTACACCATCCCCATTTTACAGTAAAATGAACAAGAAGTGAATAATCAGAAATGTAAACAACAAAAATGAGCAAAAGAGCACAGAAAAAAAACACCATGAAATTGCTTTATCTATTGATCTAGCCTCCTCTATACAAACGCAGTACCAGCAAGGCCATGGTGCAGAAGGTTGTGCGCGATGCCGTCCCTCGCCTGCAACGAGCTAGCCGACCGCACCGCCCCGCCCTCGGGCACCATCTCGTCGTCCACTAGCTCATAGGCCAGCTCTGGCTCCATCGCCTCCCCGCGCAATTCACATATGTTATGCAATACACAGCATGCCATGAGCACCACTGGGAGGTCCTGCAGCTTCACCTCCGTCCTCTTCTGCAAACACGCCCACCGCCCCTTCAGACGCGCGAACGAGTCCGTCGCCACCCGCCGGACATCGGCGATTTTCTCATTGAAGGCATGCTGCGTCCATGTGTGGTGCTGATGGGCATATGGCACCAGCAACCAATCCATAAGCGGATAACCCGAGCCGCCCACAATCCAGCTGCCGGTGAGCTGCCCAGCCTCGCCGCGCTGATATAGCATTGATTGCTCCAGGATCTTGTCGTCGGACATCGAGCCGGGGTATCCGATACAGACGTCGGTGAAGACGCCGGCGGGGTCAGCGACGGCCTGGAGGGTGATCGAATAGGAGGTCTTCTGGTTGCGCTCCGTATGGCGCTTGTTGAAGTAGGCGGCCACGCTGACCTTGGGGGCTATGATGGGAACATGGGTAGTATACATGGACCCGACCACGTTGGGGATCCCGGAAGCCGCCTCGAATTCCCTCCGGATGTTGGCGGCGCGGGCGGCGTCCGGCCATTGAAGGTACTTCGGCATGAGGCGGGCCTTGATGGCGGCGCAGACCTCCAGCACGAGCTTGTGGCAGGTGGAGATGCCGAGGCCGAAGCGCTTGGAGACGAGCCGGAGGGGTTCGCCGGTAGCCAGCCGCCAGACGCAGACGGCCACCCTCTGCCGGACGGGGATGGCGGCTCGGAGCATGGTGTCTTCCTTGGCCACCGCCCCGGAGAGCTCATCGCAGATCATGTCGAACGTCGCCCGCCCCATCCTGAACGCTCTCCGGAACTCTGCCTCGGGGAACTCCGGCCCGCTGCAGGCCTTCCACCAGGCCTGCGACCGGTCCTTGACCCACAGCCGCCGCTGCATCTTCTGCTGCTGCTTGCCGCCTTCCGGCTCCTGCTGCCCCTCCGGCTCACGCTTCTGCTGGCCCTCCTCATCAGCAGCGGCCGCCTCGGCTGCAAGGGAGGCGGCGGAGGCGGTGAGGCGGGCGCGCTTGGCGCGGACGCGGTTGGTCTCGGTAAGGGTGTGGGAGAGGTTGTCGTGGAGCTGGGAGAGGTAATTGGCGGTGGCGATGGACTTGGCGACGTGGGTCGATGGTGGGGGGGCAGCGGGCGATGCGGCGGCTTCGGTGTCGTCGAGCATGAGGAGGGAGGAGACGAGCTGGGCGATGGTGGACTTGAGGTGGGACGGCGGGGTCTTGTCGGCGCTGGCGTCGGGCTTGCGCTTCTTCTTGGGGAGCATGGGCTCGGCGGCGGCGGCGGTGGGGGAAGGGAAGTCGGAGAGGGAGGCGAGGAAGGAGGAGAAGTCGTCTTGGAAGGAGGAGAAAGTGGTGGTGATGGGCGGAGGAAAGCTACTTCTCATGTTTTGCATTTATATCTAGAAATGATGGTATGATATGAAGTGTTTTTGTTTTTTAAAGTATTAAAATGATGGTTGATATATCTATAGTAGATTTCATACTAGATTGAGGTTTTTGAGAGGGTGGTGGCCTAGCCTAGGTGAGGAATTTCAGAAAAAGAAGAGGCTGGAGAAAGGGGTTCATGTACGCTTGATTTTGAAAATGGGGATGGAAGAGGTAACGTAGATGTTTGAGATAGAATTTGGAAGTGTCGAGGTGGAGAAATGGTCACGTTTTTAATGTAGAAGTATAGCTGGAAATCTAGTGTTGAATGCTGGTGGTAAGGGGACGGGGTGGAAGGATTATACCAGCACTAATGCACCGGAAGTGATTCCACTAGATAAGCTTAGAAGCTCCGAAGTCAACACCACCTAATATGAAAGGCTATGAGGGACGAGAGCGAGTAACAAAGTAGTATTGTCGCCTATAGCCTAAGGAAGGGGACAATCGTGTTCTACCAAGCAAAACAATGGCTGACTAATATGAACTCAAATGAAAAACCACTTTTGAAAGAGAACTTATTAAGCAAAATTGGGGAAGAAAAGAAGACTCTTAAGTGGGGGAGAGTTAAGGTGAGCTGCTGATAGAGAGAGAAAGTGGGAACATAGAGAGAGATAGAGAGAGAGAGAGAGAGAGAGAGAGAGACTTGAATTGGAATTTGGACTTTGGAGGATGTTGGAAAGTTGAGAAAGAGGGAGAGACGGTTTATACATGGGGAGCGGGTGGGGATACGTGCGAACGCGGCGAAGACAGTGAACTTTCTTGGGAAAGTGGGCATACGCGGTTCACTCGGGCTTTAGGGTGGCAGTTCCGTAAATTTGTTCATGTGGTCCGAAGCTTCTCTTTTGTTTCGGTGGTCGGTGTTCCGGTTTAGACCGGTTCAGGTTTTCTAGTGGCATTTTTCATACCACAAGAAAACAAGTCATTTGTGCCAAAAAATCCTCACTTCTTTTTTTAGATAATCGAAATTCTCACTTCTTTCATTGAAATTATGTAAGTTGGAACTGAGATTATTTTTGTGATAATCGAAGTTGAACTTGGCAGTTGTAATTGGGTAGAATTTTATTAAAGTTATTCTTAGTTTATATTGGGGATTAAGTGTATTATTTTTTTCAACTAATTGTTGAAGATGAATTGAGCTGTTTACAAATAAATTACTGTTTGAAAATGGTTTCTATCTATATAGCTCAAGCGCACACGCGAGTACATGCGTTGAGCACTTTCGAGCTGCCCATTTTTTTATCAGTCAAGCGATTTTTAAACACTTGCCCGCCCCTCGGATTGCAATCCAATGGCGTGCATCACATTTCAGATGTATTCCTATTTCTTTATTTTGGGGTGAACTTTTTTCTTAAACATTTACTCCCATAATGCTCAACAATTTCAACTTTTTTCGCGCTCACAAAATTTTACTTCCTTCTCTTCTTATTTTCTTAATCCGGTTGCACCAATGGTTTGGGTCTTGGAATATGGTGGGCGGAAGCCAACGATACGTATCGGAGGGATACGATATCTCAGTTTTATATCCACGCTCGTCAAAGGGAAGAAGGAAGGTTCCGGGAACTACGTACTCTTTACAGCTAAGATGGCAAAACTGGAGCCGTGTTTTGCGTTTTGTGGGTTCCACTTGACGTTTTGCGTGGCGTGTCTCACGTTGATTAATATGCTTGCCCCAAAATGTCACCTTAGGAAAATATATTACTACCTCGGACTATATCCAGGTACTCTTCAATATGAGCCACCATATATGAGCTGTAGCTCATGTGCATCTGTGTGAGCTATGACGATGTGGACCCTTAGGTTTTGATGATACAGGGGTAGGCAGATTTGAATTAACTTTACACCTTATGAGCTATCGGATCTCAATCCGACGGATTGGATCATCTGGATGCGCGTGAGCCCGGGTCGTATTAACATTTTCAGAAAAGAAAACTGTCGAGTTAGTGGAGTATTAATCAATTAAAATTTAAATATCAACCCAAAAGAATAATTATTGGAATTTTAATACTCCCTCGGGGCACTTTTAATAGATACAGTTTGTTTTGAAATGAACTCATTTTTATCTATTAAAAGTACCCAGAGGGAGTAGTAGAATTCAATGGAAAAACCTTGCATGTGCACTAGGTTTTGGCATGTACGGCATGTGCCGGCGCCCTTTCCGACACCGATGGGAATGGAGCCGGAGGGTTACTCGTCTGAGCTGCGGAACTTAGTCCCAACATCCTTCACAACAACACACTCGTCCTTCGCCTTCTTCCTCTCTTCGCCCCTTCCCCTTCTCTGTGTTCTAACTGTGAATGCCCTTACAACATAGGAACATCGAGCATTTTAATGGCTAGGGGCAATTTGCCTTGGTCGAGGGGACTCAATCTGCAGGCTGGGCATGCTCGCTCTATCAGACCATGATGAGTGGGCTCCATATGAAAGCATCATGCTAAATGCGGAACGTATGCTTTCATGGTCGAGTGCACCGGACGGAGCACGTCCGGTTATAGCATTTGCATTTTTTTGTATGTGGGGAGGCAGGAGCCTTCATCTTCTAATCAACTGAATATGGTGTTTAAGGTAATGATCTTTTTGACAAGAAGATGGATGGGGCTAACATATCCTAAATGGATCAATTCTTGAGGATCCCAACATTCCCCTATTTTGACCTTAGTGGGACTGTTTGTCAAAACAATTAGATTGATGTGGATGCATTCCACTCTTAGGCCCACCAAATACCATATACCATCAATATATCATGCTTGGAATATCTAACAGATTGCTATCCTTAGAAAAAGAAAGAGTTGACTTCAACTTGTTGAATAAAACCCTATACAAATTCATTTCTTCAGTTCATAGTTGCTAAAACAATCTTAAATTTCAGAGAAGAAAAATATCACACATTATATGGGAATGGGACTCTGTCAATCAACATAAAGAACACTTATCAAAGATTTTGCAGCTGGCGAATATGTTAACCAATTGGAGTTCTTCTAATATACAATTAAGCCCTTTGGCTTTTGACCAATTTTAGTCATTCTTAGATTTTGTTTTTCAAAGAATATTCAGCTGTTTCTATTGAAATACTCCAAATGCCTCCATACAGAGCTCACCCAAGAGTCCACATAATATTAGCTCCAATCTCTAAATCTGTCTGAATATTTGGCGAAGAAAGGTTAGATAAAAAGGAAAGCTGGCAATTTGGAGTGAGTCAATAAGAAGAGCAGTGCACAAGTCTTGTGTTGTTGGGATTGTCACATAAAAGAGGGCTAAAATACTACCAAATTATGCACATAAATTGACAAATATACACATAAAACACTAGAATGAGTATAAGAATTAGAACCAGGTTCGAGGCACGCTATGCGTTGTCCTTGAAACAGATACGCCGCCCTCCGTGCACAGGCGAATAATAGCGTTCCGTTCCCGAGATACAATGAACCACACTGTCAGTTTAAAGTTGCACTTCAAATCAAACTGACTGGATCTCGATCAGATGAGATTCTATTGCTCAATGATGGACCACGAATCAAGAGAGAAGAAGAATGAGTTCTTTTGTTGTTTCTGTAACTTTTTCTGTAAAAAATCGTTCTCTATTTATAGAATAACGCTGTTGGGCCTTTTTCTGGAAGAAGAGACGCACTTTTCCGCAGAGAAACGGCCATTTACTCGCTGTAACCGCTTAGCCGATCGATCGTTTTATAAGCCGATCGATCGCTTTGCGATCGATCGCCTTATTTAGCCTAAAATTACGATCGATCGTTTTATCGCGGTGCACAAATCCTAAAATTCCAGTAACTACGATTGATCGTTTTTATACCGATCGATCGGGCCTATACGGAAACCAAATTGCAGAAAATTACAGTAACTACGATCGATCGGTTTATCACGGTCGATCGTTCCACGATCGATCGCGTTATTTTGCCGATCGATCGCTGCATTTTTTAACTTATTTGTTTAATTTCAAGTCAAATTTCAACAATTCCCACCATGACTTGATATTAAACCAATCTATACAATAAAATGCATACGACACATGAATGAAACATTGAGCAATAGTACTCTAAGTTTTCGGTGATAGGTACCTTGCGGGTTTGAACCTACACCTAGTTTGGTAAGCCGCCACTCTCACAAGTTCGAAGTGAACTAAGTCTTGAACTTGAACCTTAGAGCAAGAACTTTGACAAACCTAACAGTTAGAGTAACTCCCTTTTCGAGATCATTCGGGGTAGCGCTTTACAGCCATGCGCCTTGTATCTTTTCATGAGTGGCACATTAGAGAACAAGCCCTCGTTCTCCTTAACTGCGACCTCAGTAGCACTCATATAGGTGACAGTCTCCAAGGGTAATCTGCATAACAATACCCTGCTTTTAAGCCTTGACCTCATTAAGACTTTCGTCAACCTGTTTCATCTGCAGTAGAGCACTCTCATCATCACACGGGAACGAGCATACAATTTATTATAATAGTGCTCTCCAAGTCACGCATTAGCTTGTTGTTACCCATTGAATCTTCGTTGTGGGATCTCCACTCAGAGAGATTGGGTTGCTACTAATGATGACTTAAATCATAGGCTTTCAGCCCCATTCCCCTAGATGAGTTAAGGACTTGTCCTGCCGACAATCCTTTAGTAAACGAATCAGCCAAGTTATCCGCTGATCGTATAAAACTTAAGGTAATGACTCCCGATGTAGTCAACTTGCGCAAGATTTTATACCTTAGTTCAATATGCCTGGAAGACCTTTTATTATGATTCTTACTCTTAACCTTATCAAGAGCTGATTGGCTATCACAGTGAATCAAAATTCCAGGAATTAGCTTATTCAACCAGGGTATATCTATTAATAGATCCCTAAGCCATTCCGCCATTCCTCCAGTTTTATCAAGAGCTACTAACTCAGCATCCATAGTAGATCTTGTTATCACAGTTTGCTTGGAAGATTTCCATGCAACTGCCCCCCCACCAAGTGTAAATACATAACCACTCGTGGCCTTTGTTTCATCAGAATCTGATACCCAATTAGCATCACTGTATCCTTCTAATACAGCAGGGAACCCGGAATAATGTAAACCGAAATTTATACTTCCCTTCAGATATCTGAACACCCTCTCAATGGCAATCCAATGACACTCATTAGGGCTCTTAGTGTATCGACTTAGTCTTCCCACAGCATAGGATATATCTGGTCTACTGCAGTTTGCCAGATAACTCAAGCTTCCTATCAGCTGTGAATATCTAAGTTGTGACACACTTTCCCCAAGATTTTTCTTTAGTCTTACACTTGAATCATACGGCATACTGACAGGTTTTCTATCGAAGTAACCATACTTCTTTAGAATCTTCTCCACATAGTGTGATTGACTCACAACTATTCCATTAGAAGTCATATCAATCTTTAAGCCCAGTATGACTTTGGCAAGACCCAAGTCTTTCATATCAAAATTCTCATTAAGGAAACCCTTAACCTTATTGATATGATCCACATTATCACCAAACAACAAAATGTCATCAACATACAAACATATCATTACAAATGAACAATCAAAGGACTTCCAATATAAATATTTATCCGATGTACACACAACAAAATTATTAGAAAGAAGAACATTATCAAACTTTTAATGCCATTGTTTAGGAGCCTGTTTTAATCCATAGAGAGATTTCACTAACTTACATACTTTTCTTTCTTGACTAGGAACTACAAAACCTTCAGGCTGCTCCATATAGATTTCGTCCTCCAATTCACCATTTAAAAATGCTGTTTTGACATCCATTTGATGGATCTCGAGGTTATAATGAGCTGCTAATGCAATAAAACCACTTACTTGAGGGCTTCTATATTCCTGTTGATTATGAACCAAGTACGTGTAGTTAATTCTCTTAAGCATTGTAGTCTGCATTTGAAGGGATAATAGGTTTGTTTGTTTTGCAGTGTTTTGATTTGTTTTTACATTTAGGTTAATTTCATAAATACATGTTTGTGGGTAGCATGGCTGCAAACCCTCACGAGACAACACTCGTCCTACTAGGGCCACCTAGAGGTTTAACGGCTTGTTGCATACGCTCAATGCAATCGTGTTCCCTACGAAAGTGGTGTTATTTTTATGCATTAGTTCCTTAGTTTGTTTGATTTTATTTTGCTTTGTTTTGCTAGGGACTAGCAAAATCTAGGTTTGGGGGTGTGATATGTACATGAAATATGCATTTTATTATCTCCTAAACTTATGTTTCTGCTAGTGTTTGTTTAGAATTATTGCTACTTTAATATAGTTTTTGGTTTTTGTAGGAAACAAGAGCAAAACGTAGAAATGGGATAAAACGCGACTCTAATGATTGAATATTTACAACTTCGATTGCATATCTCTGATGGGACTGATTTAAGCTTCATGTTAAAGTACACGAAGTCAGCTTTCCAACGCCACTGACTGTTCGCAATTCGGAGTTCTGAGCAAAAAGTTATGATCATTTCAAATATCGCGCGCGAAAGAGGCACGATTAAAGAGAAGAACCGTCAAGATGAAATTGGATGAATGAGATTAATACGGCGGGTTTTTAATAAGAAAAAGAAAAAAAAAGAAATTGAACCCGGTCCGGTTCAATAAAAAAAAGAAAAAAAATAAAAAAACCCTGCCCGAGCCGAAGCTCGGGCGCTCGGGCTTTCGTCTGTTTCAGAACAGAAGCTTCGGTGCTCTGTTTTGATGGTCTCGCCGGAAAAGAGGAG
Organism: Houttuynia cordata; assembly: GCA_039654745.1. Taxonomy (NCBI): domain Eukaryota; kingdom Viridiplantae; phylum Streptophyta; class Magnoliopsida; order Piperales; family Saururaceae; genus Houttuynia; species Houttuynia cordata. The sequence continues at coordinate 45,050,197 of CM077505.1, read as the reverse complement.
CTGGGTCTCGACGGTGAGCTGGGCGAGGCCGGAATGGGTCGAGAGACGGCACGGCCACGGCGGTGACGGAGAAGAAGATGGCGGCGGAGCTCGAGGCAGCGAAGTAGAAAAGGCGGTTCTGCTCGAGCTCAGGCGATGGGTCATGGCGAACCACGGAGGAGATTTTCAGGCGATCACGGCGAGGCGACCGGGAAGAGCATCTCACGAAGGATCGTGTGCGATTTGGAAACCATTGATTAGGAAAGTTCGATTTGGGCTCAATCGGGAAAACAGAGGCGTCTTGGATGTGGAAAGTTACCAAGAGGAGGGCCGTGCTCGACTAGGAAGGAAGACATCTGCATTTAGTAGACTCTGGAAGCTAGGATCGAAGATATATAAAAACAGAGAAAAACAGAGAGAGAACAGACAGAGTAATTGAACTCGAGCAAAAGAGAGCGCCGACAGAAAGAACGACAGAGAAAAACAGAGAGAGAACGAACGAGAGAAGAGAGGGAGAAGAGCGGCCGACAGAACGGATTTTGGACGAAAAACAGTACTGCTCTTTGTGCTACAATACACGTCTCGCCGGAGAAGATGATGAATAGTGCACAGTGAACAGTGAAATCGCTATAGTGTCTCTGTGAATAGTGCCCGTGAATAGTGCAAATGACTTCTCCGACGGACCAGGCTTTTTCTTCCCTTCTTTTCATGTCTAGCTAAATTTCATTGTACTAAGACTAGATGAAGCCCTGCTGATTGTTTAACTCTCAATACTTATTTGCAACTCTAAAGTAGTGATTTTTATTCCATGTGCTTAATATTTTATTATGACTATTCTGTTGCTCGAGAGTGGGTAGAGTAATTGTTAGTGAAATTAAACTAAGGGTTTGTTAATGTTCGAGAGATCTTAGCGAATTCGAAGGTATTAATTGAATAAAAATTGCATTTTTATGATTGATCTTTGCTCGAGAGAGGGAGATTAATTAAGATAGATTTAATTGTTTAGTTGCATGTTCGAGAGGGCTGCACACATTACGATTATTCGTGACTTCGAGAGGGGCACGGGTAATTGATCACTTGGAATTGTACGGGTTTAACGGAGAGGATAGCTATTTGGTTTGGGTGGATTCGAAGTCTTAGTATATTTCTCATCATATTATTTTCACATAAATTTCATTGCTTTGTTAAAAATTAGAACTTTTTATCTTGTTAGAAATTGTTACGCAAAATCTTAGAATTAAGTTGAATCAGTCCAAGTCCTTTGGGTTCGACCTCGTTACCACTAGTCTATACGTAGTCTCGTGCGATTGCGAGTAAAATAGTTAAAAATTCAATCAATCAATAATATTTTCTTTTAAAAATCCACTTGCACCCAATGGGTTTAAACCCTGGAGGTAGATTCGTTAGAACCCACGTCCCATGTGCAAGGATTGAATCCATCTCACTCTGTACCGCTTCCTTGCATAAAGGAGATTCACTAGATGACATAGCCTCACTAAATGTCAAAGGATCCTCATTCTCCACCATGTAAGTATAAAAGTCATCTCCATAATTCTTCTCTATTCTGGTTTTTTTAGATCTCCTAACCTCTACATTGGTATCCGAATCTTCAATTCTTGGAATAGAAGATGATGAACCATCTTCTTTATGCACTACAGCTTTACTCTTTTCCTTCATAGGAAATACATTTTCAAAGAATGTTGCATCATCGGACTCCTTAATAGTATTAGGTGCATAATCCTGTCGATCAGACCCAATTACTAAAAACCGATATGCCCTACTATTTTGTGCATAACCAATGAATACCGCATCATATGTTTTTGAACCTAGCTTATCCATTTTCACGTTTGGAATTTTCACTTTGGCAAGACATCCCCAAACCTTAATGAACTTCAAGCTAGGTTTTCTTCCTTTCATTAATTCATAAGGGGTTGTAATTTGTCCTTTATGAGGCACACGGTTTAAGATCATACAAGCAGAAAGAATTGCTTCTCCCCATAAATTCTTTGGTAGACCCGAAGACGGAAGCATAGAATTAATCATGTTAATGAAAGTTCTATTCTTTCTTTCTGCTACTCCATTAGATTAAGGAGAGTAAGGCGCTGTGGTCTCATGTATTATTCCTTGATCTTCACAAAACTAGCAAAATTCAAGGGAACAATACTCCCCACCACGATCAGACCTTAGTCTTTTAATTCGCCTCTCTATTTGATTCTCAACCTCCATCTTATAAATCTTAAACTTCTCAAAAGCCTCATCTTTAGACTTTAGCAAATAAACATGACAATATTTAGAGTAATCATCAATAAATGTAATAAAATATCTCATACCACCCCTAGTAATTAATCCATTCAACTCACGTATATCCGAATGAACTAATTCAAGCAAACATGTAGACCTATCAATAGACCTATAAGGTTTCCTAGGTTGTTTTGCTTGAACACATATTTCACATTTATCACTAGTTACATCATGCAATTTCGGAATCAAATCAAGATTCATCATTCTTTTAATAGTATTTGAATTCACATGTCCAAGCCTCATATGCCACACATAAAAAAAATCAACATGAAAAACCAAATAGTCATCTACTTGAAATAAAGAGTTATTACAAGAAACTAAATTTAGTTTAAAGAGGCCATCACACACATAGCCTTTGCCAATAAAAGTACCATGTCTAGTTATTACAACTTTATTTGACTCAAACACTAATTTATATCCTTCTCTACTAAGAAGTACTCCACTAACTAGGTTCTTCCTCACACTAGGCACATGCAACACATTACGAAGAGTCAACGTGTTCCCCGATGTAAACTGGATGTCCACATTTCCAACTCCATAAACTCTAGCCTCAGAGGAGTTCCCCATCATCACAGTCCTATCCTTTACTTCCTGATAGAAAGAAAAAGAAGAAACATCAACACCGATGTGAACAGTTGCCCCTGTATCAACCCACCAATCGGTAGATTCACATGCCAAGTTAATTTCAGAATTAGTTAATACTAACCTGTCATCTGAAGTAACCATGTTAACATGAGCAGAAGATGCAATCCCACCATGACTATGGTCCTGACCTTTCTTCTCTTTGCACTTGTTTGCAAAATGTCCCGGTTTCCCACAGACCCAGCAAACCTTCGACTTCTTGTCCTTATGGATATTTGAACTAGGTTTGAAAGACCGATTCTTAAACTTCTTACTGTTCTTCTTATTGCCATGAAACTTTGGTTTACCTTCTACAACATTGGCTTGAGCACTATCTTTAACCCCAGAAGATGAGCCTTGTAAGATTTTCATCTTACCTCTATGCTTCTCTTCAATTTGTATGGCTACCATAAGATCATCAACGGACATTGCGTCCCTTTTGTGCTTCAAGTTAACTTGGAAATCCTGCCATGAGGGTGGTAGCTTGTCTATAAGCGCTGGAACTTGGAGCCTCTCGTCAACGGGAATGCCTTTCCCAATGATCTTTGCTACCAAATTCTGTATCTCAACAACCTGGTCCCTAACAGATTTGTTATCGACCATCTTGTAGTCAAAATACTCGCCTACAACATATTTTTCTTCCCCTTCATGCTCCTTTCCAAATTTCTTATCAAGGGTATCCCATAGTTCTTTAGCAGATTTAGTATTCACATGCAAATCATATAACTCATTGCTCAAGACACTCAAAATTTGTCCATGACATAGTTCATCATCTTATTTGAATTTATCACTATCAACAGCCTTAGTAGTTCCAACATCAGATGAACTAGCAGTCTTGTCAGATTCAGAAGATACCGTTTTTTCCACATGAACATCAGAAATAACATAGAATATGTTCAATTGAGTCAACCAAAATTTCATCTTTGTTTGCCATCGCATGAAATTCTTGCCATCAAATTTCTCAGGCTTCAGTGATTTGTCAACACCCATAATTGCAGTAGTATTCAATCAACAAGAACAAATAATATCTGTTTCAAGATTGTTGGGATTGTCACATAAAAGAGGGCTAAAATACTACCAAATTATGCACATAAATTGACAAATATACATATAAAATACTAGAATGAGTATAAGAATTAGAACCAGGTTCGAGGCATGCTATGCGTTGTCCTTGAAACAGATACGCCGCCCTCCGTGCACAGGCGAATAATAGCGTTCCGTTCCCGAGATACAACGAACCACTCCGTCAGTTTAAAGTTGCACTTCAAATCAAACTGACTGGATCTCGATCAGATGAGATTCTATTGCTCAATGATGGACCACGAATCAAGAGAGAAGAAGAATGAGTTCTTTTCTTGTTTCTGTAACCTTTTTCTGTAAAAAATCGTTCTCTATTTATAGAATAACGCTGTTGGGCCTTTTTCTGGAAGAAGAGACGCACTTTTCCGCAGAGAAACGGCCATTTACTCGTTGTAACCGCTTAGCATATCGATCGTTTTATAAGCCGATCGATCGCTTTGCGATCGATCGCCTTATTTAGCCTAAAATTACGAACGATCGTTTTATCGCGGTGCACAAATCCTAAAACTCCAGTAACTACGATCGATCGTTTTTATACCGATCGATCGGGCCAATACGGAAACCAAATTGCAAAAAATTACAGTAACTACGATCGATCGGTTTATCACGGTCGATCGTTCCACGATCGATCGCGTTATTTTGCCAATCGATCGCTGCATTTTTTAACTTATTTGTTTAATTTCAAGTCAAATTTTAACATGTGTGAGAGTCAAACGAATAAAATGGCCTCATATAAATAAGTTTGGCTTATAACTGAGAGGCCATCCTAGATTTTCAGAAGTTTTTCCTTTTCCAAAGAAATTCATACGCAAAAGACCAACCAACTAATTTTGAACTGGGATTTTATCACATTTCATGAATTCGGAGTATCTTGCAATTCATTCGTAAGTGTAGGAGGGGTTGGAGAGGAATAAGATGGGGAGTGGGGTTAAGTCGCTCCGCAACCCTTGCCACGTGTGCGGATTCACATACGAGACTTAGGGCCTGTTTGGCAGGCTTAAAAGAAGCTGGATTCTAAAGAATCCAGCTTCTTTTGGGAAATCTCCTCCTGAGGAGATTTTCCAAAAGAATACCTTATGACTTCTCCTAATGGCATTTGGTGTAAATGCCAAAAAATGACAAGGGTAATTGTTAAAAAAAACACGGTTTCCCATAATGATGAGGTTTTTTTGTTATCAAATGCCTTTGTCTTCTTTTGGAAATTACAGTTTTTGCCACTATGACCTAAATTCATCAAATGAAGTTGATTTTGGCCAACCAAACATCACTTTTCTTAAACCTAGATTCATCTAAAAAATTTGGATTTCCTACTCCTAAAAGTGCTAACCAAACAGAGCCTTAAACTCCCTTGTGGAAATCTAATTCTGCTTCGAATATTTCAAGTTTTAGACTCAAATGGAGAGATACCACAAGCCCAAGAAATGACATATAGAACTTTAGAGGGATGTCAACGCTCTAGTGTAGGTCTCAAGCTCTGCCAGCGATTTTTCCCTCTTATTTTCCCACAAGTCAATGGTTTCTACGAAGCTTGTAACCAATCAAGCATTTTTTTCCCATAAGATCTGTAATCTATCCTTCCATGGAGGGTTTTTTTCCATATTACCTGGCGCGAACTCTGATATTCCCATATTACCAGGTTTTTCCCGTGAAATCTCATATGACCCGGAATCTGGACTTGAAGTACCCAAAATGCCCTTTCTTCTATTTTTTCGTGCTAATACTGTGCGAAGAGGCGTGTTGTGTACAACACGAAAAAAGGGTGAAGTTCTCCGGCGATGTACATCGGCGACGTCACTGGCGACCGGCGAGTTGGAGCGGCGATTCAACCGGTGGAATACACGGACCAGTTCGAGCCTATTCGCGTCCCCCATCTCGATATCGAGCTGCCCCCTGCTGGATTTCGACGACACGACTGAGGGAGAGTGGACAAAGGCGGCGATTTGAAGCTCATACGTCGGTATTTCTGATCTTCAACCTTCTGAGCTCCCCCGCGGCTCCCTCCGCCTGCATGCAACCGCGGATTGACCGGAGTCTATGGAGGAAATACCATCGGAAGAGGAGGAGGATCATGATTTTGTCTTGGCACCTCGACAGCGAAATCAGAGGGGCAGGAAAAGGAAGGCTCTGATGGACCGACTAGTGAAGAGAACATATAATGCGCGACCGGCGCTAAAGACGTGTTGTCAACCGGGAGCGATGAAAAAGTGTGCGGCCCTCCTACAGCGTCACCAAAGATGTGCCCAAGTGATCAAAAATGCTGGTTTCGCTGTCATTTTTGAAGGTGAGGACGTAGTTGTATCTCGGAACCTCCTCGACCATTTGGTCAGGTACTGGGATGAGTCGGTGAAGGTCTTCAATATCAAGGGTAGGACGCTACATTTCACAGAGGAAGATGTTGCGCTTATCACCGGATTGCCCGTAAAGGGCGAAAGAGTTGAGGTCCTCCCCTCCTTGACACGCCGACCGGAAGGTCAATTCTTCAGAAAGTACTTCGCCGCGAGGAGAGCGGAAATTCCACACATTGAGGAAATCATAGACAAGCTTAGCGCGGGTGAACTGAAGATGGAAGAGGAGGACATTGCGAGGATGATCATCTGCCTCCTCTTCTGCACGGTGCTGTTTCCACACAGCACTAGAGCGGTTCATCCCTCTTTGTACCGTTACATTGACGACCTCCCAAGATTGAGGTCATACAATTGGGCTGGGGCTATACATAAGATGTTGGTTTCTGGTATAACCCATACCAGCAGACTAGTGGGTGCGAGATCGCAAGGAGAGTGCCTGGGCGGTGGATGCCTAAATGGTGCCGCATATGTCCTTCAGGTATGTAGCATTCATAGTCTTCGATCGAGAAAAAGTCTTATACAATACCACTATATTTATAGTCGTGTATGATGCAACACGACTAGGTATATAGTCGTGTTGTTTACGACACGACCATAGTTCAATTCAACTTATAGTCGACTAAGGCAACCGCGCATTGTTATAATGTTTTCATCTGTTTACTATGCAGATTTGGTTTTTTGAGCACACGACAATCTTCCATCCTGTCATGGGCCCTACCAGCCCACGGGCGAAAAGATGGCCAGGAAGTGGGGCCCTCATTACAGAGGTGAAGAAAGGTGCACAGAAGAAGCACCGTATGGCCGACTATTGGACGGGAGTGTTCCACAATCTTCAAGTAGGGGAGGAACTCGTCGACGTAATCAGCCCCATGGCCGGAGAGGCATCTCTCCTTGCGTCGTCAACCTCAGGGGCCCCTCCTCCACGACGGCAGAGGCCGGAGAGGCCGGAAATCAAGAGGACTCCCAACCAACCTGCCTCCACTTCCTCGAGGATGGCTGCCCAGTCCACTGCAACTGCAATGGGGCGATTGGAGGGTGCGCTTCAAGGCATACAGTCACTAATTGAGATAGCTCTGTCTTCGTATGAGGAGATGGGAAGGAGAGTCGGACCTCTGCGAGAGGTTCTCCACTCTATGAAGGCCTCTGCCGCCTCAGCGTCAATGCTGTTAGAAGGTCAGCTCTTTGAGCATCCGAAGGAGGAGATGATTGAAGAGCCGACGAAGGAGCCAAAGAAGCGGCCCCAAATGGAGCCAAAGAAGTCATCGGTGCATCAGATAGAGCCAAAGAAGCGGCCCCAAATGGAGCCAAAGAAGCGGCCCCGTGACAAGGAGCATAAGAAGAACACTCCGATTGGAATGCGGACAAAGGAGCTGGCAAGGAAGTCACATCTGGATTCGACGAAATGGGGTAAAGGTAAGTTGTAGACGATTATTTATTTTTTCGTGCCCCATGGTACACGACTATTATATTTGTCGTGTTTAATGATACACGACTATTATATTTGTCGTGTTTAATGATACACGACTATGTGGTTTATCGTGTTTCATACAACACGACTATGTTTTTCATCGTGCTGCTACTACTGACATGAATAAGTAAAATGTCATTTTAGCTCCCATCAAACGCGCGGATGAGGAAGACAAGATTGAACGGGCTATAAAGAGATCCTCTGCCAAGTTGTTTTTGAAGAAGCTCCAACCAGAATTCAACGAAGATATGGAGCGTGCAGAAGTCGAGTCCCGTCCGACATACAGACGGGACCTATTCCCCCCTGGTGTAGTGGTAAGGAAGCGAATGTGGACTGTCTCCGCGAGGGAATTGCAGAGGATTAGAGAAGATGACCATATACGGAGAATGGCAGAGGAGCAGGAAAGAAGGAATAGGTCCCCTCAGCCGAAAGCCGACTCCGAACAAACCATATCCGATCGACAAGCGACCTCTATCATCGATGAGGTCATCTCTTCCTTACAGCAGTCGGATATCGAAACCGTCAAGGAGGAGGTGAAGGAGGATGTGAAGGACGGGGATGTCGACGTGGAGGAGGTGAAGGCGGATGTTCTGGAGAAGGAGGGGGAGGAGGAGGGGAAGGAGGAGGAGCCGAAGGAGGAGGAGGGGAAGGAGGAGGAGGTGCAGGCCGACGAAGAGGCGATGGAGGAGGAGAAGACGGAGGAGGTGAAGGAAGAGGAGGTGAGGGAGGAGGAGGAGGTGGCAGAGGGCACTGGCTTAACCGCATCCCAGCCGGTTGACGTCGATGTCCTCCTAACCCCTCAAAAGTGTAAGTCTGTAATTGCACTCCCCGACAACTATGCCGATTTGGAGTTATGCTTCGACATGGGGGTATTGTTAGAGCGGGATAGAGTGGCAATAGATGGATGGATCGCCAATCCAAGGAAGGCTTATGCAATCCCAACGCTATGCGATGACGACTATTTATCCCTCCTACAAACAACAGAAATAAACACCAATGTAAGTAAACCTATGCTCCTCATATATTTTTGTTGACGTAAAGTCGGTATTCGAAGACACGACTTTACGCATAGTCGTGTCTATCGACGACACGACTATCATGAAAATCGTATATATAGAATAATCGACTTTTAATTAAAAGTTATATATTGCCTTACTTCGAGTGTTATGACTCCTGTGGATGTTTTTCCATAGGTTATAGATGCGTTTTTAAGTCTGTTGAGCCAGCGCAATGACAGAAACCGGATGAAATATCCGTGGGCATTTTTTGGTTGCCACGCATTCAAAGAGATATTCGAAAACGTAAGTGTTCCCTGCATAAGGAGTGATAAGTAATTAAGTATGATATTACGAGCATCGTTGTCTAACTCTCTTGCGGTTTCGCAGGAGCACCAGGAAGGAGGAAATAATGCCAAATTGGTTAAAAAGTTCGGGAGGATGCTCGACGGCTTGAACAGGAACATGTTCTACGCATTTTTCCCAATCCGCACCGGCTCCCACTTCTGCCTCGTGTATGTCCATTTCCCGCACTGTGTATGGCGCTTCTACAACCCGCTGTCTGGCAGATCCCAATTATATCCGCATCACAAAAAAGCTGCTGACAAATTCACGCAGTTCATGAACGTTGTGATGGCAGGCAAGCTGGGGTGGTTTGGTTTGCCAGACTGGAAGATGACTCAGATAGCCAAAGCGCCGTGGCAACAGAATTCGAAAGACTGTGGCATCTTCATCATGATGTACGTCGCGCATTTGGCATCCAATGTCAACCCACCAGAGTTTGATCAGTCCACAATTACACGACTGTGGCGACCAGTCATCGCTTCAACCTTGATTCGGGGGGTTATTAACAGCGAGTTTGACGACGATTCCGGACAAGGCACAAAAGATGCCGTCACAGTTGCGGGTTTTATGCGGCTTCCGGATAAAGAATAAATTGGATTTCATTTTATTCACATTATTTTGATGTACAAAGTGCATTTGCTGTAAATACCGTACTCTTTCAAATAATTCGAATTCATTTTTGACACCTTGTTGTACAGTTCTCTTTCAAATAATTCCAATTCTCTTTTTGACTCATACCAGATGTAGACAAAATATCGCAAGCATGACTTTGAATACGGCCTTCATACAACTCGACTACGTATAAAATCATCTCTGATGCAACACGACTACGTATATAATCGTCTCTAATACAACATGACTACGTATATAATCGTCTCTGATGCAACACGACTTTATATATAGTCGTGTTTCACAATACACAACAGTATAGATAGTCGTGTCGAAAGATTGTTTTTCATTTCTGATTTTCTTTATCTTTACAGGCGTACATTTCAGTAGAAGTTAATATGCGTTATACAAGTATTTGACTACATCCTAAGTGAAGAATGGTGGGGGCTGAGGTAAGCCGGAGCGGCGTACATGCGATGTCTCGTTCGTAGTCAGTTTGCCTTGTTGCAGGAGTGTTCGTTTCCTGCGCGTCCGATTTTCTTTCGGAACCGGGCTATTGGTGCACTTTGTACGGTTGTGATTAGCTTCACGACAATTCCCACATTTCGAACGTGGCCTTGCAGGTGGCTCGGGCTGTGACTCAATTCTCTTTGTCTTTCTCCTGCCCTTCTTTGGAGCTTCAACCCTGGGCGGTTAGCATTTAAATAAAACCCCGTAATTCCCCCACTGACTTCTGTCTAAAGTAGGGAAGACTACTTCTTCGTACGTGCTGTGGCACGTACTTGCGCAGTACCACTTCTCACAATATTCTACCGCTTCCAGACTCCTCTCATCAATACATGCCATGGCGTGCTTGCATGGAAGTCCCATGCTCTGGAAGAAGCCACATGTGCAGGTTCTATTCGTAAGGTCAACAATATCCTGATGCGAAAACATGAACAACATCAGTGTCTTCCAAGAATACTCGTGCCGTCGAAGACACGACTATATGACTAGTCGTGCATGCGACGACACGACTGTATGAGTAGTCGTGTATTCGTCGACACGACTTTGTTATAGTCGTATTTTATAGAAAACGAATTTATGCTTACCACATGGTATAAAGATGTCACTTCAAACTGCCGTAATGATAGCGGTTGAACTCGAACTGTTCCAGCACTCTGATTCCTCATTTGATTGATATGATTCTGTGCATATTTTGTTAAGGGAGTCGGTAGCCCGTCTGCTTCTATTCGGCGTCTCTGAAAATGGACGCTTGTAGTCGCCCGCGTTTGCTCGATCAACCGAGTTATTGGCCAAAACCTTGCCTCTAGAAGCATATTATTTACACTTTCTAACGCGTTCGACGTGAGAGTGCCGTACCTTTTACCCGGATATTCTACGTTCGCCCAATGTGTATTCGGAATATTGTCAACATATTTCCAGGCCGCCTCATTGTGTTCCTTCATCTTCTCCATGGTTGCATCGAATTCTGGTCTCCTGAAGCATTTTGCAGCTCGGAATAGAAGTTCCTTCAGGTACTTATCCTTCCAAGTATTAAGCATATTTGCGGCCATATGCCTTAGGCAAAACCCATGGGGGGCCTCGGGAAAGACATCGGCGACCGCTCTCAGAAGGCCCTTCTGTCTATTAGAGACAATAGTGTCCAGGGAGGCCGGGGGTCCGTAAAGAGGAAACATTTTAGTAAGGTGAGGAACCACGTCCTGTACAAGTGAGAGACAAGTATATTAAACACAGAATGCTTCAGGTTGTTACAAGGTCGTCTATAAACAAAACACGACTGTAGGAGTTGTCGTGTTTTCGAAGACACGAATGTGTGCCCAGTCGTGTCATCCAAAACATGACTGTTAGAATAGTCGTCTTTCCTGCTTCTATACTTACCACGTTTTGATATTCTCTTTATCGACAATTGCATATGCAAGACACATTAATTGTTGATTGCCGTCGATTGCTGTAGCAACCAATAATACTCCAGGGTGCTTTCCTTTTAGGAATGTTCCATCAAGCGTGAGCAACGGTCTCACTGTTCTTCGGAATACTCTTGCGACCGGGCCGAACATCCAAAACACACGTCTGAAGTCGTAGCCGGCTAACTCAATTGGGATATCAGGTATATCAGCTGATCTTTCTATGACCACATGTGTACCTACGTTAGACCGCTCTAATTCCCTTCCGTAATGTGGCAAAATACGATATGCATCTTTAGGGTTGCCATCGATCAATCGGATCAATTCCTCTTTCGCCCTCCATGCCCTTTTATAGTTGACTGTGACGCCCCAATGCTTCTCAATGTATTGTTGGATATTTGAGATTTTTATGGAGTTTGAATCCTTATGGAGGCCATGACACTTCCTCGCAATCCAGAGGTGAGAAGCCAATGGATGATCTTTCGAACTTAGAGAAGTGTCACATGTATGCCGTTCTTCCCTCCTTGTTACGCTGACTCCATCAAGTCTGTTCGACGCTCGTATGTACCACTTGCACCCCGAAACCTTGCACGTTGCAGCAAATGTGTCCTTGCTCTCATCCGCTACTTTGAACATGAACTTCCTCTTGATTGCCAGATCAGTTAGAACCATCTTGAACTACTTCACGCTTTCGAATCTAGCCCCTAAGGTAAGTTGTGCCTCGTAGTCTTCTGCTTGCAAACTTCCGGTCAACATCGTCTCCTCTTCACAATGTTTTGAAGGACCGGCCTGTGCAGAATAGGTACCCCAATCCCAACCACCATCACCCTCAATATTGAGATAGTCATCGTCCTCCGACGCGACAGATTTCCCTTTACATGTGTCTCCTGCCGTGGGACCTCTAGAAGTCGATGTTCCCGTGTGATCTGGCTGGCTGAAATGTGGTACTGTAAGAGGCTCATCCCACTCATCTACAGACCATGGTAATTCATCTTCATCCAACAATTCTTCTTCATCTGGACTGGAATCTTCATCTTCATCTTCTTCATCTTCACCTTCTTCTCCATCTCTGAAACTGCGGGAAAAAAGATGTATGAATGGACTTGAGAAAACAATAGCACGTACTATGAGGTATTGTCTTATGCAACACGAATTGATTTATAGTCGTGTACTATCCAACACGACTAGGTATATAGTCATGTTCAATACGGCACGATAAAATTTTTAGTCGTGTACTATTATAGTCGACTATAATAGCACACGACTTGCCTGTATCCGCGCCTTAGAAGTCTCACCTCGCATAGTCTCCATCTCTTCCTCCTTCGACTGCTGATGCGGGTGTCTTATTGCTCGGGCTGGACGGCCTCTCCGGCGGTGTCTTACTGGCCGGCCTCACTTCTGCCTCTGGTAGCCTCTCCTCCTCCTTATTTGCATTGGCATTTATTTCCTTATTGAGAGTCGAAGTCTCCATGTTATTGCCCGTAGAAGTCCACTCCACGTACAGGCGGAGTAGTCCATTTGTGCCTTGCTTGCTCTTGTGAAGTATAAATATTGACTTCACGTCTTTATTGTCTTCAAGGAGAAATGTGTATTCAGAGTCAACACGATATGACAAAGTTAATGTACCAGATGTAGACTTAAGCGGTAATCTTTCTTCCACTAGCTGCAACAGTTCCAGGTACTTTACTCGTGTATCTATAGGCAGGAGCTTCCGTTTCCCGCCCACGTACTTATCAGAATTTGTCAAAACTCCATCGTAGTGTAAACAAAGAACTATCTTCTCCATCCGTACCTGCCATTAAAATACCGAAATAAGTTAAAAATCCGTGAGACACGATATATTGAAAACCGTATATGAGTAAAAAGCAACGTCTATGAATCGTGTTTCATCAAACACGACTATTGTTACAGTCGTGTTATCGACGACACGACTGTAACAATAGTTGAAAACTTGCTAAGTTTTCAACTTTCATCTCTGGAACCAACTTTCATGATAGAAATCGTCATATTTTAACTTCACCTACGAGTTTTTCGATGTACCTTGCCTCCGTTAAAGTTGTTTTCCAATACCCGATCTTTCCCGCTCGTTTTCCCGCTTGTTGCCGCGAAGATGACCTTTCCAGAGTTCGACGGCGCCGGCGCCGGAGATGATATGGGCGGAGAGGCCGGACGGAACGCCTTCTTCTCCGACTAACGGTAGCTTCTCCGGGTAGTCGCTCCCATTCCGGGTAATATGGAAAACCAAAGAGTGGGTAACTTATACCTAAACCTAAAGGCATTTTGGGTACTTTCCGGGTCATATGGAAAAAAAAAGTGATTCCGGATAATATGAGAAACCCGTGTTTGGCGCCAGGTCAGACGTATCCATGGATGGTACTGGCTCATACTATAACCAAGAGATTCCTCACTGTACCAACAAAAGACTCTTCACATCTTAAAAAGAAAGAAAAAGGAGACTCATCAAATCTCACGGCACGTTTCGGTAAAAACAGCGGCTTCTTCTAAAGTCGCTTTCCCTTTTGTAACATGTCCCAACAAACTGCAAGAGAAGCACATTTCCTATCCTCAAGAGGAGATTCTCTAGAAAAGAGGCGTCTAAAGAAGTGTTTTCGCATTGCCAAGCACACCCTAAATCACATATGGGTGTTAATATTACACAGAAGACCCTTCCTGGGCACCCTCAAGCCCCACCCCGCTGGTGGAAGGCGAAGGGTGGTGGTGGGGATGGAAAGGAGGTGGCCTATGAGAGTCAGGTATCCTGTACCGTTGACGAATGACTGCAAGAAAACTGTCAAAATTAATCATTTGCCATACAATCCTCCGTCGCTACTCTTGAATGTGAGTGACTCCAGCAACCAACATTGAGTTAACTTGCAAGTACCCAAATATGATTAGTACTCTAAATGATTAAATCTGCTCTCTCCAAAATAAGATGCATCAAATGTTAACATGGGAGACTTTAAAGTCTTTCAAACCACCAATTCATAGCTGCCAGAGCTCGCCAAATTCTATAATGGCAACAGTCAAATAGAAAGCAGGTTTTCTTATCAGCAAAAAAAAATGATGGTTGCAGGTGCCTAAATAGTTGTTCTAATTTGTTAATACATAGATACACCAGAAGTATTATCTGATTCTAGATTCAGCAAAAATAACAAGATAATATCTAATACACAACACTGTCACATCTGTTCACAGTAAACTTTTGGGAAAGCCAAGTGCATCAGAACAGAGACTGCCACAAGAGAAGGCAAGACAATTTTACCCCGCCAACCTGGGCAGCCATTGATACATAAATTTCAACCCGACTCTCATGTCCTCACTACAAACACCTCATGGATCCCCAAGTCCTTGGACACTTCCATAATAGCTGTACAGGAGGTGGCAATTCAGCAACCTGGCTACAAATAAGCAGGTTTGATGCCACATAGATCCACATTAAATAATCGGTAATACTAGACGCCTCATACCATAAAAAAGAGGGTCATGCATTATTCCAACATGGTATCAGTTGATACCAGCATTGGGGTATCAATGTCTTCAGCAGATCTTCCAGAACTATCCATCGCAGAATCACCTAATAATTCCTAACACTTAGTGTCTACCCATAATAATATGCAAATCTGGCCAATAATTTCATGAAGTAAAGCTTACCAAAGATTGAATCTATGGAAGGCCGTTTGGGTGATGTGCTCCTCTTCTTATCTACGTTCAATCATGAAGATAAAATCCAGATGAGTGGAATAATAGATTTAACAACAAAAACAAAAAAATTTCAGGACAAAAAGATTCACAAGTTCAAATGAACAATGAAAACCATGTAAAAATTGGCATATCACCACATATAGTAAGTACTATGACTCCAAATACTCAACATTTTCGATAAAGCTGGTGATATTCAATAACAAGATGCATCACTTTGAATCTTCAAGAAAAAGAAAATCCCAAAACCATTTATGTAAATTGATCTCTCATATACATGACAGGATGTGATGCTGAGGATAATTATACTTATGCCAATAAGTAATTAATAGACAGTAAGATGATACTAGAAGTAGAATATGCAGGGTGATAATGAAAATTTTTACCCAGAGACTGGTGTAGGCCTTTTACAGCATCAAAGTTCTTATATGTATATCCAACAAAGCTCAAATCTTTTGGAGTTAAAAGCACCTACACACAAAAGAAAAAAGAAACCAATCAGCCTAATGAAGACACTGCCAGGAATAAGCAACATAATAAAAAATGGCTACTGGGAAGAACTGCGAAAACATAAGCTGAGAAGCTCCATCGCTCTATTTTTTTTTTTTTGTGTGAGCAAGGAATGCCGTATCGGATATCGGTAAAATATCGGTCGACCAAAGAGACAAAATATCGGAGATATTGTGTAAAAAAATATGATCGAAAACTAATTTTTCCCATGTATTTTCATAATATAACTTCTAAAATGAGTGATATTAATTTAGACAAAGCATAGATTTCAAAATATGCATAAAGATGCATATATAATTCAAAATATGTGTATGTGTTTTAAACCCGTATCCTACCATTTGGCATAGTATGGGAAACAAAGGGGAAAGTTTTTTTTTTAAATCATTATTTTTAAAAACGTTTTTTTTAAATGCCCATAAAATATCGACGATATTTTAAAAAATTGGAAAAAATAATATTACTCAGTATCATTTTATCGGGTGGGGCCCGATATCGATATATCGGCAATATATCGCCGATACAACATTCCATGTGTGAGAGAGAGAATGAGATAGATCCAAGAAAGAATTTAATTCAATGTGCATAGATATTAATGAGAAACCACCATGGTCAAACCAGCTAAACAAAAAACAATTCTCAAATAATTTTAAAACGCCACTTCTGGCACAATTCAACCAAGTTTTTGTATGTGAAGAAAGACCTAAATTAAGCCCGGACAAGGAAAATAATAATGCTGGAGATGGTGGTGAATCTTTCCAATTTTCTCTTTTTAAAGATTAATCATAATCAAGTAGCGCATTATCCCAACTATTTAGGGTCGGCAACATGGATCCTACGCCTCCATTCTAGCTTGTTTTGTATTGTGTCTTTTGTAAGAGAAAGCAAAGACGTATCATTTCTTATTAATTCCATCCAAGTTTTTTTAGGTCTCTCCCTTCCTCTCTTGGCATCATTTACATGCATCCCTTCTAATCTTCTCACCAGAACATCTATTGATTTTCTTTGCATGTGCCCACACCAACGCAACTTACACTCCCTAAACTTACTCCCCTAAAGGTGTTACTCCTAAGTTCTCACGGACATACTCATTCCTAATCCCATCTCTCCTAGCTATCCCACACATCCACCTTAGCATTCTCATTTCGGCTACGTTCAATTTATCTATATGACTTTTCTTTGGAGCTTAACATTACGCTACATAGAGTGTTGTTGGTCAAATAATTATCCTATAGAATTTGCCTTTAAACCTATTTGGAACACACGCATCACATAGAATTCCCAAGGTTGCCTTCCACTTTACCTACCCTGTGAATATAGATAATGGATCCTAAATAACGGAATTGCGCAGACATTAGCACTTCATACCCATCTATTTCAACTAAAGTTATATCTATAGTTTTACCTTCCTTAAAATTAAATTCCATAAATTCTGTCTTAGTTCTACTTATTTTAAAACCCTTTGATTCTAAAGCTTCCATTCATAATTCTAATTTTGCCTTTAAACCTATTGTAATCTCATCAACTAAAACTACATCATCCGCAAAAAGTATGCACCAAGGAACACTATCTTGTATATTTCTAGTTAATTCATCTATAACTAAAGCAAAAAGATAAGAACTTAGGGAAGACCCTTGTTGTCGACCGACTATGACCGGGAGCACCTTGGTTCCCCACCCCCCCCCCCAATAGTTCGAACACTAGTCACTACATCATCATGCATGTATTTTATAATATCTATGTGTCTTCTTATAACTTCCTTTTTCAATATAGTGGTCTTTTCCCCTATCCCTATACCTCTCTACTAACTGTTGTAGTAAAAATATAACTTCAGTTGTTGAACTCTGACATGAAACCAAACTGGTTCTTTCTTACCTTACTTTCTGCAAACGACCTTAAAGATGTGTGCCACAAAAGGGGCAGCAATTAGAAAATTGTCACTCTATTTCAGTTGGCTCCAATTTCTCTCTCTCAAATACAACCAATTCAAGTAACAAACTAGAATACATGAAGCCCATTTCAGAAAGCTGAAGATATAGAAGATAATGACAAAACAAACCAGATACCTTTCTTGTTGGCCCTGATCCAGTTTTTGCAGGGGTTGGAGGATTCACCTATAGCATATCGAAAAAGTTAGCGTACAGCGGAGCATTACAAGACATAACTTAAGGGTCTGACAGCAAAAGAGAGGTCGCCTAAGTGATGTAGGGATGAAGCAAAAGCATTAGAATATAAAACACATTTGACACACTCATGATGTAATAGTTCAAATATTAACAAAAAGCACCAAAAAAGAGAACTCTCTTACGGTATGTTTGGCAACAGGGATTTAGACCCTATGATTCATAGAATCGTGTCATTTGTCCAAATCCCACGTTTGGCCACATTTTTAAGAAGGATTTGATTTTGGCCCAAATCTCACCCTAAATCCCGTCATTTAGTTTATAACATGAAAAGGGATGATTGCAAATCACACGTCTGACCTTGTCATTTACGAAAGCACACCCCCAAACAATGAATATTAGAATCTCACTCGTAAAATCACAATATTCCCAAAAACTACCTGTGATTTATGATCTCAATTGCAAATCTCATCAACCAATGATTTTATGAATCACACCTTTAAAACCAAATCAAGGTTGCCAAACGCACCCTTAAGAATTCAATTTAAATCAAAACTCTGCATGCTCATAGCACCCAAAAAGGTGAATTAACTTTTTAGTCAAAATATTGATATCCATGGGGCTGTTTGGGGCGTGAAAAATCAGCTCCATCCACCTGGATATTTGGAAAAATCCAGCTAATAAGTGGATAAGGTTTCAGCTGGTTAGTGGATTATCCCATTTATCCACTCTTTAGCTGGATTTTTCCAAATTAATCCAAGTGGATGGAGCTGATTTTTCATGCCCATGCCTAATGAGCACACCAAAGTGTCTGGCAAATGAATGAAAATTATATGACATAGACAAAAACTAAGAAAGATGCAAAAAAGCACGAAAAAACGTCTAGCAAAAATTTCGTAATGTCTTGCAGTGAAAGATGCTCCCAGCATCCTTCAATTCTCACCATATATTCAGTCAAATGCCTCCATTTTAGTTCGTTTTAAACCATCAATTCTCGAGTTTCATTTTGATCCTTTTTATCTTTTACTGTGGGAGCAATGACCACTAAGGGGCCGTTTGGAGCGTGATTATAAGCAAATATCCACAGTGGATTTTTGAGATCCACTGTAGCATCCATGTTTTTCCCTATCCAGCTGAAACACGACCTGAGGTATTTCAGCTGGATAGGAAAAAAACATGGATGCTACTGTGGATGTTTTGCTTTTAGAGGCCGTTTGGGGTGTGATTAAAAGCAAAACATCCACAGTGGACGTGATACCCAATGAAATGTTTATATCCAATAGATGTTTTGCTACACTGTAGCATCCATGTTTTTTTCGTATCCAGCTGAAACACCTCAGGTCGTGTTTCACGCTGGATATAAACATGAATGCTACCGTGGACGTCCAAAATCCACTCTGGATATTTGCTTATAATCACGCCCCAAACGGCCCCTTAATCACGCCCCAAACAGCCCATTTCTTTCATTTTGGAAATGAAATATTTTTCCTCTCAATTGTAGCAAGTAAGAACACTAATAAGCATAAAAAACATAGCTCAAGTCACCTACAAATCATAGATAATTGCCACAAAAATTTTGAAGCCACAAGATTATAGCTCAGAGCATGATGGCTAATAGGAAATGAACACACATGACTGGAAGGAATGGAAGAATGAAATTTCATACATCATCAAACTTCAAAAAATTTTGTGTGTCCAACTCTCCATTGACTTCTGGTTTAAAAGCAGCTTCCATTTCATAAAGCTTGTCCCACACAATATCTCTGAACCAAGGGTGAGCCTGATACAATGCATATGTCATTAGTTCAAGTAACTAACCAACTGCTAAAAAAAAGCCAACCAGACCACAACTTCTACACGTAGGATACTTTTATCTGCTCTGCCCCTCCAGTACCCAGCCGATGATCCACATCACATAGCAACCGATATATAAGATCTTTTGCCTCAGGTGTCAGCCTTGAATCTTCAGGAAATTTTAGATGATTTCTCCAGTGCACAATCTGGTAGTTATCATTCACAACTGATTAAGGAAAAAATCTTGAAGAAAATCTTCTTATGTTTCCTAATAATGACAATTTTCCAATCCGCTAAATGTCTATTAACTCTCAGGCAAATAACATTGTGGATAACAATAAGAGAAGGAACCAAAAGGGGCATGCAAGTGAAAATTTGAACCACAATCACTAACATAAACTTGTCATCACTGTTGTGTGCCTTATTGGAGCTAAATGGGTTCAGCAGTACCGATACCAACTGAACATTTGATATATTGAAAAATTAAATGTATCTACTAATTCCGGACTAAGGGAGTATTAAATAGGGGTGAAAGTGACTCCGCTTGACTGAAGATCAAATCCCTGTCCTATGTGTATGCATCCAGGTCCCCCACCCTCTCTCTCCCCTCTCTTCTCCACACACACACAAACACAAGAGTGGTCGAGGACAGTAGTAGCTACAGGGAGTAATTAAAAATTTAATAGGGAGTTAAGTATAATTTTCATTTAGTAGGGTTTTAGAATACTTGTTTGGGCCCAATTAGGATTCTACCTAAAAAGGCTTAGCCCTAATTATAAGTTAGCCAATGACTGATGTACAATTGAGAAACACCCATTGGCACAACCCTTCATCCCTCCTCCCTGTCGTCTATTACTTCTCAGTTTCCCCATTTCGTCAACTACTCTCCTTTCTGTCAAAATTCACTCCTAATCTCCCCATTCAATTCAGCCTAATCTATCATTCTGGATGTTCACCTTCTGAATTGTATTCTAATCCCTAATTCCTTCCTTTCTTGCCCTCTCTCTCGTCTCACTTCAATCCCTACAATTCTTCCTTAAAACCCATCTAAACCCAGGGAGTTACAACATGAAACAAGATTGTCCGTACTATTTACATTTTCTTACTCCAAAAGGTTTCCAACTTCTTGGTCTGAATATTATTACTCATCTCGTGTTTATTAATAGAACCTGATTTTTAATGTAACTTGTCAAATTTCGTCAGTTCTTGTTGTCAATTTGATTTGGTCAGTTGTTGACAACTAAACTGTATTGCGGATCCATGTCACAGCTAAACACCGGTCAGGGTCAAAGCCTTATCTCGAGGAACACTCTCCCAAGAAAAGGTCCTCATCAGATAGGGTGTCAGGCACTCCAAAATGCCTCAAAGATGTTCTGATGAAATGCTACACAAAAAAGGCCTAAGCCTGAAGCTTGAGGCGCCTCTCATTGCAATATATCAACTACAAGGCATAATTTTATTCTCTTTTTCTTTACATTTCAATATTAAAATACTACTTGTATGTGATCTTATTATTTTTCCTTACATTCCACAACTTATACTTCTTATTTCCTTTATTAAAAACATGCATTTTAGTACTATCAATTTAATAAATGCTCCGGTGAGAAGATTAGAAGAGATGCATGTAAATGATGCCAAGAGAAGTAGAGGTAGACCTAAGAGAATTTGGATGGAATTAATAAAAAAAGGATATGCCTTTGCTATTTCTTACAAAAGAGTTGACACAAAACAGGCTAGAATGGAGGCATAAGATCCATGTCACCGACCCCAAATTTAAGAAAAGGCACTACTTGATAATGATTATGACTATGATTATGATTACGCATCTTAGGAATCTTTTTTGGGGTCCAACGCCTCACTCAACCTTTTCACTTTTCAATATTGCATTTAGTCTTATTTCCAGCACGCTATGAAATGTCTAGCATAAATTCTAACATTTATCTATCCATCCACAGATCAACAACAAAAAAATATTATGTTCTCCATCACTATTTGAGATGGTTCATCTATGTGACTTGAGGACAGTTGATAACAAACTAAATCAAGTGTTTGCATGTGTGCCCAACTTTTGAAGGATGGATCAAAATGGTGAAAAAAGTTAGTCAACCTCCATCATGGTTAGAGTCATTAAAACGAAGAGTTTGCTTCCATCCTGATAATAACATGAAGTCACATAAAAACAAAAATACACACATACAGAACTATCACTGACCTTTCTGCATGTGGTTATAGGGTCATCAGAATAAAAAGGAGGATAGCCAACAAGCATTTCATACATTATTGCTCCTAGTGACCACCTGTGAACATTCCACGATACAAGAATGAGAATCAACAACATTCAAATTTATGAATGCAATGACAAATGAAGTGGTCAGTAAATATCCAGACTCCCAACTATTTGATGGAAAAAATGGCATTCATACAGACAGCAGTCTCAATTACTGCAAGTTTCCATATTGCTTAATGAAAGACTTAAGTTTCTTTATGTTCGTTGCATTGCAAATATATAATGACACGTTTTTTCAATGACTAGCAAGCTTTGTAACTTCCACCAATTGCATTGCAAAGAATTTTCTTTCATATAAAACATAACTTTCAGAAATTATGTTATAACATTTGTTGGTTGCAGTAGAAAGGTTGACATCATCAATTGAAGGAAGCAAACAACAAGTAGCCCCATATATCTTTTTCCTAATAGGTTTCTCATCCTTCTGTTTTCCTCCTTTATTCACCAAATAAAGTGAATAAAAAAAAATTCTTTCATAAACAAGATACTTTCCAAAATGATATTACAAAATGTATTGGTTGCAGTAGAAAGTTTGACATCAATCGGAACAAGCAAACAATTTCCTAATACGTTTCTCATCTTTCTATTCTTCTCCTTTAGTCACCAATTACTAATACATGAGAAAGAATTTAGAAAGTACGAACAGAAGTGACATACCAATCACACTCAATGCCATAGCCTTTCTTAAGTAATACTTCTGGAGCAATGTAGTCGGGTGTACCCACAGTGGAGAATGCCTGAAGAATGAAAGAATATGCTTTTACTTCCAAAAATACCAAATACCAGGATTTGGAGAAATCTTAATTTTAAATATACATGAGAATATAAAATGTCAATGACTACCACTGTTGAGGGGGCAACGAAACAACTGAAATAATAGAATATCAAAACTTACTGCTGGCTAAGGCAAAAGGAAAACAGAAGTTTATTTCAGATGAATGTTAACTTTATTACTTGGAGAACAGCTGCTGCATTTCTCTTGCTATGGTATTTCTATTTTCTATTAGATAATAAGATACAAAATTTGTATTACAATATGGCACATAGAATATCAATTTTGATGACTAAAACGTGTTCAAAGTGTGTATTGCTAGACAACTTCGAATAATGAATGATATAAAAGAGCAATAGGCCTGCCATAATTTGACTAAAGGATGTATTATTACCAACTTTCTCCGATTCATCTGCCAATGCTGAAGTTGTTCGCGTTCGCTTTTCCACCGACTGCCATAATTTGTATCAGAGAAACACCCATCCACATCCATTGAGTCTGTCGCACTTCCATTCATAGGCTCATTTTCGTTCAAAGCAGATAAAGTTGAGCAGTCAAGCGGCTTACATAAACCAAAATCTGACAATTTCATGTGTCCATTTTTGTCCAATAGCAGGTTGTCAGGTTTGATATCTCTGAAATGAAATGACAGCGTAGAAGAGTAAGAAAGATAAATTTCATTTTTGTACGGGTTTAAAAATAAAAAAGTTGACCTACTAAGATACCAACACTGACTTAAGCACTTGCTAAGAGACTCATATGAAGGGCTAGTTCACATCCATGAGGCTGCAAAGCAAAGCCTTCTTTGGCCAAGGCAATAGATACTACAGAGCCAATTAGACAGCCCCTAGAAATACATAAACATATCCACCCAACTCTTGTTTTGGTCAATAATCTACCCAACTCTTAGTAATCACGTTACAGGCTCAAGGCACATACCTATAACCTCAATTAATTAACATCAGGCTCACATCTGTACTTCAACAATCAGACAAGTTTCGTAGACAAATACCTAAGGATTTCTTTTGCACTTCCGATTGAAAGCTCTAAACATAATCCACGGTAGCACCTCAACTACTCCAACAAAAATAAACATTCATATTTGATTCCTTCTCTAAAACGTATGCAATAGTTGATATCTTACCTGTGTATGTAATTATGTTTGTGAATAGATTCTATGGCCAACACGCTTTGAGCAATGTAAAATTTGGCAACACTTTCTGTCAGTGTGTCTTCTCTTATAAGAAGAGTCATCATGTCACCTCCAGGAAGATATTCCATTATTAGATATAAGTATTCTGCATCCTGAAACGAGTAGTACAACTTCACAATACAGTGACTGGCAACTTCAGCTAACAGATTCCTTTCCGCTTTCACATGTTCAACCTGTTGCACACAAACAAATTTATAAAGAATACTATAAAAAGGTTGAGAAAACACTCTAAATTTTGAAAAAAGGGAACAATTTTACATGTATACAGACTGTAGAGGTACTCATCCAGTATAGTTACATAATAAAGGAGAACTCATCCATTACAAAAAACCAAGGAACAATGAATATTGCTGAGGGCAATGATATGAATGATTTACAGCCTAAAACATGTTGTAAAAGAGATTCAAAAAGAAAGACCAATGATAGTGTGCAGAGACTAGACAAGCCAACAACCAAAACTAACTAACACCTATAGATATACCAAATGATTAGATAGTATTTATAGTTTTCTAGAAAAGGGAGTCCTAACACTCTACCCTTTCTTTTGCGAGAAAGAGACAATGGTAAGAAACTTAAATCGGAAACAGAGAAGAAAGGGAAAGGTTTGGGCACCAGCCCAGCAGGGACTATGCAGCAAAAAGGAAACAAATATGTCCCAGGCTTGCCAAAAGGGAATGCACCGCCCACTTTAACCTTGACCAAGATTCAATAAAAACATGACCTAAACTAATACACATTCAAAATTACATTACATGATAAACTTTATCTGACCTGGCCTCTGCTAAGCATCTCTGACTTCTTTAATTTTTTCATGGCATAAATATTTCCAGAAGTCTTCTCCCGACATAGCCTAACCTGTGCAAGAACAACTTCTGAGCATCCAAACTAAAATGAATGTGAAACAAGGTGTAGGGAACAAAACTAAAATGAATGTGAAACAAGGTGTAGGAAACAAAACTAAAACCAATGTGTCATGAAAGCCCTCTGATATATCAGAAAGGACCAGCTGTAAGAAGAAAGAAAACTACCAAACTATCTCATACAGTTCAACCTTAACATACCTCTCCAAAAGCTCCCCGTCCTATAATGGTTAACAGCTCAAAATCATCAACACAAATCTTGTGTCTTTTTAGTCGCATAAATTCTGTTTCCTTCCGTTCTAAATCCTTGATTAGATTTATCTGCTCCTCCACAGATACATCTGAAGAAGCTAATTTTCTCTCCAGCACCCACCGCCTAGAACACAAATATAATTACATTTAAATAATACAGAATTAGGAAAGATGCAACCTTAAATGACCCTATACAGCCACAAATGTAAATATAAATCTACATGTAGATGACAAGAGAATATATGGTGTTTGTAATAAAGAATAAAATCAGGACATTCGGACAAGGAATATTTCTGAGAAGTACTTTTTTTTACTCCCATGCCTATCTGCTAACTATGACTAATCATTTTCCCATGAGCTATGACTACTCTAAAGGTAAACTGGCTTTAACCATTTTTCGCAAGACAAAATATTCCTTCAAATTGATAAAAGACCATCATGACATACATGTACCTAAACACTGACTTGTATTCAACAATTTTGGATTCATTCAAACATCATCCATTTCAAAATGGCAGTAAGTCAAGTCAATGAAGACAATTTTTCACTATGCACAAATATAGTCCTCCCTTACTGGTTTTCTAGGCACTTTGCACAAAACTGGTGCTATGGCAGGCCCCCTAGTTTCAGCATGCACTTGTCAGATCTGCCTGTAAAACTTGACTTCTTGTCTTTGATGCAAGACTTGCACAGCAGTACAGTAAATAACTGCTGCAGCTTTAAGCACTAGACTGCTTTTTTGTGATTCCATTTATAAAATTAGATGCCCAATGGCTACAATATAAATAGCAGCCATTCACCACTGATCCAAGTGAGTTGAAGGGGCCATCTATGTGGGGAATTGCATTTCTTTTTCTAGAAAAGCAGATAATTCATTAGGACCCGAAAAAGATAGCTATCAATTAGATACATCCTCAATATCTATTGGAGCTATTTATTAGCAAATTTAATACCCAACCGAACATCTTTGATTTATTAACTTCAGTGGTAAAACTGTTTGCTAATCCATCTTTAAAGAGCATTAGGAAGTGAATGAAGTAAACTGATTCTGAATCGAACCATCCCCCCTCCTGTGCGCAGACGAAAATGATGATTTTTGTTACTATGGTAAGAAGGCAGTATCCTTGTACCTTATTTATAGATAAACCTATCTAGTTCTTCCATAATGTCCAGTCATGGTGAATTAAACTTTCATTAAGTTAC
The DNA here is from genome assembly GCA_039654745.1 of Houttuynia cordata. NCBI lineage: Eukaryota > Viridiplantae > Streptophyta > Magnoliopsida > Piperales > Saururaceae > Houttuynia > Houttuynia cordata. The sequence continues at coordinate 45,023,837 of CM077505.1, read as the reverse complement.
CAGTAACAACTAGCCAAGTTGAATTAGAATTTTCATTACGCTATACACATTCAATAGTCGTACAGAAAGAAGATGCTAGATGATGTTAACGATAATCTAAACAATTCTTTTACCTAGTACAAAAATTTGTCAAAATAAATAAGTTCAGAGTTTCGTTTTCAGAACAAAGTAGCGCATTCATAGAATAATGTAGCAAACAAACTACAGAATTAGTGTCCCTACATCAGCATTTCCAAACATATAAAGGACGATACAGTACCAGCTCATTCATTTATGTATGCCGGACATAGAACTTCTAAAATTGCAGCTCAAAAGAGATCAGCACTGTATCTTATATTGTGCAGTTCTCTCTTTAACAGTGAAATATTCACCATTATGAATTACTCACAAATTCACATCCTAAAACCTTAGAATAGCAGTGCACATAGATAGACAAAATAATAAACAACAATGTAAATCGGTGCCACATTCTTCAATAGCTCATCAATCTAGCAGCAGGTTTACAGCTCGGAGCAAATGTCCAACAGAAATACCCAAAGAGACTATTTCAGCAGGATCAGACCAAATCAACACCTTTATCATCACAGAAATCGAAAACCCACAAATGCATTCGACAAATTCCCTCCCACAATAGACTCGCAATATGCAACTATCAAATGTGAAAAAGATTGAATCTTTGGGAAATGGAATGGAAACGGATCCAAAAGTCAGTCACCTCTCCTTCCGCTCTTGGATGTTCTTCATCTGAGCTCGGTAGTGGTTCTCGATGTACTGCTTCGCCGCCGCCACCTTCTCCATGGTCAGGCTCGAGCCCAGCGCCTCCTCCGCCGCCGCAGATTCCCCGTCCTGCACCCGATCCCCCATCTCCTCCTCCTCCTGGTGCCCCTGAATCAATCAAGAACAATGGAGTCGCGCGGCGGGGGCTTGTATGGTGTGATCTCAGCTGGGTCTGTGCTGGCGCTGCAGACCAGAGTGGCTTTGGCTTTGTTGCGCCTGTGATTTTGGTTTATTTATTCATGATTGGGGGTGGGTTGCATACACGGCGGCAAAGGGTGTATGTGAGTTGTCTAGGCTGGATTTTCTTTTCTTCAAATTTGAGATTTGTGGGATCCGAGGGAGTTGGGAAGTTAGGGGAGGAGGAGACCTGTTGATGTCGTATTAAACGTGTTTTATATTTATACAATCCATTTTTTTTACCCAGTCGTATTATTGTCATACTCGATCAACTATTGTGGCATACCCGTACTTTGTCACTTGGGTCATTGTTGTTTGTGAGTAAAGTTATTAGGCACGTGCCGCGTATGGAGAAGTCATGTGATTGGCACAACTCCCCTATTTGTCATAAGGTCCACGAGGGACCCCACAAATTAGAAATCGTGTCAATCACCAATTGGTGATGAGCACAACCTCTCAGAATGCGCCTAATAACTTCTCGTGCGCTCGATGCATAGTCACGGCTATGCGGGATTGGGAAGTTGGGGGCAGGAGAGTTGTTGTTCTTGTTGTCTATGTGATAAAGTATGCATATTAAATGTGTTTTATACACATACAATTCAATTTTTTATCTTGGTCGTATCATTATTGTACTTGTACTTTATCACTTAGTTTGTTGCTTCTGAGCGCGCTCAGTGCATGCAGCCATGCACAGGGTCTATGTTGGCACAAGCATGGAGTTCGCTTGCTAGGAGAGTACGTATGCACCAACATGCATTACCACACACGGTTGGATCTTGATACGATGGCTTGTGATGAGCCTTGCGCTTGCTTTTCGCAATTTCAGTTAAGAAATTAAATCGAATAATTGTTAGGGAACTTATAGGCCTCACTTGGTAGCCCAAGAATAAGTTAGATTCTTAGAGTCCACTTCTTTTGGGAAATCTCCTCGGGAAGAGAAGCTGGATTCTTAAGAATCCAGCCTCTTTTATACATGAAAAAAGGGAAATGTTATTTGTACAACAGATCAGCTGTGTATGAAAAATGTGTAGGAATCTGTTGTAGGGTTATCACTACCCATGAAAAAATAATAGCTTTTGTTGGATAGGGGCATAGGTAATGCTACATTGAATTTGTACACCAAAACGGTGCACGTGTGAGGTGAGGGGCTTTCGTTGTACGGTGAAAAAGTGGGCCATGTGAAGACTGAGGCTCACCTTCATTGTCCAATCAGCTTTCACAAAAAGGGAAAAAGGGCCTCGGTATCAACACAAACACGGGTGCCTGGTCATATGTACATATTTAACTTATCGTTGTCCATAAAAAGAACAATCAAATTATACTCTCTCTATCCAAAAATCAGCTATATTTGAAAATAAGTTAAATTTATTGGCACGTGGGGCACACAACATACCCATTCAGTCTAATTTCAACTATTGAGAAGCTAAATTGGTGAAAGATTTTTAATTGTTGTAACTTCATTAATTTAGGTGCAATTAACTTTAAATGTAGTTTTCGGCATTATCATATCAACTTAAGTTTAGATGTTAGTTATATTCCATTTCTGTTAGATATCTTAGTTTGAATAAGGACTACAACTTGAGGCTACCTTTCCCGTATTTATAGGCACAGTAGTTGCTAATAGGATATCTCTTGACTACTATATTCTATAACATGAAAATTATGTCATTATAGATCATAAATATTTGTAGAAGAAACCCTTGTCCATTGGAGCTTTGTTCGAGCCAAGTCTAAATGAGTTGAGCTGATCCGAGTACTATTGTGCTCGAGCTCGGCTTATAGTTGGACGAGCTCAAGCCGAGGCAAGATTTGAGCCGATCTGAGCCCTGTCAAATCAGCTTGCGAGCCAGCTCAGCCCGTTGACACCTTAGCCACAATAGACATGAGCCATAGGCCCATAGCCTGAATTTGTGTTCCCGGCCGCTGGGGGGGGGGGAGGGGGGGAGGACACAATGGGGATTGGACATGGTTACAAGTGTGATGCAAGTGCCATGGACTTCAAGCGAACATAGTATATTCAAAGAGGAAAAAAAAGCTTGCACATATAATCAAATGGTCTGAGATTGGTAAGTATGTGACAACCTGAAAAGCTGTCTAATTTTTTTTTCTATTGGTCGACCTAAATTAGGAAAGTAAATTTTGAATTGGACTTCTCTTTAATGAATTGATTTTTTTGTGCTATGTAACATTTCCTATTTGTAGTAGAAACACTTTGGCACTGGGGTTGAGCCTAGCGCCAGTGCCTGGAGCAAGGAACAAGTTTGGCACTAAAGCTGAAGAGGTGAGGGGTGAGACATTAGTGTAGATTTCTCTAGTTAGCATGCTCCTAATCTAAAAAGGCATAAGATGTAAGAGATGAACACTGGCGGTGAGATCCAGAGATTTGATCTGTTGCTAGGTTATCATAACAGAGTAAGTTTCAAAAAGGTAAAATAGTGAAGTTACCCTTCTATCTTGGATGCCAAAAGGAGTTGAGTGCCCAAGGATTTGACCAGTAAAAGGTAGTTTCCTAGACAAGGATGGAGTGGTTTTGGGAGTTACCACTTAAGAGGGAAGTGCAGTTAAAATCCAAAACTTACTGGGTGCCAAGGTAATTTTTTGGAGAAGTTCTTTTGGACGGTGGAGATGTTAAAATTAGATCAAAGGAGGAGATTGTATTCCATCTAGGACTAGGAAACCCTAGAATCAAGAATAGAAGGTAGAGCTAGTTGACCCTTGCTTTGGCCGACTAGACTCTCTTTTCTCTATCTCATACTCTCTCTTTCTCTGTACTCTCTCTCTCTCTCTCTCTCTCTCTCGTCTTCTCTCATCTCTCTTGACCTTTCCTCTCTCTTCTCTTGCTGGCCAATTGGTAGGAAGCGACAAGGAGGAGCGTAGGACAACCAAAACAACACACAAAGCAAGGATTTCGACAAACAGTTTGGGGTAGTATGATTTTGCATGGTTCTTCCATGTTTTTCTAATTCTTGAATTCCTAGCTCCTTATATTTTGGATGTCAATGATATTATTTTCTTACTGAATACGTTGATGTGTACATCCATGATTATGATTCATAAAGTGTTGAAATATTATGCCTTGATGTCTTGTTGCAATTGTTGAAATCAATGGCAATCGTTCACTTATGTTGATTAGTCGTTACTCGTATTAAATTTTGATAAAAATTCAGTTCTGCTTGTGCTTCTATGTTGCTGCAATCTTTTATCACTATCTTGTTGTCCAGTCTAAATTGTCCTAATTCAGGAAAGTGTTAAAGCTACATAAGGAAGCAAAGTGTCTAATATATGTCTAGAGTTGTTCATACCTTGTCAATTTGAAGAATTTTCAAACCAATACCTCTTTGCCTATCCATGAATCATGCTGGCCAATAGGTATATGTGACATGTTAATCATTGTCTCAATAAGCTTAATCCTAAGTAGGTATACTAAATAAGTACTATTTTAATTATAATTAGACCTACTAGTTAATCTCGGGTAAAAACAGTGCTCTCGCCCAGAGTTGTTTCTACGTCGATGACTTGTGCCAAAATAGACCTAATTAATTCTATAAAAATCAAAAAAATATACCATTCATTTTGCTGGATTCTAGAATCATAGGAGTATCCACTGTAAAAATATTCAATCCATATTCTATTTGTACTGTCTGTGGCGGTTGTTTAAATCTATCTATTTTATTTTGAACAAAACACTTCCCTTCATAAAAACCAATCATTGACTAATATCAATTTTTGTAATATAAACACACCTATAATCAGCCTAATGAATGCTATCATATTCAAGTTAAGAATATCTAAGGATTGACTGACTCATTAGGTTCAGAACCACATTGTCCGATTGACGGTTTCTGTCTTTTATGACTTTATGTGCTTTTCTGTCTTTTCTTATCTATTCTTCCATTAGAACTTGAATACCCTGTTTATCAGTTCAAATCTTATTTTTCTTGGAGTCGTGATGGACAACTTTACCATGATTACTTCTTTATGAGTTCTTGAGTAATCAGGAGTTCTTATTCAATTTTAATTACATATAATATATCTGAGTTGTTTGAGTATATATGTTTATTCTACCACTTGTGAATTGGATAGAATTAAGAAAGCCAATTTCCACAGAGATTGTTGCGAAATCTCTATCTTTGCATATCAATTGTCGAATAATTCTCCGCAGGGACCTTGCGAGGGTCCATCCATTGTGGAATCATAGTATGCTCATTAAACCATGATAGATTTGTGAGGCTTCGTATACTCACATGATCTTCGAATTATTTAGACCTTGTGCAACTTTGTACGCTCCAAGGCTTCTGCCCAAAGAGAGGCAACACATGTACGTCCCTAGACTGGTTTGACATCACAGAAGGTATGACAGTCTCTGCCCATTGTGTCCTTGAACAAAGATGGGGTCCTTATCCTAGACACATGACAGGTTCCGAAGAAAGAACCCTAAGGTACAGGGCATGACAAGACTTTGTATGCTTGCAACCATTTGAGAGCAGAAATTGTACATCTCCTTACACTTTGGATGTTTTGGAGTTTGATGGATATTGATATCCTTTACATTGTAGAAATTATTGTATTCTTATTGATGAAAATTCTACTATTCAGTTTCATGCTATACTGTTTCCGTTTCACAGTAATCTTCCTTGAATTTTTGTTATCATTTTGCTATGGTTTTGCATCCTACTGAGTATTTCTTTGGAGTACTCATGCATCATGCGATGCAGGCTGTTGACTAAATTGAAGGAGTAGCAAGAGGTGGGAGATCGTGAAGTCAAGATTAGTTAAATTTTCTATTTCAATTTATTTCATAAACATTGTAATAAATGGCATATGTGTCATCATTGGACTATTTTGGATTATTATTAGTACATTTTGGATTTCTATTTAATTAATAGTCCCATCCCAAGGTGAATATTCAATTATATGTCTTTTGATGATTGTGTAATTGATGGCACGGTTTATTAGGTTGCGTCCCAAAGCTTCCTGTATATTTAATTGTATTCGTACTCTGATGAAGTAAGAAAATTAGGGGAGTGACAAGGCTACAAGTGTGTTGCAAGGGTCATGGACTTCAAGCGAACATAGTATATTCAAAGAGGAAAAAAAAGCTTGCACGTACAATCAAATGGCCTGAGGTTGGAAGGTAAAAGTAATTTGCACAAGGAAAACGTCTTGGAACTTAGCTACACACCCAATGGAATCCTACCACCAAAGCCAAAGTTCATATAGCCCTAAAGAAGCAAACTAGACCACATCAAGATTGAGGGGTAGTCTCCCTTATAAGTTCCAAAAAAATGGGCTTAAAGACCCTTTCTCCCTTAACCCAGCTTTGGATGAGCCCCATGGTTTTCATTGGTTTGATTCATGAGCCCTACCATTAAATCCATGGGCTCTCCCCCTAATTCCTAGAAAGCCGCCTAAAAAGGCAACCACTGTATAGCATAAGTCCTCCTCATGAGGAGGGTTAGCCCTTAAAAAAGAAAAGGCCTGATGGAACATATTGGATTGGATGAAAAACACTAAAGCAAATTCTTTAGTGCTTAAAGGGACTAGCAAACAACCCCTCAGGGTTAGGCGAGATATGGATGGGGAGAAATTATGAAGTGTGATGTGACCCATAAAAATATAGTGGGAAACATGAATCTCTGAATGATATGCGGGCTTAAGTGCTAATATGCAGTCATGTTTGTGAGGCTGTCGCTCAGCCATTGGCGCTTTGCACTATTTCTGTTTGTCGAGTATATGGAAACAGATTTCGGAACAGTGTCCGATCGATCAACAAGAATTTACAAAGTGTGTTTTCCCGGAGACGAGTTGCGGTCAATCAGAAGGTGTTAGCGATTGATCCGAAGCAGTTTTGTGAAGATCATTTTCCCAAGGCGAACTGTGATCAATTGGTATGTGGTTGCGATCAATCACAATGTGGTTTCCAATACGGCTCACTTTCTGGTTTCTTATTTCAAGTACGTTTCATTCCAACCTCAAGGCAAACTTAGGCTATGGCTTTCCAAGTATATATAAGGCAATATGCTGGAAGACTCTTTGCTAAGGAGACCTTGGAGAGGACAGTATCAGCCTTCCGATAACCCCAAAAGATGTTAGAAAGAAGCAATGCCAAGTAATTTACTAGGGATAGCATTCAACTTGGGTGAATTGTAACTTTATACAATCATGGGGCTCACAACCTCTTCTCTGTACAATCTTGCTCTGCCCTATATCCATGCATGCAATCAAACCAAATAGGATAGTTACAAGGGAAAGAGTTAACATGCACTAGGTAGAATATTACAAAATATGAACCTAGCGATCGCGATCTAACAGATCATCGGTAAGCAGGTATATCTGAAAAAGGTATGCGCTTTGCATAATAAGGATTTCAAACTTGCTCAAATTTCCAGGTTCCATTGGCAACAATATGTTGTAGACGCTATAATCTACAAGGATATTCATCAAAAAGTGAAAGGGAAGAAGAAAAAGGATAAAGGATAAAAAAAGTTAACAGTGATCTCAATTACTGAATAATTAATTCCATTGATCTTAGACTTAGATACCGTTTGGCAACTGCTTTTACTTTTTAAAAAAATGGCTTTTTAACAAAATTAATTTTCTTAACCCAAAGCTAAATCGTGACCCGTATGGTAACGCCCACTCCAAAAGCGCTTTTGTCAGAAACTTGTTTGGATGTGGTAGATTTTAGAAAAAGAATAAATGGCTTATGTGACATTTTTACCCTTAATGAGATAAAGAAATATTTTTATCACACCTAGGGAGTCTGTGCATTCTTTACATATGAAAAGGAGGGACTCACCTACGGTAAAAGAAGAGAGCTTGTTACCATTTCAGTTCCACTTGGACCCAAGAGGCAAGACTGCCTAGAAAGGAGTTGTTACCTTAATGCAATCAAATTTTTAGAACATGAAAAGGCCAATCAACTATACAACTATTAATTCATGGAGAGATGCAGCTCCTATCTGAAGAGACATTAATTGACCGTGTAAATTGGTACAACTGGGAGTCATATGCACAAGTAATGATGTCGAAGATTTGAACTGCTGAACAAGCACATTCAAATCGGTTATAGTGACCTAAATTTGAAAATTATTCTACAATTTTCAAATTTAGGTCACTATAAGCAAGTCTAGAATCAGAAGCAACTTTAAAATCATCAAGAAAGCAGGTTTCTGAAGTTAACTGAAAAGGTAGAAATGTAGTAGAAAGTTTAATACCTCAGCAGGCTTCACAATATTTCCATGAACTTTGGATTTCAAGAATAAATATACAACAACCTCCAAAAAGAATACCAATCTCAAGCTCAAAAAGAGGAACTAATGCATGAGGGAAATAAATAGAAAATAATAGACAATACTGAATACAAAAAACATATTATACACATCAAAGATTGCTAGTATTATGACATTTGAGCTCATGAACCACTGTTTCCATAGAGGGCCTCTCATTTGGTATCTCATTAATACAGATCAACGCAATCTGTATCAGCAGTTCAGCGTCCTATTCTAATAATTTCCCACTATGTTTTTCATCAATTGCAACTTCTACTTTACCATACTCAACTCCGGATCTAATCAAATGAGTAATCCTAGTTTTTCCACTAAGGATCTGTAGAACAATCACACCAAAGGCATATATGTCACTCTTCTCTGTAAACCTTCCAGTAGTTGTGTACTCAGGAGCTAAGTATCCCATGACAGCGCTGGTTTTGAGCGATGTAAAAATAACATCCTCGGCCAGGAGCTTATGGAACCCAGAGTCCAAGAGCAGAGGTTTAAAATGCTGATCCAAGAGAATTTTCTGCACAGAAATGTTCTGATGTACAAGAGAAGGTTTGTCTGGTTTCTTGGCATGCAAGTATTCAAGTCTTGAACATGGAAGAGAACTTATTAAGATCCAGAAACTAATGACACCTTTTTTTTGTCATTTGTGTTTGAGATCACACACTCAAGAATGACAGGCATAGTGTGGTCATAAGTACGTACCCTTTAATGTGTTCCATAACAATTCTACATTCAAGTGAAAGGTAAATCAAGCAAATGCTCCAAAATTTGATTAGACCTCTTTTTCTTATATTCTTAAGTGAGAGCTCGCAGTGATCATGTACAGATAAAAATTAAATAGGAATATCCGACTTTAAGAAATCAGAAATAAGATATTAGGATATTTCTATTTTCTATGCTCATGAATTCTGTATAAAAAGTAATTGGATTGATTACTGTAATTAATTAACTTATAGCAAAACCTCTGTAGATTATATTACAGAAGCACATACTTTTTGAAGGCCACAACTTTATGTATATGGAATAGAAGGGGAGCTTAACAAAAGTACCTCTTGCAATGCCTTTAATGATGGAAACTCTGACAGAAATACTCAATGAATTGAAGCCAACTCCACATAGATATGTGTTGTTATCATACTGAAACCCTCCATTCAGATGCTTGAGAGCTTCCTCAACAATGAAAAACAACCATAAACAAACTGAATTCAATTCTATAAAGAGCAAGAAAGATAAACCGATATTCATAAAACAAACAAAATTCAATTAAGGGGAAAAAAATATACAAAGATTAGTAGAATACCAGAAGGAACATAGCCAGAGAGCTTATTGTTTCTAACATCCAAATATTTTAGGCAAGGGATCATATCTAGCTTTCTTGAAATCAAGGTTTTAAAAACCAGACCGGTCATCGACCCGGAATTCATGCGGAGTAGGTCCAACCGGGGTCAACCCGGGTTGACCTGGCTACTGACATCACCGATATAAAAAAATGGAAAATCCCCCTTCCCAAAATTTTATACGATATAAAAACTTTGTATAGTTTAATGTTCCCTGTGTAGCAATTTAATGAACAAAATAATCATATTATCAAAAGTAAAACTCTTAAATAAAAAATAAATATTTTTTTGAGACATGAAAAGAAAAAAATATGCGAGATGAGATTCTACCAAGATCGATGTCAAAAGAAAATGAAAGGATGTTACAAAAAAAAGAAGAAATTGTGTTGGAAAGAGTTTAAACCTAACCCAAATCCATGGGTCATAGTTTTAAAATCGGCCCGGCCCGTTAGTCCCGATTCGACGGAGCGGGTTAAACCGAGTTGACAGGGTCAGTCGACCGGGCCGACCAACCGACTTAGCTCGAAAAACAGACCGGCTCTGGTCGAACCGGCTGGGCCGGTCCAATTTTTAAAACATTGCTTGAAATTGAACCAAAAAGCTGACTGAAGCTCAGATCTACCCTCAACAAGTTTGTCAAATCACCCAAACTCGAAGGAATTGCCCCTGTCAAGCGATTTGATTGCAGAGAAAGAAAGGTTAGCTCCTGCAAAAGCCCAAGATTGGTGGGATTCAACTGATTGTAAGATAGCTGAAAGACTACAATCACATAAAAAGATATCAGTAAGGACTTATTATATCAAAAATTTGCCACACTTATCATCTAACAGCATCAAATCTACATAATTAGGAAGACAGATAAAGCCCCAACGGAGATGACTGGAATCGGAGGAAGGGAGGTTGTCTAATCGGAGACCAAAAATGGCAAAGAAAAGAGGAGGTTGTCTAATCGGAGATGACGACAGTTGTCTGATCGGAGACTAGAGCGGTTGTATGATTCAGACAACTATTTGATTGGAGATGATGGCGACAGAGTTGTCGACTTAGAGCTAACTGTGGTAGACATGAGTAAAAATCACGGTAGATGTCCGATCGAAGATGGCATCGGGAGAGGTATGGACTTGCAGCTACACGATGGCGATCCCTGCGGCTGTCTGGTCGGAGATAACGGCGGCAAAGGGAAGGGTTCTTCACGTTCGGGAAAGAAAAACCCAATATGAGGGGAAACTAGAGGAAGAACAGAAGCGAAATAATTTCAGAATTTGAGAGGGCAAATACAATATTTTTTTCTAAAAAGCGGCTTTAGCACTAATTTCCAAGTAAAATTCGCTTTTGTCGGATGAAAATCATTTTTTTCAAAAATCTGCCTTCCATATGGGATCGTGCCCGAAAACGCTAAAAAGCGGATTTTGTACCCTAAATCTGCCTCCAAACGCACCATTAATGAAATGAGGCATTGCCCCTACATATTTTTTGAGATCATAAACCTAATCTAATTAACTTCGAACTACTAATCATAAGGGGCTAATGTAATCTAATTAACTTCGAACTACTAATCATAAGGGGCTAATGTAATCTAATTAACCTCGAACTACTAATCATAAGGGGCCTAACATTAGCCTAAAGCCCAATTACTTTGAGATTTTGAAAATGAATTGTGTCCATAAAAAAGACCGGACGTAGTAACATTTTTTCTAAAATAAGGCCCATGCATCATATCTCAAGCATTTCACCTTAATTTCTCGACCAGGTTGCATTTTGCTACAAACCATCTCCAAATGAATAGTAAAGACTATCTTGAAATTGGTTTTCAAAGAAAAAGTAAGATTCTTTTCATGCATAATTGGATTTCAAAGAAAAAGTAAGATTCTTTTCGTGCATATGTTTGCAATAAAATGGAAACAACTCATAATCATATCATCTCATAATTAAGTAGCTCATTTTTCCAACAAAACAAATAAATAGTGAAAAATCATTCCATAGCATTGCGTGACATTGCAACTCTAAAGGAAAAAGAAATACACTTTTAGTAGATACTATTTTTATAAATAAATTAGTTTTTTAATTCATTTGGAAAAAACGGTGTCCATTAAATTTGACCGGAGGGAGTAATAACCACCGGAATAACGAGAAAAAGTAAAAGAACTAGTAATCACTGGAATAAAGAGATTTATTCTCACAGATGTTTTGTAAGGAAAAAGATGTGGATAGAAAACTAGGACTTGGAGCTGAAAGATTAAGAATCTAAGCTGAAAAAATAATGGAAGAAGGAAAGAGAAAAGGACGGAGGGGGGAGGAACTGTTGCAGTGAATGATCAAGGTTACCGGAGTGGCTTCTTTAATAAAAATTATGGGTCTTTCTTCTTTGGATGTATACAAAGAAAGTAAAAAGAATGGATATTTCTTTAATACAGCTGAATTAAACAAGTTTTTACAGAAAATTTGAACCATTTAAAGTAGGAAGGAAGCACCCACCAAGAGAGGACTCCGATCTAATTGCTCTGGACTCAACACGGGAGCTGAGAGTGCAACTCCCTTCATATCTTCCAATATTCTCACACTTCCATGCATCCTCTTCCCAGGTGAGTGCAAACTCTGTTCCAGTAATTTCCCTTTTGAATGATGCTTGCTGAACACTTCATCCACTCGGACCAAGAAAGAGAAGGAATAGTTTAGCAATCAGATCAATTGTGATCCACACTTGTTTATACTTTGGGAGAAACGCAACATATGTGGATGCAGAAGCGGTGGGCTTACATTCCATCTTCAAGGTCCCCTTCCTGCATCAGAAACCGTATGTTTTTTCAGCTACTATTTTTCTTCTACTTTCTCTTGTTAGTTCTTCGGTTCAAACGTTCATCTTATTTAAATCTTATTTAAAAAAATTCAACTATTTTTAGAAAATTTCCACCATTATGAAACGGTGAATTCACTTGTGTGCAACTTAAACGGTTCGAGGATGGTCTCCAGTCGACAGAACTGCATTTGAACTTGTTTCATATTGGGAGGAACTTGATCACTAGAGACATTGGACCAGAACATGATGAAAAAAGGAACCGCGAAATGGACGTTCAGTCTGCTTCAGAACTTTATGATGCCGGGCTTGTGTTTTCTTCCACTCGATGTCGAGATCTGGGGGGATAATATTGGAGGATGACAAACTAAATTGCATTCATGTCTGGTCTTAATGCATTGATTGTTGGCTCGCGAGCCGTAGCAGAAGCCAATCAAATCGTCCGTTGTGATGTTGAATTCTCCAAATTCTGTCTTTGATCTAGAATTTTCTCTTGCACTCACAAACAACAACAATTGTGTACAAGAGATTAAGCAATATAAACGAACAATTATTTAAATCATGCACAAAAAAATAAAACGCAGGAGTGATTACTACTAACCTGCGGCCTTTGTGCCAACGATTAATCCTTTGTTTACTCACAAGAAAATAGGCGTATGTCGGAGATCACCACCAAACCATTCGTGTATGGATCTCCCTGTGTTTCTCCTTGATTGTATATCCAAGATCAATCCAAATAGCCAACACCAAAAATTGAGAAACAAAAGCCACTAGGGAGGAGAGAGAAAGACATCCAAGTAGTGAGAGAAAGAGAGAGAGAGAGAGAGGCACACAAACCGAGAGCCAAAAACTGAGAGAGAGAGAGAGGGAGTGGGCGGTTCCACGGCGCCCCTCTTTATTCTCCTCCTTTTCCTATTTCGGTTACAATTTTGGGTAATTCAAATACCTTAAATTACTCCTCTCAGTCGTACCATAATTAGGGTGTAACTTCCTAATTACTCTCTCTTCATGGTAATTTCTAACCAATTAGGACTCTTTCCATAACGGTTCTAAATTATGTGTCTCTTCCATATTAAGTAGACCCACCTGGGCCCACAGAAGCCTAACCACTCTACATGCCCACACACCATATGAGAGGGTCGACTTCTCTAACAATAAGTCACATAATATTGGAAAAACCCATATATATAACTAACATGCCCCACTTTGGGTTAAGTGCTCATATTTGCGATTCAACAGTGACTCGTGCACTAGTCCTGTCGTAATCCAAAACTATGAATATGTTTCACAAATAGATCCGTTGTCAAGGCCTTCGTTAACGGATCAACCAACATTTCAAGTGTAGGAAGATGACTCACTGTCAACTTTCCCCATTGTAGCATGTCAAATATATAATAATAATAATGCACCTTAATATGCTTAGCTCTGGAACTGATCTCCCCATTAGGAGTGTCGACACAGTTGCCAAATTATCACAATAAATTTGGATAGGAGCATTAGTCCATTGTTCTAGCTATAACCCAAGTAGAAATTCTTTAATCCACATTACCACAGATGCTACTAAACTGCATACAGCAACCTCAGCTTCCATCGTAGACTTAGTAACGCATTTCTGCTTCTTACTAGGCTATGCTACGGCGCCGCCACCAAACATGAAAACATACACGGCAGTGGATTTCATGTCATCCTTACACCCGACATAGTTTGAATCATTATACCCTTCCAATGATAGGTTCTCGGCCTGATATGTAAGTTTATATCTTTGGTACCCAACAGATATCTCAACACCCGGTTAATAGCCTGCCAGTGTTGCATACCTGGGTTAGCTTGATATCGACTCACAAGGCTTACCACAAAAGCCAAATCAGGTTGAGTGCAATTCATGGCATACATCATGTCACGCCCCGAAATCCCATACCTCGATCGGAGTGCGGAAGCCAATTAATGATATACATTTGGAGGTAGAGAATCTCGGGCGCGAGACCGAACTGTCGAATTAACCACCAATTACGATCATCTCAAAAGGATGTGTAATCGGTCATGCCCATAATCAGTGCAATACACATACAAACATTAATGAATACTATGGAATGGAAATTTACTTAATAATACTGATAATAAAGATAATCCATTTAAGAAAGTCAAATCAAATAAACCTATAATCTATGGCACACAATTGCCATTAAATGTCATAAGCATCAAATAAGCAAAGCAAATAATATAAACTCTAAGTCTTCACGGCTCCTGCGACCGCTTCACTACTGCAACTTCTTGATCTCAAATTCCATTTGCGCCTGCATCAGAGGATGCATGAGTATTTCATAGAAACACTCAGTAGGATGTAAAAACCCACTGAATTAGGACAAGCAATATAAATAGGATAAGAATAACAAAGGTTCATGAAGATGCCGCAACATCGGGACTAAACCAAGGATTTATACACCTGAAAGGTTAGTCAATAATAATTCCAACCCGCAAGTAGGGAAAACAACAATAAGGCTCCTACTACACATATGAGTAAGGAGGGAATGATAATCATATTAAAAGCTCCAGACATTAAAAGTGAAAGGAGTACAATTTCTGCTCGCTGAACCGATCACCCGCAAGTGACTATACCAGAACCACCCTAGGGGTCCTCTTTTTGGAACCCTGCCATGCGTCTAGGATGCTGGCCCCACCAGTGCTTACGGGCACGATGGGCGGAGACTGATGACCTTCCGTAATGTCAACAATCTAACGTACGTATGTTGCCTCTTTTTGGGCAGTGTGGAACCGCAGTACCACGAATATTAGTGACCCCGCAAGATCAAGCAATGGCATAATGTGAGCATACTATGAATCCACTTCCGGAGAAGTCCCGCAAGACCTCTAGTGGAGGAATCAATCAAATAATCATGATGAATAATAATTCAAAGAAATAGAGGCCGCAACGCTCTAACCACATAAGGTATCAATCACCGGAATAGACTCTCATACGGAGTATAAGTAGAAACGTCATACAAAGAGAATAACACAATCCATACATATGTTCATGCTCAGCCCTAGATGGAAATCATATAGGTCTTATTGAAATATATAAATCAGAGACAAGGTATTAATGAGTCCTAGATGATTTGGATTCCAAATGGAACCTCAAACCGACACAAACGCTTTATCTTCAAATACACGATTACGGTTTTCTTAACATAGGTATTACACATCTATCATATTAACCATAACCCAACCTTACTGTGATAATCATAAGGGTATAGTCTAGTATTAGTTACTAGCACGTCATATCATCTTCACATCTTATTAAGTGGTTTTACTTAAGTACATAGTATTTTCACTTAGATTCTGCTCACTGTCTTATGCAAAACAGTCCCCTTCCGGCGACTCCCAGACACTGTACAGTTAAGGTTATCTTCTGAAATTTTTACTGAGAGTACCCTTGTGGGTCTAGTTTCTAACCCCACCGGTTTTATATTTTTCTGATATCATATGAATTAGTTATGAATTATTTACTGTCAACTGTCCGTGCAGAAACAGTTCTAGCCGAAAGTGAAACACATGATTAAACTTTAATATTCTTATTCCGAACCACTTATAGATGATAATTTACTCATGATAGATGATAGTACTCCCCTCCTAGATCAATTACAGATCCTGGAATTAACTAGAATTACCAAAAGATTCCCTTTTTATCATGTTTCTCCCCATATAACACAATCTTAGACCAAATATCTTTCAATTAAGTCGATTTAAGCAAAACGATCATTAAGGCATAAGACTCAATCATTAGACATCATAATCAAAGCAATATCAGAACTTTTATCTTCTGTAAAATTAATAAAGCATCCAACTTTGATCTAATTTACCATCTAGACATGAAGCATGAAGGCATATATGCATGTATCGCAATACACATGGAAAACAAGACATAATTCATTAATCCCGCAAGATTCAAAGCCATACTCCAAGGTAATCAGTAAGAACACTCATCATATAATGTGAGAAAAGAAGAAGAAGAGAGGGAAAAACCATCCTACTCTTTATCACCAAAAGACGTCGCCTTTCTACGCGATGTTCGTCTCCTCCGCTTCCTTCAAAGCTTCCCGATCCAAGCTCTTGAGCAATTCCCACTAGAAGAGGTCTTCTAAGAGAGGGATGAACGTGGGAAGGAGAGGGGAAAGCCTCTGGACGTTCTAGGGTTTTGTTTTCAAAAGCACAAGCCTAAACTCTATGGGTTTATATAGAGTTTTTAGAAAATCTTTGCCCAATCAATTCTACCATATCTTGGGCACTTTCCACCAATGGGAGAGTCCCTAAATCACCCTAGGAACGTGCAAGATAAGTCTAGTTAGGATATGACATCTTTCCCAAACAAATCCGCCTCAAAATTAGGTTAGAATTCGCCAAACCGCAACTGGCGATCGATCGTGCAATACGGCGATCGATCGTCCTGCGCTGTTTACAAACTGCGCGATGGCGCCGATCGTATCCGATCGAAGCCGATCGATCGTGTTCCATAAGCCGATCGATCGTTTTCAGCGCGATCGATCGTTTGTATTCAATTTCCCATATCTTTTTACTCCCAACTCCAAATCACACAAAATTGGTGTCGTTGGAAAGCTCTTCTCACCAACTTTAATTTAAACAAAGCACCACACGGTCAAATCAATCATTAAGAGGGTCAAATTTCAGTTTTAAGATACTTACTAATTTTCCGGATGTTACACATCAAGCTGCCAATAGCTTGCGCATATGGCACAAATTCCATCTTTAGACATTCCTCACCTAATGAAGGTGTCATTTTCTCGAACAAAACTGTCCCTTTATAGATGGGCGAATCTATAGTCTTCCAACCAATCACACCAAAGCGTTTCAACACACTTTCTATGTATGATTCTTGAGATATACTTAGCCTCATCACTTTTCTATCTCTCTCAATCTTCATCCCAAGGATGTAAGATACTTCACCCATATCTTTCATTTCAAATTGGGTCTTGAGCCATTCTTTAAGACTGATAATCATACTTGTGTCATTCCCCATCAACAATATGTCATCTACATATAGTGACAATATCATAAATCTACTCTCATCTCTAAAGGAGTATACACAATAGTCATAATCATTGGCCACAAAGCCATATTCACTAATCACCTTGTGAAAAGTGAAATACCATTGTCTTGACGATTGTTTCAGTCCATACAATAATTTAATAAGCTTGCACACCTTTTGTTCCTCCTCGGAAACAATAAATCCCTCGGGTTGTTCCATGTAAATCTCCTCCTCTAAATCACCATTTAGGAAGGCAGTCTTTACATCCATTTGGTGCAACTCTAAATCCAAGTATGACACAATTGCCAACAAACATCGAATTAAGATGATCCTAGAAACATGAGAATATGTCTCCTTAAAGTTTATGCCCTCTACTTGTGTGAATCCTTTCACAAGTCTAGCTTTATACTTATCTATTGATCCATCAGTTTTGAGCTTCTTCTTGAAGATCCACTTACACCCAATGGGTTTCCTCTCATCTGGTAAGTCAACAATCTCCCAGACTTTATTCTTCAAGATCGAATCTATTTCCTCTTGAACAACCTTCTGCCATTTCTTGGAATCTGGACTACTCATAGCCTACTCAAACGTGACCGGATCATTAAGTACAGGTTCATCTACTGTAATCTCATCTTCACCAAGCATCGCATAATAGTCCTTCAACAACACTGAAGGTCTACGCTCTCTTGATGCTCGTGACTCCACATCCTCATTGGATGTGTTACCTATCACTTGTTCATTACTAGTGATAGTAACCTTCTTTTTTTCTATTTTAAATTGTTCCACTCTTTAGAATGATAGGAGTTTTAAGGTCTACATCTTCCTCATAAAAATAAGCATCCCTAGACTCAATTACCCCCACTGTCCCATCATCATGATGTACTACGAAACGGTACCCTTTAGAATGATCACAATAACCTATAAAATTACATTTTATGGTCTTAGGAACCAACTTACTTCTCAGTTGATCAGACACCCTCACATGGGCCTATTCTCAAGTTCGAAAAGTTTGGACGTCTTCCTATCTATAACTCATACGGGGTCAATTTGATCGACTTAGAGGGTACTTGATTTAGTACATAAACAACGGTGTCTAGTGCTTCACCCCAAAACTGTGTTCCTAGTTCAGAGTGGTTTAACATGGACCTTACCATGTCCAACAAAGTCCTATTACATCTTTCAGCGACTCCATTCTGCTGAGGAGTATACGACAAAGTATACTAATGAACTATTCCTTAGTTGGTACAATAGTCCTTGAACAAATCAGATGTGTACTCTCCGCCTCTGTCTGTTCTCAGAACTTTTATTTTCCGTCATAATTGGTTCTCAACCTCAGCCTTAAATTCCTTGAATTTCTCTAAGGCATCAGACTTCCTGGATAACAAATACATATACCCATACATTGAATAGTCATCTATAAACGTAATAAAATACATCATACCCCTTTGACTCTTGACATTTATAGGTCCACAAATATTTGAGTGAATGACCTCTAATAGGTCTACAACTCGTTGACCTTTGGGAAAAGGTAGCCTAGTCATTTTGCCAGATATACAATCTTCACAAATGCGCAAATCATCACCTATTCTAGGTAGTAACCCACTACCCGACATTCGGTGTAATTTTCTAACATTCACATGATATCAGCGTAAATGCCACAATAAGGCATCATCAATCATCACACAAGCCACACACTCAGAATCATGCATATTATTAAAAACAATAAAGTTATTGGTTACATCAAGTTTGAATAAACAATCAACTAATAAAGCAGTAAATAAAATGTTATTCTCAGTTGTTTCACAAATTAGACTGTATGAACAATCTGATCCCAAATCTCCTTAACTGTTTCATATTTTGCGAACTAAATACTTATCGAATTCTCAACATAATTGTTTATCCAAGTGATTATTTTTCAAACGATGAGAAAGAGAATGCAATTTCACAATTCTAGATTATTGCGATTCTAGATCTCCCCCCCAGATTACTGCAATTTCTAATCAACGAAAATCATAGTTGAGATAAAACTTCCTTCCTTAAGAGTAAAAATTAAAACTTCCATAGAGAATCAAAACTCTAATACAATGTGAAGACCAACAGAGAGGGAGACAAGGGTTTCTTATTTAGGGCTGTCAACGGGTTGGGCTCTTGCGAGCCAAAGGTGGCCCTTGGCCCGACCAACCTTATTACCAAAAACCTCGACCCTAGCCCTAAGCTAGCTTCCAAAAATCAAGCCCGATCCTAAAATTAAGCGGGCTAGGGTCGGGCCTTCGGGCTTTAACCTTTTAAAGAAAATAATTTATTTTTTAGAAAAAATATAATTTTATTTAGACTTTTGCATTGAAGGATCCCACTAATGAGATTTTAGCCTTTGTTAGTGCATTGAAGGATCCCACTACTTACATTTCACCCTTAATAACAAAGAATAAGGGTGCTGATGGTTTGCACCTCTTAAATACATGAGTTTCTCTATTAATTCTTCTCCTCTTACCGATGTGGGATTATTGTCCCTATAAAAAGTGAAATTACTTTTACAATTGGATCGGGTCAATGGGCCAACATGCTTTTTGCACTGGGCCTGAACTGACCCTAAAGATGGGCCCAAGATTTTAGACTTTAACCTTCATCTTTGCGGGCTGGGTAGGATTCGGCTTGTAGGTCGACCTTTAAAATTGACAGCCATATTTTTGTTATGAAAACTTGATACAAAATATAACAAAGAGAGAATAAATATTCTTACTCATAAGAAATAAAATAGTATTCTGCCTTTATATCTAATAATAACTCTAATACACATCACTAAAATAAAGAGGCTTATTCTCACAGACCTTTTTGATAATGGCAAGGATCTGGATGGCAGACTTGGACTTGCAGTGAAAGATAGCCAAATGATTATGGAAGAAGGTAAAAAGTACATTGAATAGGGGAAGGCACTGCAAGAGGAAAAAGAAGAAATGCAATAGAAAGAGGCAGGGGAGCCATTTTCACCCATTTCAAAGTTTTCATTTTTTTATGAAAGACCAATTCCAAAGTTAACAGAGGGGTGAAATGTAAAAAGTGTAATATCTAGTCGTTAAAAAAAGTCTACGCAGACCGCAGTTAAACAGACTGGCAAGAATTGGTCTTTTTTTAATACAGCTGAACTAGACATGTTTTTTGTAGAGAAGTTTAAGCAGACCAACCCAGAAAGAGGACAGCAAGAAAACCCAATTAAAAAGTCCAGATTCCTGGAAAAAGTCTCCACCATTAAAAGCAGGAAGGAAGCACTCACCAAGAGAGGACTCCGATCTAATTGTTCAAGACTCAACACAGGAGCTGAAATAGCATCTTCCTTGAATTCTTCCAATATCTCTCAATCCCATCCTCTTTCCAGCAAAGCAAGAGAAAGAATAGTTAAGCAATCAGATCGATTGTGATCCACACTTGCTTATACTTTGGAGGAGAAAGGTAGCATATATGGCTGCAGCAGAAGAAATGGTTCCTCTCAATCCAAATGGAGGCACGGGTAGTAATTCAACCATGGTGGTGCGCTACCACATGAAGCACTCCATCTTCAAGGTCCCTTCCTACATCAGAAACCGCAACCCCGAAGCCTACACTCCCAGAGTTGTGTCCATCGGTCCCTACCACCATGGCCCGTCCCACGCCCACCTCATCAATATGGAAGAGCACAAAGAGCGAGCTCTGCAACAGCTCCTCCGTAGATCCAACAAGTCCCACCAGGACTTAAGCAACGAGCTGAGGAAATTCGTTCCCTTATTGAAGGAGGCTTACCAGCAACTGGGTAATGAATGGGCTAGTGATGAAAAGTTTCTAAAGCTGATGATTAAAGATGGGGCTTTCCTTTGCGAGTACATGAGGTGTTTCTCCAGTGAGTCTACCCTTCCTAGAACTGTTTACGATGGTGATGATCCAGTCTTTGGCTATTATGCCCTGCTCAGCTTGTATCCTTCTCTCATCCCGGACATCATCATGATTGAGAATCAGTTGCCATTGCAAATTCTTGAGAGGCTCATTGCTTTTGAGACTGGTAGATTTGACGAAAAGGTATTTTCCTTACTTTTTCCTTGTTTTCTTACATTTAACTCCCATTGTCTGGATCTACTAGGGAAAAGAATATCTGAACTTACGTTCAGATTCGTTCCTGCACTCAAATTTTGATCGAACCGTTCTTTTTTGAATCAACGGTATCTCCCTTCTTTTCCCGTCGGTTCAGATCAGAGGGCTAACAAGGGAGACACCCTTGCTGGCCCGAAGTATAGGGTGATCGTGGTGCCAAAAAGCAGTGATTCTTGCTTGAAATTGTTGTGGTTAAAATTTTGATAAAATAAAAATTTAATCTTTTGATTCCGTATGAAAATCCACCAATTTACATGATCAATTGAGCATGAATCTTTTATTTCTGTCACAAGTACAAGGTGAATAGGGCTTTGATTGTGGCTAAGGAAAGCATTCATGAAAAATTAAGGCATACACCAAAAAAGTGGAAAGGACGGAAGTTGCAGCCTGGAGTGGCAATCTGAGAGGCAGATTCCGGTACGGAGTATGGCAAACTGACGGTGAGTGAGATGATGGCCAAGAGAATGATGGTGGTCTGTTGGGTGAGTGCCGGCAGGACCATCTACCGGAGAGGACCAACAAAGAGGGAGGGAGGAGAAGCGAAGAAGGGCGAGGGACAAATAATGGGTTAGGTAGGGACTTGGGTATATTAGAAGAGAGAGTGATTCTGTTTTTTG
The DNA here is from genome assembly GCA_039654745.1 of Houttuynia cordata. Lineage (NCBI taxonomy): Eukaryota > Viridiplantae > Streptophyta > Magnoliopsida > Piperales > Saururaceae > Houttuynia > Houttuynia cordata. The sequence goes on along the minus strand of CM077505.1, from coordinate 45,001,692 downwards.
ACAATCATGCACGTTGATTTCTAAGTGAGTGGTTAGATCTGTTTTGGGTACAAGAAGCTTACCTGCACTTTAGTTCAGATTTTCCATCCTCTTATTATTAACCTAATTAGTTTATTTTTTAAGAAATTTGGTACATAATAAATCTTGACGAAGGGAGAATGTATTAGATAATGGCCCGCTCTGCTCGCCATTGGATATCAATGCGACAGCCAGTATTGTCTCGTGTCGTATTATTTTTTATAAGAAAAAAGTCACATTTGTATGTGCCACAACTCATGCATTAACCCCGAAGCGCATGGGTTTGAGTCTAGACCCGGGCCTTGTGAAAAGGGAAGTGCCCATTTTACTCAATTTGTCTAGATTTATTATTAACCAAATTAATTTATTTTTTAAGAAATTTGGTAGATAATTTATTTTTTAAGAAGGAGGGAGTATGTATTAGATAATGGCCTGCTCTGCTCGCCATTGGATCTCAATGTGACGGCCAGGATTGTCTCGTGTTGTATGATCTTTTTTATATATAAAAAAAATCACATCCGTATGTGCATAGTGTAGTAGCCTCCGATAGCACGGAGGAGTTCCTGGGTTTGAATCTTGGAGTATGGACCTGGGCATCTTTGAAAAGAGGTGTGCCCATATGGGGAGTTAGGGAGTGAGTGTGTGGTGTGTGAGCCTATTTAGTGAGTGAGTAGTGTGTGCGGGCCACTGGCCGTTGGATTTCAATCCAATGGCACAAGGGATGGAAGACATTGTGTGTGTGTGTTATCACCGCCGGTCGTGCGTTATCAGATTAAGATACGATGGCATAATGTGCCTAGGTGCATGTTTAACACAGAAAACTGATTATTGAATTAAGCTATTTGATTTTCAGCATTACCCAGAGGTATATAGGCTTGTCTTCAACTTTCTGGGTCAGGGCCAGGCTCCTGTGGACGACAATCCACCACGTTTCCATGTGTTGGATGTGTCAAGGAAGGCAATTACAAAAAACACAGAGCAGAGCAAACATGCAAATGAAAATCCTGCCACCCAAGTTCACTCTGCTTCTGCGCTTTCTGATGCTGGGCTAAGATTTAAAGTATCTGAAGAGCAAGGAACAAATGGAATTAAATTTGATCATGGCACTCTCTGCCTGGCCCCATTGTGTATTGATACATTCACCGAGCCCCTATTTCTCAATAGCATTGCTTTTGAGCGGATTCGACCGAGTGTTGGCCGTCAAGTGAGTTCTTACGTTGCATTCATGGCCGGTCTTATCCGCTCACCGGCCGATGCCAGCCTGCTTAGGGCTCGAGGATTGATTGATTGCAGAATTGGAGACGATGTCATCGTCAAGAAACTGATGAACACCATTTCTGAAAATGTCTTCTTTGATCCATATAGTAGTTTATGCCAAGTACGCGACTCTTCAAACGAATTTTATGCAAGGAAGACGAAGGGTTTGAGGCCACTACTGCGCGAATGGTGGCGGAAGCTCAAGCAGAACTATTTGGAAAACCCATGGAAGATAACTTCCCTCATTGCGGCAACTATACTGTTGGTGCTCACTGCACTTCAAACTGTCTACACTGTCCTTAGTTATGAGGCAAATGGTTCTAAAAGTGCCCCTTCTCTGGCTTGAGTTACCAACCATGAATTTGAAATTGATACAACAGGTGTATGATTTTGACAAGAGCAGCTCCCCTAATAGAATGTTGTTAGTCACAGGGGCACTCTATGCTTTATTGATATGTTCTCTATATACACTGTAGTGTAATAATTCACGTATTGTCAACTTCTTTACGATATTCTTAACTATGTTGCTTGTCTGCCACTGTGAAATTGCTAAGGCTGTTAGCAACCTGCAACACTTGTAGAAGCTCACATTGATGGCTCGGCCTAGTGTCTCCTGCTTTGAGAGGTCCAACTGTGCTATAGATGTGCACCCTTGAACCTTGGCCCAACTCATCCCGGTAGCTGATGTGGCTCTGCTTAAAGCAATTACAGTCTCATGAGGATGAGAAATTATTAGCTACAACGGCCTGAGGCCTGACCACGTCATTTTTATGCAATGGCGCCGGAGAGCCTTCAATTTCCAGGATCGATGATGCACCATCAATCCTCGAGATTGATTGTTCTCTGGCACCATGGAGTATCCAGTGGCTGGTGTCACTGCCAAATTGCTTGGTTTTAAGGAATGTGAAGTGGTCATGTTGTCTTCTGCAACTGTTGCACTAAGGGTCTGTTTCGTTAGACCTTTTAGGAGTGGAAAATCTGGATTTTATGGAAGAAATTAGGGTTTAGAGTTTAGGTGTTTGGTTGGGAAGGAGTGGATTTTAAGGAAGAATTTATGGTTCGATGGCATAGTTTGTAAATAAATAAACCACACAGGGGCATTTAATAACAAAAAATGCGATTGCAATCATGAAACCGCATTTTTTATAAATATCCCTGTCTTTTTTTAAAATTATAGTAAATGTCATTCAAAGAAGTGAAGCTAGATTCTTAATGAATCCAGCTTCAAAGAGGCAGTAAAGAGCCTCAAAGAGGCAGTAAAGCTTGACTTTTAGGACTCCAAGACTCCATAGTTTGCCCTTACATGTTTCTCTACATGCTTACATTCAATCATTTTAGCAGAGTAATGCTCTTCCTCCCGCTTTTTTATCACGGCCAACCTCACGTGCCCAAGGAAATAAAATGTGGGGCCCACAACATTTCCATAAGAGACATGTGAAGTGGCCGTAAAAATAAAGCGGAAGAAAAAGCATTTTTCATTTTAGTAACAATGTGCTGCAACAATTTGAAAGATGCACGAATTTTGAATGTACACACGATCGAAGCAGAAGATGGAACCTGGTGGCTGTAACAGCATAACATTGAAGAGTCACACCTAGAAACTTGAAATAAGGCCAATTCTCTAGAGTCCATGATTGTACTGGCAACATGGCAAGTTCTTTGAAGTTGCAGTAAATGGGATATGTTATATTTTAATACCTCCCTGTTCCAGGAAACAGCACGGAAAGTCTCAATGAGACACCTTCCAATTTTTGCATCTGTTTGTACTTAGTAGTTTGTACATGTTGGACATTGCAAAGAAGTCAATCACTAGACATTATGCCCGAACATCAGGAAGAAAAGAACCAAGAAATACAAGTTGGATCTGCTTCAGACCTTTCTGATGCAGGTGTTTAGACACATTCCAATTAATCTGATGCCGAAGTTATGCTAGATAATGTACTTGTTGGATCTTGCAAGCCTGGTCATGTGGATCTGGTACAATCATGCTCTATTCCAACCTCAATTATGCATTAATACGCTCATCGAGCCTCTTTTCCACAATAGCATAGCATTGGAGCAGCTTCGCCCCACTGCCGGCCATCGTGTGAGTTCTTACATTACGTTCATGCCTGCTCAGGTCCCATAATTTGATTGTCCGTAAAATTGGAGAAGACGACGTTGTTGCCAAATTGATAAGCACTATTTCTTCTTTCATTCATACGTTAGCTGATGCAAAATTTCTGACTCTTTGGATACTTACTAGGCAAAGAGGTTGTGGAGGGTATTCTTCAGGCAACTAAGACCCTATTTTCACATGGACGAGGCTCAAGCAAATCTATATAGAGAAGTCATGGAAAATAGTTTCCCTCATTGTAGCAACTATGCTATTGGTGCAAATCACGATTCAAACTGTCTACACGGTTGTTATAAGAGAAAGTTTTGCTTATTGTACGTAGTAAGTGGAGCTTGAACTTTTGGAAAAGTGCAGCAGAGGCTAAAGGAGGCCAAGTCTAGTCTTAATAATGCGCAGGTTAACTTGAAGGCCGACCCCACCAATCCTATCCTTATATATGAGGAAAGAGAAGCTAGGCTTAATTTCTTATTTTCAAGTGTAAATAGAAGCCAGCTTATATTTCCAAAAGTCCCAGATTAAGTGGTTAAAAGAAGGAGACAGATGTACAAAAGTTTTCCATGCAACTGTCTTCGCATAGTGCAAGGATTCTATACATGAGATTAGGGATTCATAAGGGGTGATAATTGGAAATCCGGATGCTATTGACCAAGAAGCTGAAAGGTACTTCTATGAAATTTTTACTCCAGCTACTCTGGTCCATATAATGTTACAAATGTCTGCCAGAATATTGAAATTGTTTAGTCCTCTTGCAGCCTGAAACATTTGTAGAACTCACATTGACGGAACGGCCAAGCATCTTCTTCTTTCAGCAATCCAACACTGCTTATTTTAATATAACCAAGTCCCCCAAAAGCCCGAGCTGTACTAGGAAACAGAAGTCTTATTTATCTAGTCAGGGATTTGGAGATCAAGTTGACAGCATAGATATATCACAAAGAAGGATTCTACCTTATTGACAATTTTGAATTCTATGATATTGCTAGAGTCGATTGGATGATAACGCAGAATTATGACATTGCACACTCTCTCTTTGCCTGATACCCAAACATCCCCTTATTTATTTTATACTATGTCCATCCAAAATTATTATAAACATTAAGGGAGAAATTCATTTGGAAAAACCTTATGTTTTTAAATGCGAAGTGCGGCATATGGAGCTTCGAAAGGGAACCAAGGAATTGTGGCAGCTGGTGCGGTACTAAGGGACCATGATGGAAACTGGATTGCTTGTTGTTCTTATGTGTGGGAACAACTTCTTCGGTGATGGCTGAAGCTCTTTCCTGCCTTGTAGGGATTCTACTTGCTAAATGGAGGGAGTAGAAGATTGTGATTATTGAGGGTGACTCCTTGCTCATATTAAAATTCTGAATGGTAGTAACTGTGCGGTGCATGTCTCAATTAAAGCTGTAATAAGTAAAATCTGTTATTAAAATTACTTACTGCTACTGTATTAAGGATGATCTGTGTGTACCTTTTGCAAAAATGATAATAAAGGAGAAGAGTTTATGATCGAATCAAGCGAAACACTTTGTCTTTAAGACAGAATTCGCCCTCCCTACGGTGCTTAGGACTCTTGGGCGTCTGCCTCCCAGGATAAGACGATCAACCACGCGCTGTAGGAGCACTCCAAACAGCACGCGCAGTGAACCACAGTGTGCAATGCAATCACAGAAAGAAGAGAGGAGAAAGAAGAAGATGCAGGAAAAAATCCGTACAGAAAAACCCGTTTTTACAAGATTTATAGAAATCCCGTTAAAACCCGTTGAAAACACACCGTTTCCCATTAAAGCCCGTTGAAACCCTTTCCCGTTAAACGGACGTGTCCGTCCGTTAACGGTCATAATAAAACGGACCCGTTTTGGTTGAACCAAAATAAATTAGAAAACCAAACCATTAAATTTGTCTCAAAATAATATTTTCTTGTTGACCCAACCCAACCCAACCTAACCCAACCCGACCCGACCAGACCCGACCTGGCCGGTCCGCGCGTGCGAACCGAACCGAACCGAGCCGAGCCGGCCGGCCAACCGGGCGGACGGCGGCGGCGGCGGCGGCGGCGCGCGCGCGCGCGTGTGGGTTAGCCCACCTAGGTGCATGGGTCCAACATCTCTCTCCCCCACAAAAGTGGGGTGGCCCTTGGGCCTAACTTATAAGGCCAACCTTGGACCTTATATACCATCCACAACCCATCCTTGGTGTGGATGTGGGACTATTCATCCTTCACCCAATTCACTCATTCATCTCATAGGAGTGGGTTTTAAACAGGATGTTAGTTCTCTCTCTTTAATACCCAATTATGGGTTATAACTAACATCCACTTCTAACAATCCCCCACATGAATGAGAATTGGCTGGATAACGTATGCAAAAAAACTATGCAAAAACTTGTGAAAGCAAATATTGAGAAGATCATGTATGGGGGAGAGGTAGCTTTCGGCTTTGAACCTTCCCTTGTGAAGACTATCGGGTTTACTGGCTAATCAGTGAACGTGATGTCTTGAACTGTTCAGCCTTTGATGTAAACCAAGACAATAGAAGTCACACAATCACTTCTCAGACACACTGTGGTTCTCATGACTTTGTTCATTTTGGTCCCGAACAAACCTGGTTTTCATGAGTGCTCTAGAAGATTTAGCCTTAAAATCTTCATAGAAGTGGCCCCTTCACACTCATATAGGTGATTCTCATTAGGAGCATCCTGCAATACCCCACTCGAACTAAGTCAAGCTATGAGAACCATTAAAAGCAAAGCTTATCCTGATTCATTCAGCAGGCATCACTACAAGGAATTCCGTATCGGATATCGGTAAAATATCGGTCGGCCTAAGAGACAAAATATCGGAGATATATCGGAGATATTTGTAAAAAAATATCGATGGCCGAAAACTAGTTTTTATTATATATTTTCACATTATGACTCTTCAAAGGAGTGACACTAATCTTTTACAAGCAAAATAAGCATTCTTATATGAATATATTTCTATAAAAATTTCGACAGCATCTCCCCTGTATTTTTAATCATATGTGCAAAATGCATTCCATGTAAAAGTTCAATCACCTGTCATAATCAACAATGAATGTAAAAGTTTAATCACCTTTCATAATCAACAATGATATAATCAATAATAGTAACAATCATCACAATCCAAGTTTTGTCACTACTTAAAATAAGAAAAAGACATAAGTATTACAACATAAGGCATAAGAAATAAGACATTATTTTAAATCATAAACCAATAAAATCTTACACATGGAACAAAAAGAGTATCTTACAAAGCATACTCACTTACTAATAGTAGTTCGAATGGCGTAGAAGCTGAAAGTCTTCTTGAACCTGATATGAACTCGCATAAACGAAATCTAAATGGGCACAATATTGCTCCCAAGTCATGCTTGTCTGGTATGCATGGAGAAACTCTGTTACATAGTAATGGTATTGCTCATAAGGCATACTGTGTAGGATTCAAGCGGTGGGAATGACGAGTTGTGCATCACATGAGAAAATGCACCCATCTCTGAACCACTGTAACCATATGACGATGAACTCGCAGAATTAGGTCTTCCTCCCCAACCATCACTAGAGGAGATTTCCATTGATGAGAACTGTTGTGAAATGTTGTCTTCCATCTCACGTTGCATTCTTTGCCTCCTTCGGTTCATTTGTCTCTCACTGGCCGTCCTACCCCTCCCTCGTGCATGAATGGCTCGGTTCCGGCTAGTTGAGGGAGCCTGTCTTGAGCCATGGTCAGAATCTTTTGTAGCATGTGTATATTCATCCTCACCGGTGAATGGACTCAAATAATAAGTGCCACTTTGACCTCCACCTCCATCATGATAACCTCTACCATCGCCACCTCGATGGCTACTATCTCCAATGGTCTCGTCCCCATCACCATCATCTCCACCACTATCTGTTGTATTTGGGTTGTCATCATCCTCAGAGGGTGGGTATTGTACATGCATGTGGCGAGTTGATGTCTCCTCATTTCTTGCCGACATCATAATATTCTCTGTGGCCGTGTCAACATTTATTCCAGCCTGTTGTGATGTTGTAACAATCACTGGATCAGGTCGCCCATCACCCTGATCCATTATATTTTCAGCAAACCACTCAGCATATGAATTTCCTATGTCATCTCCATCTACTTGTGACATTAGTTCAAATTTGTCCAACGGATCTTCTTCACCTTCGCCATGTCTCATTTGATCATGCTCCATTGACCTTATAATTAACTTCATGTTGTAATGACAGTACACTAACTTTCTCAACTTTTCATACGACAACCTATTCCTTGGTTTTGTGTGGATGAGAGCGAACGTGCTCCAATTTCGCTCACATGGTGAGGACGATGCTGTTTGAGAAAGAATTCGAACTGCCAACAATCTCAAGCTTGGGCACTTATCTCCATATTGGGACCACCAATTGGCTAAACCAAAAAAAAATTTCAATTAGCACATAACATCTCTAAAATATGGACATATACTAAAAATCATAAGACCAACATATATCTTTCCGACAAAACACTTACCGGGTAACGTCTTTTTTCGTGCATCTATTACATAGAATTCTCCAAACCGGCCACGTGCTTCTCGAAAAAGGGAAATCTGTGGATCAATGTTAAATCATGAATAATTTGAGACCGAAATACCAGTTATTGAGCAGTTAAACATTATTTGATTGCACTAACATACTTCATTGGCGATGTCGCTCGCCGTGGGTGACATTGGGAATAATTTATTATACACCTCATGCACTGCTGTAATCAATTCTAGTTTATATCCAAGATTTTCATCATAATGGTACTTGGGATTGAGGTAATATGCTGCATAAAAGAGCAAACAAATAAGATTCAAATAGATGGTACGTAATAAAGGAAAGAGGATTAATTAAAAATCATACCAGTTTTGTATAGCGGTTCATCCATTGATTTCATCCACCTTTGGTCTATAATTTTATGAACCCATTTGTAAGACATAGGTGATGCTATTTTAATAGCCTTTTTCAGTGCTTGTATTGCATGATAAACTCCACCTAATGTAGGATACTTTTCATTATCCAAGACCCGTAGAATCTCATGCATTGGTGTCATGATAGCTAATGTATGTCTAACTTCTTCCCAAAAATCATTGTCAAACAGAATTGCCTCTACAAGTCGACCAGTTGGGTGATTATTAAATCCACAAGCCTCCCATGTATCACTGGAGAAAAAACTTCGTAATCTACCCTTTTCCCTTAGCAAGCTTTCTAAAGCTAGGTAATTTGTAGCAAATCTTGTGGCCCCAGGTCGAACTAAATCACGACCACAAGCATTCCTCACTTCATGAACAAGTTTGTCATGATTGTAGATGAATCGGGTCACTTCTTTTCCTTTTCCTATAGTTGTTGCCACGAAATCATGCTTGCCAACAGCCTCAAACATAAGGTCAAGGCAATGCGCACCACAAGGTGTCCAGAACAAGTTATATTCCTCCATCAATAACTTGCCTGCTTTCTTAAAGTTTGAGGCATTGTCTGTAATAATTTGTATTACATAGTCCTTCCCAACTTTGTGGATCTGCTCCTCAATTATGGACTTAATGTAATTTGCATTCTTCTCTTTGCCCGAAGCATCAACCGAATTAAGGAAGCATACTCTTCCATTGCAGTAGACCATAAAGTTGATTATAGACATTTTAGTTGGCCCCGTCCATCCATCACACAAGATAGAGACACCATATTCTTTCCACTCTAACTCCATCCCTTTTATTCTTTTGTCCATATCAGCCACCTCTTGATCCAAATATGTACCGAGTATCTCTTTTGGGGTAGGAGGAGATACTCCTTTTCCAATATCTTGAGCTTCCCTTATCATGTTACGAAAGTGATAATCATTTGCCGCAGCTGCAGGGACATGGTTGTAGATGAAAAACTTGGACACTGCCCTTTTAAACCTTTCTTTCAAGCCAGGTTTGAATGCAGTTGGTAGATACTGTTGGACACTGCTAGAACTTGCATGTCCCTTACTACTCTGGCCTCGTTTCAACAAAGCACTTTACGACTTTGAGGTATAGCTCCACTACTTTGACATTCTATTTGGTCATCTTGTCTCCTTGCTTCGTCATGTTCATTGTCATCAGATGCACTCATTTCAACATTTGGCGTCTGTCCAAATTGTCTAAGCTCATCGAGAACCCTTTTCTTTGTTTCTTTAAGTTGAACCGCCTTCTTTTTATTTGCTTCTTTTAATGCTAAGAATTCTTTACGAACATGAGGAGGACACTCTTTGCATTTTGCCACGTCTTTTCCACTACCGGCCAAATGGTCCTTCAACCTCGTAACTCCACCAGTTTTCATGACTTTTAAGCAATAGTGACATCGTGAGCCATAGGTGCCTACTTGACTGCCATGCTCCCAACCTTTGTCCATTTGTTCCAATCAATTACAGGTCAAGAAAATCATCGAGTTATAGAAAAGACAGCCCTTCCCTTCCAGCATTCACTCCTACTTAACATTAAAAGTATCATATATGAGACATAAAACACATCAACCAGAAAAGGGAAAAAACAACAAAAAAGTACAAGTGCAGCAAAAATTACATAAACAATGTCAGTTAGACACGCTATAGCATATTAATAAGTTAGACACGCTATAGCATAGAAAGGATAGTTACTTCTACTTCTACAATGGTACTCACAGCAATCTGACACGAGCTACACCTGACAACAATAGTACAAAGACAACGTATTGAGTTCCTTAAAACTCAGGCAATCAAAATTTAGGTGAAATATTGTTCGTACTCTTAAGCTTCATTTCCAGCTTTACACTAGAGGTGCAAACAATTAGAAAACACAAAAAGTTTTCACTTAAAACTATGATTATAATTCACCTTATGGTGAGCAAACACAAAAATTACCACAGGAATGACACCAGGTTGAAACACCCAGTTCATGGTTTTCAATCTAACATTGCCCATAGCTGAAGACAAGCGAAATTTCGCCGATATAGAATTCCATGCTTGTGACTCAATTTGCTTTAGTGTAGGCAATTAATTAGATATTTGTAATTAGATAGTTCCTATCTTTGTGAGCAGAAGTTTGTACTGATGTAGGTTAATGTATACTGTTTTGTACATTGTATATTCCAAAATCCATCATCACAGCCTAAAGTAGTTTTGTTGTGACCTGGAGCAAAAATCTCAGCATAAAAAGTGTTTAGCAACCAATTAAGCCTTTATTCCAAGAGGGCAAAGTACTTCCAAGTGCCAGAAAGGAAAAAAAAAATGAAATGTGTCTTCCTCATACATCTCCCATTTTTAAACTAAACCTTATGAAAAGAACGAAGAATAAGCAAAGAGAAGGATAACAATCAGGACTATAAGATGAGGAAGCAAATGTGGGAGCAAGTAGAGAAGGAGGCACAGAAGGAACCTTAGCAGGGGCAAGGCAGTGCTTGCGTTTAAAAATCCCGCCCTCAACTCGTCGCTGCTGCCGGAGCCAGGAATCGCCGCCCTCAACTCGTCACTGCCGGAGCCAGGAATCGCCGCCTCGAGGAATCGCCGCCTCGTCGCCTTCCACCCTTTCCCCTTTTTCCCCCTTCCGCCTTCCCCCCGAGGGCCGATCCCAGTTTTTTTTTTTTTAAAAATGAACCGATATATCGCCGAAACCCAATATATCGGCTCTGTTTTGGCGATATATCGGCGATTTTTAAAAAAACACTACACTCCGATATTACCCTGTCTCGTTTTATCGGTTCAAGACCGATAACGATATATCGCCGATATATCGGCGAGACAGAATTCCATGCATCACTATCTCATCATAGGAATGGGAACGAGATTTTATCTCCATAGTGATTCCCCTTGAATCCCCCACAATTCGGTTGTCCCTTTTGAACCTAGATCTTGGGATCTCCAGTCAACTAGGTTGGGTTTCCATTATAGTAATTCTTAATGTATAGGCTTCAAGCCCATTCCCCTCGATGAATTGCTCACTTGTTCTTTGGTCAAACCCTTTGTAAGCGGATCCGCAATATTTTCTTTTGACCGAACATACTCAATGGAAATTATTCCACTAGAGAGCAATTGTTTTATGGTATTATGCCTCCGACGTATATGTCGAGACTTACCATTATACAAGTTACTTTGTGCTCTTCCTATAGCAGATTGACTATCACAATAGATACCTATAGGTGGCACAGGTTTCCCCCACATTGGAATATCTTCTAAAAAATGACGAAGCCACTCAGCTTCTTCGCCTGCTTTATCAAGTGCAATGAATTTTGATTCCATTGTGGATCTTGCAATGCACGTTTGTTTAGAAGATTTCCAAGACACTGCTGCACCTCCAAGAGTAAAGACATATCCACTTGTGGATTTTGAGTCTCTTGTATCAGATATCCAATTTGCATCACAGTACCCCTCTAGTACTACTGGATACCTTGTATAGTGCAGTCCATAGTCCAAGGTATATCTTAGATATCTAAGAACCCTGACTAGAGCCTTCCAGTGATCTTCCCCTGGATTGCTATTATATCTACTCAGTTTACTTACTGAGTACGCAATGTCCGGTCTCGTACAATTCATGAGGTACATGAGACTTCCAATAATTTGTGAATATTGGAGTTGTGATATGCTCTCACCCGTGTTTTTGCTTAAATGCAATGTCACATCCACAGGTGTTCTCGCTGGACGATGATCATTCTCATTAAATTTGTCTAGGATTTTTATAATGTAATGAGATTGAGATAATATATATCCATCAGATGTTCTAGTGATTTTCATCCCTAGTATAACATCTGCAACACCCATATCCTTCATGTCAAACTGTTTGTTTAACATCCTCTTAGTAGCTTTAATGATGTCATCATTGCTACCAATAATGAGCATATCATCCACATAGAGGCATACAATAACATAGCCTTCAGGTCTAGCTTTGACATAAACACATTTGTCACATTCATTAATTTTGAATCCATTTGACATCATCATTTTGTCAAATTTTTCATGCCATTGCTTAGGTGCTTGTTTAAGCCCATAGAGAGACTTAACAAGTTTGCACACTTTGTTTTCTTGACCCGGTACAACAAACCCTTCAGGTTGTTGCATATATATTTCCTCATTCAAGTCACCATTCAAGAATGCTGTTTTTACATCCATTTGATGTATTTCAAGATTATACAAAGCAGCCATAGCAATTAACATCCTAATGGAAGTTATTCTTGTGACTGGTGAGTATGTATCAAAATAATCTTGACCTTCCTTTTGCTTGTATCATTTGATAACAAGTCTTGCTTTATATTTATCAATTGATCCATCAGCTTTCATCTTCCTCTTGAAGATCCACTTGTATCCGAGAGGTTTACTCCCTGGTGGTAGATCTACCAACTCCCAAGTGTGATTTTGCATAATGGATTCAATTTCACTTTTTACAGCCTCCTTCCAATATTGTGCTTCAGGAGAAGACATTGCTTCCTTAAAGCTTTGAGGCTCATTTTCTAACAAATAAGTTAGAAAATCTGGACCAAAGGATTTTGATGTTCTAGCACGTTTACTACGTCTAGGTTCATCATCTTCTCCCTCTTGGTCTTCACTGGTGTCTCTTGTAACATCCAAAATTCTTTTATGAGAATTTTTATTTTGTGTAGAATTCCAAGGAAAAATATGTTCAAAAAATGAAGCATTCCTTGATTCAATCACTGTATTGACATTTATATCAGGAATATCCGATTTATGAACAAAGAATCGATATGCACTGCTATTATTGGCATAACCAATAAATACGCAATCAATGGTCTTTGGTCCAATTTTAATCCTCTTGGGATTAGGGACCGCCACTTTTGCTAGACACCCCCACACTTTAAAGAAGTTGTAGGAAGGCTTTCGACCTTTCCATAACTCATATAGTGTCTGCAAAGTTTTCTTATGAGGTATTTTGTTGAGAATATAATTGGCTGAAAGCAAAACTTCCCCCCACATGTTCTGAGGTAACCCAGGACTTATTAACATGGCATTCATCATTTCTTTTAAAGTTCTATTTTTCCGTTCAGCAACTCCATTTTGCTGAGGTGAATAAGGTGCCGTGGTTTGGTGTATAATACCATGTTGTGAACAGAATTCACCAAAAGGTGATTCGTATTCCCCACCTCTATCACTTCGTAGAACTTTTATTTTCTTGCCAAGTTGATTCTCAACCTCTGTTTTATATAATATAAACATGTTAATAGCCTCATCTTTACTTCTCAGCAAGTACACATAACAATAACGAGTGCAATCATCAATAAATGTAATAAAGTACTTTTTACCTCCTCTTGTTTGAACAAGTTTTAAGTCACATACATCGCTGTGAATTAACTCAAGAGGTTCAGTACATCTTTCAATACTTTGGAATGATTTCCTTGTTAATTTAGATTCCACACAAGTTTGACACTTATGATTAAAGTCAATATTAAATTTAGGCAGATATTCCATATTAATCAATCTTCGTAAAGCATCATAATTAACATGTCCTAATCTACCATGCCACACATCACATGACTCAATCATATAAGAGGAAGATGCATTCTCATTCATAACATTAAAAACAGATACATTAGGTAATACATTGAGCTTGAAAAGCCCTTCATTCAGGTACTCTTTTCCCACGTACATCCCACCCTTAGTCAAAACAAATTTGTCCGACTCAAACACCAACTTGAAGCCATTCTTGCTCAGCAATGATCCAGACACTAAATTCTTTCGAATTTCTGGCACATGCATCACATTGTTGAGCGTAAGTTCTTTGCCCGAAGTCATCTTGAGCACCACCTATCCAATTCCTTCAACCTTGGTAGTAGAAAAGTTGCCCATAAACAGTTGTTCACCATTTTTCACAGAGTGATAAGTGGAGAACATCCTCCTGTTTGAGCACACATAACGGGTAGCCTCAGTATCCACCCACCATTCTCTATCGTTAGTGACCATATTCACTTCCGAAATCACAGCAGAAAGGTTGATGTCATGCACATTGTTGGAGAGTTTCTCCACTTCGGTCAGTGGGCTTGTGCCTTTTTCTTCTTGAAACCATCTTGTTTCTTCCGTTTGTAACAATCCTTAGCCTTATGGCCCATTTTGTCACACACATAGCACTTGCCCTTGAACTTGGTGTTCTTGGAGTCATTGTTTGACTGACCTCCAGGATGCTTCCTCTTTTTGTTGGTGAAGCCATTACTTTTCTGCCCTTGTTCCACAACATTAACTTTGGCCTCCATGCCATGACCCCCAGTTTTCTTTTCAGAAGAACGGTTGTCCTCTTCAATCCTTAACCTCACAATTAGATCTTCTAAGTTCATCTCCTTCCTCTTATGCTTTAAGTAATTCTTGAAATTCTTCCAGGATGGTGGTAGTTTCTCAATTATTGCTGCCACCTGGAAAGACTCACTTAAAGTCATGTCTTCTGCATGAATTTCATGAAGGATAACTTGCAGATCTTGAACTTGATTGATCACAGTCTTAGAGTTCACCATTTTGAAGTCCAAAAATTTGCCAACCACGAATTTCTTCGTTCCAGCATCTTCTATTTTGTACTTCTTGTCTAAAGACTCCCACAGTGCCTTAGCACTTGTCATCAAACTATACACATTATATAATGTGTTGTCCCGTTAAGGATATAATTTCAGCATAAGAAATCTGCATGTTTCCATGCATCTACTGCCGCAACAGCCGTTTTGTCTTCCCGTTTCTCCTCAGTGAGAACAGGTACTTCCTCTTTAAGGAATCGGGCCAAATTCAGAGTGGTAAGATAGAACAACATTTTCTGTTGCCATCTTTTGAAATCCACACCACTGAATTTTTCTGATTTCTCCACTTTAACTTGAACAGGAGCATTCACCGGAGTGGGAATCAGTGCCGGAGTGAAGTTCTCAGTAGCCATTTCTGTAACTTTTGCAAATCACAGAAGATTATCTCAGTAAAATACACAATAATTACAGTACAAATGACAGTATATTAAAATTACTTACGGCTATTGTATTAAGGATAATATGTGTGTACCTTTTGCAAAAATGATAATAAACGAGAAGAGTTTATGATCGAATCAAGCGAAACACTTTGTCCTTAAGACAGAATTCGCCCTCCCTACGGTGCTTAGGACTCTTGGGCGTCTGCCTCCCAGGATAAGACGATCAACCACGCGCTGTAGGAGCACTCCAAATAGCACGCGCAGCGAACCACAGTGTGCAATGCAATCACAGAAAGAAGAGAGGAGAAAGAAGAAGGTGTAGGAAAAAATCCGTACAGAAAAACCCATTTTTACAAGATTTATAGAAATCCCGTTAAAACCTATTGAAAACACACCGTTTCCCGTTAAAGCACGTTAAAACCCTTTCCCGTTAAACGGACGCGTCCGTCCGTTAACGGTCATAATAAAACGGACCCGTTTTGGTTGAACCAAAATAAATTAGAAAACCAAACCATTAAATTTGTCCCAAAATAATATTTTCTTGTTGACCCAACCCAACCCAAGACGCGTCCGTTCGTTAACGGTCATAATAAAACGGACCCGTTTTGGTAAAACCAAACCATTAAATTTGTCCCAAAATAATATTTCCAACCCAACCCGGCCGGCCGCGCATGCGAACCGAACCGGCCGGACGGCGGCGGCGGCGCGCACGTGCGTGTGGGTTAGCCCACCTAGGTGCATGGGTCCAACATCTCTCTCCCCCACAAAAGCGGGGTGGCCCTTGGGCCTAACTTATAAGGCCAACCTTGGACCTTATATACCATCCACAACCCATCCTTGGTGTGGATGTGGGACTAAATTCACTCATTCATCTCATAGTAAGTGGGTTTTAAACATAGATTAGTTCTGTCTCTTTAATACCCAATTATGGGTTATAACTAACATCCACTTCTAACAAAATCAAACTTCATCTACTGTACTTTAGTTCGATTGCCTTCTACCATGTATATAGGGAGGGCAATCGGGTAGCTGATCTTCTCACAAACAATGCACTTTCTGTTGTTGGAGGTGTGTGCTGGTGGCGACCTTGTCCACCTTTTCTTGCTTCCACTATCTGTAAGGACTTTACTTGTGTAACTACTATTGGATGTTAATATATTCAGTAATATGTTCAAGCAAAAAAAAAGCGTGGCACATAGAATATGATTGGATATAAGTACCTGTAAGATGACTATGTTTATTAGGAAACGGAAATCTTATCTACTTTTTTATATCCAATACATAGCTGTGTGCCCTTGAACCTTGGCCAAACTCATCCCCACTAACTGATGTGGTTGAAGAAGAGTAATTGCTACACTCGCATTTGAAGAAGTTACTTCATCTTTCAAACTCCGTTAAATGCTGGGGGTCATCATTGATCAACAGTGTATATTAAATGATGAACTAAATCATTTTCCCCCTAATAAGCTGCTGAAAGCAACTGAGTCACATGATGATGAGAAATTATTGTGTGCAATGGCCTGATCACTTTACTTTCATGCTAAATCGTGTGCATCATCGATTCCCGTGGCTTGGAGTAGTGTTCCAGGGGCACCTAGAAATTTCTCTGATTGGTGAGGTAAAAGATTGGCTGCAGTCAACCCCATGCCACTAGCTGATAGCGCTGCTTTAGATCAGTCGTCATTGCCGAATGTGAAGTGGTCATGATAGCTTCTGCAACTCTTGAACCAAAGATTAAATTTTAGGTCTTCAAGCCTCTATAATTTGCCTTTACTTAGTATTGTGTCACATCTTTGTACTCTCTGCATGCTTCTATTCATTTATTTTAGAAACAACGTGTTGGGTTTTGGGGTTTGGGTTGTGGGCCCAAATTTTAATATTAGTGTAAAGTCCACTAACAGAAATCTCATATTAGGCCCACATTGATTATTTAATTAAACTAAGAATTGGAGGGAATTTAATTATTATTTTATTTTATTTTTGTTAATTTTGGAAAGAAAATTAAAAAATCTCTATGTTGGGAGATTTCTTTAGTCCCAATATATATATAAGGAAGCTTTATTTTCTCATTATATAGATTATTATTGTGGTGACTCTCCCAAACGAAGGTGTATATTATGGCGCTTTGGTTTAGCACTTAGCACTTCGTATCTATAGCCTTTGATTTTTTACCAAATAGCCAATTGTTTTTGGAGTTTAAGAGTCATTGATTATGATCAGACGGTAAGACAGGTGATTGGGTGGACAATAGATTGTTATACCCGTTCAATTCCCTTTGTGAGAGGGTGTTCGTTCATCTCCCTTTATGAAAGGGTGCCCATTCGTCTTTTTTTTGGGGAAAAGGTTCCCGTTAGGTTCAGTTATATAAATGGCTGCCTGAAACCAAAAAGAAAATACACAGAAGATAGTTCATTTTGAAACTCTCCCCCTTCTTTAATTCTTTTTTCCTAAAAGCCAACAATTTACTTCATATCTGAGTTTGGTGTTAAACTTGTTAGAGTGCATCGCTCGTCGACCAACGGTCCGTTGTATCTTGGAGACAGATTGTCGGAGGAAGCCTCTGGACGTAGGGGGCAGCCATATCTATTTCGAATTTAGCAGTGCAAATTGTGCCTCAAATAGTTTGATTGATATACTCTTTTATGTTCAATTGCGATATTATTAAACACAGTTGGGTAAATTACAATCTTTCCCGATTATAATTTTCAATAGTTCGAAATAGATATTGTGAGTGTTGTTTTACTGTTATCATGAGTGTTGATAAGTCTCTTAAGCCTGATAAGTTTGATGGTAAATATTTTAAGTGTTGGTAGAATAAGATGAGGTTATGGCTAACTATGCTTAAGATATTTTATGTTATTACTGATTCTATTGATGATGTTGTGAATTTTGATGAGTTCCTTGAAGATCTGCTAGTTCTAAATTCCAGCAAGATAATGATTTGTGTTATGGACAGATTTTAAGTACTTTGAGTAATGAAATGTATGATCTACATTATAATACTACTTCTGCCAAATCGCTGTGGGATGCACTTGAAAAGAAATTTAGGAAATAACATGTAGGAGAAGAGAAATATGTGGTTGGTGAATATTTCGACTTTAAAATGGTTAAGGATAAATCTGTCCAGTACCAAGTTATCAAAGTACATAACCTTATGTAAAAAATTGTGGGAAAAGGTATTCCCATAGATGAGAGACTACAGGTTCTAGCCATAATCGATAAACTTTCCCCCATTATGGAGTGACTTTCAGGTTACCCTTAAGCATATGAGAGAGGCTATGACTCTGGATAATCTGATTGTGGCTATCCAAACTGAAGAGAAACAAAGAGAGAAACATAAATGTATTGTAATCTCTTCTAATGAAGCAAGTACAAGTGCAAATGTAGTTGAGGGGCAGTGAACAAAATAGTTTGGTAAAAAGAAGAATAAAAAGAGGAACAACAAAAACAACAACAATTACCTCAAGCCTAATGCTAAGATCCAAAAGGACCAAAAGAAAAAGGGTTGTTATGTGTGTGGTGTAGTTGGATACTATGCAAAACAATGGCAAGAATGCAAGGATAAAAAGAATGGGCAGCAAAACAGAAATGGTGCAAGCTCTTTTGAGGCTAACATGGTGACATCCGGGATTGACTTTGCTCAAATTAGTCTGATGTGTCAAGTGGAGGGCAGCCTTTATAGATTATTATTCAAAGTATTGTCAAGTTTATTTGCTTACTACTAAAGTTATCATGCTTCATGTCACGGCCCGAGATTTTAAAATCATTTTTAAATCAGATTTGTGGCGGAAAATCAGAGGATTATTCCTTTATGCGAAAAATCATTAGTTCAAAATTTTCAACTAAACATATAGGCCGTGATAAATGGGGTTCACAAATATAGATACAAACCCATATATACATATAGTATAACCAGATGCAAAGTCGATTAACCCAACGCAAGTCCTCTAACTGCAAGTCTGTCATCCATCTCAAAATAAACTAGAAATAGTTGACGTTCACGTCTTACAAAAGGGTCTAGAATAAACCCGATAGTGAAGAAGTACTATGCAGCTTCCTGAACGTGCTCACGGCTAAGCCACCAAATCCCTGAGTGCCGTGCGAAGTCAATCTTCTACAGCAGCACTTACATCACATAAGGATGTTGGGTATAAAAATACTCAGTGGGATACTGATTGTTTAAAATTAAACCCTTGCAAGTGCACAAGGCAATTGTACTACAGTGAGTATTAAAGGGTTGTCGAACCTCAGGGACGGACTAATATTTTACCAAATTCAAGTGAAAGCAAATTCTGTTTTAATTAATCTAGAGAAAGCAATAAAATTTAACTACTTTAAAATGGATTTTAACTAATATGGAGAAGTGCCAAGGCTTCGAATCCACCACACAATAAACCAGCTTATCGTCTCTCTCTTTTGAATAAATTCCTGATTGGCTAGTATATTCCTCTCGGACATATACTTGTCAATTCAAAATGTAGTGCTCTCCTCTCGGACGTAACACATAAGCAATTAAAATATGGAACTGTGATCTATCTCTCTCGAGCATAAACCAATGAAATCTTATTCCTTTATAACACCTTAGTCTACTTACGTTCCTCTCAGACACGCAAGTATTCCTCGGATTGAAATTAACAAGAATTCACTCTAGCCTCTCTCGAGCACATAGAATAAACCTCAATAAATTAACAGTGATTCTATAATAAGATTCATACACCAATCAAGGTAAAATTAAGATTGAGATAAAGAAAACAATACAACCAATTTTCTCGGGTTTCATCTACGCCTTGGACAAGGATTTAGCCGGCCATTAGACAAGGAGAACGCTGTTGATTCGTTGGAGTCGTTTTGCACTATTCACCGAAAAATACTGTTCACGAAACACTGTTCACGCAAAACACTATTCACGGGTTACTATTCATCATCTTCCTCGCGCAGCCGTGCACTGTAGCAAATGGCGGAGTTACTGTAGCAGTCCAAAATCGATCCTTTTTCGGCCGAAGTTGCGCTCTTTCTTCCTCTCCTCCGGCGGCTCCTCCTCCTCTCTCTCTTTTCCGGCCAAAGCCCCGCCGGAATGCTCTATTTTCCGGCGAAAAAACTCTCCCTTGAAGCTCTGTTTTTCTGGCCGGTTTTCCCTTTGTCAAGCTCTCAAATCTCTCCATTCAAGCTCTCCCCTCTTTTCACCCATCTCTTCTTCTTTTATAGACCTCCTTCAAGTCCTTATTGACTCAAATCGAGCCCAAATCCGAGTCCCAATCGAAGATGAAATCAAACTCCTAGTTTGAATAGGAGTCGGCTCTGTTTTTTCTGTTTTTCCATCGCCGTCAGCGCTGCCGTCCAGTCCATCCTCGCCAGTGAAGCTCAGCCCACTCCGGTGCTCTGTCGCGATCCTTGCCGTCGCCCCCAGGCCGCTGTGAACTAGCCCAGCTCAGCCCCTTCGCTGTCGCCGTCTTTTGCTCTGTTTTCTTTTTTTCTCTTTCGTCGAGTCTCGCCGCCGTCGTCGTCGCCAGCCTCGCCGGCAAGATCGCTGCCTTTGCCTTCTTCTCCGTCGTCGTCGCCGTCGCCAGCCTCGCCGGCGAAACTCAGCCCACCGGCGCTCGAGCAGAGCTCGAGCGCCTCTGTTCTGGACGAACGGCCCGAGCTTTGGCTCGGGCTGGTTTTCTCTTTTTTTTTCTTTTTCTTTTAATTGAACCAGACCGGAACGGAACCGGTTCATATTCCTTTTCTATTTTTTTTCTTTATTAAACAAAAACCCGTTGTATCGATCTCATTCATCCAATCTCATCTTAATGGTTCTTCTCTTTAATTGTGTCTCTTTCGCGTGCGATATTTCAAATGATCGTAACTTTTTTCTCAGAACTCCGAATTGCGAACAGTCAGTGGCGTTGGAAAGCTGACTTCGTGAACTTTAATATGAAGTTTAAATCAGTCCCATCAGAGATATGCAATCGAAGTTATTAATATTCAATCATTAGAGTCACGTTTCATCCCATTTCTGCGTTTTACTCTTGTTTCCTACAAAAACCAAAAACTATATTAAAGTAGCATAAATTCTAATCTAATACTAGCAGAAACATAAGTTTAGGAGATAATAAAATGCATATTTCATGTACAGATCAGATACCATAACACAGTCATCAACATTATAATAAACTAGGATTTGCATTAATTTATTATGCAACCTATTACAGGATTCCACTTGAATCTTTTATTAATCTTTCAAGCAAAGTCTTTTATTGCTTCCCAAATTCAAGTTAAATAATTAAGTCTTTGTTCCATATAGACAGATTCACTGAATGTCATACCAACATGACAGACAGCACGAAAACACCGTGACTATCACTCCGGTTAATACTGGTAATCATGGCACGCCCTAAATCTCTCGAGGGTGATTACCTTGCCCATTCCTTACTTTAGAAGGTATGACTGTCAGAAGGGTCTGGCTCCACATCAGCTCCTGGGCTCGATGTGGGTCGGAATGACATAGCCTACCAGGATGCTAGCGTCTCCAATGTGCACAGTAAACCACCTAACAACCACAGCTCAAGATGTGTGCAGAGTTTCCATCAGTCGAAAGATGCAAAAGCTCTCTCTAAAATCCATAGAGAAGAGGTAACAGCTTAAGCCTAGCCAATAGAATATGTAATGCTCTCTCTAAAATCCATAGAAAGATGCAAGCATGGGCCAAAATAACATGTAAATTATCATAATCAAGTAGCACTTTTTCCCAACTATTTGGGGTCGGCGACACGGATCTTACTCCTCCATTCAGGCCTGTTTTGGGCTATCTCTTTTGTGAGAGATAGTAAAGTCAAATATTTTTTGATTAACTCCATCCAAATTCTCTTAGGTCTCCCTCTCCCTCTTTTAGCATCGGTTGCATGTATCCCTTCTAATCTTCGCACAGGGGCATCTAAAGGTCTTCTTTGCATATGCCCAAACCAATGCAACCTACATTCCCTTAGTTTTTCCCTATAGGAGCTACTCCTAGACTCTCACGAATATATTCATTTTCAATCCTATCTCTCCTAGTTATCCCACTCATCCATCTTAACATTCTCATTTCGGCTACATTCAGCTTATCTATATGACTCTTCTTTGGTGCCCAACACTCGCTCCATAGAGTATTGCCGGCCTAATGGCTGTCCTATAGAACTTGCCTTTAAGCCTTTTTGACACACGCCTATCATACAACACTCCCGAGGCTGCCCTCCACTTTACCCACCCTGCATTAATCCTATGTACCACATCACTATCAAAATAATATGTAAATACTCTCTCTAAAATCCATAGAAAGATATAACAGCTTAAGCCTGTTCAATAGAAGTTGGTCATCATTAGGTACCATAACACAAAGCTTCCACCAATGAGAAGATGTGAATGCTCTCTAAAATCCATAGAGAGGATACAGACAGCAGAGTTTCCACTAGTCGGAAGATGCAATACCATCCCAACTAATACCTTGTGATCCTTAATAGGTATCACGTATGACTAGTATGAACCCCTCTTAGAGTTATAGTATACAATTCACAACTGCTGGCTCAATAGTTCAACAGATAGATTGACCTTTGACTTAATAGTCATTCGGTTGCATGATCAGAAGTCACTCACAATCACACACTGACTCCCAATCCCAAGGGCATTTTAGTTTTTATCTTGATTAGGTTCTTCCCAACCCTCAAGCTTGCCCTCAAGTCATCATTTTATTATCTTTCATAAAATGATTAAGTCTCTAAACCAACTAGGTTTATTAGTTGGGTTTTTCTTATCATTTAAGTCCTCAGCTATCAGTCAGCATAAAATAAGAGGCAATTGCCCTTAATACAGTAACATCCAACACATAAAGTTAATACGTCAATTGGGGCTTGAAATCATTTATCAAACAGCCCAAAATCATTAAAAGGAGTCTATGTGCCATACTGGCTCTGTATGTGCCATAATGCACGAAAGTACATAGACAGTCAAGTTTGACCGTCTATGTAACTTGACCGTCTATGTATTTTCGTGCATTATGGCATATACAGAGCCAGTGTGGTACATAGACTGCACCGACAATTCAAATCTAAACCAGTTTGTGAACCGGGTCTATTTTTTGGACCGGAATCGGCCTGAGTGTGAACCGGGTTTGGTCTAGACATGAACCGGGTTCGGTCTATAAGTGAACTGGGTTCGGTCTAACTATGGACCGGTCAATTTATTAGACCAGTCTGGTCTAATTAAACCAGTCCGGTCTGGCATATATTTGGACCAAGCCAGTCGTCTTCCTCAGGAAAATGGCCAATTTGGTCTTTTGAATGGCGGCCGCCACGACGGCTGCCGTCGTGCTACCATCAGCATACCAACACACCCTCCTCCTCTCCTCTATCTGGCGGCTTGAGTGACGATGGCCCTTGCCGTTGAAGCTCGCCACAGAATCCCATTGCCTACCTCATCGCCTTGACCCAAATGACGGCAAAGGTGGTGCCTTTCGGCCTCCACCTCCCTTTTTCCCCGCCGTTGTAGCGACGTCGCTTGTCGGCTCGCACCACAACTCAGCCATCACCGGCACAACCTCCTCCACCGGCGCCGTCATCGCACCCATCGGTGAGAGGAAAGAAAAAGGAAAAATTAAAACTTGAAGAAAGAGGTATGGCATCCGACCTCGCATGCCGTCAAGTCGATGTCCGCCGGAGGTTGTCGAGCTTGCCGAAGAGTCGCCGTCGCCGCTCGAGGACACCCTCCTGCTGCTGCTCCTCTCCTCTCCCCCGGTTCTCCCTCTGTTTTACTCTTAACCCAGTCGCCGGAGTTTTTGTCAAGGTTGCTGGGGTCGCCAGAAGTCGCCGAGGTTGGCCGGAGGTTGCCTCTGCTTCAATCAGCTTTGGCAACAAAATGGGATGTGCTGTTTGTTTCAGTCGAGCAGTTCCAGTATGAAATACCTCCTTAGCCAACATGTTCTTACACCTGTTTTCATCCCCATTACACTTGGCCCTCCACCAGGTACCAGGTGTTACACTTCATCTCTTTTAGAACTTGTTCGTAGTGATATATACGAACTGAATGGTCATATGACAAAGTTTACTCAAATTAAAGAGCCTCTTTGAAAAGGGAAGTGCCCATTTTACTCAATTTGTCTAGATTTATTATTATTTTACTCAATTTGTCTAGATTTATCATTTGCAGAGCAAACATGCAAATGAAAATCCAGCCACCCAAGTTCACTCTGCTTCTGCGCTTTCTGATGCTGGGCTTAGATTTAAAGTATCCGAAGAGCAGGGAACAAATGGAATTAAATTTGATCATGGCACTCTCTGCCTGGCCCCATTGTGTATTGATACATTCACCGAGCCCCTATTTCTCAATAGCATTGCTTTTGAGCGGATTCGACCGAGTGTTGGCCGTCAAGTGAGTTCTTACGTTGCATTCATGGCCGGCCTAATCCGCTCACCGCCCGATGCCAGCCTGCTTAGGGCTCGAGGATTGATTGATTGCAGAATTGGAGACGATGTCATCATCAAGAAACTGATGAACACCATTTCTGAAAATGTCTTCTTTGATCCATATAGTAATTTATGCCAAGTACGCGACTGTTCAAACGAATTTTATGCAAGGAAGACGAAGGGTTTGAGGCCACTAATGCGCGAATGGTGGCGTAAGCTCAAGCAGAACTATTTGGAAAACCCATGGAAGATAACTTCCCTCATTGCGGCAACTATACTGTTGGTGCTCACTGCACTTCAAACTGTCTACACTGTCCTTAGTTATGAGGCAAATGGTTCTAAAAGTGCCCCTTCTCTGGCTTGAGTTACCAACCATGAATTTGAAATTGATACAACAGGTGTATGATTTTGACGAGCAGCTCCCCTAATAGAATGTTGTTAGTCAGAGGGGCACTCTATGCTTTATTGATATGTTCTCTATATACACTTAGTGTAATAATTCATGTATTGTCAACTTCTTTACGATATTCTTAACTGTGTTGCTTGTCTGCCACTGTGAAATTGCTAAGGCTGTTAGCAACCTGCAACACTTGTAGAAGCTCACATTGATGGCTCGGCCTAGTGTCTCCTGCTTTGAGAGGTCCAACTGTTTTATAGATGTGCACCCTTGAACCTTGGCCCAACTCATCCCGGTAGTTGATGTGGCTCTGCTTAAAGCAATTACAGTCTCATGAGGATGAGAAATTACTAGCTACAACGGCCTGAGGCCTGACCAAGTCATTTTTATGCAATGGCACCGGGGAGCCTTCAATTTCCAGGATCGATGATGCACCATCAATCCTGGAGATTGATTGTTCTCTGGCACCATGGAGTATCCACTGGCTGGTGTCACTGCCAAATTGCTCGGTTTTAAGGAATGTGAAGTGGTCACGTTGTCTTCTGCAACTATTGCACTAAGGGTCTGTTTCGTTAGACCTTTTAGGAGTGGAAAATCTGGATTTTAGGGAAGAAGTTAGGGTTTAGAGTTGAGGTGTTTGGTTGGGAAGGAGTGGATTTTAAGGAAGAAATGGTTCGATGGCATGGTTTGTAAATAAATAAACCACGCAGGGGCATTTAATAACAAAAAAATGCGATTGCAATCATGAAACCGCATTTTTTATAAATATCCATGTCTTTTTTAAAAATTATAGTAAATGTCATTCAAAGAAGTGAAGCTAGATTCTTAATGAATCCAGCCTCAAAGAGGCAGTAAAGCTTGACTTTTAGGACTCCAAGACTCCATAGTTTGCCCTTACATGTTTCTCTACATGCTTACATTCAATCATTTTAGCAGAGTAATGCTCTTCCTCCCGCTTTTTTATCAGGGCCAACCTCACATGCCGAAGGAAAACCTCACGTGCTAAAGGAAATAAAATGTGGGGCCCACAACATTTCCATAAGAGACATGTGAAGTGGCGGTAATAATAAAGCGGAAGAAAAAGCATTTTTCATTTTAGTAACAATGTGCTGCAACAATTTGAAAGATGCACGAATTTTGAATGTACACACGATCGAAGCAGAAGATGGAACCTGGTGGCTGTAACGGCATAACATTGAAGAGTCACACCTAGAAACTTGAAATAAGGCCAATTCTCTAGAGTCCATGATTGTACTGGCAACATGGCAAGTTCTTTGAAGTTGCAGTAAATGGGATATGTTATATTTTAATACCTCCCTGTTCCAGGAAACAGCACGGAAAGTCTCAATGAGATACCTTCCAATTTTTGCATCTGTTTGTACTTTGTAGTTTGTACATGTTGGACATTGCAAAGAAGTCAATCACTAGACATTATGCCCAAACATCAGGAAGAAAAGAACCAAGAAATACAAGTTGGATATTCTTCAGGTGTTTAGACACATTCCAATTAATCTGATGCCGAAGTTATGCTAGATAATGTACTTGTTGGATCTTGCAAGCCTGGTCTTGTGGATCTGGTACAATCATGCTCTATGCCAACCTCAATTATGCATTAATACGCTCATCGAGCCTCTTTTCCACAATAGCATAGCATTGGAGCAGCTTCGTGTGAGTTCTTACATTACGTTCATGCCTGCTCAGGTCCCATAATTTGATTGTCCGTAAAATTGGAGAAGACGACGTTGTTGCCAAATTGATAAGCACTATTTCTTCTTTCATTCATACGTTAGCTGATGCAAAATTTCTGACTCTTTGAATACTTACTAGGCAAAGAGGTTGTGGAGGGTATTCTTTTGGCAACTAAGACCCTATTTTCACATGGACGAGGCTCAAGCAAATCTATATAGAGAAGTCATGGAAAATAGTTTCCCTCATTGTAGCAACTATGCTATTGGTGCAAATCACGATTCAAACTGTCTACACAGTCCTTGGTTGTTACAAGAGAAAGTTTTGCTTATTGTACGTAGTAAGTGGAGCTTGATCTTTTGGAAAAGTGCAGCAGAGGCTAAAGGAGGCCAAGTCTAGTCTTAATAATGCGCAGGTTAACTTGAAGGCCAACCCCACCAATCCTATCCTTATATATGAGGAAAGAGAAGCTAGGCTTAATTTCTTATTTTCAAGAGTAGATAGAAGCCAGCTTATATTTCCAAAAGTCCCAGATTAAGTGGTTAAAAGAAGGAGACAGATGTACAAAAGTTTTCCATGCAACTGTCTTCGCATAGTGCAAGGATTCTATACATGAGATTAGGGATTCATAAGGGGTGATAATTGAAAACCCTGATGCTATTGACCAAGAAGCTGAAAGGTACTTCTATGAAATTTGTACTCCAGCTACTCTGGTCCATATAATGTTACAAATGTCTGCCAGAATATTGAAATTGTTTAGTCCTCTTGCAGCCTGAAACATTTGTAGAACTCACATTGACGGAACGGCCAAGCATCTTCTTCTTTCAGCAATCCAACACTGCTTATTTTAAGATAACCAAGTCCCCCAAAAGCCCGAGCTGTACTAGGAAACAGAAGTCTTATTTATCTAGTCAGGGATTTGGAGATCAAGTTGACAGCATAGATATATCACAAAGAAGGATTCTACCTTATTGGCAATTTTGAATTCTATGATATTGCTAGAGTCGATTGGATGATAACGCAGAATTATGGCATTGCACACTCTCTCTTTGCCTGATACCCAAACATCCCCTTATTTATTTTTTACTCTGTCCATCCAAAAGTATTATAAACATAAAGGGAGCAATTCATTTGGAAAAACTTTTTTAAATGCGAAGTGCGGCATATGGAGCTTCGAAAGGGAACCAAGGAATTGTGGCAGCTGGTGCAGTACTAAGGGACCATGATTGAAACTTGATTGCTGGTTGTTCTTATGCTGTGGGAACAACTTCTTCGGTGATGGCTGAAGCTCTTTCCTGCCTTGTAGGGATTCTACTTGCTAAATGGAGGGAGTAGAAGATTGTGATTATTGAGGGTGACTCCTTTCTCATATTAAAATTCTGAATGGTAGTAACTGTGCGGTGCATGTCTCAATTAAAGCTGTAATAAGTAAAATCAAACTTCAACTGCTGTCCTTTAGTTCGATTGCCTTCTACCATGTATATAGGGAGGGCAATCGGGTAGCTGATCTTCTCACAAACAATGCACTTTCTGTTGTTGGAGGTGTGTGCTGGTGGCGACCTTGTCCACCTTTTCTTGCTTTCACTATCTGTAAGGACTTTACTGGTGTAACTACTATTGGATGTTAATATATTCAGTAATATGTTCAAGCAAAAAAAAAAAGCGTGGCACATGGAATATGATTGGATATAAGTACCTGTAAGATGACTATGTTTATTAGGAAACGGAAATCTTATCTACTTTTTTATATCCAATACATAGCTGTGTGCCCTTGAACCTTGGCCAAACTCATCCCCACTAACTGATGTGGTTGAAGAAGAGTAATTGCTACACTCGCATTTGAAGAAGTTACTTCATCTTTCAAACTCCGTTAAATGCTGGGGGCCATCATGTTATTAAAATTACTTACTGCTATTGTCTTAAGGATGATCTGTGTACCTTTTTCAAAGATGATAATAAGTAATCAGAAGAATTTGATGATCGAATCAAGCGAAACACTTTGTCCTTAAGACAGAATTCGCCCTCCCTACGGTGCTTAGGACTCTTGGGCGCCTGCCTCCCAGGATAAGACGATCAACCACGCGCTGTAGGAGCACTCCAAACAGCACGCGCAGCGAACCACAGTGTGCAATGCAATCACAGAATGAAGAGAGGAGGAAGAAGAAGATGCAGGAAAAATTCCGTACAGAAAAACCCGTTTTTCAAGCTTTTATAGAAATCCCGTTAAAACCCGTTGAAACCACCCCGTTTCCCGTTAAAGCCCGTTGAAACCCTTTCCCGTTAAACGGACGCGTCCGTCCGTTAACGGTCATAATAAAACGGACCCGTTTTGGTTGAACCAAAAAGAATAGAAAACCAAACCATTAAATTTGTCCCAAAATAATATTTTCTTGTTGACCCAACCCAACCCAACCCAACCCAACCCAACCCGACCCGACCCGACCCGACCCGGCCGGCCGCGCGTGCGAACCGAACCGAACCGAACCGAGCCGGCCGGACGGACGGACGGCGGCGCGCGCGCGCGTGTGGGTTAGCCCACCTAGGTGCATGGGTCCAACATCTCTCTCCCCCACAAAAGTGGGGTGGCCCTTGGGCCTAACTTATAAGGCCAATCTTGAGCCTTATATACCATCCACAACCCATCCTTGGTGTGGATGTGGGACTATTCATCCTTCACCCAATTCACTCATTCATCTCATAGTAAGTGGGTTTTAAACATGGGTTAGTTCACTCTCTTTAATACCCAATTATGGGTTACCACTAACACCCATTACTAACAATCCCCCACATGAATGAGAATTGGCTGGATAATTATGCAAAAACTATGCAGAAAACTTGTGAAAGCAAATATTGAGAAGATCATGCATGGGGGAGAGGTAGCTTTTGGCTTTGAACCTTCCCTTGTGAAGACTATCGGGTTTACTGGCTAATCAGTGAACGTGATGTCTTGAACTGTTCAGCCGTTTGTGTAAACCAAGACAATAGAAGTCACACAATCACTTCTCAGACACACTGTGGTTCTCATGACTTTGTTCATTTTGGCCCCGAACAAACCTGGTTTTCATGAGTGCTCTAGAAGATTTAGCCTTAAAATCCTCATAGAAGTGACCCCTTCACACTGATATAGGTGATTCTCATTAGGAGTATCCTGCAATACCCCACTTGAACTAAGTCAAGCTATGAGAACCATTAAAAGCAAAGCTTATCCTGATTCATTCAGCAGGCATCACTATCTCATCATAGGAATGGGAACGAGATTTTATCTCCATAGTGATTCCCCTTGAATCCCCCACAATTCGGTTGTCCCTTTTGAACCTAGATCTTGGGATCTCCAGTCAACTAGGTTGGGTTGCCATTATGGTGATTCTTAATGTATAGGCTTCAAGCCCATTCCCCTCGATGAATTGCTCACTTGTTCTTTGGTCAAACCCTTTGTTAGCGGATCCGCAATATTTTCTTTTGACCGAACATACTCAATGGAAATTATTCCACTAGAGAGCAATTGTTTTATGGTATTATGCCTCCGACGTATATGTCGAGACTTACCATTATACAAGTTACTTTGTGCTCTTCCTATAGCAGATTGACTATCACAATAGATACATATAGGTGGCACAGGTTTCCCCCACATTGGAATATCTTCTAAAAAATGACGAAGCCACTCTGCTTCTTCGCCTGCTTTATCAAGTGCAATGAATTCTGATTCCATTGTGGATCTTGCAATGCACGTTTGTTTAGAAGATTTCCAAGACACTGCTGCACCTCCAAGAGTAAAGACATATCCACTTGTGGATTTTGAGTCTCTTGTATCAGATATCCAATTTGCATCACAGTATCCCTCTAGTACTGCTGGATACCTTGTATAGTGCAGTTCATAGTCCAAGGTATATCTTAGATATCTAAGAACCCTGAATAGAGCCTTCCAGTGATCTTCCCCTGGATTGCTATTATATCTACTCAGTTTACTTACTGAGTACGCAATGTCCGGTCTCGTACAATTCATGAGGTACATGAGACTTCCAATAATTTGTGAATATTGGAGTTGTGATATGCTCTTACCCGTGTTTTTGCTTAAATGCAATGTCACATCCACAGGTGTTCTCGCTGGACGACTATCATTCTCATTAAATTTATCTAGAATTTTTGTTATGTAATGAGATTGAGATAATACATATCCATCAGATGTTCTAGTGATTTTCATCCCTAGTATAACATCTGCAACACCCATATCCTTCATGTCAAACTGTTTGTTTAACATCCTCTTAGTAGCTTTAATGATATTATCATTGCTACCAATAATGAGCATATCATCCACATAGAGGCATACAATAACATAGCCTTCAGGTCTAGCTTTGACATAAACACATTTGTCACATTCATTGATTTTGAATCCATTTGACATCATCATTTTATCAAATTTTTCATGCCATTGCTTAGGTGCTTGTTTAAGCCCATAGAGAGACTTAACAAGTTTGCACACTTTGTTTTCTTGACCCGGTACAACAAACCCTTCAGGTTGTTCCATATATATTTCCTCATTCAAGTCACCATTCAAGAATGCTGTTTTTACATCCATTTGATGTATTTCAAGATTATACAAAGCAGCCATAGCAATTAACATCCTAATGGAATTTATTCTCGTGACTGGTGAATATGTATCAAAATAATCTTGACCTTCCTTTTGCTTGTATCCTTTGATAACAAGTCTTGCTTTATATTTGTCTATTGATCCATCAGCCTTCATCTTCCTCTTGAAGATCCACTTGTATCCGAGAGGTTTACTACCTGGTGGTAGATCTACCAACTCTCAAGTGTGATTTTGCATAATAGATTCAATTTCACTATTTACAGCCTCCTTCCAATATTGTGCTTCAGGAGAGGACATGGCTTCCTTAAAGCTTTGAGGCTCATTTTCTAACAAATAAGTTAGAAAATCTGGACCAAAGGATTTTGATGTTCTAGCACGTTTACTACGTCTAGGTTCATCATCTTCTCCCTCTTGGTCTTCACTGGTGTCTCTTGCAACATCCAAAGTTCTTTTAAGAGAACTTTCATTTTGTGTAGAATTTCACGGAAAAATATGTTCAAAAAATGAAGCATTCCTTGATTCAATCACTGTATTGACATTTACATCAGGAATATCTGATTTATGAACAAGAAAACGATATGCACTGCTATTATTGGCATAACCAATGAATACGCAATCAATGGTCTTAGGCCCAATTTTAATCCTCTTGGGATTAGGGACCGCCACTTTTGCTAGACACCCCCACACTTTTAAGAAGTTGTAGGAAGGCTTTCGACCTTTCCATAACTCATATGGTGTCTGCAAGGTTTTCTTATGAGGTATTTTGTTGAGAATATAATTGGCTGAAAGTAAAGCTTCCCCCCACATGTTCTGAGGTAACCCAGAACTTATTAACATGGCATTCATCATTTCTTTTAAAGTTCTATTTTTCCTTTCAGCAACTCCATTTTGCTGAGGTGAATAAGGTGCCGTGGTTTGGTGTATAATACCATGTTGTGAACAGAATTCACCAAAAGGTGATTCGTATTCCCCACCTCTATCACTTCTTAGAACTTTAATTTTCTTGCCAAGTTGATTCTCAACCTCCGTTTTATATAATATAAACATGTTTATAGCCTCATCTTTACTTCTCAGCAAGTATACATAACAATAACGAGTGCAATCATCAATAAATGTAATAAAGTACTTTTTACCTCCTCTTGTTTGAACAAGTTTTAAATCACATACATCGCTGTGAATTAACTCAAGAGGTTCAGTACATCTCTCAATACTTTGGAATGATTTCCTTGTTATTTTAGATTCCACACAAGTTGCACACTTATGATTAAAGTCAATATTAAATTTAGGCAGATATTCCATATTAATCAATCTTCGTAAAGCATCATAATTAACATGTCCTAATCTACCATGCCACACATCACATGACTCAATCATATAAGAGGAAGATGCATTCTCATTCATAACATTAAAAACAGATACATTAGGTAATACATTGAGCTTGAAAAGCCCTTCATTCAGATACCCTTTTCCCACGTACATCCCACTCTTAGTCAAAACAAATTTATCCGATTCAAACACCAACTTGAAGCCATTCTTGCTCAGCAATGATCCAGACACTAAATTCTTTCGAATTTCTGGCACATGCATCACATTGTTGAGCGTAAGTTCTTTGCCCGAAGTCATCTTGAGCACCACCTTTCCAATTCCTTCAACCTTGGCAGTAGAAGAGTTGCCCATAAACAGTTGTTCACCATTTTCCACGGAGTGATAAGTAGAGAACATCCTTCTGTTTGAGCACACATGACGGGTAGCCCCAGTATCCACCCACCATTCTCTATCATTAGTGATCATATTCACTTCCGAAATCACAGCAGAAAGGTTGATGTCATGCACATTGTTGGAGAGATTCTCCACTTCGGTCATGTTGGCTTGTGCCTTCTTCTTTTTGAAACCATCTTGTTTCTTCCGTTTGTAACAATCCTTAGCCTTATGGCCCATTTTGTCACACACATAGCACTTGCCCTTGAACTTGTTATTGTTGGAGTCATTGTTTGACTGACCCCCAGGATGCTTCCTCTTTTTGTTGGTCAAGCCATTGCTTTTATGCCCTTGTTCCACAACATTAACTTTGGCCTCCATGCCATGACCCGCTATTTTCTTTTCAGAAGAACGGTTGTCCTCTTCAATCCTTAACCTCACAATCAGATCTTCCAAGTTCATCTCCTTCCTCTTATGCTTTAAGTAATTCTTGAAATCCTTCCAAGAAGGTGGCAATTTTTCAATTATTGCTGCCACTTGGAAAGACTCACTTAAAGTCATATCTTCTGCATGAATTTCATGAAGGATAACTTGTAGATCTTGAACTTGATTGATCACAGTCTTAGAATCCACCATTTTGAAGTCCAAAAATTTGCCAACCACGAATTTCTTCGTTCCAGCATCTTCTGTTTTGTACTTCTTGTCTAAAGACTCCCACAGTGCCTTAGCACTTGTCATCGAACTATACACATTATATAATGTGTTGTCCAATCCGTTAAGGATATAATTACGGCATAAGAAATCTGCATGTTTCCATGCATCTACTGCCGCAACAGCCGTTTTGTCTTCCCGTTTCTCCTCAGTGAGAACAGGTACTTCCTCTTTAAGGAATCGGGCCAAATTCAGCGTGGTAAGATAAAACAACATTTTCTGTTGCCATCTCTTGAAATCCACACCACTGAATTTTTCTGGTTTCTCCCCTTTAACTTGAACAGGAGCATTCACCGGAGTGGGAATCAGTACCGGATTGAAGTTCTCAGTAGCCATCTATAACCTTTTCAAATCACAGAAGATTATCTCAGTAAAATACAGTAATTACAGTACAAATGACAGTATAACAGTAATAATTCTGTCTTAAGATTGTTATTAAAATTACTTACTGCTATTGTCTTAAGGATGATCTGTGTACCTTTTTCAAAGATGATAATAAGTAATCAGAAGAATTTGATGATCGAATCAAGCGAAACACTTTGTCCTTAAGACAGAATTCGCCCTCCCTACGGTGCTTAGGACTCTTGGGCGTCTGCCTCCCAGGATAAGACGATCAACCACGCGCTGTAGGAGCACTCCAAACAGCACGCGCAGCGAACCACAGTGTGCAATGCAATCACAGAATGAAGAGAGGAGGAAGAAGAAGATGCAGGAAAAATTCCGTACAGAAAAACCCGTTTTTCAAGCTTTTATAGAAATCCCGTTAAAACCCGTTGAAACCACACCGTTTCCCGTTAAAGCCCGTTGAAACCCTTTCCCGTTAAACGGACGCGTCCGTCCGTTAACGGTCATAATAAAACGGACCCGTTTTGGTTGAACCAAAAAGAATAGAAAACCAAACCATTAAATTTGTCCCAAAATAATATTTTCTTGTTGACCCAACCCAACCCAACCCGACCCGACCCGACCCGACCCGGCCGGCCGCGCGTGCGAACCGAACCGAACCGAGCCGGCCGGACGGACGGCGGCGGCGCGCGCGCGCGTGTGGGTTAGCCCACCTAGGTGCATGGGTCCAACATCTCTCTCCCCCACAAAAGTGGGGTGGCCCTTGGGCCTAACTTATAAGGCCAATCTTGAGCCTTATATACCATCCACAACCCATCCTTGGTGTGGATGTGGGACTATTCATCCTTCACCCAATTCACTCATTCATCTCATAGTAAGTGGGTTTTAAACATGGGTTAGTTCACTCTCTTTAATACCCAATTATGGGTTACCACTAACACCCATTACTAACACATCATTGATCAACAGTGTATAATAAATGATGAACTAAATCATTTTCCCCCTAATAAGCTGCTGAAAGCAACTAAGTCACATGATGATGAGAAATTATTGTGTGCAATGGCCTGATCACGTTACTTTCATGCTAAATCGTGTGCATCATCGATTCCCGTGGCTTGGAGTAGTGTTCCAGGGGCACCTAGAAATTTCTCTGATTGGTGAGGTAAAAGATTGGCTACAGTCAACCCCGGCCACTAGCTGATGGCGCTGCTTTAAATCACTCGTCATTGCCGAATGTTAAGTGGTCATGATAGCTTCTGCAACTCTTGAACTAAAGCTTAAATATTAGGACTTCAAGCCTCTATAATTTGCCTTTAATTAGGGTCCATTTGGTTGCCCAAAAAAGAAGCTGGATTCTTGATCCAGCTTCTTTTGGGAGGAGATTTCCCAAAAGAAGTCACTCCAGCTTCTTCCAGTGGCAAAATCCATAATTTCAGCGAAAATGAGGGTTTTTGGTAAAAAAATGTGGTTTCGTACAAAACTGCATTTTTTTTACAAAAAATCCTCACTTTTCACTAAAATTACGGATTTTGTCACTACAGGAGAAGTGAATTCTTTTGGGAAATCTCCTCCTTAGAATCCAGCTTCTTTTATGGGCAACCAAACGGGCCCTTAGTATTGTGTCACATCTTTGTACTCTATGCATGCTTTTTCATTTATTTTAGAAACAATGTGTGTTGGGTTTTGGGGTTTGGGTTGTGGGCCCAAATTTTAATATTAGTATAAAGCCCACTAATAGAAATCTCATATTAGGCCCACATTGATTATTTAATTGAACTAGGAATTGGAGGGAATTTTATTATTATTTTATTTTATTTTTGCTAAGTTTGGAAGGAAAATTAAAAAATCTCTATGTTAGGAGATTTCTTTAGTCCCACATAAGAAAGACACATTGGTGTGAAAGGATATATATATATATATATATATATGTATGTATATAAAGGAAGCTTTATTTTCTCATTGTATAGATTATTATTGTGGTGACTCTGCTAAACGAAGGTGTACATTGTGGCGCTTTGGTTTAGCACTTAGCACTTCGTATCTATAGACTTTGATTTTTAACTAAATGGCTAATTATTTTTAGAGTTTAGGAGCCATTGATTATGATCAAACGGTAAGACAGGTGATTGGGTGGACAATGGATCGTTATACTCGTTCATTTCCCTTTGTGTGAGGGTGTTCGTTCATCTCCTTTTTTGAAAGGGTGCCCATTCATCTCTTTTTGGGAAAAGGTTCCCGTTAAGTTCAGTTATATAAATGGTTGCCTAAAACCAAAAAGAAAATACACAAAAGATAGTTCATTCTAAAACTCTCCCCCTTCTTTGATTCTTTTTTTCCTAAAAGCCAACAGTTTACTTCATATCTGAGTTTGGTGTCAAACTTGTTAGAGTGCATCGCTCATCGATCAATGGTCCATTATATCTTGGAGACAGATTGTCAGAGGAAGCCTTTGCACGTAGGGGGCAGCCATATCTATTTCGATCAGCAGTGCAAATTTTGCCTCAGATGATTTGATTGATCTACTCTTTTAGGTCCAATTGCGATATTAGTTAACACAGTCAGGTAAATTACAATCCTTCTCGATTATAATTTTTCAACACTACGAAACAGATATTGCGAGTGTTGTTTTACTGTTATCATGGGTGTTAAGTATCTTAAGCCTGATAAGTTTGATGGTAAATATTTTAAGTGTTGGCAGAACAAGATGAGGTTCTGGCTAACTATGCTTAAGATATTTTATGTTATTACTGATTCTGTTGATGTTGCTGTGAATCCTGATGAGTATGAACCTAAAAGATTTGCTAGTTTTAAATTCTAGCAAGATAATGATTTGTGTTATGGACATATTTTAATTGCTTTGAGTAATGAACTATATGATCTACATTATAATACTATTTCTGCCAAATCACTATGGGATGCACTTGAAAAGAAATTTAGGAAAGAACATGTAGGGGAAGAGAAATATGTGGTTGATGAATATTTCGACTTTAAAATGGTTGAGGACAAATCTGTCAGACCAAGTTATCAATGTACAGAACCTTATGTCAAAAATTGTAGGGAAAGGTATGCCCATAGATGAGAGACTACGGGTTCCAGCCATAATTGATAAACTTCCAATATCATGGAGTGACTTTCAAGTTACCTTTATGCGAGGGGCTATGACTATGGATGATATGATTGTTGTTATCCAAACTAAAGAGAAACAAAGAGAGAAATATAAAGGTATTGTAATCTCTTCTAATGAAGCAAGTATAAGTGCAAATGTAGTTGAGGGGCAGTGAACAAAATGGTTTGGTAAGAAGAAGAATAAAAAGAGGAACAAAAACAACAACAACAACAATCACCTCAAGCCTAATGCTAAGATCCAAAAGGACCAAAAGAAAAAGAGTTGTTATGTGTGTGGTGTAGGTGAATACTATGCAAAGCAATGCCAAGAATGCAAGGATAAGGAGAATGGGTAGCAAAACAGAAATAGTGCAAGCTCTTTTGAGGAAGAGTGGATGTTCACTTCACTTCGGGGAACACGTTATCTTCATAATGTGTAACATGTGCTAGATGTTAGGAAGAACCTTGTTAGCGGTGTGCTTTTGAGTCAAGAAGGTTTTAATTTAGTGTTTAAGTGTAATAAAGTTGTAATTTCTAAACATTATGTATTTATTGGAAAATGTTATATATGTGATTGCTTGTTTAAACTTAATATTTTGGCTTGTAATAACTCAAAGTTTATTTATATGGATTATGTATTGTTGAATGTTAAATCTTATGACTTATGGCATTATCGACTTAGGCATGCTTGTGAATTTATAAAGTATTAAAAAGATGATAAATCTTGGTTTGATTCCTAAATCAGATGTGAATACTCTTGGTAAATGTGAATTGAGTTAAGCTAAACAACCTAAGAAACTATATAAAACTAGTTATCATGCTTCATCTCTTTTAGAACTTGTTCATAGTTATATATACAAACTGAATGGTCATATGAGAAGAGGAGGCAAAAGATATTTTATAGCCTTTATAGATGATTATTCAAAGTATTGGCATGTTTATTTGCTTACTACTAAAGTTATCATGCTTCATCTCTTTTAGAACTTGTTCATAGTGATATATACGAACTGAATGCTCATATGACAAGAGGAGGCAAGAGATATTTTATAACCTTTATAGATAATTATTCGAAGTATTGTCATATTTATTTGCCTACTACTAAAGATGAAGTTTTTGAGAAATTTAAGATCTATAAGAATGAGGTGAAAATCAAACTGATAAGCGGATCAAATGAGTGAGATCTAATCATGATGAAGAATATTGTTCTTTTGATTTTAGCAAATTTTGCGAAGATCATAAAATTATTCATGAAACTACAACACCGCATACACCTCAATCTAATGCAGCAATAAAAAGAAAGAATAGAACTTTAATTGATATAATTAATTCTATGCTCTCTAGTTCTGGTTTACCCAAGAACTTGTGGGGAGAAACTTTACTTTCTGCTTGTGTGATCTTGAATAGAGTGCCTTATAAAAGTAGTGAGAAAACTCCTTTCGAGCTAATGAAAGTATTGTCATGTTTATTTGCTTACTACTAAAGATGAGGCTTTTGAGAAATTTTAGATCTATAAAAATGAGGTGGAAAATCAAACTGATATACGGATCAAGTGAGTGAGATCTGATTGTGGTGGGGAATATTGTTCTTTTGATTTTAGTAAATTTTGCGAAGATAATGAAATTATTCATGAAACTACAACACCTTATATACCTCAATATAATGGAACGGCATAAAGAAAGAATAAAACTTTCATTGATATCATTAATTTTATGCTCTCTAGTTCTAATTTACCCAAGAATTTGTGGGGAGAAGCTTTACTTT
This sequence comes from Houttuynia cordata, assembly GCA_039654745.1. NCBI lineage: Eukaryota > Viridiplantae > Streptophyta > Magnoliopsida > Piperales > Saururaceae > Houttuynia > Houttuynia cordata. The sequence goes on along the minus strand of CM077505.1, from coordinate 44,962,682 downwards.
CTACTTGTGTGATCTTCAATAGAGTGCCTTATAAAAGTAGTGAGAAAACTCCTTTCGAGCTAATGAAGGGAAGAAAACCAAGTTTAAATTTCATTAAAGTATAGGGATGTCTTGCCAAGTTAAAAATTCCATATGTGAAGGTAAATAAATAGGATCTAAGACTTATGATAGTGTATTTATTAGATATACACAAAGCAGTAGTGCATATAGATTCTTGGTGTTAAGGTCAGATCGAGCGGATTATGTACCTAACACTATTAAAGAATCCAATGATGCCATATTTTATGAGAATATTTTCCCTTGGATGGAAAAAGCAAAGGCTGTTGTGCAAGACCATCCTAATACATCATTCGGTCCTTTTGTGAAACCAGTGTGCCTTGTGCTAATAATGATGTTAGAATGAGTAAAAGACCTATAGTAGAAAAGAAATTTGGAGATGATTTCTATATTTACTTAGTAGGAGATGATCATTTGACATGTCGAGATGTTATGGCTTCTAGTGATGCTTCTTTTTAGAAGGAGGATATACAAAGTGAAATGGATTCTATACTTGCTCATGGGACGCGGGTCTTAAGTAATCTAATTCTAGGGTCTAAACCAATTGGATGCAAGTGGATTTTTAAGTAGAAATTAAGTCCTAGTGGATCTATTGAAAAGTATAAAGCAAAAGTAGTTGTCAAAGGGTATAATAAAAAAGAGGGACTAGATTACTTTGACACATATTAGTTTGTGACTAGAATTACCACAATTCGTGTGCTTGTAGCACTGACAGCCCAATATCATCTAGAAATTCATCAAATGGATGTTAAGACAACGTTCTTGAATGGTGAATTAGAGGAAGAGATATATATGAATCAGCCAAAAGGATTTATAATTCCTACTCAAGAAAAGAAAATATGTAAGTTCGTTAAATCTCTCTATAGTTTAAAGCATGCTCCTAAAAAGTGGAATGAAAGGTTTGACAATGTAATAATGTCTAATGGTTTTAATGTTTGTGTGGCAGATAAATGCCTTTATTTTAAACAAACAAATAATATTTATATTATTTTATGTCTCTATGTTGATGACATACTTATTTTTAATAATGATGTAGATGAGATTCTAGAAACCAAAACTTTTTTGCATAGGCATTTTAATATGAAGGACTTTGGACATGCAAATGTAATTCTGGGCATTAAGATTCACAGGACTCCAAAGAGGTATACTGGGCATTAAGATTCACAGGACTCCAAAGAGGTATAGTGTTGAGTCAGTTACATTATGTGGAGAAAATACTAAAGAAGTATGGTCACTTTGAGTGTAAATGTATAAATACCCCATATGATCATACATGTAGGTTGAGGAAAAAATGTTATTTAGCTAACTGTAATAGACCAGATATATCCTATGATAATCCTGAGGAATCTCATTGGAAAGCCATTGAGAGGTTGCTCAGATATCTTAAATGTACTATGTCTTATGGAATATGTTATCCAAGTTATCTCACTGTATTAGAAGGATATAGTGATGCAAACTAGATTACAAATTTAGAGGATAGTAAGGCATTAGTGGATTTATATTCACTTTATGTGGTGGAGCGGTAGTTTAGAAATCAACCAACTAAACCTTAATTACTAGGTCTATCATGGAGTCAAAGTTAGTGGCTCTAGAAATAGCCGGAGGAGAGGCTGAATGGCTTAGGGACGTGTTGACAAAACTTCCCATGATGGATAAGTTAATTCTTGCCATTTTGATTCATTGGGACAATATAGCAACCGTTGCTAAAGTTCACAGCAAGAATTATAATGGGAAATCCTCAAGGCATATAGATTGAACTCATGTATAAAATCTTGCGCAAGTTGAACTCTTCAGGAGTCATTACCTTGAGTTATGTGAGATCAGTAGATAACTTGGCTGATCATCTCACTAAGGGATTGTCAAGAGGACAAATCCTAAATTCATCGAGATGAATGGGGATAAAGGTCCATCAGGAGCCATAGTTGGCAGTGACCCAATCTATATGCGTAGTGATCTTACAACCAAAATTCAATGGAAAAAATAAATTAATGATTGGCAAGAGTACTCATATAACTCACTCTATCCCATATTGATAAAGAGTACTTAATTGTCTAGGCCAGGGTGACGAATGTCTTAATGAAATTAAGGTCTGCATGGCAGGGTATTGTCGAGATGGTATACCCTACGAGATTATCACCTATATGAGTGTATTGTAAGGCCGCAGTTAATGTGGACCCCTGTGCTGATTTACTTGAAGATGCACTCATGAATACGAGATACTAGCACATGGACATAACACGATACCCTATAAGAACTTCAGAGACAAGTTAATACTATGTGTTAGGTATGTCAAAGCTCTTACTCTAAGGTCCAAGTTTAAGACTTAGTTCACTTGGGGCTCGTGAGAGCGGCACATATCCAACTAGATGGAGGTTCAAACCTAGAAGATACCTATGACCATCGAATACATAGTTTGTTGTTGCCAATTCTATTATCAAGTGTGTGACTTTCCAATTTTCAAGTATTTCTCTTAATCATAATTCAAGCATTTGGGGAATGTTTGGTTTTGGATTTAGGTAGTGAGCCCAAATTTTAATAGTAATATAAAGCCCATTAATAAAAATCTCATCTTATGCCCACATTGATTATTTAATTGAACTAAAAATTGAAAAAAAAAATTTATTTTTATTTTACTTTTGTCTTTTGCTAAATTTGGAGGGAAAATAAAAAAATCTCTATGTCGAGAGATTTCTTTAGTCCCACATAGGAAATACACATTGGTATGAAAGGATATATATATATATATATATATATATATATATATATATATATATATATATAACAAAGCTTTCTTTGTCATTATATATATTATTTTTGTGCTGATTCTCCCAAATGAAGGTGTACACATTTGTCGGTGTATTGAAGGTGCACACATGCGCGTGCGTGGCGTGGGCGAATGGGCACATTGTGGGGTTTTAGTGGTGCACTTTGCACTTTATAGTTCGCAATTCGCATCTAGAGCCTTTGATTTTTTATCAAACGGCCAATTATTTTTTGAGCTTAGGAGTCGTTGATTATGATCAAACGGTAAGGCGAGTGATTTGGTGGATAATAGACCGTTATACACGGTCATTTTCCTTTGTGAAAGGGCGTCCGTTCATTTTCCTTTGTGAAAGGGTGCCCGTTCGACTCTTTTTGAGAAAAGGTTCCCATTGTGTTCAGTTATAAATGGCCGCCTGAAACCAAAAAGAAAATTGACATAAGACAGTTTGTTATGAAACTCTCCTCCTCCTCCTCCTTCTCTGATTCTTTTTTTGTTCTTTCTGAAAGGCAACATTTGTTTACTTCTTCTCTGAATTCGGGGTCAGACTTGTTAGAGTGCACCGCTTGTCAATCAGCTGTCTGAATTCAATTTCTTCTCTAAATTCGATCAACTGTCTATTGTATCTTAGGAATAGATAGCCGGAGGAAGCCTATGCACGTAGGGGGGCAATATTTATTTCGAAGTCAGCACTGCAAACTATGCATCAGACGATTTGATTAATCTACTTTTTCATGTTCAATTGCAATATATTCAACACATTCAAGTAAAGTACAAAACTTCCCGATTACCATTTTTTCAACAATGTGTACTATGGTAATTTCAAGGACAAATGAATTTCAGTGTACACATGGTCGAGCACAACATGGCTGCTGCTGCAACAAGTGTCCCATTGAATAGATCTAGAAACTGGAAATTAGGCAAACGCTCTCTTCAGTCCATAATTGCACTGGCAAGTTCATTGAAGAGCCAATAAATGTGACATAGCACAAATTGTACTAGAGATCGTGTTCCAGGAAACAGTATGGAAAGTCTAAAGGAAACAGTTACCATGTTCTGCACCTGTTTGTACCAGTTAGACATTACAAGGAAATGAAGGCTCTATCTGCTTCAGATCTTTCTGATGCAGGAATCGTGTTTAAATACCTCCCGATGCAGAAAGCATGTTAGATTATGTACTTGTTGCACCTTAGAAGCCCGGTCGTGGATCTGGTAGTATATATGGATACTCTGCACAGTCACACTCTATGTCTACACCAATAATGGATTTATACCCTCGCCATTGTGGCTAAGTGTCTGGTCTCATTAGTTCAGCTGAACATGTATGCTTGCTCAGGTCACATACGCCCTATGTCCAAAATTATTATCACTATAAGGTTTTCCAAAATAAATTAGTTTTAGTTCATTCTGAAAATCCCTATGGTAATAATAATTCCGGATGGAGCGAGTAACATATTTGTCAGCAAATTGGAGATGACGACCTGGGTGTCAAACTGGTTAGCAATATTTCTAAAGATGTCTTCTTTGATCCATACAAGAACTAATTGCAAAGTTTGTGACTCTTTGAATACTTATTATGCAAAGAGGACATGGAGGGTATTCTTTAGGGAACTGAGACGCTATTTTCACAATGCCTGGACGATGCTCAAGCAAATCTACTTGGACAATTATCCTATGGGTGCTCAACACAATTCAGTCTATGTAATCCTTGGTTAAAAGATGGGAAAGTGATGCTGATGGTGCAGAGGAAGTGGAGCTTGATCAGAAGGAAGAAGGGGAACAACCAAGTGTCGATAGTCCAACCATCAAGGCGAAGTGATGCTGATCGACCACTGACTGAAACAGGGTGTGTAGAACTACTTACCCATTTTAATGCAGACACGGGCTGAAGATGGAGCCTCTTGGATGTAAAAATTTCAGCATTGAAGAGGCGCGCACCTAGAAACTGAAACTAGGCATATGCTAGATTTCTTCAGTCCATAATAGCATCGTGGTAAATGGCAAATTAATTGAAGAGGCACTCCTAGGATACTAGTATTTTTATAAATAATTAGTGTCGTTGTTTCTGAGTCTTTGCAGTATCTACTTTGGAAAGGCACTTAAAGAAAGTACTCCATCCGTTCAAAACAACTGCCCCAACCTAAAATAGTGGCTTGCAGTTGTTTTAGGACGGAGGGACTTCATTCTCTGACCGACTCTACACCCGCCTCTTTCCAGCTCCCAGAAGTCGCCTCGATTCCTGGTAGATGTCAGCAGCGTGGGTGGCGTCCGACCATTGAAGGTACTTTGGTATGAGGCGGGCCTTGATGGCGGCGCAGACCTCAAGCACGAGCTTGTGGCAAGTAGAGATATTGAGGTCAAACCTCTTGGAGATGAGTCAAAGAAGCCCCCCGTTGGCCAGCTGCCAAACGCAGACGACCATCTGCAGCCGGATAGGAATGGCAGTGCGGAGCACGGTGTCCTGCTTGGCCACTGCCTCGGCAAGCTCGTTGTAGATCATGTCGAACATCTCCTGTCCATCATGAACGCTTGTCGAAACTTCACCTTGGGGATGTCCGATCGGCTGCAAACCTCCCACCAGGCTTGCGATTGGTCCTTGACCCATAGCCGCATTTGCATCTTTTGGTGCTGGTGCTGGTGCTGGTGCTGCTTGCTGCCTTCCTGCTCCTGTTGCCCCTTCGTCTCATGCTTCTGCTTGCCCTCATTTGCGGCGAGGGAGGCCGCAGATGTAGTAAGGCATGGTTGGTGTCGGTGAGGGTGGGGGAGAGGTTGTCGTGGAGTTGAGAGAGGTAATTGGCGGTGGCGATGGACTAGGAGATGGGTCAGTGGGAGTGTCGAAGGGGAAAAGGAAAAAAGAGGGTTGTGGGATGTTATATCACTAGTATTTTATAACATATATAATTTCTAATTATATATAATATGGGAAAAGTTTAAATGAGATCGCTCTCATATTGCTTATATGAGGCCACTTTGAATTATAGCCGTTGGATCTTGATCTGACGGCTATAAATATCCATAATGATCTCACCCACTCCTTGATGTGACACACTCACCTACCCATTGATTTGATATCCACCATCCGATCGGAATCTAACGGCAATAAAGATTGGCCTCATGCTCCTTATATGAGAACGATCTCATGTAAACTTATCTCATATAATATTATAAAATAGAGGAAGTGTATACTACCCATGAATAAGTAATTGACGAGTTTGCTCTTCCGCACTTATGTCGCTAACCAAATAAACAAATATACACCATATATAAAATAGAATAAGAATGGTTTACATGAAATCGTTCTTATATAAAGAGCATGAGGCTAATCTTTTCGATCATTAGATTCTGATTTGAGGGTAGGTATCAAATCATTAGGTAGGTGAGTATGTCAAATCAGTGAATAAGTAAGCTCATTGTAACTATTTATAGCCATCAGATCAAGATCCAATGGTTAAGAATTGAATTGGCCTCATATAACCTATGAGAGCGATCTCATTTAAACTTTTCCCAAATAGAACTTTCCATGGTCCAAATTCCATGGCCAGGAGATACCTGCACCGATTAAACGATAAACTGTGCATTACACAAGTATCTATCACAGGCAAAGTCATCCAACGTGCATTTCAAATTTATAAAGGATATTATAGCCAAAAAAATTGATATTAAAATAGTTCTTCTAACAAGTTTCGTCAAAGAGCAAAAGACCTGTGTTGAGACAGCCTTCGAGGTTGGAAGTTCAAACCATGTGCAGTTGCCAAACAAAATACTTAAAATCCTGCCAGTATGACACATGGCTGAGGCTGCTCGAACTGTCAAATCAGGGACCTCTTATTTTGACGTAAGCTGTTTGATCCGACAGCTTGATGTGCATTTTTTTCTCTTTTTTTTTATAATAGGCTTACGAAAAATTATGGATCTAATTTTAAGTGGCTGGATTTTGGACTCAAGTGAAAGTGCCATCCAAGATCGTAGGACAAGGCTTCAAATATTGTGAGCCTTACAGGCCAATTAATTGTATGCAGCCAGATTTCATTGGAACGAAGGAGTATTAATTTTTTCTAATGTCTCGCGGAAGATGTATTTCTTAGTCGCTTAAAAACTAATTATAATTGCGTATGAAATTTTGAGAGGAATCTGCTCATCAACTACCTTGTGACAGACGTCATGTATGATATTTTCTGCGTCTTTTTTCTTCTTGTTCTCTCTTCTTCTTGCCCTTTTTTACTTCTTGCTGCTCCCGTTACAAGCCTTCATGCTTTAATCTACAGTTCCTTCTCCATTCGTTTCTCTTACATAGTCTACTGATTGATTGATGAGAACTTATTCTTTCAGTTCCAAATTGTGGTTTTTTTACGTGAAAATCCTGGTTAATTTAGCTAACTGGTTTTGCAAAGATTGTCCCCATATTCTCGGACTTATTATTTAAGCCAACTACAAAGTTGGGGAGGTTTCTTAGTCAGTTTCTCTGTTACCGCAGCAATTTCTCCTTTTTCTTTGAATTCAAGTAGTCTCTTCCTTTTGCATATTTCTCCCAAAAAAGTTGCCTCTTGCAACCACGCCCCTTTGGGTAGTTCCTTATTACTTTCCTTCTTTATTTTCTATACTAATTTGCTACTTTGCTTCTCATTTCTCACATTTCTCTTGTCATTTTTTAAATTGCAAATGATCACCCTTTTCAGCTCCAAACTACAATGCGTCGAAGATTCGGAAGAAGTAATATGCCTCAGGCAGGTCGTAACCCCAACTTACAAGATGCACTCAACAGGCTCAGTATCCCTCCCCTTGCTCAGGTTTCTGATCCTGCGGCACAACAATCCGCTGACGAAGATCCACTACTACTTGGACAAGGAGAAACGCAAGTCGATTCTGTCAACCAGGTATGCAATTTAGTTGCAGATGATGCGGTCTGAATCATTACCTTTTAGGACAATAAAAATTTGGGTTAATCCCCCTTTTACCAAGCAAAAAGATACTCCGTACTTTTTAAATTATGCGGATAGAAAATTAGAAATCCACTGATTTTGGTTCAATTTGGATTCCTACTCCAGACAATTAATGTGGGAGGGGTACTTTTCATTTACGATCAGCAGAGATATCAGGAAACTCATGGAAAGAGTTTGTAATGTTTTTGCAACTTTTAAATATCCATGTTATTGGATATGAGTGTTTTCTTGATTTAATATGGAAAAATATAATCTGTATTAGCATATTATATACAAGAGGATGCCATGGAGTGCAAGGGAAGTAACAGTTAGGGGCAAAGTTATGGTAAGGGTGATTAGGAAGGAGGTTCCAATTTAGGGGTGTTTTGGCTGGAGATTGTTCACAACCATCTGATATTAAAAAAATTGATCGGTGTGAAAACAAATGGACAAAGATTCCAATCACTTTGTGCATATAGATAGAACACGGCTATATGGACCCTAAGAATCTCCTATGCCCCAGTTACTTTTTGCCATCCATGAATAAAACTGAGAACTGTGTGCACTTGTACCCCGGATTTCCAAAAAAGAGGCTGAATTTTTTACTGACTTATTACGGGAGTGGTCCCGATCTTATTTTTCTAAACTGTCAGGGATCAGTTCAGAAAACCCCCTTCTCAGTCTCTTACTAGCTACAATATTGATGGGGAATGAACCCTATTATATTATGGGCAGTGATAACCCTACATCAGATTCCTACACATTTCCATACACATCAGCTAGAAATGTGTAGAAAATCTGATGTACAAATATCGTTTCCCTTATATTTCTGTAAGTTGGCAGGACCCGGCCCCAAAATCCTCTGCCCAGAGATGAGGACGCTGGAGAATATTGTCGGTGCTGAAGAGGAAGAAGTACAACGATATGCCAATGGCTTTGAATTGGCATCAAGCAAAAAATTTCATAGAAGGGCTGGAGAAGTTAGGGGAAGATGTGTGATTTCTTTTATTCTGGGGTACGGAGGACACCGAGAAATAAAGTGGGTGGAAGGTGGGGTTCAGTTGTAAAAAAAATAAAAATATATAGTCAGTTTTGGGAGGAGGGATGAGATTATTGGGGTCCAAATAGCCGCGTTCTATCGATATGATCACGTTTTTGCAAGATAAAAGCACTACATAAATGTCATGATTCATTTTTATCAATATAAAATTACAAAATATTTCTTTGACTTGCAAACTCAATCAGATTTCAAATTAATAAAAGAAGTTGTACGTATAATGTTTTATATGGGGGAGAACCCATTATTTTAAGCACAAAAGGAGATTACGAAATATGAGAAGAAAATACAAATGAACATCGTCGGAAAAATTCCTTAGACAAGAAGGGAATTTCGTCTAGAATTTCGAGAGGATGCACTCAAAGATTAGTATATACAAACTTATTGCAAACTAGTATATACAAAGAAAAAGTCTCTGAAGAACTGGTCAATGCATTTGTAGAGCTTGGTATTAGGTAAAGAATTACACGAAAATTTTAAACGAAATTATGTGAGCAAGAATGTTTGCACGCACTTTCTCTTTCTCGGATGACTTCTTTCTGTCACCCTCCTCCTTGCTTCTGTTGTATAATTAAGCTGACAATACAGAGTTTCCAACATCGTGTAGATGACCACTATGAAGTTCGGGCCATGGGGTGGGCAAGGCGGAAGAACATGGGAGTGGGATGGCACCATACAAAGTATTTTTGTGAATCATGGTACTGTGGTGTATTCAATAACCTTCCAATCCATGGAAGATGGGGCCATTGTGTGGTCTGAGACTTTTGGAGGCGGTGATGGTGATGATGGAGAGCTTTGCGAGGTAAATAATTCTAATGCATGGTGAACCAATGTGAAAACAAGGGTTTTTTTTTGCCGATTTAGCATTTGTTGTGTAGTTGAATCTCTCCAACTGGAGTTTGGGGTTGGTATTGATGTGGCATATAGCGTGAAGGATGAATGAGCCATACGTATTTTTTTTTTTACATCAAGTAGTTGCACATCATCGCTTAGCTACTGGTTATACAAAGTCATATTATTAGCATCTGCTTAATTGTTCATCATTATTCCATCTTTAGTTCTCCTAATGATCATTTCTTTTTCCAGATCTCAATTAAGGAGCCAGAGGAATATCTCATTGCAATTAGAGGAACGACTGGGATATACCGTTATACAACCCCTCTCATAACATCTTTAACTTTTGTCAGCAATGTACGCAGCTATGGACCATTTGGTGAAGATACAACTGACCAATTTCTCGTACCAGTTGATAAAGGGAAGATTGCAGGCTTTTATGGCCGATGTGGAGGACTTCTGGATGCAATTGGCATTAATTTGGTTCCCTTGGATCTTCCCAAACCTATTCCGCGAATGTGCTCAAATAGTGAAATGGTATAGTGCAAGATCGATTCGTATGTTTGTTTTAAAAATAAAAAGTCTTGGAAGCTGGAACTTTACTCGTTGAACAGGCTAAGACAGCAAAATGATTTATGAAAACTGAATGGATATTAATATATTTCTTAGGCTCGTTTCTTAAGCTTTTTCCAAATTTGTTTATTATGACTAAATTTGCCACATGAAATTTTTTAATTTTCAAGTGAAGGATCATACTCATCCAAATTAATTTGTCAAAAGTAAGGATCACACTTGTTTTTTCTTCATTTTATTTGTATTACTGCTAGATTAATTTTTAAGTAACGACTGTTCCAACACTAGCATCAAATATTGCATACCTTTTTTATGAGGTAAAGCCATGATGTGCAACTACTTGAACTCAGTATTACAGCTAGATTAACCTTGTTGTTTTTTGTTAGTATTGACTTATTTCATATTCATACAAGTTTAGAACTATAACAAATAAGGGCATAATAAGGGTACATAGTAACAAAGATGATTACACCAATTTATTCAGTTAAAATGGATGTTAGAATTTTCTTGACTCAGAATTATATTCTATTATGATACTCAATCAACCTCTCTCTCTCACTCTATTATTGTATATGAAGCTGAAATCACCTGAGGTTCCAACATTGGTGCAGGACAACGTTATGAAGATTGGGCCATGGGGTGGCCAAGGTGGAGGCGCATGGGAGTGGGATCGTCCAGTACATAAGATTGTACTCAGGCATGGGCTTTTGGTAGATTCAATAACCTTTGGATCCATGAGAAACGGGGTCACTGTGTGGTCAAAGAAATTCGGAGGCGATGGTGGAGAAGAGCATACCAAGGTCAATATCTCTAATGTTGCGTAAATATGATAATTAGGCACATAACAAACCAAGAAAATGCAAGGTTAATTAAAGTGTGATATGCTGTTTTTTCTAGGAAGCACCGATACGGGGTTTTTGCATACGGATACGCCACGGATACGGCTGCCTGCGTATCTGTGGCGTGTCTTTTAAGAAAAAAATTTAAATTCCGATACGTATCGGATACGGGGCCGATACGTTTTATATGAAATTTTTTTTTTTGATAATTATTTTATATGAAATCTTTATTCCTCATTATGCCTATTTTCAAAAATATAATTTGTTTTGGGGTGGTTGCATTGGGATGTTCTGCTGATGATTCTTTTGACCGGAGGTATTAGATTTATTCGAGCTTGTTGGTTTGTGGTTATTGCATCAATGCAGGTTGATTGTGTGATTGATTTGGAAAATATATATTTGATTTTCGGACTGTGATGGAAAATAGGGAGTTGGCTTTCTGATTGCTGCTGTGTTTTGTGGGTTTATTTTTAATCTAGTTTTATTTTTATCATACGTGTTCAAATTATTGATGAAATAGTAATTATGTTGTTTGTAATTTGTTTTGTTCATCAAAATGTTGGAAAATGATGAGCCAAAGTGCTAGCTTTCTGATTTCTTATGTATTTTTCTTTTTTAAAATTTATTTACTATGTTTATTGACTTTTGACACTAAGGACCAACTTAAAATATATTTTAAAAATATAAAAAATATTTTTTTAACAAACGTATCCCCGATGTATCGTATCGGGACTTTTTAAAAATTGCCGTATCGCCGTACCCGTATCGCCATACCCGTATCGTATCGCCGTATCCGTATCGGTGCTTCCTAGTGTTTTTTACATCGACATGGTCAGTATCTCTGCTTAGCATCCTCTGAAAAACCATGTCATTGTTATCTTGATAGTTCATTGTCATTATTGCATCATGTGATGTAGCAATTTAGACTACAGTGTAGCTGAGAAATTATTCATCAGATCTCTGAATGATCATCACTTCTTTTACCAGATATCGATTGATGAGCCAGCAGAATACTTGGTCGCAATTAGAACAACAACGGCGATAGCAGTCAGAGTAGTTGGTCGCAATCTTCCACTTCCTGTTGTAACATCTATAACTTTTATTAGCAATAAACGAAGCTATGGACCATTTGGCAGAGTTACAGCGGACCATTTTTGTATACCCAAGCATGGACGGATGATTGTAGGCTTCCATGGGCGAGCTGGACGATTTTTGGATTCGATCGGCTTTAGCCTTGGTCCTTTGAGTCCCTCATAGATCCATGTTTTATATTTGGACAAAAATTGATTTTAGGCTTTTATGAAAGAACTTAGCTATATGTGTATTGCAATCGGCTTTAAACTTGGTCCCTAGGGTCCTCCCTAGCTACAACTATTTCACTTATAAGCTCAGGTTGTGGGAAGGCACTGATCATATCCATTCTTCCATTTTTCTTGTACTTTGATAACTATTATGTAAAGCAAGTTGTCGATAAGCTTCTTTATAAAATTTCTAAAGTCAACCTGTGTAGGGATAGGTGCTATGAAATGAAGTTTGTGTATCAAGCTAATATACCAATTAGTAAAAATCAACAATGGATTTACAAAATTATAATTGGTATCTTACCGACGAATGAAGAACAATGTGGGATGTGTTGATAAAAAAATCACGAATTTGCAGAGGAAGAAGAGGCCCTAGGTCAAGGAGGGCTTTTGGTAGGAGGAGGGTGCGGCCAATGGGAGGGCCCATCCAACGGGAGGAAGCAGCCGCGGCTAGGGAATGGCAGAGACTTGAAGGGAGTGGGCTGACGGGAAGAGCTCAAAGCATGTCAGATAACTACGGGTTGTAAATAAGATTTTCTCTTTCCCCTATCGTAATTATTTATTTTTATAAATATTTTCTGGTAATCACATGCTGAGTGTTCTCCTAACCGTAGCATGTGCTCCTGTTGTGAGAGTACTCATGTATGAATATCTCACAATGAATCCGAAGCGGAATTGTAGTTCACGACATGGTTTAAAAAATCGGACTGGCCCGGCCGGTTCGATTGGAGCCGGCCACTTTTTCTATCGGTCGAACCGGTGCCCAGCCAACCGGGCTGGGTTTTAACCCCCCTCCCTTCTTGCGCTCCCTCCCCCCACCCCTTCTCACTCCTTCCGGCGGGAACCAGTAGCTCCGCCGTTGAGCCAGAGGGCGGCCCCCTCCCCCCTGGTGCCCTGCCGTCAAGCCAGAGGGAGGCCCCCCCTGAGTGCCCCGAGCGTCCGTTGGACCTACCCGGCAAGAATTCCGAGTCTATGACAGGTCCGGTTTTAAAACCTTGGTTCACGAAGGCCAATGTGATATGACGGCTACTGTCAAGCACAAGCTTCAAACACTCTCTAAAACACAGTTTGTGTTTCGTGTCTTGGTAGAGAAAAAAGTCTTTCTCATTTTCCATAGCATGTACTCGAAATTTCTATGTCCATGTTTTATTTATCATTGCGGCTGATCTGTCATTGAAGTTTGGCTCTTTGAAGTTGACCAGGTGTGAGGTTTATGGACGCCTGGCATATACCAACCTGCATTTTCTTAAGGTGTGTTTGGGAACACGGATTTGGATTTTTTCAAAGGATACAAGAATGCTTAGATTTTTAAATTATTAAAAATAAGGATTTGTATTTATCTATTCACTATTTGGTAACTGATGGGATTTAACTGTGGATTTACAAATCTGCATAGATTGTTAAATTTATTGCTTAGGAGCTTATATTAGTAAATTCAGATTTGGATTTAGATTTGGAATTGCTTCGTATGGTTGTTACCATAGAAGGGGCCTGGAAATCTGCAACCGTCTGATACAAATTAACTTCCAAAACTTCTGAATATTGGTGGGAGAAGATTGCACAATCCCAGTAGGAGATCTTCTGAAAGTGGGTGACACAGCAACATGAAATGTGGCATCATCACTAATGTTTTACGTTCTACATCATCACTGGATGCTTCAGATTCAATTCAGTGGATATATTCATATTCTAGGAAGAAATCTCATAATTCTAGCTACTTGGTACTCAATTCTGCTAATACATCTTAAGCCATGATACTAAAGTAAACCTACAAAGTGGTCAACTTCACTCAAAGGACGTTCCAAGCTAAAACCAACTAATCCTTGATGAAACAAATAAAATTTAGATGTTTAAGGCCATTAAGGTAAGATGACTCGTCTTACCTATATTAATAAACAGCAGCATAAAGAATAACATCAGGAGAACCCATAATGGAATGCCATATGTCCACAATTTTTCTTTAAATATTAAAAAATGAGTATGAGAAAAACCATCCAACAGTTACTGTATGTATAAATTTATTTCTCAGAATACACTTTATTCTGCATTTCCACCTTTGGTCTTTGTCCAAGTTAGCCTTTAGTTCCACCTTCGCTTTTCTGCAGATGGATCAGTAGACATCCATAAAAAGAAGCAAGCTATTGACAGAAAGGAACCAGAAGAAGCATCTCAATATATCAAAAGGCAAATGATTCAAAATCATCAGAAGATAGCAAATGTAAGGCAAGTAAAAATAATAAAATAATGAGTCCAATACAACAGCAGCCCCCTAGCTCCAAATGACATGATTGCATTATATGTAAACTGAGTACAACAAACTGCTAGGAATCAGAATTCAACAACCCATATTCATAATGAAACTAATAAACTGTCTACAGGCCTCCTTAGAGAATAGCTTCTCTCATGATCTTTGTTTTCTTTTTTAACAACTGACAGTACAATTTTATTCATAAACTCCATTTGCATTCAACAATCTCAACCAATTTAACAAGTACTGCTCAAAAACACGTTGACATACAAGCCAAAGGAAGCTCAAAATCCCACTCTTTATAATCAAGGAAATAGAATCCAGGTCGACAAAAAAAAGAGAAATGCACATTAAAACATCCATTACGGTCAAACAGAGAGGATTTTCAAAACATTCAAAAAGTCAAAATTGAACAAAAATTGTAGGAAAAAAGTGAAGAAGGAGATGACAAAGTGTATACCTTCATCTCTGAGACGTCATTTACAATCTGCACCTCATAGGTAAATTGGGTTAATTTGGGAAGTCAGGGAGATTTTGGAAAAACTCAAATTCTTGAGAACAAAATAGAATCCAATCAATGAATTTGGATTTTGGGCCCCCAAATCCAAATCCTCAAACCGAAATCTGCATTACCAAACGCACCCTTATGGAATTGGGATAAAAAGATTTTGAGCAATCTTTGAATAATTTAACAAAAAGAAGGGAAATTAAAAAAAATTAAGTTGAGTCTTTATTTTTATGTTGATAAGAGTCTGAGTTTAAAGGTAATCTGTTCTTTCTTTTTTAGCGTTTTTATTTAGTTTTTCTCCACCATACCGGGTTTTGCAGCTCCGGTTTGGGGGAGGATATTTTTTCTTTTGGCCGTGCTCCTTCCGTCCAATGTCTGCATCACAAAATTAGGTGAAACTTACTGGACTTCAGGGCCAGGACTAAAACATGAAGTTTTTTCTTATTCATTCATGTGTTTGGTCTTAACGGAGCAAAGTCTGCCATGAGAACAGTTAGCCATCTTTTCGTAAATCTAGATAAGCTTCATGGGACAAAGAGAGTAAAAGGTTGTGCCTATCTTATCTAGCAAAAAATAAATAAAATTTTCATAAAAAAAGTTTACTACTCCCTCTGTCCAGATTTATTATCTCCAAAATTAGTTAGAACTATGGAGGTAATAAATCTGGATGGAGGGAGTATGTCATTGGAAATTAAACTAACCTGGAGGCTATATGTTTCTGTCATCCCAAAAGCTAAATAGACTCGTGAGAATGGACCCCATGCAGCTGAACTGCAGTAATTTCACAACTGTCTCGGCAACAACCGACAGAGGCGGACAAAGGCACGTTGCAGAATAACTTGGCGAAGCAACCAAAAATGTGAATACCCAAAAATTCAATACAAGACTTTTGGTTCCAGGAAACAGCATGGGAAAGAAGAAAGGAAACACCGACCAACTGTAGATACTACCTGTTGACCAAAAATATATGTAATCAAGAGGGATTGCGCTTTATCCGTATGTGTTGAATTATATTCCAATAGAATATTGTCACCCTCTCGTGTACGGGATTTCTCCGATAATCTATTCCTAAGATACAATAGACCAGTCGACAAGCGATGCACTCGAACAAATTATGGCTTTTACGACGCCCCGCCAAAACCTCCAATTTTGTCGCAAAATATTATTTGCCATGAAAAATAGCTCGTGCTAAGAGAAGTAATTGTTGTCTTTTTGAAGAAGAAGGACAAAAGTCTAGAACGAACTGTGTTCTGTATCTATTATTTGTGTTTTACCATTCACAATATATATAGGAGGACTCAAAGGGTTCTTTCATAATGAAAAGGACACAACTTATAAGGAGAAATGGCAAAATCTTGGACTGTAACCGCCAGTGCAATCGATCACTACAACAACCAATCAATCGCTTCAGGTTTTTTTTTATTTTTTATATTTTAATATTTACAATCGATCATCCTGAATGCGATCGATCGCGCCTCAGTTTTGCAAAATCACAATAGATGCGATTGATCAACGGAAGGCCGATCGATCGCGATCTCTTTTGCGATCGATCGTGATCATCCTCACGATCGATCGTCGTTTTATTAAAAATCAAAGGCTCTAGATGCGAGTACTAAGTGCGCCACTAAAGCGCCATAATGCACCCATTCGCCCATGCCACATGGGCATGTGTGTACCATTAGGTACACCAATGAATGTATACACCTTCATTTGGGGAGAGTCTCCACATCCATAAGATATACAAAGAGTAAGAAACTTTCCTCATATATACACTATCACACTCATGTGCGTTTCCTATGTGGGACTAAAGAAATCTCACATCTTAGAGATTTCTTTCTATTTCCCAAATAACTTAGCAAAATGATTACATTTAATGAAAATAAAATTCCTACTATGATTACATTGTATTTCAATCTATCAATAAAATGTGGGCCTAAGATGGAATTCATTTAGTGGGCTTATACTACTAAATTAATTTGGACCCATCTACCCAAACCAAAACCCATCTTTTACATTTGGCCCCATCTACCCAAAATAAAAACCCAACACTACCTTTGGTCTTTTTAAATAGACGCAATTAGTTCATTTGAGTAGTATATATCTTTAAACGTCATCTGCTACTTTATAAGGACAGGAACTGGGGAGTTGATCTGATTGCTGAAGAAGAGAAGCTGGTATCCACAAGTTCCATTTTGTAAGGTTATAGAAAGCTTCTACAGCTGAGTTGAGCTTCTTGTTCAGGGAGAACCTTCCATCTCTTGTTCACTTGTGCCACATTGCAGATCCTATCATCTCCTTCGGTGAGTTCAAGCTCTTAACTTGTAACATTCGTGATAAGTTAATTTCCCTTTGATTACACATGACCCTAAATAATGTCGGCGAACAGAAGTGATTGCTTCCTAGGTCATGGACCAAGCATAGAGGAGTTGTGATTACATTTCTCATCATTTTACCCACTCTCTAGTTCAACAAGGGTGGTGATGGCCACAGAAAGCATGAACTCTAGTTCAACAAGGGTCGTGCCCATTCAAACGACGCCCTCCATCTTTTGGGTGCCTTCATACATCAGAGACTGGAACCCCAAGGCGTAGACTCCCAATGTGATCCTTCATATCAAAGCGACATGCTAATTATGATTCTAACACTATAATCCCGTCAACATCATCACTAGTAATAATCATATCATCGACATAGAAAGAAAGTAGAATACGACCAGCAACAATGCACTTCAGAAAAGGAGCACAATCTTGATCACTAGGGAGAAAGCCAATAAAAATGATAACAACAGAAAACTTCTGTAATAAGCCTTGAGATGCTTGTTTGAGACTATATAAAGCTTTCTTAAGCTTGCTAGCTTCACCAGGCTATGAGAAACACCGAGAGGGGGTACCAGAAAAACTTCTTCTTGAAGATCGCCATTCAAGAAGGTATTTTTAACATCTCTATGAATTATATGTCATTGACGAACAAAGGCAACTGGAATAATATTGTGAACAATAGTCATTTTTGTGACAGGAGCAAAAGTCTCCTCTCATAATCTATACCATACTCTTGAGAAAATCCCTTTGCAACCAGTCTAGCCTTGTATGCTTTAAATAACCCAACAGACTTAGTTTTTATTTCATAAACCAAACACGAACCAACTGAATTCTTACCAGGTAGTAGAGATATTAAATCCCAAGTATCTGTTTTATGCATAGCATAAAGTTTCTTAGCCATTTCCTGTTGCTAAAGAGGATCAAGGACTGCCTTTGTCATGCCCCAATTTGCCCAGACACATTGGAGTGCGGAAGACTTATAAATAAGAGATGCCAAGATCATTGGGGATGCAATGGGGTAACCATGCCATCAATTGCACAATCATTAAAAGACGAGGAATTGATTGTTAATAACCTGAGAATGAACTATCAATTAAATAAAAGTAAACATCGTACCTTTAATAAAATTGATACTAATAAATCTTTGGCACGGAGGCCATTATTTCAAGTTTAAGCAATAACTTAAATGATTAAATCTTCTAACTTCTACTTTGTCATCTTCAAGTCCAGTTAAATTCCAATTTACTCTCTGTCTTCACCTGCATAACAGGATGCATGAGTATTTACTCAGTAGGATGTCAAAACAACCACAGTAGCAAAGTTCTAAATAACCATTGGATACTGTTCTTTGAAACTTTTTGACCATTGGATACTGTTCTTTGGATACTGTTTTTTGACCATTAGTTATTTAGAACTTTGCTACTGTGGTTAGACCAAGATACAATATCCAATGTTCTTTGAAACCCTCCTATGTATCTTGGATACGGGCCCCATCGGTGCTCACAGACAAAATGGGCAGAGACTATCAGACCTTCCGTGATGTCTGACTAGCCTAAAAATGTACGCGTATGCCACTCTTTGGGCGGGAGCCTCGCAAGGTTCCAAAATATTGAAGAACTCGCAAGATTTACATGGCTATGAGGATACTATGAGTCCATTTCTAGGAGAGCCTCATAAGATCTCTCACTGAGAATGATGCAATCACTGTCACGAAAAGCTAGTGGTGCAAAATTCCCTAGAATCTAACTTTCTTACTTCCAATCGAACTGTGGGTAGTAGACAAAGACTGAAGTTCACAACAATACAGATATGCACACATGAGTAAGATTTGTGTAAAAACTCTGGAACAAGATCTACTGGACAATTGACTCCAAGATTTTAGGAACTTATTTTGACAGACAAAACCTTCGAGTTCTAAAGAGAATTAGATCGAAAGACAATAACAGAAAAGTTATGCAGAGACCGAAACGGTCGATTGATACATATGGTTTTGACCCTGATGACTCGGTTGATTCTAAGTGAGTCTTAACTGTGATTTACAATATTCAATAACTTGCTACCAGATACTTTCATATTACTATGATTTACTTTTAGTCATAGTTTAATTACTTTTTGAAGAAAAGAATGTTCAGTACTAAACATAACAGTGATTAAATACTTGTAATTTTTACTGTATATGCCCACGTGAGTCTAAATTCTTATAATTTTTGGATTTTTTAGGATTTTTATGAAATTAGTTATGAATTATTTTATACAGGTTGTTGGCGTAGAATCAGTTCTAACTGAGAGCACTGTTAGGTACTAATACTTCCAAGACAATTCTTAATCTTGGTTCTGAGAGTACCTACAGGGTATTTATACATCAATAAGTACTCTTATGTTAATATAGATCATATTTGTTGTTAGTATGATAGTAGTATTAATACAAACTAGTAGTTTTTATCGCATACATACGAGCATATACTCCTCATGCAACATAGAGCACAACTCTGACAAAATAGACAACTAATCCCATACATGAATAGACTCTACAACAGTAGACTGATGTCTATCCTAAGAGAGTGACCGACTAGTCAGTAAGGGTTCAACTCCATACAGTACCATCAAAATAGGATAAAGTTCTTACCAACCTAATAGATGTGGCATGGAAACGATAACAAGGAATCATTGATGCAATTTCAAGACTTTTCAATCAATATCAACAAGATTGACTTCAATAACACATGAACACAACGTAGAGATTTCATCACATCAATATAATCCAAATGTATAAGATGAATGACATTAAAGCATATGAATCTAGGCATATCTCATCAATACAGATAAGCCTAAATAGATCTATAACGAAAAACCATCCTATATCAACTGTCGACAATTCTTCTCATTGTATATCCTTGCTTCAACATCCAACACTTCCTCGTCGTGTGCTCAGGTCAGCCAGTAGTAACAAGAAATGAGGGTATTGCAAGCGAGAGAGTAGGGACATGAGAGAGAGTGTGTATGTTGAAAAGAAAAAGGGGGTGACTAGCTTCTCTATTTATAGAGGGCGGCCACCTCCAATTGGAGTCCTACTCCAATTGGTAACCCTAATCCTGTTTCTATTTCAAGTCTATCCAAAACTAATAAGTTGGTAAGTACGAAGATTCTCCCTGATTTAAGTCGATCATCATCAGCTTCAGCCAATCAAAAGTCTCCCATGAAATTTGCCCTGGTGCCTACAATCCACAGCTCCTTTTATGTCGGAACAATGTGCCCTCTATTTAAGTCCTATTTATACCCCAGTGGAGTGTCCTTTGGCCCATGCATACCTAGATTTTATACGTAAGTATGTGAATGAGGTGCAAGGTCTTCATAGATGGGAGGATGACCCTAATTCCCATTGGGAACAACCTAACCCTAGGCCCACTGTTCATCAGGCTCCTAGACAAGATTTCATAAGCCAACAATTGCCTTACCAACCAGCCTCTACTCCTCAGTTTGGCCAATCCATTAGACGATCTACATTGGAAGATCAAATGAGTCAAATGAACCAAATGAGCCAAATGCTCCACTCACACTTAACCGAGATTAAAACTGGATAGAAGGAGATGGAAACCAAACATAGAGAGCTGCAAGATGAGCTAAGGACTCACGCCCAGCTTGTCCAATATCATACACAGTCCCTTGCCAATATAGAAATGCAGTTAAAACAACTGGCACAAGCCATGGATATGAACGACATATGCACTTTACCTATCCAACCCCAATATCCGATGGGCCAATTTTTTGACAAAGGGATATGTTTTTCCCCTGACCATGATGTTATAACCCTTCGGAGTGCCCAAAATTTGAAAATGAGGTTGAATGGACTTTACAAAATGATCAAGAAGGAGTGGAAATTAAAGAAAAAGTGAGTGCATCGATAGAACCCAACTTTTAACCTTCTTCTATATCTAAGGAGTCACAGTCTATGACAATATTAATGGAACCTTCTATTCCCGAAGCACCACTCATATAATGTATGTTACATCTGGCTGAAGCACTGTCACAAAAATTGCCAAAATTCGGCGATTATTCGCTTTTATTCGCGATTTACACCTTCAGTAGTTAACCGCCTGATTCGGCTGATTCGCTAAATTTTCCATCATTCGACTGGTTTGGTTCAAACAAATTACATATGTATAACACCTAAAATCCAACTCCTTCCTTCCCTCGACCCTCGGTGCCCTAGCCTCCCGGTAGTCGTTAGGCCCGCCATCCCTCGTCCGGCGGCGCCATCCCTTTTGATCGTGATCAGCCCTCATTGGCGCCGCCATCCCTTGTCCAGTCGTCCGTCGGCTTGGCCAAATTCTCAGCCTTTCCAACACCCTCGTCTCCCCTGCAACGACCTTCTTCATCAAAGGTATGCCCTACTTTTCACCTTTCTCTTGTGTTGGTCTTCTCATAATTGTCTTTCTTTCTTTATTTTTCGATTTTTGGTTTAGCTCGTTGTTACGCATGAAAAATACATACTTTTATATGCCTTTTTATTAGTATGTTACTCATATTTTCTAGTTAAAATAAGGAATAAAATGAGTTTTAATATTTAGTTTAGTAATTAAGAATTGAATAAATAATGCTCTCTAAATAGCTCAAATTTCAATATGTTTATGAATTATTTGGTACGACTAATATGGGACATATTTTATTTTGGGTTCGCGTGCTCGTATTGCAAAACAGCTAAAAGTGAAGACATTAGACGTGTTTTAAAAGTACCAACGTGATCCAAGAGCTGAGATCACGCGCAAAGAATATCTGAATCATTGATGAGTCTCTCAAGAGAAGACGGGCGCTCGAAATTAAAGGATGGACGTTCATATTCAATCCGATGATTGAGATTGTTTCAGTGGGTTTTAATTGAGAGAAAGAAAAAAAATTGAAACGAACCGGCCGGATCAATGAAAAGAAAAAAAATAAAAAGGCAACCCGAGTGGCTCGGGTGTCTAACAGAAGAACAGAGAACAGCCGAGCTCTGTTCGAGCTGTTGACAGAGGAGGCACGATGACGGCAAGCACTGGCAGAGCGCGGCTGAATGACGATCGATCGAGCGCTTTGTAAGAACGGTAGTCAATAGCGTGGAAGTGGAGGTCCTGAGCTCACGACGGAGGTTCTGAGGTCGATAGACGAGAGCACTCGAGATGGGCAGCCATGGGTAACGACGAGGTCGATGTCAACGGCGGACTGAGGGGTCTGGCCATGGATGGCAGCGGGACTGGAACGATCATGGGCTCATGACGGCGATAGCAGACGGTGGCGGTGAGGAACAGGGCGCGATCAAGAGAACAGAAGAAGGAAAGTCTCGATTTGGAAATTCACGTGAAACAAAGCTAATTCCGGAAAAGACGATTTGCAACTCCGTTTCAAAATGGTAAGTGCTCCTATTTCCATTTGAATTGAGATTCAAAGAGGGGTGGATTTTGGCTCAAAGGGGAAAGTTACAATTTTTGGGTGGCTCGGTTCTGTTCGAGAGGATTAAAGATGATATTTTTACTGAAAAATCGGATGGGATTTGCTGCAATTAGAAGGGCAAATTGACTGATTTAGAAGGCACATGCAAAGGAAGGATTTTCTGACGAGATTTAGATTTGGAAGGCTGCTGATTTGGAAGGAAGAGGCTGACTGCAGTCTAAGTATAAAATAGAGCAAGAAACAGAGGGGAGCTGTTCGACAGAGAACAACCAAGAGCAATTTCTTTTGATTTTTTCTAGTTTCAAAATTTTGGTTTTGTTTCTGTTTCATTTTGATTCCGATTGTTGTTTACTTTCAAGAAGAAATCCGCAATGCAATGTTCTGGGAATAGTTGACAGAGATAACAGTCGAGCATTTTTTATTCTTTTGCAGTTGTTTTTTTGCATTATTTAATTTCAGTTCTAGAGTTTTATTTTTTCACTTGTGTAATTTGGTTTCAATTATAATTCCGGAGATTCAAGTGCAACAAGCGACACTTTGTGGCTGATTCAAAAGAAGATTAAAGTTGACATTTTTATTTATTTTTTCAAGTCAAGTAAGTTATTTTTTTTATTCCAATGAGTTTGATTAGGCTGTAGTAGTTGTAGAGAATGCCTGATATGTGAAAGTTGATGTTTTTCTCCTATAATTATGCGATAATGTTTATGCGTTCCTATTGTTAATTGCATAGTTGATTACGAATATAGCATCAATCATATTTTTGCTATGATTTGGAATTACTATTGTCAATGCATGCTTGTTTTAATTGGTTAAATAACAAATCGGATTCTAGTTGTGATTTACTCATAAGTGGATACATCTATTGATTTGAATTGTTAATTTAAACTAGCATTCAGGGCATGAATTTTGTATGAATATTTGTGCGTTAAAGTAAGATCATCTGTAATAACGTGACTAGAATTCTAGATTGTTACGAGTAATTTGGAGAATGATAAATGATTAAAAGTTTAGGGTTCTTTATAATTTACTGCATGCCGATTCGAAAGCCTTAGTATTTTATTAATTTGATAAATTTCAGATTTTTATTTCGTTAATTGATTTTAGTAGTCGTTAGTTAGTTAATCAATTGCTAAATTTCATAATTATTTCAAGAGTTTAGTTAGGATTCGATTAGATTTCCGTCACACAAGTCCATGTGGGTTGCGACTATACTCTAAAAACGATTCGTACCCTTGCGAGTAACATTAAGAGATTAATTAAAACAACAACACTCGCGTCTGATTAACAATGTTCTCATTTTGATGTTACCTTTTGCAGAAGTGGAGGAATTTTACAACCAGTGTGATCCCGGTTAGGGTTTCTTTTTGCATCCATTTTATGCAAGCATGTTCTGCTCTACTATTCTTGTTATGTAGGAGCAGTTTGTTTTGAACCTCACAAGTCTCAGTATTTTCAGTGTAGTAAAGCATAATTTTAAGCTTGACTTCTTCAGTATGCGTAATCTAATTCTTATTCCAAATTCAGGGCTTCTGATTACCCAGTTGAATACAATGGCGCTTGCTATCAGATAAGGTTGCAATATACTCCAGCTGCTCACTTATTTCTTTTTCTAGTGCAATGGACTCTTTGTAGCCTTGCCGGTTACCTGGGATTGCTTAGAGTTCTTATTTACAAGGTATATATTCCTCTGCCGTGAACAAGACGTGCAGCTTAAATTGAGTAAAAATCTCTTTATATGCTAAATTTCCTTGCTTTGGCACGCCGACATTGATGGTAAGACCACTATGTATGTACATGAACAAAAAGCTAGTATTAAAGATTTTTTATGGTGAGCAGCTTTAGTGTATGTATATTTCCCCATTTTGCCATTTTGTTTCTATATCAATTTGTGTTGTCAGGGGAATCCTTGAAGCAAACGGTCTACTGATAGCCGTTTAAACTTTGAATGAAGCTACTTTGTGTTGGTTATGAGTGTGAACATTCACTTCACTCTCTCTTTCTCTTTCATTATCCTCAAAAAATTGTCTTGTATAATGAATTCTTTTTGCAGGCATGATTTTCCCCTCTATAAAACTTCTGGAAAGAGGAATGAGCGGAGTAGAAGATAGGAAACATAGAGAGATCTGTAAGCAAAAATTTAAAAAGAAAAATGTGGAAGATAAGCTAAACCTCTCTGCAATTGACCTAGAAAGAGAGGAGCGTGGGATTTGCATGGAAATAAACAACAAAGTTGTCTTGCCTAGCTACAACCATATGTTGTGTATGAAATGCTATCTGGATTGGTATGTAAAGGTATTTGTAGGTGATATTTAAGGAGGTTGAAACTGAAAGAAGCCATTCATCCTTTCATTGCAAGTAAAGTGGTATTGACATAGAATTAATTATATTTTAGCTTGCCAAATTATCAACGATTTTTTCCGGTCTTATCTAAATTTTGCTGAACCGAACCGAATCAGCTTCTTGCCAAATAGCCACTAAATAATACTTTGTGATAATAGGCTGAAGACATTAAACTTAGCGCTGGGTGGGAGGCAACCCATGTATTCAGGTGTATTCTCTCTTTTTCTTCCTTTCCTTGTTATGTTAGTGTTATATTGTTCACATTGAGGACAATGTTCATAATAGGTTTCGGGGAGGGAATATTGCTTGCATATAAAAAAATCAAAAAATTGAAAAACCATAAAAAAAAATTTGATTAGATTTTAGGTTGTTTTGTTAGTACTTTTTCATAGGTTTTGATAGTTTATCCCGTGATCTTAAGTAATTAATTTACATTGGAAGTGTGAGTAAGTACACTGGAGGATAGAGACACTTAACTGAGCATATCTTTCTGTTATAATCCTCTTGGATCAGGTGCTTGAGTTAATAAAACTCACTCACACATACTAGCACATAAAGTAATACCATCTTGAGATTTATTGAATGCTATTTTTCAGTAGCATGTCTTTAGTCAGAGTCATTGGTTGATATGTGGTTGTCTGTTGAGTTTAAAAGATCATGATAAACCATTTATTTGGCAATGACAAGGGCTTGGGACCGGAAATAGGTTGAGAGTATAATACAGCCTGGACAGAATAAAGATGTGATTGAAAATATATATGCTGAAAAAATGAAAAATGAGAAAATAAAAACAAAATGAAAGAAAGGGGATGCTTGACTATTATAGGATTAACTTAGGCTGATGCTTAGGCCAAAGTGGTCTATACTTAAAACCTAGTGCCCTAACCCAACTAGCTGGGAGTCATTGGCCCGAGTCATTGTTAAACCTAAGCATCTTGAAGTCAGGTCTTACAAAGTCCTATTGAAAAAAAAGTCTATGGCGTATTATCCTCTCAAGTCTAGAATGTTGAACCCAAATGAGGCGTGCATGTATTTGTACTATCATGAACCTTTAGAATGTATTGCAACAATGTTCTACACTTTTACTATCTACATTATCATGCTATATCATATTTGAGCAGAAATTTCCTAAATGAAAGTGTAGAATAAAACCACTTACTTGTGAGCTTCTATATTCCCGTTATGAACCAAGTACGTGTAGTTGATTTTCTTAAGCATTGTGGTTTGCATTGTCGAGATAATAGGTTGTTTGTTTTGCAGTATTTTAATTTTTCTTTGTGTTTGCACTTATGTTAATTAGGTTAATAAGTACATGTTTGTGGGTAGCATGGCTGCAAACTCTCACGAGACACAACTCGTCCTACTAGGGCCAGCTAGAGGTTTAACGGCTTGTTGCATATGCTCAATGCAATCGTGTTCCCTACGAAAGTGGCATTTACTTTTCATTAGTTTCTTTAGTTTATTTTGTTTGATTTTTGCTTTGTTTTGTTTTGTTTTGCTTGACTATTATATTCCAGTTATAGTACCTTACGTTAACGACAAATCAAACAATCATATAGATTATAACTTTATCAAAATATCTCTATTCAATCAAAATAAACAACAAGAACACTTCTTTATTATAACACCCAAAAAATTAGTATGATTACTAAAACTGTTATTTTAGGAAACTGGTCTAAAATAGAAAAGTTTTGTTGCCTGTTTTATTTTTGGTGATATTTTATAATTTGGTGTATATAATTATTATTTTGATGATTATGAATGTGTGGAATTGATAAACCAGATTAGGCAGTATACCAGGGCGCGAGGACTAGCCCTTGCATTAGGTTCAATGTGGCGCTGAGGATAGCCTGGCACGAGGGTCTGTGTGCACTTGACGCCAGGGGTGAGGGCCAAGCACCAAGGTGTGTCTACGAAGTGTTGGGACTTGTTCAAATTATTTTGATGCTGTAAGTTGGACCTTCGTAGCTTGGGAATTTATTTTTGGTAAGTTTTGCGCGCGCACCAGAAGTCAGAGAAACTTTGGTTGTTGGATGTGTTGGGGCACCAGTGCAGTCAGGGTCCCAGAGCCATGTGGGTACATGCCTAGGGGTGTGTGTATGTGTGTGATGAGACGTGATTTAGTTGGTTATGGCAAGGGACCAAATCAAGGAGAAGTGAGAATTTTAAAATTTATTCCAAATCCGGCTTAAATTGGATTATTTTGGGAATTCTTAATTAAGGGAAATTAAGGCAATTAGTGAGATGATTAAGGGATGTCGATTAAGGTGGAATTGGGATAGTAAATCCAATTAATGGCAGGACATGGCAAGAATGGAGATCGTGTCAAAATTTGATTTCAATTAGAGGTGGTTACTCGGTTAATTTTAGAAACTAATTTAATTCACCTAATTCCCTAACAAAAAGGGATTGTAACTGAAATTGGACCGAAGATTGACCTCGTCCCTGGTGTGAATATTTCCCTTTTGAAGACAAGTTGTGCCCCTTGGATTGGATGGCAATCGATTGTGGGAGATTGTAATCCAATTTGGAAATTACCTTAAGTGGTGGTGTAACCAAAATAGGAGATTTGAAACTCCTTAATTGAAGAAAATCCTAAGTGAGTTAGAGCTAATTATGGGAGCACATTTTGGGCAAGTAAAAGGTCTGGTTTTGCTGGACATTCGTGGCCTTTGGAGTAGGGGAGATCAATGGTGGAGATTGAGACTTGTTGGAAAAGGAAACAAACTATTTAAACCTCACAATTAGAGAGCCGGCAATCCTTCGGTGCGACTTCTCTTTTTGGTGAGTGTTTGAGATTGTTCCCTCTTCCTCTCCTCTCTACTCTCTTAAACCAGCAAACGAATTCCCTTTAACCCTTGTGTTGTTTGCGTTGGATCGCCGAAGCAGAAGAGGCATTGCGAGGAGTCCTAGGCGCACAAGGAGAATCAATCGGCTTGTTTTTCTAAGAGGTAGGATGACTTCTTTTTCCCTACAACTTCTGATATTGAATTTTTGTATACCATGACTTGTATGTCACGTGGATTATGAGTAATGGTTTGATCATATTGCTGGTCTTATTGTTATTGTATGGTTCATTTGATGAATCACCAATTGGTAAGTCATTGGAGTAGATAATTATCTCTATATCATTGTTGTATCTTAACCCTTCACAAGCTAGACCATAGGAGACATCCACATCGACTTGGATCCTTGAATGGACAATGCTTCATGATTGTTGTATCTCGTTCTATGTTCTGTCCACAAAAATTGACACTTTTCTTACTCAATTTACTTTGTATCTATGATGATTTGGTTCTATTTTATGTAAGTGATCTTAATATCAAGTCATATGTGAAGTATTGCCTTTGAATTTTGGAATCTCATGAGTCATAACATACTGGTATTTCAAGGAGTCACCTTTATTCATGTTAGTTCGTGGCTAATTGGTCTCGATGTCTGTGAATAGTCATCTCTTTTGGGTAAGATGGTAACCGGCAGGAAAATGCATGTGCAGGCTGATTTGTAGGAAAGAGTACATATAGCAAATTACTTAATTATAGATGCAATTGGGGTTAGTAAAACACTTAAGAAGGTTAGTTATGATGTCAGAGAGTTAGTATTAAGCATTAAAGTAACTATTAGTAGTTAATCAAATCAGATTTGGGGTGTTGCTCTCGGCCAGAATTGGTTCTGCGCCGATGAGATGTAATGAAAAATTAATAACTAATTATAAAAAATTCATAAAAATATGCCGTCAAAATGGTTAGAAACAAGAGAGAGAACTATTTTCTATAAAAATTTCAGAACATGATAAGCACTGTATAGATCGTAGTAATCGTGGGAAGGTGGGTTATTGTGTATACAATAGTACATTGTCTTGAAGGTTTAATGCACTAATATCTATTAGGACTATAAGACCTGATTAATTTAATAATTATTAACCTTATATTGTCCTGTAGAATTGGGTTGTCAGTGATTACTGTAATGGTAATTCAAGAAAAGGTTGACCAAGAGTCAAGTTCTTCCTTGGTGGTGCGGAGCATTATGTGTCTTGAGTCTCATAAATCAGCTTGGTGTCCATGAAGTTCATGGGTGGGGTCTGACTTCTCGAGCCCTACTATCTTGTTTCCTATGACATAATAATCATGGTGTCGTTTGATTCTGGGGATGGTCTTAACTAGGGCTATGCATGATGAAGGTGTTTAACAAGTCATTCCTAATAAGTCTCAATTATGAGTCACCCTGTGATTGGATGTTGAGAATTCTTTGATTACTCCTATGTGAGTCAATCCATATTGAGATATTGTGAAATTTAGTCTACTCCGAGAGTCAATTTTCTAAAAATTATGGTATGGGTCTCCATATGAGAGAACCCTTGTTAATTCTAGATTGATTCGGTTCTATGTAAACTGTTTCTCCACTAAGAGTCTTTGATGAACGCTCTTAGAGCGGAATCATAGTATGCTCATGAGCCATTGCTAGATCTTGCGAGATCTCAGATTATATCATGAACCTCTGTAGTTTAGCCGATGACGGCAACGCGTGCACTTTAGACTGTATTATATTATGAAAGTTCTGCAGTCTCAGCCCATTGTGCCTGTAAGCACCGATGGGGCCAGCATCCCTAGACACATGGCCGGGTTCCTCTATAGAACCTCTAGAATGATATGGTATTTATGTCCATATGGGAAATGGACTGAACAGAGAGCAGAAATTGTTATCTCTGACACTCTGGATGTCACGCCCCGGGCACTGCCCGATCCGAACCGAAAACTGTCCAAGAGTCGAACTGGGACATGGGGGCGACGTTAAGAGATATAGCGGAAGACTTATGCCCCTCTTACAGGCGATCTCACTAATAGAGTTATGCATAAACAGTTTTGACCAAGAGTAAATAAGAGGAATAAATGTAGAGTCTAACTCAAAGTAGATCGACAAGTCATTAAACCCACGAAATACAAATTTGAGTCAATACACTAGCTCAAATCAAAAGGGTCTACAAGTCTCAACATACCAAATATAACAACTCCAAAATATAAACAAATCAAGTCTAAGGTATCCACACCCAATCCCGTCTCTCTACGATCGCTCCTCAAATAGAGGATCATGTCCGTCTGCGTGTCGCACCACGCGGCCCTAAAACAAAACAAAGAAAAAGGGGTGAGTATAAAACTCAGTAATAGTTTTTATATAATTGAGAATAATCAAAAATTAAAAGACATCATAACATAGCTAAAAATCCTTAATCAACATGATTATCCCATTATCTAGTCATGCATGTAATACACATCATCTTGCATAACTATATCACATTCACATGCTATCATATCGCGCATCCATCAGATAATCCTGCATAATAATATCTCATACATTCACCCTACATAACCAAAGTAGCCCAGCTTGGCACATTTATGCTTTCACATCTCAAAATTTTACCCTGCATGTCCAATGTAACCAAAACATGGTACAATCATGCATAACATCACAATAAGCATATATCATCACAACGATGAATGCCTCCACTGATCTATACATGAAATA
Organism: Houttuynia cordata; assembly: GCA_039654745.1. NCBI lineage: Eukaryota > Viridiplantae > Streptophyta > Magnoliopsida > Piperales > Saururaceae > Houttuynia > Houttuynia cordata. Next base: position 44,931,977 of record CM077505.1, on the reverse strand, counting down.
TGCATTTTATTATCTCATAAACCTATGTTTATGCTAGTGTTTGATTAGAATTATTGCTACTTTAATATAGTTTTTTGTTTTTGTAAGAAACAAAAGTAAGATGCAAAAATGGGGTGAAACATGACTCTAATGATTGAATATTAATTACTTCGATTATATATCTATAATGGGACTTATTTAAGCTTCATGTTAAAGCTTACGAAGTCATCTTTCTAACGCCACTGACCGTTCACAATTCGGAGTTCTGAGCAAAAAGTTATGATGATTTGAAATATAGCACGCGAAAGAGACATGATTAAAGAGAATGACCGTCAGGATGAGATTGGATGGATGGGATTAATACAATGGGTTTTTGTTTAATAAAGAAAAAAAGAGAGAAATATGAACTCAGTTCTGGTTCGGTTCAAGAAAAAGAAAGAAAATAGAACGACCCGAGCCGAAGCTCGGGCCGTCTAGAATAGAGTAGCACTCGAGCTCTACTCGAGCGCCGGCGTGGGCTGAGCTCCGGCGGAGAGGCTGGCGACGGTGAAGGCGGCGAGGACGGCCATGAGTTGATGACGGCGACGACAGAAAAGAACAGCAACCGTGTTTCATCGAAATAAATTGGTTGCATCATTTTCTTTCATCTTAATCTCAACTTTTACCTTAATTGGTGTATGAATCTTATTATACAATCATTGCTAATTTATTGACGTTGATTCTATGTGCTCGAGAGAGGCTAGAGTGAATTCTTGTTAATTTCAATCCGAGGAATACTTCCGTGTCCGAGAGGAACGTAAGTAGACTAAGGTGTTATAAAAGAATAAGATTTCATTGATTTATACTTGAGAGAGATAGATCACAGTTCTATATTTTAATTGCTTATGTGTTACATCCGAGAGGAGAGCACTACATTTTGAATTGACAAGTATATGTCCGAGAGAAATATGCTAGCCAATTAAGAATTTATTCAAAAGAGAGAGACGATAAGCTGGTTTATTGTGTGGTGGATTAGAAGCCTTGGTACTTCTCTATATTAGTTAAATTAATTTTAAGTAGTTAAAATTTATTGCTTGCTTAGATTAAATCAAACTACAACTTTTCTTTGACTTGAATTTGGTAAATCATTCATCCGTCCCTGAGGTTCAACAACCCTTTAATACTCACTATAGTATAATTGCCTTATGCACTTGCAAGGGTATTATATTTAAAGGATCAAGTTTTTTGCGCCGTTGCCGGGGACGGCACAATAGTTTACTGAATTCTTAGCATAGTTAGTTTTAGAGTAGTCCAGTTAAAGTTAGATTTTTTTTCAGTAGTTTATTTACATTCTTCTTCTGTTGCAGGATTAAGGGAGGACGTTGATTCACGTCATCGTTGGAAGGGCTATCCCTTCCCACTGTTTGCACTCTCTTACTCTCGTTTAGATAAATTTGGGTGCTTAGTATTTTCTATTTTCTTTGTGGGATTGTATGACGTGCTAGTTATCGCTATTAGGATTGCTAGTTGTCGCTATCTAGGTTTGATGCTTGCTAGTTGTCGCTATTAGGATTGCTATAGGTTTTGTTGCTTTATATTGTGTATGCATGGTTGTCATTCCCTGAACCCCAACCTGGCCTTTTATCCTGATCCTGAGCGACTGTCTAGAGCCTTTAGAACTCACAGCAACCCAATCTTTGAAACTCATCCTATGGCAGACAACATGAGCCTTGGGGGTGGGAATGGCCTAAACCAGAATCCAGTAGTGCCTCATGCCAGTACCCGATAGGATTATTACAGGCCTACCACCTACACCTCCCCCTCCTGCATAATCTTACCAGAAAATGTGGCTAATTTTGAAATTAAGCCCAACATCATCCAGATGCTGCCCACATACCATGGCCAACTAAATGAGAACCCCTATAGGCATCTCCAAAATTTCCTAGAGGTTAACACAACCTTTAAACTTACACTGTCTTATGACCAGCTGCGCCTTAGGTTGTTCCCCTTCACCTTAAAAGATAGGGCCAAGGAATGGCTATACTCCCTTGAGCATAACTCCATTTCCACTTAGGAGGAACTTCAGGCCGAATTCCTCAAGAAATACTTTCCTGTGGGGCGAACCAATAAGATCCGCCATGAAATCATCACCTTTACCCAGTTACCTAATGAACAATTCCATGAAAGCTGGGAGAGGATGAAAGCCTTACTTCGGTCCTGCCCCCACCATGATGTGCCCAAGTGGCAATTAGTACAGAGATTTCATGAGGATGTGTGCGATCAGCACAAAACCCTAATAGATGCCTCCTGTGGAGGCACATTCATGAAGAAAACCCCGGATGATGCTTGGAATCTAGTAGAGGACCTGAGCGAAAACTCTTGACACAGTGCCACCCTCGATAGATCTGAAGGCCATATGCCTGGTAGGAATGCCTCAAGGGGAGGCATGTACGATGTTAAAGCTACCACGAACCTAGAACACCAAGTGGCATCTCTGACAGAGAGGTTTGACAGGTTTTTCTCTCAGACTCCACCTTATACCCCAACCTTTCATGATGCTTGCACCATTTTTGCCAGCCCTATGCACACCATAGTTGACTGCCCCTCTGCCTCCCAATATCCAGACCTTGTACAGGAGCATGCTAACTTTGCACAAGGATACCCTAGAGCCAATAACCCTATTCAAATACCTACAACCCGAGGTGGCAAAATCATCCAAATTTCGCCTGGAGACAACCTAATCAAGGGCCCAATTTTAATCAGGCCTCAGCTGGCCCAATCCATGAATCGCAGGGAAGCAGGTACCCTGCCAAGCCAACCACAGCAGAACCCTAGAGGACACTTTGCCGTCGAAGGTTCCCATTGTCCAAATGAGCAGGTACATGCCATCACTACCTTAAGGAATGGTAAGCAAGTTGATAATCAGGTTAGGAACCGATACATGGGTATTGTGAGTGAAACAACTTCCCCAGATAAAGCTACAAAACCCACTCCTACCACACCTATCTCGGTTAGTCGCCCACCACAGAAGGATGTCCCAGCTGAGCTCACCAATGAAAAATCCTATATCCCTCGGGCTCCTTTTCCTCAATGCCTCAACCAACCCTCCCCATTTAGTAAGTCCCACCAACGAATGAAGGAAATGTTAGAGGTGTTTAAGCAGGTTAAGATCAACCTTCCTTTCTTAGATGCCATCAAACAAGTGCCTGCGTATGCCAAGTTCCTGAAAGACTTGTGTACCCAAAAGAGGAAAACGAAATCTCATGTCACCCAAAAGGTCTTTTTAACTAACCAAATAAGCTCCTTACTAACCAGTGATATGCCACCTAAATTTAAAGACTCAGGTGTCCCTGTTATATCCATTGTTATCGGTGACCATACCATTAGCCGAGCTCTCATGGATTTAGCGGCCAGTGTCAACCTCCTCCCTTACTCAGTGTATGAACAACTTGGCCTAGGAGAGTTGTAGCCCACCTCAGTCACTCTTCAATTAGCAGACCTAGAGGTGTTATAGAAGATGTTCTCGTTGGAGTTGACCGGTTCTACTTTTCTATTGATTTTGTCGTCTTAGACATGGAATCATTTGCCAACTCCAAATCCCAGATTCCTATTATCCTTGGCCGCCCTTTCCAAGCCACAGCCGATGCCACCATTAATTGTAGGTCAGGGCTCATGAATGTCTATTTTGGGAACATGAAAGTTAAGTTAAACATCTTTAGTGCTTTCCAAGAACCCTCGAGTGAAGCTGAGTGCCTTATGGTTGACGACCTAGATGACCAAGTCCATGAGTATCTTTCCTTTACTGTGCTTAAGGATGCCCTCGAGCACACCCTTTTTTATGACTGGATCGATATATATGAGGGCACACCTGACCTTGAGGAGGTCCATCACCATTTAGTGGCTGCCCTACACCCTGGACATACTCCATGGTGACCCCACCCTGACCCTCATCCTGTGTCCACCGCCCCACCACTTAAACCCTCCATAGAATCCCCACCCACACTTGAACTAAAAACCCTTCCTAGCTCCCTCAAATACGTCTTCCTAGGACCCAACAACACTCTTCTTCTGATTATCTCATCTAGCCTATCTACTGACCAAGAAGCCCAGTTGTTGGATATCCTTACCGCACATCGGAGAGCTATAGGATGGATAGTGGCCGACCTTCGGGGTATAGACCCTTCTGTGTGTATGCATCGAATAAACCTTGAGGACCAGGCCAAACCTTCTAGGGAGGGGCAGAGACGGTTGAACCCTCACATGAGAGAGGTGGTGATGAAAGAGATAGTGAAACTTCTAGGTGCAGGTATCATATACCCTATCTCTGACAGCGAGTGGGTGAGTCCTATCCAAGTTGTACCTAAAAAGTGAGGCTTAATGGTGAAACCAAACGCTGATGGTGAGCTAGTGCCTATGAGAGAGACCATGGGATGGCTGATGTGCATTGACTATAGGAAGCTGAACTCTAACACCCGTAAAGACCATTTTCCTCTCCCATTCATTGACCAAATCCTAGAGAAATTAGCGGGCCAAGAGTTTTATTACTTTTTAGATAGGTACTCCGGTTATAATCAAGTGCCAATTTTTCCAGGGGATCAGGAAAAGACGACTTTCACATGTCCCTTCGGTGCATTCGCATATCGAAGAATGCCTTTTGGTCTTTGTAATGCCCTTGCTACATTTCAGCGATGCATGATGTCCATCTTTTCCGACATGATTGATAAATTTTTAGAAGTTTTCATGGACGATTTTTCGGTGTTTGGCACTTGTTTTGATGAATGCTTGCACAACCTTGCTTTGGTTTTAAAACGCTGTGAGGAAACAAATTTAGTCTTAAATTGGGAAAAGAGCCATTTCATGGTTCAACAGGGGATTGTGCTTGGACATGTTATATCAAAAAGGGGTATAGAGGTTGTCAAGGCCAAGGTCGACCAGATTGCTAATTTACCACCACCTACATCAGTAAGCAAATACGGTCATTTCATGGCCATGCAGGGTTCAATTGCCTATTTATCAAAGATTTTAGCAAGATATCACGTCCACTATGTCACCTTTTAGGTCATGACGTACTATTCGAATTTGATGAGTCGTGCAAAGAAGCTTTTACAAAGCTCAAAACCCTCCTCTCTAGCTCCCCTATCATTAAGCCTCCTGACTATACACTGCCTTTTAAGATAATGTGTGATGCATCGAATTTTACAATAGAGGCAGTGTTAGGCCAACGCATAAACAAATTCCTCATGTTATCTATTATGCGAACAAGACACTCAATGATGCACATTTGAATTATACCACCACTGAAAAAGAGTTGCTTGCTGTTGTGTTTGCATTAGATAAGTTCAGGTCATATCTCTTGGGGAGTAAGATCATTATTTTCTCTGATCATGCAGCCTTGCGGTACTTTCTTTCTAAGAAGGATGTTAAGATGAGGCTGATTCATTGGATTTTATTCCTGCAAGAATTTGACTTTGAAATTAAAGATAAAAGGGGTTCTGAGAATGTCGTGACTGATCATCTATCTAGAATTCCTACTCCTGATATGCATAACTATGACCATCTAAGGGATTTATTCCCTGATGAGAAGCTCTTTGTTGTCTTCACTACATCTCCACCTTGGTTTGCACATATTGTGAATTATCTTGCTGTGGGTCAAATCCCAACCTTTTGGTCTAAACATGATAATGCCTTATTTTTCTCTCGAGTCAAATATTACTATTAGGATGACCCTGACCTGTTTAAGGTATGTGCTGACCAAGTCATAAGACGATGTGTCTCTAAGAGTGAGTTTCATAGCATCCTATCTTTTTGTCACTGTCATGCATGTGCTGGACACTTCGATGGAAAGAAAACTGCGGCCAAAGTACTTCAAAGTGGTTTTTATTCGCCAACTCTATTTAAAGACGCTCATGGTTATTGTCAATCTTGTGATATGTGTCAAAAATTGAAAGCCTTGTGATCTATACATGAAATATGCATTTTATTATCTCCTAAACTTATATTTATGCTAGTGTTTGATTCAAATTATTACTACTTTAATATAGTTTTTGGTTTTTGTAGGAAACAAGAGCAAGATGCAGAAATGGGATGAAACACGACTCTAATGATTGAATATTAATTACTTATATTGCGTATCTCTGATTAGACTGATTTATGCTTCATGTTAAAGTACACAAAGTCAGCTTTCCAACGCCACTGACTGTGCGCAATTCGGAGTTCTGAGCAAAAAGTTATGATTATTTGAAATATAGCATGCGAAAGAGACATGATTAAAGAGAAGAACTGTCAAGATGAGATTGGATGGATGAGATCAGTACAACGGGTTTTTCTTTAATAAAGAAAAAAAAGAAAGGAAATATTAACCAGTTCTGTTCCTGTCCGGTTCAGTTAAAAGAAAAAAAAAGCTCGGGCCTTTCGCCCAGAAAAAGAATAGAGGCATCTGCTCGAGCGCCGATGAAGAGCATCGGTGAGGCTGAGCAGTGCCCGGTGAACGGCGATGACGGTGGCGATGACGGCGAGGCTCGACGAGCGAAAAAACTGGCGTGCTATAAAAACAAAGGATAACTGGCCGGAAAAAGAGAACTTTAACAGAGAAAAAACAGAGAACGTCCAGCAGAAAAACAGAGGTTTTCCACTGCTGTTCCACCGGATTCCGGCGTGGCTTTGGCCCGAAGATGTGAAGAGGGAGAAGGAGACCGGAGGAGGGAAGAAAGAGCACGGTTTTGGCCGAAAAAGACTGGATTTTTGACTTGCTACAGTAACCGGCTGTGCGAGGAAGACGATGAACAGTGCCCCCTGTACGATGAACAATGTTTGCTATAGTGGTGAACAGTGATTTTCCGGTGAATAGTGCACAATGACTCCGTCCATAAGTGGTTGTATCATTTTCTTTCATCTTAATTTTACCTTGATTGGTGCATGAATTTTATTATAGAATCACTATTAATTTATTGAGGTTTATTCTATGTGCTCGAGAGAGGCTAGAGTGAATTCTTGTGAGTTTCAATCCGAGGAATATTTGCGTGTCCGAGAGGAACGTACGTAGACAAAAGTGTTGTAAAGGAATAAGTTTTCATTGGTTTATGCTCAAGAGAGATAGATCACAATTCCATGTTTCAATCGCTTATGTGTTACGTCCGAGAGGAGAGCATTACATTTTGAATTGACAAGTATACGTCTGAGAGGAATATACTAGCTAATTAGGAATTTATTCAATACCCGTAAGGACCATTTCCCGCTCCCATTCATTGACCAAATCCTTGAAAAATTAGCGGCCTAAGAGTTTTATTGCTTTTTAGATGGGTACTTCGGCTATAATCAAGTGCCAGTTTTTCCAGGGGATCAGGAAAAGACGACTTTTACATGTCCCTTCGGTACATTCGCGTATTGAAGAATGCCTTTTGGTCTTTGTAATGCCCTTGCTACATTTCAGCGATGCATGATGTCCATCTTTTTCGACATGATTGATAAATTTTTGGAAGTTTTCATGGACGATTTTGATGAATGCTTGTTTTGATGAATGCTTGCACAACCTTGCTTTGGTTTCTGTGAGGAAACAAATTTACTGTTAGGTTGGGAAAAAAACCATTTGATGGTTGATCGTTTAAATATAAAACCCTTGCAAGTGCACAAGGCAATTGTACTACAGTGAGTATTAAAGGGTTGTCGAACCTCAGGGACGGACTAATATTTTACCAAATTCGAATGAAAGCAAATTCTGTTTTAATTAATCTAGAGAAAGCAATAAAATTTAACTACTTTAAATCGGATTTTAACTAATATGGAGAAGGTACCAAAGCAAAGAATCCACCACTAGACATGCAATTACTACTCTCAATTATTATTATGTTCAAATTGACATGATAAGGTAATTTGTGTTCATGGTCAGACACACAAATTACAGTGAATTCACTCACGTTCTTGGTCGGACACGAGAGTTCATCCACTAAAAATTAATGTAGATAATTCTATCCTTGGTCGGGCATAGAATTATCATTTGGGCTAATGATCCTATCCTTGGTCGGGCATAGAATTAACACCAGCCTACTTTTAGCTAAGCATAGGAATTAAAAAGATCTAATTTCATGCATATCAATCAAGTCTATGGTCAAGCACTCAAAAGAAACTCATGAAATAGCATTAAGCAAAATCATATCAATTGTATTAAATAAAACAATCAAGAGTAATAACACAAATCTAGGGCTTCATCTACGCCTTGGACGCGAATTTAGCCGGCCATCGGACAAGGAGAACGCTGTTGATTCGTTGGTGTCATTGTGCACTATTCACCAAAAAATCACTATTCACTATTCACGGGTACTGTTCATGCACTGTTCATCGTCTTCCTCGCGCAGCCGTTACTGTAGCAGTTCAAGAACAGCCAAAACTCGCAGCTTTCTTCCCTCCTCCGGCCTTGTCTTCCTCGCCTCTGGTCGCTCCTCCTCCCTCTCTCTCTCTTCCGGCCGAACCCCGCCGGAAAGCTCTGTTTTCCGGCGGCTTTTCCTCTCTTCCAAACTCTGAAATTTCTCTCTGTAAAGCTCTATTTCTCCCCTCAAACCAGTCCAGTTCCTCCTCTATTTATAGGCTTCGATTTTAAGAGTCCTCATCGCATCAATTTCGGATTTGGATGAACTCGAATCCATCGCGAATCAAACACGACTCTGTTTCAAACAGAGTCCCGATTGATCTCGGCTTCACTGTTTCTTTTCAATTTCCGGCACAATTCTCCTCTGAGCTCCGCCTGCTCGATCGACACCCAGCTCCGCCGTCCAATGCTCTATCACTCTGCCACACCGGCCCACCGTCGTCTTCACCAGCTCCGGTCGATTCCGCCGCCGTCACAAACAGAGCTCAGTTGTTTTTTTCTCTGTTTTGTCAAGTTCTGCCGCCGCCGTGCCTCGCCGTCTCGCCTTCCGCTGTCAAAATCGCCGCCGCGTCGAAACCCGCCGCCGCCTCCTCAGCCTCGCCGGGCCTTCTTCACCTTCGCCGGCGTTCGAGCAGAGCTCGAACGCTCTGCTTCTGGACGAACGGCCCGAGCTTTGGCTCGGGCCGGTTTTGTTTTTATTTTTATTTTTTCTTTTTCTTTGAACCGGACCGGTTTAATCCTTTCTCTTCTTTTTTTTTCTTTTAATCAAATAAAACCCGTCGTATCGATCTCATCCATCCAATCTCATCTTGACGGTTCTTCTATTTAATCGTGTCTCTTTCGCGTGCGATATTTCAAATGATCATAACTTTTTGCTCAGAACTCCGAATTGCGAACAGTCAGTGGCGTTGGAAAGCTGACTTCGTGTACTTTAACATCAAGCTTAAATCAGTCCCATCAGAGATATGCAATCGAAGTTATGAATATTCAATCATTAGAATCACGTTTTATCCCATTTCTGCGTTTTACTCTTGTTTCCTACAAAAACCAAAAACTATATTAAAGTAGCAATAATTCTAAACAAACACTAGCATAAATATAAGTTTAGGAGATAATAAAATGCATATTTCATGTATAGATCAATGGTTCAACAGGAGATTGTGCTTGGACATGTTATATCAAAAAGGGTATAGAGGTTGACAAGGCCAAGGTTGACCTGATTGCTAATTTACCACCACCTACATCAGTTAAGCAAATACGCTCCTTCCTTGGCCATGCAGGGTTTTATCGTCGATTTATCAAAGATTTTAGCAAGGTATCACATCCACTATGTCACCTTCTAGGTCAAGACATGCCATTTGACTTTGATGAGTCGTGCAAAGATGTTTTTACAAAGCTCAAAACCTTCCTCTCTAGCTCCCCTATCATTAAGCCACCTGACTATACACTGCCCTTCGAGATAATGTGTGATGCATCAAATTTTGTAATAGGGCAGTGTTAGGCCAACGCATAAACAAAATTCCTCATGTTATCTATTATGCGAACAAGACACTCAATGATGCACAATTGAATTATACCACTGCAGAAAAAGAGTTGCTTACTGTTGTGTTTACATTAGATAAGTTCAGGTCATATCTCTTGGGGAGTAAGATCATTATTTTCTCTGATCATGCAGCCTTGTGGTACCTTCTTTCTAAGAAGGATGCCAAGCCGAGGCTGATTCGTTAGATTTTACTCTTGCAAGAATTTGACTTTAAAATTAAAGATAAAAAGGGTTCTGAGAATGTCGTGGCTGATCATCTATCTAGAATTCTTACTCCTGATATGCATAACCATGACCATCTAAGGGAATCATTCCCTGATGAGAAGCTCTTTGCTTTCTCCAATACATCCTCACCTTGGTTTGCACATATTGTGAATTATCTTGCTGTGGGTCAAATCCCTACCTTTTGGCCTAAACATCATAGAGACTTATTTTTCTCTCGAGTCAAACATTACTATTGGGACAACCCTGACCTCTTTAAGATATGTGCTGACCAAGTCATAAGACGATGTATCCATGAGAGTGAGTTTCATAACATCCTATCTTTTTGTCACTCTCATGCCTGTGGTGGACATTTCGGTGGAAAGAAAACTGCGGCCAAAGTACTTCAAAGTGGTTTTTATTTGCCAACACTATTTAAAGACGCCCATGCTTATTGTCAATCTTGTGATTGGTGTCAAAAATTGGGAGCCTTGGCTAAAAGGAATATGATGCCCCTATAACCTATTTTGATTGTTGATTTATTTGATGTTTGGGGTATTGATTTTATGGGACGTTTTCCACTATCTTTTGGTCATACATATATTCTTGTTGCTGTTGATTATGTGTCTACGTGGATTGAAGCTGTTGCCACTAGGACCAATGACCAAAAAGTTGTGCTGGACTTTCAAAAATCTAACATTTTTAGCAGGTTTGGAACTCTTCGTGCTATCTTTAGTGACGGAGGTTCTCATTTTTGTAACAGGTCTTTTGAAGCTCTTCTCAAGAAATATTCTGTCACCCACAAAATTGCCACACTATATCATCCTCAGACGAGTGGCCAAGTAGAGGTTTCAAATCGCCAAATCAAGCACATTCTTGAGAAGACGGTTAGGCCCGATAGAAAGGATTGGTCCTTGAGATTGAATGATGCGTTATGGGCCTACCGGACAGCTTTCAAGATACCTATTGGCATGTCTCCTTATAAATTGGTATATGGCAAAGCTTGCCATTTACCTGTTGAGTTAGAACACCGGGCTTATTGGGCTATTAAAGCCTACAACTTCTATATGGATAAAGCCAGTGAGCAGCGAAAACTCTAACTGAGTGAGTTAGAGGAGATGCGCTTTGATGAATATGAGAATGCCAAACTCTACAAGATGAGGACCAAGGTTGTACACGACAAGATGATTTCCAGGTAATCTTTTTAGCCTGATCAAAAAGTCTTACTCTATAATTTGCGGCTACACTTATTTCCTGGGAAACTTCGTCCTCAGTGGTATGGCCCTTACATTGTGAAACAAATCTACTCCCATGGAGCAGATGAGATTTATAATCCAAAGGATGGGACTACATTCAAAGTCAATGGCCACCGATTGAAACCATATCTCGAGGCTGTTACAGATATTGATGTGATGATTGTTTACTTGGATGAACCGACAATTACAGAATGATTGTGGCTACGTCTGGCTGAAGACATTAAACTTAGCGCTTGGTGGGAAGCAACCCATGCATTCAGGTGTATTGTCTCCTTTTTCATTTCTTTTCCTTATTATATGATCATTGTCATTTTATATTTTATTCACATTGAGGACAATGTTCATAATTGGTTTGGAGGAGGGAATAGTGCTTTCATAAATTGAAAAAAAAATAAAAAAAATAAAAATCAAAAATATAAAAAAATGAGAAAACCATAATAATTTGATTAGTTTTTAGTTGTTTGTTAGTATTTTTCATAGGTTTTGATAGTTTATCCCATAATAATGTATGTTACAATTCTTAAGAGATTAATTTACATTGGACGTGTGAGTAAGTATACTGGAGGATAGATACACTTAACTGAGCATACCTTTATATTCAGTCCTCTTGGAATAAGTGCTTGAACTAAGGGGCCGTTTGGGGCGTGATTATTGCAAAATATCCAGACTGGATATTGGATATATACTGTAGCATCCATGTGGATTTTTACATCCAGCTGAAACACCTCCTGAGGTGTTTCAGCTGGATATATAAAATATCCAGTTGCTACAGTGTAGCAAAACATCCCATCTGGATGTTTTGCTTTTAATCACGCCCCAAACGGCCCCTAAGAAAACTCACTCACACACACTAGTACATAAAGTAATGCCATATAGAGATTTGTTAAATACTAATCTATAGTGGGATCTCTTTAGTCATAGTCATTGGATGATGTGTAGTTATCTATTGAGCTTAAAAGATCATGATAAACCATTTACTTGGCTATGGCAAGAGATTGGAACCGGAAATAGGTTGAGAGTATAATACAGCCTGGACAGAATTCGGAGTTCTGAGCAAAAAGTTATGATGATTTGAAATATAGCACGCGAAAGAGACACGATTAAAGAGAAGAACCATCAAGATAGGATCAATACAACGGGTTTTTGTTTAATAAAGAAAAAAGGAAAGGAAATATGAACCGGTTTCGTTCCGGTCCGTTTCAGTTTAAAGAAAAAAAAGAAACCCGGCCCTAGCCAAAGCTCGGGCCTTTCGTACAAAAAAAGAACAGAGGCGTCTGCTCGAGTGTCGGTGAAGAGCACCGGCGAGGCTGAGCAGTTCCCGGTGAACGGCGACGATGGTGAGGATCGCGACAGAGCCCGACGGCGAAGCCCAACGGAGGACTGGACTGATGGCAATGACGGCGAGGCTCGACGAGCGGAAAAACCGGCGTGCACAATCGGGAAAGAAAACAGTCCGTTTTGATTTGGAAAGTGCCGGATTTGGAATAGGATTCGATTTCAATTTGGAATAGGAATTGATTGTGAGAATTGAGGTTGGAATCGCCTATAAAAACAAAGGATAACCGGAAGGAAAGAGAAAGCTTTGACAGAGAAAAAATAGAGAACGTCCGGCGGAAAAATAGAGGTTTTCCGCTGCTGTTCCGCCAGATTCCGGCGTGGCTTTGGCCCGAAGAAGTGAAGAGGGAGAAGGAGGCTAAAGGAGGGAAGAAAGAGCGCGATTATGGCCGGAAAAGACTGGATTTTTGATTTGCTACAGAAACTGACTGCGCGAGGAAGATGATGAACAGTGTTTGCTACAGTGGTGAACAGTGATTTTCTGGTGAATAGTGTACAATGACTCCGTCAAATCAACAGCGTTCTCCTTGTCCGATGGCCAGCTAAATTCGCGTCCAAGGCGCAGATGAAACCCGAGTAAATTTGTTGTATCGTTTTCTTTCATCTAATTTTACCTTGATTGGTATATGAATCTTATTATAGAATCACCGTTAATTTATTGAGGTTTATTCTATGTGCTCGAGAGAGGCTAGAGTGACTTCTTGTGAGTTTCAATCCGAGGAATATTTGCGTGTCCGAGAGGAACGTACGTAGACAAAAGTGTTATAAAGGAATAAGATTTCATTGGTTTATGCTCGAGAGAGATAGATCACAATTCAATGTTTTAAACGCTTATGTGTTACGTCCGAGAGGAGAGCATTACATTTTGAATTGACAAGTATATGTCTGAGAGGAATATACTAGCCAATTAGGAATTTATTCAAAAGAGAGAGACGATAAGCTGGTTTATTGTGTGGTGGATTCGAATCCTTGGTATCATCTCCGTATTAGTTAAAATCCATTTTAAAGTAGTTAAATTTTATTGCTTTCTCTAGACTAATTAAAACTGTCACTTTCTTTCGATTGAATTTGGTAAAATATTAGTCCATCCCTGAGGTTCGACAACCCTTTTATACTCATTGTAGTACAATTGCCTTGTGCACTTGTAAGGGTTTAATTTTGAACGATCACCTTGTCTAAAAGGAATATGATGCCCCTACAACCTATTTTGATTGTTGATTTATTTGATGTTTGGGGTATTGATTTTATGGGACTTTTTGCACCATCTTTTGGTCGTACATATATTCTTGTTACTATTGATTATGTGTCTAAGAGGATTGAAGATTTTGCCACTAGGACCAATGACTAAAAAGTTGTGCTGGACTTTCTGAAATCTAACATTTTTAGTAGGTTTGGAACTTCTCGAGCTATTATTAGTGATGGTGGTTCTCATTTTTGTAACAGGTCTTTTAAGGTTCTTCTTAAGAAATATTCTGTCACCCACAAGGTTGACACACCATACCATCCTCAGACAAGTGGTCAAGTGGAGGTTTCAAATTGCCAAATCAAGCAGACGGTTTGCCCCGATAGAAAGGATTGGTCCTTGAGATTGAATGATGCGTTATGGGCCTACCGGACAGCTTTCAAGATACCTATTGGCATGTCTCCTTATAAATTGGTATATGGCAAAGCTTGCCATTTACCTGTTGAGTTAGAACACCGGGCTTATTGGGCTATTAAAGCCTACAACTTCTATATGGATAAAGCCAGTGAGCAGCGAAAACTCTAACTGAGTGAGTTAGAGGAGATGCGCTTTGATGAATATGAGAATGCCAAACTCTACAAGATGAGGACCAAGGTTGTACACGACAAGATGATCTTCAGAAAGTCCTTTCAGCTTGATCAGAAAGTGTTACTCTACAATTCTAGGCTTCACATATTTCCTTTGAAGCTCCGATCGCGGTGGTCTGGGCCTTTTATTGTCAAAGAAGTATTTTCACATGGTGCTATTGAGATCCAAAATCCAAAAGATGGGAGTACATTCAAAGTTAATGGCCACCGTCTAAAACCCTATCTCGAGACTATTGGTGACTTGGATGATGGGCTGGTGTATTTAATTGATCCGATAATTATAGAATGATTGTAGCTACGTCTGGCTAAAGATGTTAAACTTAGCGCTTGGTGGGAGGCAACCTACGTATTCAGGTGTATTCTCTCCGTTTTTCCTTTTCTTTGCTATATAATCATTGTCATTTTATATTTTACTTACATTGAGGACAATGTTCATAATAGGTTTGGGGGAGAGAATATTGCTTGCATATAAAAAATATTAGAAAAATTAAAAAATTGAAAAATCATAAAAATTGAATTAGTTTTTAAGTTGTTTGTTAGTATTTTTGTTAGGTTTTGATAGTTTATCCCGTAATAATGCATGTTATAATTCTTAGGAGATTAATTGACATTGGAAGTGTGAGTAAGTGTACTGGAGGATAGATACACTTAATTGAGCATATCTTTCTGTTACAGTCCTCTTGGAACAGGTGCTTGAGCTAAGAAAATTCACTCACACACATTAGTACATAAAGTAATACTATCAAGAGATTTATTGAATGCTAATTTACATTGGGATGTATTTAATCAGAGTCATTGGATGATGTGTGGTTATCTATTGAACTTAATAGATTATGATAGTCCATTTACTTGGCTATGGCAAGGGATTGGAACTGGAAATAGGTTGAGAGTATAATACAGCCTGGACAGAATAAACATGTGCTGAAAAAAAAATGAATGTTGGAAAAAAATGCGAAAATGAAAATGAGAAAAACAAAATGAAAGAAAGGGGCTGCTTGACTTTATAGGATTAACTTAGGCTGATGCTCGGGCCTGAAGCGGTCTCTTAAAACCTAATGCCCTAAGTGGCCTGAGTCATTGCTAAACCAAAGCATCTTGAAGTCAGGCCTTACAGAGTCCTATGAAAAAAAAATTTATGATGTATTATCCTCTCAAATCTAGAATGTTGTACCCTAAGGAGGCGCGCAGATCTGTGCTATCATGAACCTAAAGATTACGATAACTATGTAGATTATGATGTTCTTTGGTTAATGGGTAACACTGGATCTGTATAAAATAGAAATTTAGAATGTATTGCTACAATGTTCTACACTTTTACTATCTATATTATCATGCTATATTATATTGAGCAGAAATTTCCAAGATGAAAGTGTGGAATAAAACCACTTACTTGAGGGCTTCTATATTCCTGTTGATTATGAACCAAGTACATGTGGTTTATTTTCTTAAGCATTGTAGTTTACATTTATCGGGATAATAGATTTGCTTGTTTTGCAAAGTTTTATTTTGTTTTACTTCTTCACTTAGGTTAATTAGTTTCATAAATACATGTTTCTGGGTAGCACGGCTGCAAACCCTCACGAGACACAACTCGTCCTACTAGGGCTACCTAGAGGTTTAACGGCTTGTTGCATACGCTCAATGCAATCATGTTCCCTACGAAAGTGGTGTTTACTTTTATAAATTAGTTCTTTTAATTTGTTTGTTTGATTTTATTTTCCTTTGTTTTGCTAGGGACTAGCAAAATATAGGTTTGGGGGCGTGATCTATACATGAAATATGATTTTATTAACTCATAAACTTATGTTTATGCTAGTGTTTAATTAGAATTATTGCTACTTTAATATAGTTTTTGGATTTTGTAGGAAACAAAAGTAAGATGCAAAAATGGGGTGAAATGTGACTCTAATTATTGAATATTTATTACTTCAATTGTATATCTATTCACGAAGTCAGCTTTCCAACGCCACTGACCGTTTGGAATTCGGAGTTCTGAGCAAAAAGTTATGATCATTTGAAATATAGCACACGAAAGAGACATGATTAAAGAGAATGACCGTCAAGATGAGATTGGATGGATGAGATTTATACAACGATTTTTGTTTAATAAAGAAAAAAAACAGAGAAATATGAACTCAGTTCCGGTTCGGTTCAAGAAAAAAAAAATAGAACGACCCGAGCCGAAGCTCGGGCCGTCTATAACAGAGCATGCATCAAGGAGTAATACAATCTGCCATGAAGGCGCGACATAATCAAGGCCCAAATGCGTATCATGGTCCGGTTCCTACACAGGAATAAGGGGGTGGTCAATCCCAATGTGCTGCTCGCCCTGGACAATCCTAGCCAAGGATGCCCGAATCTCAAATAGAGAAACTAGAGCATGTGTTTTCGCCCTAGGTAGTCTCCTGCGGTGGGCGAGAACCTGAATCTCATCCTGAGAAACTAGAACACGTGGTAGCTGGTGTACAAGAGCCTACCACCCGGGTGCTCAGTGTCCGGTTTTTTACCTCTCAACTCCGCAAGGCAAGTCTATCTCTCGCCCCCACATATCTCAATCAAACTCAACCTGGGGAATGAACCTGTTCCAAGAGGGAACGAAATCAAAAACATGTCCTTTCGGACCAACCAAGTTTCGATTAATCCATCGATCGATTAATCCGGCATACAATCTCACACATTGCATACAATTGATCAATTCCATTTAAACAACGATAAAACCTCATCCATGAAGTTCGATACATGATGCATGCTATCATGATACATCCGTGAGCAATCCTACGTATGTTCCAACACATGGAACGTGTTCCCAATCCATTCTCTCATGCACCATAATCAAAGCATATATCAACTACAATATCATGATAAACTCCCAAATATTTGTGTGTTCATGCACATTCTAATCACATGGCAATATACATTGACATAACCTCATAAGACATTAAATGCATTCTTAAATCCCACTTTAAATCACAATTCTCAATAAAACCATACTTGACATAAAAGAGCACATCTCAAAGTTCACAATATCATAACTTTGCCGGAAACATGCTTATTCACAAGGATTTCACCATGATATAATTTCAATATCAACATATATCATTATCAACATGTGCAATAATATCACATACCCTACTTAGTTTAATCCATCCATGTAGAGTTGAAGGCTTACTCCTACAAGCATTCTCTTTTACCATATAATAAACCATAACATGATCACCTCAATTACTCATAAGCAATATGGTCTACACATGAATAATGCATTTTATAAGCCATTTAACCTATGTTTATATTGGTGTTTGATTAGAATTAGGGGTACTTTAATGTAGTTTTTGGTTTTTATAGAAAAACAAGAGTAAGATACAATAATAGGGTAAAAAGTAAGTCTAATATTTAAATCTTCATAACTTCGTGCATAAATATCAGATTGGATTGTCTCAACATTCATGTTAAAGTTCACAAAGTCAGCTTTCCAACGCCACTTACCACGCTCAATTCGGAGTTTGGAGTAAAAAGTTATACTCATTTTAAAATCGGGCTGTAAATTAAAACCGAGAAGCTGATCGCCGATCATCTCTCCCATTTTTAAATTTACAAAAACCGAAACTCCATTAACACATCTTGAAAGCTTAATACATGCCTCAAACATTAATAAAAACCCATCAAACATTCCAGAACATATCCACATATCATTCTAAGATGAAACCCTAAGAAATCATAGCAAAAGATTAATATTTATTAAACCCACCATTAGAGCCATAAACAAGAACACCCATTCAAGTAAAAACCATTAAAACAAGCCATTCACTACCTAAAACTGAGATTGAAGAACCCATTGCCTTGATTTGATGGGAGAAACCTTGAACCACCTTGAACACCTTTCAAACAAAATGATTTTATATTAATACTTTATTAATCGTTATTAAGCTTTAAAAAATAAATGCTAAACCTTAGATCTAGGGCCTTTTAAAAACATAGACATATGGTTTTGAAGATTAGGCTTAGTAGATAAGTATAAAATAGTAATTTTTATGCTCTCAAAATGGATTAAAACATTAAATGAATCAAGATTAAGAAATGATTAAAAGATTTTTAAAGAAAAGAAATTAAGCTAAATACCTTTAATCCCTTCATCTTTAAGTAAGGGGAAAGAGGCTCTCCTAATTCTCCCAGCAAAGCCTTTTTCCCAAATTGGAAAAGGGCACAACACTTTCCGTTTATAGAAAAATTTGGGGTAGCCCTAATTAAAGTTTGGGGTAAAAATAAGGTTTTTGGCTAAAATTGGATAATTTGGCGATTTTAATCCGAAATTATTTCCAAAAAATTCTAAAAATTTTTATAATGACTTTCTATAATGTCTATTTTGGTCACAAAAACCTAATTTTGACGGCGGGGCCTGATGGAGTCCCGTCAAACCTTAATTTTTGGAAAATTAGTGAAAATTTTGAAAAATTCTAAAAATGCAGGTTTGATTTAAAATCACTTGAAATTCATGATTGTGAAATCAGTTTTGATTAAAACCTTTGTAGACTCATTTATTTTTGAAAATAACTAAATTAAATGAGAAATCACTTAAACCGCACAATTAACTAATGACTAATATTAAAATAAACCGGTTCAAGAGTTAGGGTCATTACACTGGATGTTTGGAGTCAGTATTAATTTCTATTTTCACCCAATGGACTGTATGTTTGGAGTCTGAGTTAATGTACATTTATTCTTGACCGTTGATGGTCTTTGATGATGATTATGATTTAGGTAAGTAAACTCTGTATTTGTTCATCCTGATCTTCTTAATCGTACCTTCATTTCTTTATACCATATTCTCAGTTTTCTGTGTTATTATTTTGTTATGGTTTTTCTTAGCTCCTACTGGGTATTTCTTTAGAAATACTCATGCATCTCTTGATGCAGGAATCAAAGTGGAAAAGATCTGACGAGGTACGTTCGATGGAACTGATGGTGGATAGTTGATGGAGGAGAATTTTACTTTATTATGTTTTGTTGTCTTATTCATGGAGAACTGATCAGCCTGTGTGCTGAATTAAAAGTGATGTTTGCTTAAATGGTTATGTCTGAATTATTGTAACAATTTAGTTAAATTTGGATTTATATTATTTAAGATTTTTGTAAGTGGATATTTTTTTAACATTCTGGATCCTGTGTGTATCCCATATTATGTCAATAGCAGTGAAGATCGATTGAGTATTCAGTCGCATCTCGGATTGTAAACCTCTTGACCGTTATTTGGAATAATGCTTCTGCGCTCTAAATGGGTTTGAAATTTGGGGCGTGACATTTATAGACGTAGAAATATTAATTAAATAACATCACCCATAGCCTTGACAAAAGATTTAGCTATTTATATTCATTAGAAAAATCAAATTCGGAAGAAATTGCATTGGAAAAACATTGTAGCAGTTTTACTATTCATGGATACTGTAGTAGCGAAAACACTGTTCACTCGACACTATTCATCATCTTCTCCGAACGATGGCACTATAGCAATTTGAAACTATTGTAGTAGTACTGTTCACCGTAAAAAATCAAGCCTTTCTTCCTTGAATCTCTTCCTCTTCTTCCTGCCGTCGATTCTCCTCTTCCTCCTTTTTGATTTCCGATCAAAATCCCACCAGAACACGACCCAAATCACGACCCAACTTTTGAAATAAAGCTCTATTTTTTTTCAAAACAGAATCACTTTTTTTCTGCTCTTCTTTTTTTTCCTCCTTTGTTCGTCTCTTATATAGGCGTCCCAATCACCCTATATCATTCCAGATTCAAGCCAAGTCCAAATCCAAATCGAACTGCCTCTTT
Source organism: Houttuynia cordata (assembly GCA_039654745.1). NCBI lineage: Eukaryota > Viridiplantae > Streptophyta > Magnoliopsida > Piperales > Saururaceae > Houttuynia > Houttuynia cordata. The sequence goes on along the minus strand of CM077505.1, from coordinate 44,911,678 downwards.
CCAAATCGAATCCCAATTCCGCATGACTCTGAACTTTCCATTTCGAGAAGCCTTGTTCAAGGTTGAATCATAGCAACCGAGCCCTCCATTGAACCAAGCCGAACCCAAACCGTCCCTGTTGAGGCCAACTCCTCTACAAGCACGAGCCTTCATGTTTCCGGGCTCTAATCTGTGGAGCAGCCGAGTGCAAGCTCGTGTCCCTTTTTTCTTCTTTTTTATATTTTAGTTGGGTTAAAAATCTGTCTCAAGTATCTCCTCCATTAGATCAAATCTAAATGGCCATTTTGTTTACTTCACTTAAAACTTATGCATGCCTTCTCCTTAGATGGAAATCAATGATATGGATCGTCTTTGCATTTGGTCCGTTCTTTTTAAATTAATTTAAGCTTTAAAAACCCGCTACAAGCCTACTAGCCGTCAGATCTTCTAAAACTTGATCTCTTTGTATGTAAACCCAATTGACGCATTTTAATCCCGCGATCGGCAACTGTAACTTGTAAAAACCTACAATAATAAAATTAAAATTAGACACATAATAAAAATATAATTCCTTAAATCCATTAATACATCTAAATTAGTTAATTAAAGCAAATTAATTATTAATCCCCTAATTACTATCCTAATAACAAATAAACTATTTTATTCATATTGTATCATTAAAACTACACTAGTAAATAGGTAAATAGAGCATATAAATATGTATATATTTTATGCTTACCATACCTTAATGTAGTTTTTAGTTTTTGTAGGAAAATTAGCGTAGGATGTAGAAATATGGTAAAAATTGACTCTAATGATTGAATCTTCATAACTTCATGTGTATATCTCTGATTGGACTGCTTCATGTTAAATTTCAAGAAGTCGTTTTTTCAACACCACCAATCGCGCACAATTCGGAGTTCGGAGCGAAAAGTTATGACCATTGAAAAATTGTAGTGCAGAGAACAATGGAGAAAGCGATCGATCAGCAATATGCAGTGATCGAATGCCGTATTCGTAAAACTGAAATTTGACTTATTTTGACTCGGATTTGGAAGGGGAGTTTGTGGTTTTCCTTCACCCCTATATATATACCTCAAGAGAGAACGTATTGGGCATTAGAGAATAGATCTTAGAGGCTAGAGAAGAGCAAGAGAAGGAGTCTTTTGGAACCAAAGAAGAAGAAGAGATCCATGCCAATGGAGATTACAAGTCAGGCTTTTCTTTTCTCTTTTTCTATGTCTAGTTAAATTCTTTGTCAAGGCTAGATGAAGCCCTAGATGTGTATTGCTACTCTTGATAATTTAATTTTATAGAGTTGATATGATTCATGTTTAATGCTATTTCATGAGTTTTTTTAGTGCTTGACCATAGAGTTAATTGATTATGAATGAAAGTAGATTTTTTTAATCCATGTGTCTAACTAATAACAGGTTTGTGATTGATTTTATGTCCAACCAAGGATAGAATTAATTACATGATAGTGGATGAACTTTCGTGTCTGACCAAAAACATGAGTGATTCCATTGTGATTTGTGTGTCTGACCAAGAACACAAATTACTATATCATATTAACTTATGCTTACTAATAATTGAGAGTAGTAATTGCATGTGTAATGGTGGATTCGCTACCTTGATATTTCTCCATATTGATTAAATCTTTGTTATAACTAGTTAAAATTTATTACTTTCTTAGATTAAATTCAAAATTGCAACTTTCTCTTGAATTTGGTAAATTGTTTAACCGTGTATGAGGTTCGACAACCCTTTAATACTTGTCGTAGTATAATTATCATATGCACTTGCAAGGGTTTAAGTATTAAAAGATCAGACTATGCTATAGAATTGTTCCATGAAGTCCCTCAAAATCATCACAAAGAGCCACAAAACATTGTACCAACCGTTGTTCTTCTCTACAAACAATATATGGTGCAAACACACTTAGTTCCGCTGATTTAGTGAGAGCCAACTTATTCCAAATGTCGATCATGGCAGAATAAAATTCCTAGATGCTCATACCTTTTTGTTGATTTTTCAAATATATATTTCCAACTGATAATGTTTCACAAATTAGACTGTGTGAAAAATCTTGCCAATTGATCCAGAAATCTCCTTAGCTCTTTCATATTTTGCTAACTACCTATCAAATTCTCGACATAATTGTTTGTTTAAGTAATTATTTTCAAATTATTTGATTCCCGATTATCTAATTGTTCTTCATATTTTCCAGAGCATTGATCTATATGTTTACCCAAGGTCTCACTAATATAACCCCACATCTCTTTGCCCCTTCAATTTTTTAAGTACATAACTCTAATACGAATAATTTCTCCCAATCAATAGACTGAAGCGAATAATCTCCTTCACTAGCTATTCCGAAGACCAACAAAAATAGTAAACAATCAAGACAATGAGAGAAATGAAATATCAGATTCAAACTACGAGAAAGAGACTGCGATTTCACAATTCTATATTACTGCGATTCCATATCACCCCTCAGATTACTGTGATTTCTGATCAACGAAAATCATGGTTGAGATTAAACTTCTTTCTTTAAGAGCAAACATTAAAGCTTCCATAGAGAATCATGTGACGACCTCAAAAATTATATAAAAAAGAAGAAATTCTCTTTAATAGAACTAAATAAGGAAGGTAACATGTGAATTTAAATTCAATGATTTTGATTTAATGTATTGATTTTGGGTGTTATAATGTTTTCCTATTTATAGTAGGATTGAATTGATTCAGGTTTCCTAGTTCTGTCAGAACCCTCTAGCGCAGAGGCTATGCCTAGTGCTAGAGTCTGAGCCATGCCGGGCGCTAGGGTCACGCTTGACGCCAAGGTTGAGTCATTGTGGTCTGTGTTATTATTTATGGTTTTTAATTAGTTAGTGTTCATCTAAATTATGAAAGAGAGATAAAATGGACAATGGTTATTAGATTAGTGACTTGGCCGCCATGTCACATGGGAGGATCTTTTAATTTCCAATTTTATTGATTCTAGATAATCTAGTTGGAAGGGAAATCAATTTTCTTCTTGGAATCAAAATCAAAAAGGAAAGAGCGCCAAGTCTTTATTGGGAAAGTATGTGATTCATTTCCTTGATTAATTCTCAGTACTAATTAAGGAAATCAAACGCACTTGCCAATCAATCAAGACGCCAAGAGGGCTAACACGAGGTATTTTCGGAAAGTATCTTTTGATGCTAATCTAATTGATTTCTTTTGAATTCAATTTGGATTGAGCGCCATAAATTGTTAAAGGAAGGTCTAAATTGATTTGATTGCATCCTAACTAGTGGTAAAAAAGGAAGGTTCATAAGTTTTTGCCCATTAGAGGCAATCAAATAATTTTCCTAGGTTGAGAGACTTGTAAGCTCAAAAGTACCTGACTGGAGACTTTCATAGTTTGACTAGGTTAAAGCCATGTTAGACTCTACCAGATTGAGAGTTTCATAATACTCAAAAGAATCTGGAAGGGAGCAGACTCTGCCAAGATGGGGATTTATATACTAAACAATCCCTGTGTTAGAGATTATGTTGCTTGGAACCTTGCTAGATTCTGCCCAAAAAGAGACATATACATACATTTTTAGGCTGGTGAGACATTATGGAAGGTCTAGCAATCTCCACTCATTGTGTCTGTAAGCACAAATGGGGCCCATATCCTAAGTACATGGCTAGGTTCATGCACGAGAACCTCTAGGGTAATTAGGTAAGTAACCACTTACAGTGATGATTGAGAGCAAAATTGTACCTCCATATACTTTGGTTGTTTTGGAATCTTGGCAAATATTTATATTTCACACATGGTAAAAATTCTTGTGTTACCATTTATAGGATTTCTGATATCCTGTCTCTTGTTATATTAAATATTTTCTTTATCATCTACTTGAGCTCGTTCATATTTTATTGTGGTTTTTACCTGGTGAGTATTTCTTCGAAGTACGCATGCATCATGCGATGCAGGTGAAGACATAAATTAAAAATTGGTTTTTAGCTGGACGTGAAGACCTCAAAGTGGAACTTAGAAATAATGGTCTGCATTCCAAGGATTTATTAGTAGAAAGTGTTAAAGGTACAATGTTAACTTTTCATTTAATTGATGGTTTCATTCTCAGGTTCTTATTCAATTACTTGTCTTTCAATGATGGTATAATTGATGACATAGTTACTCTATCGTGCCCTCAATGATCTTAGCATTCCTTAATAATAAGTCTTCTGGATTCTGATAAATTAGCCTGGAAAAAATTTGGGGCGTAACAAATCAAAACCCTGATACCATGTGAAGACCAACAAAGAGGGAGGCTAGGGTTTCATATTTAGTGTTGTAAACCGGTCGGGCTCTTGCAGGCTAAATGTGGGCCCTGACCTGACCTTATTATTAAAAACCTCGGCCCTAGCCCTAAGCTAGCTTCCAAAAATCAAGCCTGACCCTAGAATTAAGCTGGTTAGGGTCGGGCAAATGGGTCATCGGGCTTTAATCTTTTAAATTAAATATTTTTGTTTTTTAAAATACAATTTTATTTAGAATTTTGCATTGAAGGGATCCCACTAATGAGCTTTTAACCTTTGTTTGGCTCCTTAATAACAAAGAATAAGGGTGTAGACATATTGCACCTCTTAAATACATAATTTTCTTGATTAATCCTTCTCATCTTAGCAATGTGGGACTATTCAAGTGAAATTATTTTTACACTTAAATCGGGTCAACACACTTTTTGCACTGAGCCCTAGCCCAACTTATTTTGCATTGGGCCTGAACTTTTTAGGCATGGCCCTAAAGGTAGGCCCAATAGGTTGTAGCCCTCATTTTTACAGGCTGCATAGGGTCGGGCTTGTGCGCCAACCCTTAAAATTGACACCAATATTTTTATTATGACAGGTTGATAGCAAAATACTACAAAGAGAATAAATATTCTCATACATGAGAAGTAAAATACCATTCTACTCTCATAGCTAATTATAACTCTAATACACATCACTAAAATAAAGATGCTTAGTCTCACAGACCTTTTTGAAAATGGCAAGGATCTGGATGGCAGACTTGGACCATGGAATTCCATATCGGCAAAATTTCGCCGATATATCGATTTCGGGCCCCACCCGAGAAATCGAAATGATAAAATATCAATTTTTAAAAAAAAAATTATAATATCGGCATCCCACCCGAGAAATCGCTATTTTAAAAAAATATTTTAAAAAAATTGGAATTTTTTTTAAAAATAACTTTCCCATTTTAAATTAATATAACTCATTTTATAAGTTAAATTGTGAAAATATATGACAAAAATTAATTTTTAACTACCAATATTTTTTTACAAATATCTCCTAAATTTTATCTCTTAGGCCAACCGATATTTTACCGAAATTCGATACGGAATTCCTTGACTTGGACTTGCAACTGAAAGATTAAGTATCTAAGCCAAATGATTATGAAAGAAGGTAAAAAGCACATTGAATATAGGGGAAGGAACTGCAAGAGGAGAAAGAAGAAATGCAATAGAAAGAGGCAGAGGTGCCATTTTCACCCATTTCAAAGTTTTCTTTTTGTATAAAAGACCAATTCCAAAGTTAATAGAGGGTAAAATGTAAAAAGTGTAATACCTAGTCGTTAAAAAAAGTCTACACAGTTAAACAGACTGGCAAGAATTGGTCTTTTCTTTAATACAGCCGAACTAGACATGTTTTTTGTAGAGAATTTAAGCGGACCAACCAGAAAAGGACAGCAAGAAAGCCCAATTAAAAAGTCCAAATTCCTGGAAGAAGTCTCCACCATTAAAAGCTGGAAGGAAGCACTCACCAAGAAAGGACTCCGATCTAATTGCTCAAGACTCAACACAGGAGTTGAGATAGCATCTCCCTTGAATTCTTCCAATATCTCTCAATCCCATCTTCTTTCCAGCAAAGAAAGAGAAGGAATACTTAAGCAATCAGATCGATTTTGATCCACATTTGCTTATACTGTGGAGGAGAAAGGCAGCATATATGGCTGCTGCAGCAGAAATGGTTCCTCTCAAACCAAATGGAGGCACGGGTAGTAATTCAAACATGGTGGTGCGCTACCACTTTACCACATGAAGCACTCTATCTTCAAGGTCCCTTCCTACATCAGAAACCGCAACCCCGAAGCCTACACTCCCAGTGTTGTGTCCATCGTTCCCTACCACCATGGCCGGTCCCACGCCCACCACATCAATATGGAAGAGCACAAGGAGCGAGCTCTGCAACAGCTCCTCCGTAGATTCAACAAGTCCCATCCGTTGGGTTTTTATTTTGGGTTGATGGGCCCAAATGATTGGCTAAAGGAGTACTCATACAATTCTCTCATTCTCATATTGGTGAAGGGTACTCAACTGTCTAGGTAAGGGTGACGAAAATCTTAATGAAATCAAGACCTGTATGGTAAGGTATTTTCTAGACATTGTACCATTGGAGATTATCACTTATATGAGTGTACTGTAAGGCCGTAGTTAATATGGACCCTGAGCTGGTTCACTTGAAGATGCAGTCATGAAAACAAGATATCCACGCATGGCTGTAAAGCACTACCCTGTGAGAATTTTAGAGATAAGTTCATACTATGCGTCAAGTATGTCAAAGTTGTTACTCAAAGGTCCAAGTTCAAGACTTAATTCATTTCGGACTTATGAGAGTGGCGCATATCCAACTCGGTAAAGCTTCAAACCCAGAAGGTACCTATGACCATCGAATACATAGTGTACTATTATCAATTCTTTTATCAAGTTGTGTCTTTCAATTTCTAAGTTTTTCTTCTAATTTTATTTCAATCATATGGGGAATGTTGGGTTTTTGTTTTGGGTTGATGGGCCTAATTATAAATGATGGATTTTAGTTTGGGTAGATGAGCCCAAATTAATTTAGTGGTGTAAGCCCATTAATATAATTCCCATCTTAGGTCCATATTTATTATTTGATTGAAATAGAATTGGTAGACATTTTATCATTTTGCTAAGTTATTTAAAAAATGAAAAGAAATATCAAAGATGGGAGATTTCGTTAGTCCCACATAAAAATACACATGAGTGTTATATGGTATATATGAAGAAAATTTCTTCCTCTTTGTATATCCTATGAGTGTGAAGACTCTCCCCAAATGAAGGTGTATACATTCGTAGGTATACCTAAAGGTACACGCACGCATGCGTGGCGTCAACGAATGGGTGCTTTAGTGGCGTACTTACTCACATCTCGCATTTAGAGCCTTTAATTTTTTATCTAATGGCTAATTATTTTTTGAGCTTAAGAGTCGTTGATCATGATCTAGCCGTGAGAGGGGTAATTGGATGGGCAATGGACAAATAAATATGTTTATTTACAATTATGAAATAGTTACTGTTCATCTCTCTTTGTGAAAGGGTGACTGTTTGTTTTCTTTGGTAAAAGGAGTCCGTTGGATTCTGATTAATATAAATGACTATCTTAAACCGAAAATAGCACAGACATACCACAGTTCATTCTAGAATTCTCTCTTTTTCCTTCTGTGATTCTTCTTCCCAAATACAACAATTATTTTTCTCTGAGTTTGGGTATGACTTGTTTTAGTACACCGCTCGTCGACTGGTCCGTTGTATCTTGGGGACAGATTGCCAGAGAAATATCTATGCCAAAGTCAGCAGTACAAAATCATTGTACCAAAATCATTGTACCTCGGATGATTTGATTTCAATCTGCAATTTCAGGTTTAATTAGAATATAATTCAACACAGGCGGGTAAAAGTACAATCCCTCTTGATTATGCATAGATTTTCAACACCACCGGGACTAAGCAACGAGCTGAGGAAATTGCTTCCCTTATTGAACGAGGCTTACCAGCAATTGGGTAATGAATGGACTAATGAAATGATGAAAAGTTTCTAAAGCTGATGATTATAAAGATGGGGCTTTCCTTTGTGAGTACATGAGGTGTTTCTCCACTGAGTCTACCCTTCCTCGAACAGTTTATGATGGTGATGATCCGGTCTTTGGCTATTATGCCCTGCTCAGCTTGTATCCTTCTCTCATCCCGGACATCATCATGATTGAGAATCAGTTGCCATTGCAAGTTCTTGAGGGGCCCATTGCTTTTCAGACTGGCAGATTGGATGAAAAGGTACTTTCTTTACTTTTTCCTTGTTTTCTTAGATTTGACGCCCACTGTCTGGACGAACGGGAGTATGTATTAGATAATGGTCTCGCCATTGGATCTTAAAGCGATGGCCAGGATTGTCTTGTGTCATATTATCTTTTTTTATAGAAAAAGTCACATTCGTATGCTATGCGCCTCGGGCTTAATGCATGAGATGTGGCACATACGAATGTGACTTTTTATAAAAAAAAACGCATCAGCCTTGTATGGAAAATGTGTAGGAATCTGGTGTACAAATATCATTTCCCCGTAGCATAGTAGCCTCTCGTAGCACTGAGCAGGGCCTCTCTGAAACGGAGTGTGCCCATTTTACTCCGAAAAATATTTTTGTTACCGAAAATCCTCACCAAACTCCGTCACCTCACGGCAGGGGGTGATGGATTTTGGTGATGATTTTTGGCGACGCTAGATGAACTCCTTTACTCATTTCGTCTGGGTTTATTATTAACTTAGTTAATTTATTTTTTAAGAAATTTGACGGAAGGAATATGCATTAGATAATGGCCCGCTCTCGCCATTGGATCACAATGTGATGGCCAGGATTATCTTGTGTCATATTTTTATAGAAAAAGTCAGATTTGTATGTCCCACAACTCACACGTTAACCCCTGTGCATAGTGTAATAGCCTATAGCACGGAGGAGTTCCTGGGTTTGAGGATGGTCCCTGTTTTAAAACCCGGTTTGGCCCGGCCGGTTGAACCCAGTTGGATTGGACTTGGTTAATTTTTTGGGCCGAGTCAACCAGGCTGAAACAGGCTAAAGACCCGACGGGTCATTTGTGACCTGGTCGGGTCAGACTGACCATGTCCTCCCTCCCGGTTGTCGCTCGCCGCCTCGCCGTCGTTGTCGCCCCACCCCTGCCCTGCAACAGTGCTACCCCGACGACCCCCCACCCCTCTCCCTCTCAGGTTTTCTCCTCCGCCCCCCTCTCTGCTTTTCTCTGTCGCCCTGCCCTACCCTGCTGCCCCGTCGTCTCACCGCCGTCGTCATTGCCCCACCCCGTGGTGCCGTCCTGTCATCGTCGCCCTATCCCCGCCTTGCCGTGATGCCTCTCCGGCGACCCCCCCACCCTTCTCCCTCTCCTTCCCCTCTCCTTCTCTAGTTTTCTCCTCCCGTCCCTTCTCTGCTTTTCTTCGTCGCCCCGCCCCGCCCTTCCTTGTCACCCCGTCGTCGCCCTACCCCCACCTTGCCGCAGTGCCGCCCCGGCAACCCCCCACCCTTCTCCCTCTCCTTCTCCTCTCCCTCTCTGTTTTCCTCCTCCACCCCCCTCTCTGCTTTTCTTCGTCGTCCCGCCCTGCCTCCCCATCGTCGCACCGCCGTTGCCCCACCCTCGCGGTGCTGCCCCGTTGTCATCGCCCCACCCTCGCCTTGCCGCGGTGCCTCCCCGGCAACCCCCTACCCTTCTCCCTTTCCTTCCCCTCTCCCTCTTTGTTTTCTCCTCCACCCCTCTCTACTTTTCTCCGTCGTCCCGCCTCCCTCCCCATCGTCGCACCGCCGTTGCCCCACCCTCGCCTTGCCGCGGTGCCTCCCCCCACCGTCGTTGTCGCCCCGCACCACCATCGCCCTGCGGCCCTACCGTAGTGCCACCTCGACGACCCCCCCCTCCACCTCCGACCTCTCCTCCCTCTCCGGTCTCCCCTGTGATATCCCCCATCCGGGTTGACCCGGGTCAAACCGGTTGGCCTGACCCGGTCACCAAACCGGGTTTTAAAACATTGCCCCGGCATCTTTGAAAAGGGGTGTGCTCATACGGGGCTTAGTTAGGGAGTGAGTGTGTGGTCTCTGAACCTAGTTGAGTGAGTAGTGTGTGTGGGCCACTGGCTGTTGGATTTCAATCCAATGGCACACTTCAATACTTGGCGTGAGCAGACACTGAGCAGATGGGTTTTAATAATGTGTTTACACCCGTTATAAACTAGAGCCCAATGAACGATGGCCATCATGAATTGGGCACACATTGTGCCTTCGCATGGAAGACATTGTGTGTGTGTATTATCACCGCCGGTCGTGCGTTATCAGATTGAGCCCAGGTAGCCTGCAATCGACCGGAGAGAAGCTCTCTCCGGTCGATTGCGTTAATAGCCGTCCGATCAAATCGGACGGCAAGGATGGGTTTTTTACCCGTCCTTCCCTTACCTACCCCCGATACCCCACCCTCTTGCTTCTCCCTCACCCTCCTCCGCCCTACGTGGCCTCCGACTCGTCGGACTTGCGCAGCGGAGATGGCTTCCACGACGAGGTGGCCCGACTCCTGGCCCTCCTCCCAGAGGTAATGCGGGGAACAGTTGGCGCGCAGCCGGAGCTCAACCATTTGATAGAGTTCGTGTTGGATTTGGGGCGGAAGCTGCTGGCGACTTTGGGCCCTCCGGCGACTTCGTCCTCTCCGACCTCCCCGTCACCTCTTAAGACCTCCGGCACGCCACCTCGCAGGTATCCATTTCGTCATCTTCGGTCTCTCAGCATTTTCTAAGGTTTGGTTTGGTGGCTTAGAGGGAAGGCTTGATTGTCTGCATGATTTATCAGGTTGGGAACTTTTCAACGGAAAATCGGGCGGGGATCAGCCGCACGTTGCGATTAGGAACCTGAAGGCGGCGATTATTAGACCTTTCATTTGCATGTTTGCTCTGCTTCAGCTTCTTGGTCAATAGCATCCGGATTTTCAAGTATCACCCCTTCTAAATCCCTAATCTCATGTATATAATCCTTGCACTATGCGAAGACACAGTTGCATGAAAAAACTTTCGTACATTGAGAAGTTATTAGCTGCGCGCCGCGCATGGGAACAGTGTGCAACTCCCCTGCTCGTGGGTCCCTTGTGGTAATCATGACACGCAAGGAATCGTGCTCATCATGTATTGGTGATGAGCACACTGTCCCCCCTGCACGGCGTGTAGCCAATAATTTTTCCTTTCCTCATATATAAGGATAGGATTGGTGGGGTCGGCCTTCAAGTTAACCTGCGCAGTATTAAGACTAGACTTGGCCTCCTTTAGCCTCTGCTACACTTTTCCAAAAGATCAAGCTCCACTCACTAGGTACCATCAGAAAAACTTTCTCTTGTAACAACCAAGGAATGTGTAGACAATTTGAATTGTCGTGAGCACCAATCGCATAGTTGCTACAATGAGGGAAACTATTTTCCATGACTTCTCTATATAGGTTTTCTTAACCCTCGTCCATGTGAAAATAGGGTCTCAGTTGCCTAAAGAATACCCTTCACAACCTCTTTGCCTAGTAAGTATTCAAAGAATCATAAATTTTGCATAAGCTACTTTTGATCAAAGAAGAAATAGTGCTTATCAGTTTGGCAACAACGTCGTCTTCTCCAATTTTACGGACAATCAAATTATGGGACCTGAGCAGACGAACATCTTCAGTTGAACGGATGAGACCAAACATGCATGAAATGTGATGCTCAAATGCGATGTTATTGTGGAAAAGAGGCTCGGTGAGCGTATTAATGCATAATTGAGGTTGACATAGAGCATGATTTTACCAGATCCACATGACCCGGCTTGCAAGATCCAACAAGTACATTATCTAGCATAACTTCGGCATCAGAGTAATTGGAATGTGTCTAAATATCTGCATCAGAAAGGTCTGAAGCAGATCCAACTTGTGTTTCTTGGTTCTTTTCTTCCTGATGTTCGGGCATAATGTCTAGTGATTGACTTCTTTGCAATGTCCAACAGGGACAAACTACAAAGTACAAACAGATGCAAAAATTGGTGGGTGTCTCATTGAGACTTTCCGTGCAAAAATTGGTGGGTGGCCCCATTATGTATCAAACATTCACCGAGTCCCTATTTCTCAATAGCATTGCTTTTGAGCGGGATTCGAGCGAGTGTTGGCCGTCAAGTGAGATCTTACGTTGCATACATAATGGGGCCACCCACCAATTTTTGCACGGAAAGTCTCAATGAAGGACCAATTTTTTGCACGGAAAGAACCAAGAAACACAAGTCTAGTCTTAATACTGCGCAGGTTAACTTGAAGGCCGACCCCACCAATCCTATCCTTATATATGAGGAAAGGAAAAATTATTGGCTACACGCCGTGCAGGGGGGACAGTGTGCTCATCACCAATACATGATGAGCACGATTCCTTGCTTGTCATGATTACCACAAGGGACCCACGAGCAGGGGAGTCGCACACTGTTCCCATGCGCGGCGCGCAGCTAATAACTTCTCAATGTACGAAAGTTTTTTCATGCAACTGTGTCTTCGCATAGTGCAAGGATTATATACATGAGATTAGGGATTTAGAAGGGGTGATACTTGAAAATCCGGATGCTATTGACCAAGAAGCTGAAAGGTACTTCTATGAAATTTTTGCTCCAGCTAATCGGTCTCTATAATGTTACAAATGTCTGCCAGAATATTGAAATTGTTTAGGCCTCTTGCAACCTGAAACATTTGTAGAACTCACATTGACGGCACGACCAAGCATCTTCTTCTTTGAGCAATCCAACACTGCGTATTTTAAGATAACTAAGGGGCCGTTTGGGGCGTGATTATTGCAAAACATCCAGACTGGATTCTGGATATCTACTGTAGCATCCAGGTGGATTTTTACTTTCAGCTGGATGTATAAAATATCCAGATGCTACAGTGATGTTTTGCTTTTAATCACGCCCCAAACGGCTCCCCAAAAGCCGGAGCTGTACTAGGAAACATAAATCTTATTTATCCAGTGAGGAATTTGGAGATCAAGCTGACAGTATACATATATCACAAAGAAGGATTCTACCTTATTGGCAATTTTGAATTCTATGATATTGCTAGAGTTGATTGAATGATAACGCAGAATTATGACATTGCACACTCTCTTTTGCCTGATACCCAAACACCCCTTATTTATTTTATACTCTGTCCATCCAAAATTATTATAAACATAAATTACTCCCCCGGTCTGGGCTTATTATTAACATAGTTAATTAAAAGATGAACTGTCTAGGTTAATAACGAATGAGGAGGGAGTAATTCATTTGGAAAAACCTTGTGTTTTTTAATACGAAGTGCGACATATGGCGCTTCGAAATGGTACCCAGGACTTGTGGCAGCTGGTGCGGTACTAAGGGGCCGTTTGGGGCATGATTATAATTAATTATCTACAGTGGATTTTCCAGATCCACTGTAACATTCATTTTTTTTTCCTATCCTGCTGAAACACGACCTGAGCTTTTTCAGCTGGATAGGAAAAAAATATGGATGCTACAGTGTAGCAAAACATCCACTGTAGCATCCATAATTCTGCGGATGCTTTGCTTCTAATCATGCCCCAAACGGGGCCCCTATGGGATCATGATGGAAACTGGATTGCTGGTTGTTCTTATGCTGTGGCAACAACTTCTTCGGTGATGGCTGAAGCTCTTTCCTGCCTTGTAGGGATTCTACTAGTGAAATGGAGGGAGTACAAGAATGTGATTATCGAGGGTGAGTCCTTGCTCATTAAAATTCTGGATGGCAGTAACTGTGCGGTGCCTGTCTCAATTAAAGCTGTAATAAATGAAATCAAACTTCATCTAGTGTACTTTAGTTCGATTGCCTTGCACCATGTATATAGGGAGGGTAATCGGGTAGCTGATCTTCTCACAAACAATGCACTTCCTCACCTTGTCCACCTTTTCTCGCTTCCACTATTCGTAAGGACTTTACTGGTGTAACTACTATTGGATGTTAATATATTCAGTAATATGTTCAGGCAAAAAAAAGCGACGGCACATGGAATATGATTGGATATATGTACCTACGAGACTAGAACCCAGAACGGCCATAACATGGAGCTCTAATACCATAAGATGACCAAGTTTCTTAGGAAACGGAAATCTTATTGACTTTTTTTATCTCCAATACATAGTTGTGTGCCCTTGAACCTTGGCCAAACTCATCCCCAGTAAGTGATGCGGTTGAAGAAGAGTAATTGCTACACTCGTATTTGAAGAAGTTATTTCATCTTTCAAAATCCGTTAAATGCTGGGGACCACCATTGATCAACAGTGTTTGATAAATAATGAATTAAATCATCTTCCCCCTAATAAGCTGCTGAAAGCAACTGAGTTACAGATGAGAAATTATCGGGTGCAATGGCCTGATCACGTTACTTTCATGCTAAATCGCGTGCACCATCGATTCCCGTGGCTTGGTGTAGTGTTCCAGGAGCACCTAGAAATTTCTCTGCTTGGTGAGGTAAAAGATTGGCTACTGTCAACCTCACTAGCTGATGGTGCTGCTAAATCACTCGTCTTTGCCGAATGTGAAGGGGTCATGATAGCTTCTGCAACTCTTGAACTAAAGCTTAAATTTTAGGACTTCAAGCGTCTATAATTTGCCTTTACTTAGTATTGTGTCACAGCTTTGTACTCTCATGCTTCTATTCATTCATTTTAGAGAATCTGTAATATGGTAATTTCAAGGACAAATGAATTTCAGTGTTCACATGATCGAGCACACCGTGGCTGCTGCTGCAACAGTGTTCCATTGAAGAGACACCTAGAAACTGGAAATTAGGCCAACGCTCTCTTCAGTCCATAATTGCACTGGGAAGTTCATTGAAGAGCCAATAAATGTGACAGCACAAATTGTAATGGAGCTCGTGTTCCAGGAAACAGCATGGAAAGTCGGCTGTTTGGTTCGTGAATAATCCCAAAAATCCACCTGGTTATTAGATTTTTGGGAGTGGATGTTTCTCATTTTTCGTGATCCAAAACGGCCGACTTTCCATGCTGTTTCCTGGAACACGAACTCTATTACAATTTGTTTCTACCAGTTAGACATTACAAGGAAATGCAGGCTCTATCTGCTTCAGATCTTTCTGATGCAGGAATCGTGTTTAGACACCTCTCAATTGAATCTAATGCAGAAAGCATGCTAGATTATGTACTTGTTGCACCTTAGAAGCCCGGTCGTGGATCTGGTAGTATATACGCTCGCCATTGAGGCCAAGTGTCCGGTCTCATTATTTCAGCTAAAGACGTATGCTTGCTCAGGTCACATACGCCCTCTGTCCGAAATTATTATCACTATAAGGTTTTCCAAAATGAACTAGTTTTAGTTCATTCTGAAAATCCCTATGGTAATAATAATTCCCGATGGAGGGAGTAACATATTTGTCAGCAAATTGGAGATGACGACATCGGTGTAAAACTGATTAGCACTATTTCTAAAGATGTCATCTTTGATCCATACAAGAACTAATTGCAAAGTTTGTGACTCTTTGAATACTTATTATGCAAAGAGGGCATGGAGAGTATTCTTTAGGGAACTGAGACGCTATTTTCACAATGCCTGGACGATGCTCAAGCAAATCTACTTGGACAACCATCCTATTGGTGCTAATACAATTCAGTCTATGCAATCCCTGGTCAAGAGATGGGAAAGTGATGCTGATGGTGCAGAGAAAGTGGAGCTTGATCAGAAGGAAGAAGGGGAACAACCAAGTGTTTGATAGTCCAACCATCAAGACGAAGTGATGCTGATCGATCGCACTGACGGAAACAGAGCGTGGGCATGGAGAACTACTTACCCATTTTAATGCAGACACGAGCTCAAGCTGGAGCCTTTGGATGTAAAAATTTCAGCATTGAAGAGGCACACCTAGAAACTGAAATTAGGCATATGCTAGATTTCCTCAGTCCATAATAACATGGTGGTAAATGGCAAATTAATTGAAGAGGCACTCATCGGATACTAGTAGTTTTATAAATATTGGTGTCTTTGTTTGTGAGTCTTTGCAGTATCTACTTTGGAATTCCACAAGTAGGCACTTAAAGAAAGTACTCCCTCCGTTCAAAACAACTGCTGCATCCTTAAAAAGTGCGTAGCAGTTGTTTTATTAGGACGGAGGGAGGATTACCCAACACCTCTTCTCACACATGTAACCTCTCTCTTCATTTTTTATTGTATTGTGTATAATGACTTTGTTGGACTGCATTCTCTTAATGAAATTGAGATACGTATTGTTGTGTATAATTTCTCGTTTTGTTTTGGTATTATTCTGGGCTACATGGCCTCCCCCATTGTAATCTGCCCCCCTTATCTCATGTAAACCCAGCCATACCAAGCTACCCCGAGTCTTTGTCAAGATAAATAAATAATATATTATTTAAATAAATAAATAATATATTATTTAAATAAATAAATAATATTCTCTCTGTTCTTAAATACTATGTATATTTTAAAAATTTATTATTTTTATTTCCACAAAAGTCACGTGGCCTTCTCTCCCATGTTTCACTTCTCCCCTCAGTCCCCTTCTCTGGTCGACTCCATCCCCTTCTCTTTCCAACTCCCAAAAGCCGCCTAGATTACTGGTTGATGTTAGCGGTGTGGGCGTCGTCTAGCCATTGAAGGTACTTTGGCATGAGGCGCGCCTTGATGGCGGCACAAACCTCGACCACGAGCTTATGGCAGGTAGAGATATTGAGGCCGAACCTCTTGGAGACGAGTCGAAGAAGCTCCCCAGTGGCCAACTGCCAGACACAGATGACCATTCGCTGCCAGACGGGAATGGTAGCGCGGAGCACAGTAAACTCATTGGGCACTGCCCCGGCAAGCTTGTCGTAGATCACGTCGAACATCTTTTGTCCATTATGAACGTTCGGCGAAACTCTGCCTCGGGGACGCCCGGTCGGTTGCAGACCTCCCACTTGACTTGCACTGGTCCTTGACCCATAGCCGTCTCTACATCTTATGATGTTGCTTGCTGCCTTCCTGCTCCTGCTGCCCCTCGGGATCATGCTTCTGCTCTCCCTCATCGGCGTCGAGGGAGGCCATAGTGGCAGTGAGGCAGGCACACTTGGCACATATGCGGTTGGTCTCGGAGAGGTTGTTGTGGAGTTGAAAGAGGTAATTGACAGTGTCGTGGAGACGTGGGTTGATGGCAGTGTGAAGGGAAAAGAAAAAAAGGAGGGTTATGGGATGTCATGTAGCTAAGCTATAATAACCCCATCTGTCTTCCCAAGTGACACCTGCGTAGGTAGGTGTCAATAGAGATTCGTAACACATGACTCAGGAGCCATCTTCTGGGTTTTAAAATAGAGAAACAAACAGAGGGAGCCGAGAGTGAGGCCTGAAGACTATAAACAGTAAAAGGGGATCTCACGGCCTATATTTTAAAAACTATTTTTTTTAAATCAGATTAGTAGCGAAAAATCATAGAATTATTCCTCTATGCGATAAATCATTAGTTAAAAATTGTCGACTAAACATCTAGGTTGTGATAATTGGGATTTCCAAATATGGATACAAAACTATATATACATATAATACTACAAGATGCAAAGTTGATTAAATCAACGCAAGTCTTCTAAGTGCAAGTCTGTCATCCATCTCAAAATACACTAGAAAATAGTTAGCGCTCACGCCTTATTACAAGGTCTAGAACAAACCAGGAGAAGAAGAAGATATGCTAAGCAACTATCTGAATGTTCTCACCACCAAGCTCCAAATTCCCAAGTGCACGTGATGTCAATCCTCCACAGTAGCACCTGCGTCCCATAAGGATGCTGATTTTAAAAATATTTAGTGGGATACCATAACACAATCATCAATATTAGAATAAACCATTATTTGCATTAATATATTATGCAACCTATTATAGGATTCCACTTGAATCTTTATTAATCTTTCAAGCAAATTCTTTTATTGCTTCCCAAGTTCAAGTTTAATAATTAAGTCCTTGTCCTATATAGACAGACTCACTGAATGTCATACCTACATAACAGACAATACGAAAACACCGTGATTATCACTCCGGTTAATACCGGTAATCCCTCAAGGATGACTGCCTCGCCCATTCCTTATCTTAGAAGGTATGACGGACGGAAGGGTCTGGCTCCACATCAGCTCCAAGGCTCGATGTGGGTTGGGGAAACGCAGCCTTCCAGGATGCTAGTGCCTCCAATGTGCATGGCAAACTACCTGGCATCCACGGCTCAGGATGAGTGCAGAGCTTCCATCAATGGAAGATGTAAAAGCTCTCTCTAAAATCCATATAGAATAAGCACGCTCTCTATAAAATCCATAGAGAAGAGGTAACAGCTTAAACCTGGCCAATAGAATATGTAATGCTCTTTCCCTAAAATCCATACAAAGATGCAAACATGGACCAAAATAACATGTAAATGCTCTCTCTAAAATCCATAGAAAGATACAACAGCTTAAGCCTGGCCAATAGAAGTTGGTCCTCATCAGGTACAATGACACAGAGCTTCCATCAATGGGAAGATGTGAATTCTCTCTAAAATCCATAGAGAAGATACAGACGACAGAGCATCCACCAGTCGAAAGATGCAGTACCACCCCAATCAATACCTTCTGATCCTTAACAGGAATCACGTATTACTAGTATGAACCCCTCTCAGAATTATAACATACAATTCACAACTGCTGGCTCAATAGCTCAACAGATAGTCTGACCTTTGACTTTATAGTCATTCGGTCACATGATCGAAAATCCCTCACACTCATTCACTGACTCCCAATCCCAAGGGTATTTTAGTCTTTATTTTGATTAGGTTCTTCCCAACCCTCAAGCTTAACCCTCATGTCACCATTTTATTATCTTTCATAAAATGATTAAGTCTCTAAACCATCTAGGTTTATTAGTCGGGTTTTCTTTATCATTAAGTCCTCAACTATCAGTCAACATAAAATGAGGAACAAATGCCCTCAATACAGTAACATCAAACACGTAAAAATAATACGCCAATTAGGGCTTGAAATCATTTATTAAACAGTCCAAAATCAATAAAATGAGCCTATATACCAAACTAGCTTGACATGTACCATACTGCACAGAAATACAAGGACGGTCAAGTTCGACCGTCCGTTGTAATCAATTTTAACTGTTGGTGGATGTCCACCGGCAGTTCAAAATCCAATCCGGCTTATGAACCGGGTTTATTAGTGAACCGGGTTTAGTCTGAGGGTGAACCAGGTTTGGTCTGACTCTGGACCGAACCGGGTTCAGTCTATTCTTGAACCGGCCTATTTACTGAACGGTTCAGTCTAAGAGTGGACCGGTCCGATTGGGCTTAAATTTGGACCAAACCAGTCGTCTTCGTCTGAGTGTGGCGGCTGCCACGATGGCCACCGTCGTGCTGCCACCGGCCAGCCGATAAACCTTCCCCCCTTTTCCATCCTTTCCTTTGTCTGGCGGCTCGAGCGATGACAGCCCTTGCCGCCGCAGCTCTCCGCCGAACCCTATTTCCTTCTCCACCTTCACGACCCAGGCGGCAGCAAAGGTGGTACCTTTTGGTTGCCGCCGTTGCCGTCTCACGTCGTCCACTGGTGGTGTGACATCCCACCACCTCCCAGCCGCCCCATGGCCTTCATCCTTCTCTGGACTAGTGACGTGCGGCCAGAACCGCATCGGCGGCGTCATTGCCTCAGTTGGCGGGAGGAAAGAAAAAGAAAATTTAAACTCAATGGAAGGGGTATGGGATCCTACCTCGTGCATGTGCGCTATTGATTTGCCGTTTGCCGGAGACAGAGGACACCGAAGCTTGCCGAAATTCGCTGGAGGCTGTCGGAAATCGCCTCTACTCCTGCTGACCTTGAGTTCCTCTGAGATGAAGAACACAGCTGTGAACAAGGAAATGGTTGCTCATGTCGAACCCCCTCCTCGCCGGAGTTGCAGAAGATCGCCTCCCAGAATCAAGGCAGTGTTTTTTTTTCTGCTACTGGGTTTCGAAATGGCGAGGGGTGAAGGCAAAAAGGAGGAAAATGATGGCCACCTGGCCCATAGCATACCACACCTGGATATGCCCTAACACCCACCTGCTAAAGCGAGAGTGGGTATGACAGGGGGGATGTCAGTGATGGCCGATGACCTCCGGTGACCCTCGACGATCGTCGGCGATGACACACCGGCAGGAGGAAGTTGCCTCCGGCGACATTCCGACGACCTCTGGCGAGTAGGGAATAGAGCCCCAACGTGCGTAGAGGTTAGATCTCGTACTCGCATTGTCATTTTATTTAAGTTTTTTTGCTGTACTACTTCCCGCCGATGGAGGCGACGACTGCGCATAGTTTCCGCCGATGGAGACGACGACTACGCCGGTGGAAGCACCCACCCATCTTTATCAACTATTTTGCCCAGACCTTGGGCAGACGGTGAGATGGCGAGAAAGAGGTCAGAAATGGCCTACGAGGCTCCAGGGTGACGGCAGAGCCGTCGCTGGCCTAGAAAGCCGCCAACTTGGCGGCGAGCCACCGCGATGGCAGTCGATGGCGCTCGATCCGCTAAGAGGCTCGAGGCGAAAGGAGAGAGAGGTGAGGCCACCGGCGATGGAGACCCACGGCTACCGTCGTGGTGCAACCTACAGCTAGAAAAGCTGGTCCAGCTGCTGCAGGCTTAGCTTGCAGCCGTCTGGAACCAATGAGAAAGACGACCGGTTTAAGGGTGAACCTGTCTGGCAGTGAACCGAACCAGGCATTAATATTGAACTCGGTAGACATCCACCGACAGTTAGTATGGCTTTCCACTGACGGTAGCCCCTGCCTGTCTGTATATTACGTGCAGTATACTACATACATAGCCAACGTGGTGCATATGCTCATTTTTGTTATTTTGGGCTTTTTGATAAATTATTTCAAGCTCAAATTGTTGTAGTGACTATATAAACTTTATGTTACTGCATTTACGAGTATTTGTCTCTAATTTATGGTGAATTGACTGATGGTTTAGGATTTCATAATAAGGTTAAGGACTTGATAATAAGAAAATCCGACTAATAAACTTAGATGGTTTAGAGATTTAATCATTTTATGAAGATAATAAAATGTTGATATTTGATGATTAAGCTTGTGGGTTCAGAATAACCTAATTAAGATAATGATTAAAATGTCATTTGGTTTGAGTTAGTTTTGAATGGCAGTGACTCAGAACTATGGTCATGAGTTCCATAGTCGGAGCACGTTGGGTTTGAAGGCAAAGAAGAGTAAGCCATCATGCTTCGGTGTGAGGGTGAAGTGGATTGCATAAAAAGTTAATGCAAATCTTGTTGGTTTGAAATGCTGATGATTGTGTTGCGATATCCCACTGAGTATTTTTATATTTAGCATTCACTCGTGATGCAGGTTCTTTAGTAGAAGGTTGTCTTCACGTAGCACGTGGTGGTAGATGATCGAGAGTGAGCATGACTTGACAACTTCTAAGTAAGCATCAGTCTCCTTTATTTTTTAGTGTATTTTGAGATGGATGATAGACTTGCACATGAAGGACTGACATTGGTTTAATCGACTTTGCATATGTAATATTATATTATTATATATGGTTTTGTATCAATATTTGTAAACTCTGGTTATCACGGCTTAGATGCTTAGTCGACAATTTTCAACTAATGATTTATTGCATAGAGGAATAATCCTCTAATTTTCCGCTACTATTCTGATTTAACAAAGCTTTTAAAAATATGGGCCATGACATAAGTCAAATGTACATAATACTATATACATTTGAAAAAAAATGTCATTTTTATTAGACCATGGGCCCCACAAAGAAGTCACGTGACTTCCACTTCCCTGTATCCCTTCCCATGTGGGCCTGGTCCTTCACAACGTCCACGTTTTGATCTTCCATGAACTCACACCACTCCATGAATCCGGTCGACTTGTCTGGCCGATGATAGAGGGTCAGCAGCAAGTGAGCCTGTAACACCTGCTGAAATGGGAAGGGCATATGTCCTCTAAAGTGACACCTGTGTGGGCAGGTGTCTCAGCTTCTTTGATGGCATCGACCAGCTGAAGGAAACTTACTTCGGGGAAGATGACCATGGCACCAAACTGTGAAGCAGAGAAAAGATCAAAAAGTTGCTCTTTTAACCAGTGGCCAAAATGATGGCAGTCATGGCGGTTTCTTCATTGTGACTAGAAGCTCATCGGGGGAGAGCTCACCCGAGAAAAAGCTCTCCAACAATCTCGGGCAACCTTTGGCAAATTCGGCGACCTTGACAACTTCGGCGACTGGTTTAAAAGAGAGAAGCAATGGCGGAGCCGGGGGAGAGACGAGGAGCACCAGGGGGAGAGTGTCAGTGACCTCGGGCGACGCTAGCGGCAACGGCGACTCCGGTGAGCTCGATGACCTCGACAACCTCCGATGGACGAAGACTTGACAGCATGCAAGGTAGGATCCCATACCCCCTTTCATCAAGTTTTATTTTTTTTCCTCCCGTCGACTGGTGGTAAGCTCAGAGATGAGGCGCGGATGGACGCCATTGAATTGTCGCAACGGCGGCGACCGAAAGGTACCGCCTTTGTGGCCGCTTGGGTCGCAAAGGTGATGGGGTTCGGCGGCGAGCTGTGGTGCCAAGGGCCGTCATCGCTCAAGCCGCCAGATATAGGAAAGGTAGCAGCTTTCTGCTGCTGCCAGTCGGTGTTTTTATTTCCAGATTGGCCGGACTATGGGAGGACTTTGAGAGGAGAAGGAGGAGGGTTTGTCGGCTAATCGGTGGCAGCATGACGCTGACCATCGTGGCGGCCGCAACTCCAGACGGCCAAACGAGTCGTCTTCCCTGAGGAAGACGACGGGTTTTGCCCAAAATCAAGCCGGACTGGATCTGTATATTATTAGACCGAACCGGTCCAGTAAATCGGTTGGTTCAGGCACAGACCGAACCTGATTCAGTCTAGAGTAAGGCCAAACCCAGTTCACTTATAGACCGAACCCGGTTCATGCTCAGACTGAACCCAGTTCACTAAATAGACCCGGTTCACAAATCAGTTTACTTTTGAACTGTCGGTGGACATCCACCGACAGTTAAAACTGCCTACAATTAAACGTTGAACTTGACTGTCTGTGTAATTCAATCCAGTAAGGTACATAGGCTCATTTTTTTTATTTTGGGTTATTTAAAAAATGATTTGAAGCCCTAATTGGTGTATTAGCTTTATGTGTTTGATGCTACTGTATTAAGGGCATTTGCCTCTCATTTTTTGCTGACTAATAGCTGATGACATTAATGATAAGGAAAAACTCGACTAATAAACCTAGTTGGTTTAGAGACTTAATCATTTTATAAAAGATAATAAAATGATGACATGAGGGCTGGGAAGAATCTAATCAAAATAAAGACTAAAATACCCTTGGGATTGAGAGTCAGTGTATGAGTATGAGTGACTTTCGATCAAGCGACCGAATGACTATTAAGTCAAAGGTCAAACTATCTGTTGAGCTATTGAGCCAGCAGTTGTGAATTGTATGTTATAACTCTAAGTCATACTGGTAATATTGTGATACCTGTTAAGGATCACAAGGTATTAATTGGGGTGGTGTTGCATCTTTCGACTGGTAGAAGCTCTGCCGTCTGTATCTTCTCTATGGATTTTAGAGAGCATTCACATCTTCCCATTGGTGGAAGCTCTGTGTCATGGTACCTAATGAGGACCAACTTCTATTGGTCAGGCTTAAGCTGTTGTATCTTTCTATAGATTTTAGAGAGAGCATTTACATATTATTTTGGCCCATGTTTGCATCTTTCTATGGATTTTAGAGAGAGTGCATTACATATTCTGTTGCCCAGGCTTAAGCTGTTACCTATTCTCTATGGATTTTAGAGAGAGCGTGCTTATTCTCAATGGATTTTAGAGAGAGCTTTTGCATCTTCCCTTGATGGAAGGTCTGCACACATCCTGAGCCGTGGTTGCCTGGTGGATTACTGTGCACATTCGAGGCACTAGCATCCTGGAAGGCTGCATTCTTCTCACCCACGTCGAGCCCAAGAGCTGATGTATAGCCAAACCTTTTCGACGGTCATACATTTTAAGGTAAGGAATGGGCAAGGCAGACACCCTTGAGGGATTCAGGGCGTGCCGTGATTACCGGCATTTACCGGAGTGATAGTCATAGTGTTTTCATGTTGTCTGTCATGTAGGTATGACATTCAGTGAGTGCGTCTACATGGGACAAAGACTTAATTATTGAACTTGAACTTGGGAAGCAATAAAAAGCTTTGCTTGAAAGACTAATAAAAGATTCAAGTGGAATCCTGTAATAAGTTGCATATTATGTTAATGCAAATCCTGTAAAAAGTTGATGACTATGTTATGGTATCCCACTGAATATTTTTATACTCAGCATCCTTATGTGATGTAAGTGTTGCTGTGGTTGATTGACTTCGCACGACACTTTGGGATTTGGTGGCTTAGTCGTGAGGACGTTCAGGAAGCTGCATAGTACTTCTTCACTATCGGGTTTGTTCTAGACCTTTTTGTAAGGCGTGAGCGCCAACTATTTTCTAGTGTATTTTGATATGGATGGCAGACTTGCACTTAGAGGACTTGTGTTGGTTTAATCGACTTTGCATCTTGTAATACTATATGTATATGTGGTTTTGTATCCGTATTTGTGAACCCCAGTTATCTCGACCTAGATGGTTAGTCAAAAATTTTGAACTAATGATTTATCGCATAGAGGAATAATTCTCTGATTTTCCGCTAGTACTCTAATTTAAAAATGGTTTTATAAAATACGAGCCGTGACAATTGGTATCAGAGCATAACATTTATCTGCAAGTCTGGAAGTCCTCTTAGGATATATCTAGTTATAGTTGTGGCTGTGGGTAGAAGTCGTGATAAGTGTTCTTATCTTGTATGTTGAGATGGCACTGCGTAAGAGAAACATCCGGAGAGTGAAAATTTCGGATATTGGCAGAAGTAAAGATAGAGAATGTCAGGCAGAAGGATCTCTACCTCCTCATCTGATGTCCCGCGAGGAGTCTATGGAAAGCAATGGAGAACAACGGAGAACCTTCCATGGCACGTCGTCTTCTAACTTGGGAGGTGAAGGTGATGGGGATGTAATGAAAATGATTAGAGGACTGGCACAAACAGTGCAAGCTCATGTTAAACATTGTCTTGATGCCAGAACAAAGCAGATAAAGAAAAGATAGCTCATCTCAAATTGTTCCAGGCAATGGCTCCAGCTTTCACAGAGAAAGAAAATCCAGAAAAGGCTGAGAGTTGGGTAACAACCATCGAGAAAATCTTTGAATCTATCTTAGCGGAGGGTGATAGTAAAGTTTGGATGACAATTTTTGTGTTATCAGAAAATGCTGATCACTGGTGGAGTTCCGCGGAATGCACCTTCTTTAAAGATCGGAAAGTTGAAGAGATTACATGGGAGGAATTCCTAAAAGTTTTTAATAGAAAATATTTTTGAAGCCATATTAGGAAAGAAAAAATGCGGGAAATCTTGGGTCTCAGGTAAGGAAATATGACTGTGTAGGACTATGAGAATAAGTTTGTAAAGTTGGAGCACTTCACCACCAAGATGGAGGATGATGGTGAAAGAATGGAGAAGTTCATTTATGGACTTAGAACTGGGCTGCGAGATAAAGTCATGGGAACTAGAACTACATCTTTTGCTGATGGTGTGGAACAGGCATACATTTTTGAAAAGAAACATGACACAAATAGAGAGGAGCAAAAGGCTAATGCTGAAGTGGCCAAAAATGACTATGGATCGAAGGCTAAGAGATTAAGAATGGACGCTAGGAGTAGCAAATTTGGTCAGAGGCATAACTCTCATGGTAGACAACAGAAGGGTTTTGAGCCGAGGCGGAAAGGCTCAGGACAGTTTAGTGCTGGTCAATATAGACCACTTTTCCAGAGACCACAACCTCAATATCAGGGGCCAAATGGTCAGTCGGAATGCTATTCTTGCGGGAAAATTCACCCAGGGTAGATTTGTGAGGCCAACGATCGCATCTGCTTTTTCTGCCATAAGAAGGGGTAGATATGCTACTCAATTTTTCGATCAAGATGGAGCTTCTCTTTCACACATGGAACATCGAAGTCATATTCTATAGCCAAGAGCTGACTTGTTTTCTACTCGGGGCTCACCTTGTCCAAATCATATACAAGCACAACCACCAAAATGAATTTGCTCGAGCCAACCTGTTGCTGCCAGGTACATATGAGGGGTGACTGTTTTCGCTAAAATACACAAAAGCAAACGCCAGGCGACTCTATTCATGTTGGAGTGCTACGTCTAATCAAGGTCAGTGTCATGGATTCGATCCCTCGAACACCGAACTACCCTTTTCCCGCTGAAGCGGGAAACACATTTTTGACGAGCCCATCACCTAAAAGACCAACCTTTCTGCATAAAATTTTTGTGTGGCCTGTAATTGGTCCACGCAGATGCCACCTTCCTCTTAATGGAGATTATTATTTTGCTTGTCTGGGCTCTCGGGAGCAGTAACTAAGACTTCTCTCTGGGTGATATAAAATGGTAAAGCATGAGGTATTTCCAAAATGAGAGTTGTTTTGTTGCAAAAAATAAAATGAGTGTTGTTTATATGCTCCCTTGCTCATGCGTGTCGGCATGCAACGAGGCACTGTAGACCATCGTGTTAAAGTAAAAGATTTAGGTATACGATCTAGTCCTAGAACCAGGCACAAAACCTGGCCAGCCAGACAGCCACAATCACTCCTCCACCGCCACCACCAGGAGTTTTTGGTGGTCCAGTTCGACAAGGGGGGGGCTAGTGTGTTTGGCGGCTCTACACAGGCCCTGCACGCTAGGTCTTCCATCGCACAAGGAATCCAACTAGGGTCCTTTAACCCAGGCGCTGACGAGGGCAGAATTGGCCTTGAGGGAGGAGGTACTCAAGGTGTTCGAGGAAATGACACAATGAATCCGCACCTGAGAAACGTCCAGGGTGAGTTGGACGCGGATTGGGAGGAGTCTCTGGGCTATCGTGGAGGCCAGAGGGGTAGCGCAGAACCCCGGTTGGCGCGGCTCCAATTTCCACGATTCAATGGTGAAGAGGACCCCGTGGAGTGGCTATACAAGGCGGACAAGTTCTTCACTTATCAAGGGATTTTTCAAATGTCGAGCAACTGCGTGTGGCCGCTTT
Source organism: Houttuynia cordata (assembly GCA_039654745.1). Taxonomy (NCBI): domain Eukaryota; kingdom Viridiplantae; phylum Streptophyta; class Magnoliopsida; order Piperales; family Saururaceae; genus Houttuynia; species Houttuynia cordata. Next base: position 44,884,686 of record CM077505.1, on the reverse strand, counting down.
TCATTTAGATGGAGACGCTTCGATCTGGTACCAGGCCTTTGAGAAGGAGGTACGATTCCCTACTTGGGCGTCGTTCTCAGATGAGTTGTGCATCCAGTTTGGGTCGAACTAATTTCAGGATTTCAACGAGATGCTCTCCACCATCCGGCAAACAACAACCATGAGGGCATACTATTCGGAGTTTATGAAGATTGCGAACCGTTTGCCAGACTGACCGGTCGCAGCACTGGTTGGCACTTTCAAGTGCGGCTTGAAGCCGGAGATAGCGGACGAAATGCGGCATTTCCCTTGCCACACAATGAGAGATGTGGTGCGTCATGCACGCATCGAAGAGGAGTACCACCTGTCCGATCACATGACCATGCCATTCCTATTCTACCAGATGCCGCACCGGCCAATATGCGCCCATACCGCTACCCTCATGTGCAGAAGGCGGAGATTGAGCGCCTGGTGCGCGACATGCTACAGTCCGGTATTATCCAACCCAGCAACAGCCCCTTCTCCTCACCGGTTCTATTGGTCCGCAAGAAAGATGGGTCGTGGCAATTTTGTGTTGACTACCGTGCCTTGAATGCTATTACCGTCAAGGACAAGTACCCAATTCCAGTTATAGAGGAGTTGTTGGATGAACTGGCCAGCGCCAGGGTGTTTAGCATGCTTGACTTGCGCGCAGGATATCATCAAATCTGCATGCAATCGTCAGATGTTTACAAAACTGCATTCAGGACACATGATGGTCATTTCGAGTTCTTAGTCATGCCCTTCGGTTTGACAAATGCTCCTGCTACTTTCCAAAGTCTTATGAATGACTTGTTCCGGCCCTTTCTCAGAAAGTTCGTCCTAGTTTTCTTTGATGACATCCTCATATACAGCCAGTCATGGGACGCACACTTAGAACATTTGCGGTCAGTTTTCTCCATTTTATGGACTCATTCCTTATTTCTTAAACGGTCGAAGTGTTCCTTTGGTAGTAGGCAGGTGGAGTACTTAGGCCATATCATTGCGCACGAGGGAGTTTCCACTGATCCCGCGAAGGTATCCGCCATGCTATCGTGGCCGGCTCCCACATGTGTCAAGGGTCTCCGCGGTTTTCTGGGGTTGACGGGATATTACCAAAGATTCATCAGCCAGTATGGGATTATTGCCAGCCCACTGACCGCATTACTCAAAAAGGGGGCCTTTGCATGGACAGGTGAAGCGCAAGAGGCTTTTGATTGTCTGAAACAGGCAATGGTTACTGCACCCGTTTTGGTCTTGCCAGATTTCACACTTCCATTTGTGGTGAAAACGGATGCATCGGACACAGGCATGGGGGCGGTCCTCTTACAGAAGGAACGGCCGGTGGCTTTCTTCAGTAAATCTCTCACAGGCCGCTCCTTGACACTCTCGGCCTACGAGAGAGAGATGTTGGCCATTGTTCTTGCAGTCACCAAGTGGCGACCTTATTTATTGGGTCGACATTTCATCATCCGTTCCGACCATCAGCCATTGAAGTACTTTCTTGAACAAAGGGTGTCTACACCAACCCAATAGCGCTGGGTGAGCAAACTGCTGGGGTATGACTATGAGATCGTAAACAAGAAGGGATCTGAGAACACTGTCGCTCACGCCCTGTCAAGGCGCTCGTCGGAGGGTGCCTGTATGGCTATGACTGACCCGACTTGTCCCTTCCTTCCTGATCTGCATTGCGCCTATACGGCAGACTCCGACACTAGTCAGCTGATTGAACGTCTCCACAAGCATCAATTAGATGATCCTTCTTTCACTTGGCACAGTGACACTTTATTTTGGAAAGGGAAGCTATGGGTGCCTAACAGTGGGGACTTGCGTCGCCGAGTGCTTTCACATTTTCATGATACGCTGATGGCGGGACATGAGGGTGCATTCCGGACCTACAAACGAGTAAGCCAGAGTTTTCTGTGGCCGGGATTACGAAAGGACGTCCGACATTATGTGGCTGCCTGTGACACGTGCCAGCGCGCTAAGGCTGCCACTACCTCTCCACAGGGTATCCTTCAACCCCTCCCCATTCCAGATCAGATATGGGAGGATATCTCTACGGACTTTGTCGAAGCCTTGCCCGTGGTCCAAGGCAAGTCAGTCATTCTTGTGGTGGTGGACCGGCTCTCCAAATATGCTCATTTCTGTGCTTTGAGCCATCCTTTTCAGCCCGGACGGTTGCTGAAACCTTTGTCAAAGAAATCGCTCGGTTGCACGGAATGCATAAGACTATTGTCTCAGATAGAGACAAGATTTTTATTTCTACATTATGGCGTGAGTTTTTTACTATCCAAGGAACGAAACTCACCATGAGCACGGCTTATCATCGTCAGACAGATGGCCAGACGGAGGTTGTCAACAGGTGTGTGGAGCAGTATTTGCGCTGCTTTGTGGGGGACCAGCCTCGTAAATGGCTACAGATTCTTCCCTGGGCTGAATGGTCTTATAATACGGCTTATCACACACGGACGGGGTTTACACCATTTGAAGTTGTCTATGGCCGTCCACCTCCTTCAGTTCTCTCTTATGTGCCTCACAGGTCGTCCGTTGCTGAGGTCGACTATGTGTTGCAAACTCGGGATGAGGTTCTTCGGCAGCTGAAAACATATCTCGCAGCCGCCCAGAATCGCATGAAACAACTTGTTGATCAGAAGAGATCTGATCGGGCCTTCCAGGTGATTTAGTCTATGTGTCCGTCCTCCCACAGCGACAGACTTCCTTGTTCAGATCGGACCAGGCTAAGCTCGCACCTCGTTATCATGGGCCATATCCTGTGCTCGACCGTATCGGGCCCGTTGCTTATCGCCTGACTCTACCTCCGGGGTCATTGCTGCACCCGGTTTTCCATGTTTCACGTCTTCGCCACTTTGTGGGAGATGCATCGTCAGTTCCTCTAGGCGGGCCTTTGTCTCTCATGCCTGCTGTGGATACGGATACTCCAGTGCCAGCGTCTATCCTTGACAAACGACATGTTCGTAAGGCGGGTTGCATTATTACAGAGATATTAGTAGCCTGGAAGGGTCATTCATTGGAAGATGCTACGTGGGAAGTGGAGGACGACATTATGGCTCATTTTCCGGACTGGTCGCCTTGAGGACAAGGCTATAAGCGGAGCGTGGTGGATTGTTGTGAACGCCATACCAGGCCTTGTTCATGCGTTAGCGGGCCAATATCTGCAACAGTCATCATGCCAGTAGAATAGTTGATTATTATTGCGTATCATATTGTAATCAGGCCCGTTTAGGCTAATTGTTAGGTAACGGGCTGAGTGAGAATAATTAGGCCAATTAGTGGCCCATCAGTTTGGCCAGATGGCGCGCGCCCCTAGGCAAGCGCGCCATCTCCTTCCTTTATATGTTGGACATCTTCCTCAGTTGGAGGTTATGCAAGAGAAAACCATTTTAGTTATTACTTTTCTTCTTTTTCACTTTTGCCGTCGAGATACCTTGTGACCATTGCCGGTCACAACACTATTTTCCATGACTTCTCGATATAGATTTGCTTGAGCCTTGTCCATGTGAAAATAGGGTCTTAGTTGCCTAAAGAATACCTTCCACAACCTCTTTGCCTAGTAAGTATTCAAAGAGTTAGAAATTTTGCATCAGCTACCGTATGAATGAAAGAAGAAATAGTGCTTATCAATTTGGCAACAACGTCGTCTTCTCCAATTTTACGGACAATCAAATTATGGGACCTGAGCAGGCATGAACGTAATGTAAAAACTCACACGATGGCCGGCAGTGGGGCGAAGCTGCTCAAATGCTATGCTATTGTGGAAAAAAGGCTCGATGAGCGTATTAATGCATAATTGAGGTTGGCATAGTGCATGATTGTACCAGATCCACATGACCCGGCTTGCAAGATCCAACAAGTACATTATCTAGCATAACTTCGGCATCAGATTAATTGGAATGTGTCTAAACACCTGCATCAGAAAGGTCTGAAGAAGATCCAACTTGTATTTCTTGGTTCTTTTCTTCCTGATGTTCGGGCATAATGTCTAGTGATTGACTTCTTTGCAATGCCCAACATGTGCAAACTACAAAGTACAAACAGATGCAAAAATTGGAAGGTGTCTCATTGAGACTTTCCGTGCTGTTTCCTGGAACAGGGAGGTATTAAAATATAACATATCCCATTTACTGCAACTTCAAAGAACTTGCCATGTTGCTAGTACAATCATGGTTTAGAGAGAATTGGCGTTATTTCAAGTTTCTATGTATGACTCTTCTATGTTATGCTGTTACAGCCACCAGGTTCCATCTTGTGCTTCCATCGTCTGTACATTCAAAATTCGTGCATCTTTCAAATTGTCGCAACACATTGTTACTATAATGAAAAATGCTTCTTCTTCCCCTTTATTTTTACGGCCACTTCACGTGTCTCTTATGGAAATGCTGTGGGCCCCACATTTTATTTCCTTTGGCACGCGAGGTTGGCTGTGATAAAAAGCGGGAGGAAGAGCATTACTCTACTAAAACGATTGAATGTAAGCATGTAGAGAAACATGTAAGGGCAAACTATGGAGTCCTGGAGTCCTAAAAGTCAAGCTTTACAGCCTCTTTGAGGCTGGATTCATTAAGAATCCAGCTTCACTTATTTGAATGGCATTTACTATAATTTTTGAAAAAGACAGGGGTATTCATAAAAAATGCAGTCTGAAATCGCATTTTTTGTTATTGAATGCACCTGCCTGGTTTGTTTATTTACAAACCATGCCATCGAACTCTAAATTCTTCCATAAAATCCACTATTTCCTAACCAAACACCTAAATTCTAAACCCTTGCTTTTTCTCTAAAATCCCGATTTTCCACTTCTAAAAGCTCTAACCAAACTGGCTCTTAGTGCAATAGTTGCAGAAGCAGCATGGCCACTTCACATTCCTTAAAACCGAGCAATTTGGCAGTGACACCAGCCAGTGGATACTCCATGGTGCCAGGGAACCATCGATCTCCAGGATTGGTGGTGCATCATCGATCCTGGAAATTGAAGGCTCCCGGCGCCATTGCATAAAAATGACGTGGTCAGGCCTCAGGCTGTTGTAGCTAATAATTTCTCATCCTCATGAGACTGTAATTGCTTTAAGCAGAGCCACATCAGCTACGGGATGAGTTGGGCCAAGGTTCAAGGGTGCACATCTATAGCACAGTTGGACCTCTCAAAGCAGGAGACACTAGGCCGAGCCATCAATGTGAGCTTCTACAAGTGTTGCAGGTTGCTAATAGCCGTAGCAATTTCACAGTTGTAGACACGCAACATAGTTAAGAACATCGTAAAGAAGTTGACAATACATGAATGATTACACTCCCGTGTATATAGAGAGAGCATATCAATAAAACATAGAGTGCCCCTGTGACTAACAACATTCTATTAGGGGAGCTGCTCTTGTCAAATTCATACACCTGTTGTATGAATTTCAAATTCATGGTTGGTAACTCAAGCCGGAGAAGGGGCACTATTAGAACCAGTTGCCTTGTAACTATGGATAGTGTAGACAGTTTGAAGTGCAGTGAGCACCAACAGTATAGTTGCCGCAATGAGGGAAGTTATCTTCCATGGGTTTTCCAAATAGTTCTGCTTGAGCTTCCGCCACCATTCGCGCAGTAGTGGCCTCAAACCCTTCGTCTTCCTTGCATAAAATTCGTTTGAAGAGTCGCGTACTTGGCATAAACTACTATATGGATCAAAGAAGACATTTTCAGAAATGGTGTTCATCAGTTTCTTGACGATGACATCGTCTCCAATTCTGCAATCAATCAATCGTCGAGCCCTAAGCAGGCTGGCATCGGGCGGTGAGCGGATAAGACCAGCCATGAATGCGACGTAAGAACTCACTTGACGGCCAACACTCGGTCGAATCCGCTCAAAAGCAATGCTATTGAGAAATAGGGGCTCGGTGAATGTATCAATATATATAATGGGGCCAGGCAGAGAGTGCCATGATCAAATTTAATTCCATTTGTTCCTTGCTCTTCAGATACTTCAAATCTAAGCCCAGCATCAGAAAGCGCAGAAGCAGAGTGAACATGGGTGGCAGGATTTTCATTTGCATGTTTGCTCTGCTCTGTGTTTTTGTAATTGCCTTCCTTGACACATCCAACACATGGAAACGTGGTGGATTGTCGTCCACCGGAGCCTGGCCCTGACCCAGAAAGTCAAGCCTATATACCTCTGGGTAATGCTGAAAATCAAATAGCTTACTTCAGTAATCAGTTTCTGTGTTGAACATGCACCTAGGCACAATATGCACCCAGCCATGATGTGTACCATCGTATCTTAATCTGATAACGCACGACCGGCGGTGATAATACACACACACACACACAATGTCTTCCATCCCGTGTGCAAAGGCACAATGTGTGCCCCAATTCATGAAGGCCATCGTTCATTGGGCTCTAGTTTATAAGGGGGGTAAGCACATTATTAAAACCCACCTGCTCTGCGTCTGCTCGCCCCAAGTATTGAAGTGTGCCATTGGATTGGAATCCAACAGCCAGTGGCCCACACACACTACTCACTCACTAACTAGGCTCACACACCAGAGTCACTCCGGGCACACCCAGTTTCAAAGATACCCGGGTCCATACTCGAAGACTCGAACGCAAGAACTCCTCCGTGCTATCAGAGGCTACTACACTATGCGCAGGGGTTAACGTGTGAGTTGTGGCACATACGAATGTGACTTCTTCTATAAAAAAATCATACGACACGAGACAATCCTGGCCGTCACATTGAGATCCAATAGCAAGCAAAGCAGGCCATTATCTAATACATACTCCCTCTGCCAAATTTCTTAAACAATAAATTAACTAGGTTAAGAATAAATCAGGGAGTAAAATGGGCACACCCCGGTCGTGCTATCGGAGGCTACTATATGTCATGCGGTTCGAGGTTAATCCATGCGTTGTGGCACATTAGAATGTGACTTTTTCTCAAAAAAAAAAAAAGATAATACGATGCGAGACAATCCCGGGCGTTGCGTTGAGATCCAATAGCGAGCAGAGCGGACCATTATCTAATACTCCTTTCGTCAAGATGTATTATGTACCAAATTTTTTAAAATGTAAATTGACTAGGTTAATGATAAATCCAAACATTGGGAGTCAAATGTAAGAAAACAAGGAAAAAGTAAGGAAAATACCTTTTTGTCCAAGTTACCAGTCTCAAAACCAATGAGCCTCTCAAGAACTTGTAATGGCAACTGATTCTCGATCATGATGATGTCCGGGATGAGAAGGATGCAAGCTGAGCAGGGCATAATAGCCAAAGACCGGATCATCACCATCATAAACAGTTCTTGGAAGAGTAGACTCAGTGGAGAAACACCTCATGTACTCACAAAGGAAAGCCCCATCTTTAATCATCAGCTTTAGAAACTTTTCTTCATTAGCCCATTCATTACCCAATCGCTGGTAAGCCTCCCTCAATAAGGGAAGCAATTTCCTCAGCTCGTTGCTCAAGTCCTGGTGGGATTTGTTGGATCTATGGAGGAGTTGTTGCAAAGCTCGATCCTTGTGCTCTTCCGTATTGATGAGGTGGGCGTGGGACGGGCCATGGTGGTAGGGACTGATGGACACAACACTGGGAGTGTAGGGTTCGGGGTTGCGGTTTCTGATGTAGGAAGGGACCTTGAAGATGGAGTGCTTCATGTGGTAGCGCACCACCATGGTTGAATTACTACCCGTGCCTCCATTTGGATTGAGAGGAGCCATTTCTGCTGCTTTTGCCATATATGCTGCCTTCCTCCTCCAAAGTATAAGCAAATGTGGATCACAATCGATCTGATTGCTTAACTATTCCTTCTCTTTCTTTGCTGCAAAGAAGATGGGATTGAGAGATATTGGAAGAATTCAAGGGAGATGCTATCTCAGCTCCTGTGTTGAGTCTTGAGCAACTAGATCGGAGTCCTTTCTTGCTTCCTTCCAGCTTTTAATGGTGGAGACTTCTTCCAGGAATCTGGACTTTTTAATTGGGTTTTCTTGCTGTCCTCTTTCTGGATTGGTCCGCTTAAGTTCTCTACAAAAAAAAATGTCTAGTTCAGCTGTTTTAAAGAAAGACCAATTCTTCCCAGTCTGTTTAACTGCGTAGACTTCTTTTAACGACTAGATAAGTAGATATTACACTTTTTACATTTCACCCCTCTGTTAACTTTGGAATTGATCTTTTATACAAAAAGAAAACTTTGAAATGGGTGAAAATGGATCCCCTGCCTCTTTCTATTGCATTTCTTCTTTATCCTCTTGCAGTTCCTTCCCCTATTCAATGTACATTTTACCTTCTTCCATAATCATTTGGCTTAGATACTTAATCTTTCAGCTGCAAGTCCAAGTCTGCCATCCAGATCCTTGCCATTGTCAAAAAGATATGTGAGACTAAGCCTCTTTATTTTAGTGATGTGTATTAGAGTTATAATTAGCTATAAGGGTAGAATAGTATTTTACTTCTTATGCACAAGAATATTTGTTCTCTCTTTGTAGTATTTTGCTATCAACCTTTCATAATAAAAATATGGGTGCCAATTTTAAGGGTCAGCCCGCAAGCCCGACCTTATCCCGCCCGTAAAAATGAGGGCTACATCCTAAAATAATAGGCCAGTACTCTTTAGGGCGAGGCCTGAAAAGTTTAGGCCCAATGCAAAATAAGGTTGGGCCACAGCTTTTGAGCTAAGTAGATGAATGAGTTCAAGTAGATGATAAAGAATAGATTTAATATAACTAGAGACAGGATATCAGAAATCCTATAGATGGTAACACAAGAATTTTTACCAGGTGGGAAACATAAATATTTGCCAAGACTCCAAAACAACCAAAGTATATCGACGTACAATTTATGTTCTCAATCATCACCACTTGCAAGTGGAGACTGCTAGACTTTCCGTAATGTCTCAACAACCTAAAAATGTACGTATATGCCTCTTTTTGGGTGGGAACCTAGCAAGGTTCCAAAAAATATAATCTCTAACACAGAGACTTTTGAGCATATAAAACCTCTCACCTTGGCAGAGTCTGCTCCTACTCTAGGTACTTTTGAGTATTATGAAACTCTCAACCTAACAGAGTCTAACATGGCTTTATGAGCATACTATTTATGTCTCAAAACTTATTCGATTGCCTCTAATGGGCGAAAACTCATAAGGTCCTTTTGAAGAATTACTGAGTAAATGATTACACAAAGACAGAGATATAAGAATATCCTCTGTGAAGATAACATTCATACTTCTAGTCGATTCGCAAATGGCAACACAACTGAGATAACTAACAGCTCAGACATACTACACGTGACTAGCTTTGGCTAAGAACTCTTAAGAAAGAATTAGTAAAGAACCACTGATCAAGACTCTAAGAATTTCAGATTTTAATTCCAAGGGATATTATGTTGAAGTTTCAATGAAAGATCAAATCAAAATGTCAGAGGAACGGAATAGCAGGAACTTATCGAACAACAGAAATAGTCGGACAAACAAAGTATTAGAACCTCATGGCTAAATAAATTTTACAGAAGTTCTTATATGAGATTAGTAATATTCATTAGATAGGTTGTAGGTAAAAATATAGTACTAGGGTTTACATTATTCAAATATCAGACAGGTTTGTTGATAGCAAAAAGTTGTCCCAACATAATAGGTGGAAACAAACCATTTTCATGATCACTACAAACAAAACTGAGACTGGAAATTGACACATTAGATCCCCTCCTTAATATCCTCAGCGCATTCGTAAGTCCACTCAATTACCAGATGTTGCTTAGTCTTGTTATTCTGATTCTTTATCTTCCTTTTTCATCTCTATTCACAAACTCTTTTGTCCTCAATCTTATAGAGAGGTTGTGACAACCACTAATTTTGTAATAATAAAAAAATATAATTTTATTTGGACGACATAAATTAGGAAAGTTTCCAAATATAATTTATTGAGATTGAAATGATGGTATGATTATGAAATGTCTTCTAGTTACAATATAATCAGGAATTTGCAGAGGATCAGGTTTGAAAGATGGTTCACTAGCACTGGGCTGAACCGAAAGTTAGGGTCGGAGGAGTGTCTGGAATTAGGTTGAGCTTGGATCCAGAGCTTAGGTCCACATGGGTGCAACATGAGTGTGATCTCTTAAAGGGTAAGTACAATGTATGGTAATTCCTAAATAAGACTAAAATTGTTTCAGGAAGTTACCATTTAAGTAAAATATTTAGTTAGTTACAAAATCCTCTGAATGCCAGGATTGCCTGGGCGCCAGACCACTTGACATCAGGTGGTTTCAGATTTTATTTGCTCTTTTGATTGTTAACTTTTGATTTGAATTTGAGTCAAAGTAGAGGAAGTTTCCTTCTTGAAATCGAATTAAAATAGTATTGATTTTGGTGCTTCCTAATTGGTGGAATAGGAGATTTTGTAGTGGTTTAGGATATAGAATAGTGTGGGAAGGATGATGATGTGGCACAAGAAGAGGGCGCCACAAGCATGGGATGCCCAGGATAAGTATAGGTGGTTAGGCAGTTACCAGATTCGTTTAGAAGATAAGCATGAAAACTTAATTTGCAGAGGATTCAAAAATTGGAAATACTTGAAATCTTCTGGGCGCCAGATAAGGATGGGCAATAGGATTATCACGGGGAGATCTGGTACTTATTTATTTACTTGTTTTAGGATGAACATCACTTGAATTAGAATTATCTTAAAAAAAGGAAATCAGTAAAGAGTCCTTATTGAATTCGGTGCATAATATGGATTGGTGCGAGGGCAAATCTCGTGGGAGACTTCTGATTAGCTGAGGATGATGATGATCGACTTAAATCACAGAGAATCTTCGTAATTACCAACTTACTAGTTTTTGATAGACTTGAAATGGAAACAGGATTTGGGTTGCCAATTGGAGTAGGACTCCAATTGGAGGTGGCCGCCCTCTATACATAGAGAAGCTAGTCGCCCCCTTTTTCTTTTCAACATACACTCTCTCTCTCATGTCCCTACTCTTTCTCCTGCAACTCCCTCACCTCTTCTTACTGCTAGCCGACCTGAGCACATGACGAGGAAGTGTTGGATGCTGAAGAAAGGCTACGCAATTGAGAAGAATTGTCGACGGTTGAGGTAGGATGGTTTTTTGCTATAGATCTATTTAGGCCTATTTGTATTGATGAGATGTGCCTAGATTCATATGCTTTAATGTCATTCATCTTATACTTTGTGATTATATTGATGTGATGAAGTCTCTAAGTTGCGTTCATGTGTTATTGAAGTCAATCTTGCTGATATGATTAAAAAATCTTGAAATTGCATCAATGATTCCTTGTTATCATTTCCATGCCACATGCATTAGGTTGGTAAGAAGTCTATCCTATTTTGATGCTTTGATGGTACTGTTTGGAGTTGAACCCTTACTAACCAGTTGGTCACTCTCTTAGGATAGACGATAGTCTATTGTTGTAGAGTCTATTCATGTATGGGATTAGTTGTCTATTTTGTCCGGTTGTGCTCTATGTTGTATGAGGAGTATATATTCATATGTATGGAGTAAAAACTACTAGTTTGCATTAATACTACTATCATCCTAACAACAAATATGATATATATTCACAAAAGAGTACTTATTGATGTATAATTACCATGTAGGTGCTCTTAGAACCAAGAATAAGAATTGTTTTGGAAGTATCAATACATAACAGTGCTCTTAGCTAGAACTGATTTTATGCCAACAACTTGTATAAAATAATTCGTAACTAATTTCAAAAAAATCCTAAAAATATACCATTAAAAGTATAAGAATTTAGGCTCACAAGGGCCTATACAGTAAAAATTACAAGACTTTAGTTAGCATGTACTGACCGTGGTATTTGTCCAAAATTCATAGTTTTGTTCAGAACATAACATTCATTGTCATGCCCCAGGATCTCACTCCTCGATTGGAGTCCATAAGCCTTCAAAGATAGTAACATCTCGAGGCCAAGATCCCGGGCACGTGACCGATCAGTTGAAAACACAACCAATTATGCCATCACGAAAGGATGTGTAATCGGTCATCCCTCAGTTCAGTGTATACAATATCCAACATCATTTAAAATATGAAATGAAGCTACTTAGTTTTTATTACAACAATGAACTTAACAAAGTCAATAAAATAGAATTCTGAGTTTATGGAATACATTGGCCAACAATATCATAAAGTTCAAATCAAGCAAACTAATTAATAATAAAGAAATCTCTAATCTCTTCACAGCATCAACAATACCGTTTAGCTGGCAGCTATTGCCAATATACTATCTCAGTTCTCTTTCGCGCCTGCATCAGAAGATGCATGAGTACTTCATAAAAATACTTAGTAGGATGTAAAAACCCATAAAAATTAAATCAAGCAGTATGAAGAGAAATATAACCAATGAACAACTGATATTCAATGACATCTGGACTGAACATAAGGTCTATTTACATGAAAAGAAAGGTCAGTTAAAAACAGTTCCCGACTTGCAAGTATAGGGAAAAAATAATAGATCATAAGACTTCGAACAATTCAGTGTAAGGAGAGAATAATAATTTTACCAATGGCTCCAGGCATCTATAGTGCAAGGAGTTACAATTTCTGCTCGCCGAACTTACCACTCGCAAGTGGCTAAATAATATTATAACCACCCTAGAGGTTCTCCCTTCGGAATCCGGCCATGCGTCTAGGATGCTCGCCCCACCAATGCTTACGGACACAATGGGCGGAGACTGAACACCTTCCATAATATCAACAGTCTAAATTTACGTATCTTGCCTCCCTTCGGGCATAAATAATCGGAGATCTCGCAAGACCTAGCAATGGCTCGTGAGCATACTATGATTCCACCTCGGAGAGAGCCTCGCAAGGTCTCTAGCAGAGAAACAACTTCAAGATTAAACTAAGCAATGTCTATAGCAATAGCAGAGGTCTCAACTTTATGAGAATCATGGTAACTTTTACCACTAAATGATCCACTTCAAGGAGTATGAACATAACATCAAAATCTCTCATCAGATTACAACTCACTTCAAGAGTAACATGGAGATTCATATATCTCGGATAACAATAGACTCACTATAGGAGTATAGATCAATATTCAAATACCTTTGACACATACTTTCATGCATAGCCCTAGATAGGAACCTCCCAGAAAATATTAGGATTTATAATATATGTATCCAAAAACATGAATGAGAATAGGTTCTAGATTATTTGATTTTCAAGTAGAACTTCAAACCGACACTGAACGCTTGTTTGAAAACAGAAATTATGGTTCACTCGGTCAGTCAAGATTACCCCATAATATTAATCTTTGATTAATCAACCTTACAGTGATAATCCATATTCGAAAGTATAATGAATAGTAATGAAACTTAATTCATCTCATCCAATATCACATAGTGTTATTTAAGTATTAGTGTTTTCACCCTGATTACAGTACACTGTCTCATGCAGAATAGTTCCTTTCCGACTGCTCCTTTAATTTGTATAGTAGGATACCCTAAAAGTTTTACTGATATTAGCCTCATGAGTCTAGTTTCTAACCCCACTCACAGTATATTTTTCTGATTTTTCTATAATTAGTTACGATTTAATTAGCACTGTCTGTCGGCACAAAAACAGTTCTAGCCGAGAGGTTAACTCTTAATCGTACTTAAGTAATTCATATAACCACACCTTATTAATGTTAAATAAGTATTAACAGACTGAATTACTCCCATTCTACGCTCATTACAGATCTTATAATATTCTAAAATTACTAAATTACACATTTTTATCATGTTTCTCATCATACATAACAGTCTTAGATAACTAACTCTTTTTAATAAGGAATTTTAATACAAGACAACAAATTTGACCACTACAACCAATGAGGTTATGGAATAATATAACCAATACAGAACCTTTGGAAGCAATTATAATCATTAAAGCAACAAATTTGGATTATATTCCCATCTATAGACTAACATGAAAGTAATAGGAATCACATCACCATATGAATAACATAAATAATCATGCAAATTTTAATTGACCAAAGCAATAAAGGTTACCATAGGACCGATTGAGAATACTCACATATCATAATGAGAAAGAGAATAGAAGGGAAAAACCATCCTACTCTTTGTATCCCAAAAGTCTCGCCCTTTACGCATCATTCCCCTCCTTCGCTTTGCAACAATGCCTCCGCTCCAACCTTTGGATGAAGACTCAAGTCAAGAAAAGACCTAAGGTGAGGGTGAACATGGGAAGGAGAAAAGCATAAGCTTTCTAGAGCTAGGGTTTTGGTATGAATAACACAAACCATCCCCTCTCATGTGTTTATATAGAGTTTAGGGTTTCTCCTCTTAAGCGAATCCTTCCTTATCATGGTCTCTTCCTCCAATAGAAATTCTCCAAAATCTTCATATGAATGTGCACTCTAAGTTTGGTTAGGATTTGATATCATTTTCCATGAAAATCCAGACAAAATACACAACAAAATACAACTTCCGTTCGTTCTGGCGGCGATCTATCGTAGCACCCGGTAAGCCAAAATTACAGTACTTTCGATCGATCGTCAACAACGGCGATCGATCACAGCACAAAAATTGTAACTCACAGTAAAAATGATCGATCGTCACCCCTGGTGGTCGATCGCGACGGCCTTCCTCTTGGTTCTGAAACTGGCCCGATAGATCGCGTATGCCCTAGAGATCGAATGCATCCAAAAATTCAATCGATCACATCTTTTTACTCCAAGCTCCAAATTGCACATAGTCGGTGGCGTTGGAAAGCTTTCTTTACGTACTATAACATCAAATTGCAAAACATTTCAAAACATAGCAAAACAATCTAAACAAGCACCAAAACTTCATATATTTAGTTATAGTAAACATACCAATTTTTTGGGTGTTATATCCTCCCCTCCTAAAAAGAATATTTCGTACTTGAAATGCAGCTACTTACTCTGCGAAAAGATCAGGGTAGGATTTTCTCATCTCACTTTCTGTTTCCCAAGTCATTTCCTCATAGAGCTTGCTTTGCCACAAAACTTTAACCAAAGGAATAGTTTTCCGTCTAAGCACTTGATCCTTCATGTCCAATATCTTAATAGGTTTTACCGGAAATGTTAAATCTACCTCCAAATCCATAGATGTGTAATCCAAAACATGTGATTGATTTGGCACATACTTCCTTAGCATATAAACATGAAAAGTATTATGCATTTCTGCCAACTGTGGAGGTAAAGCTAACCAATACGCAACTAGTCCGACTCGTTCCAAAATTTCAAGCGGTCCAACGAATATCGAACTCAGCTTCCCTTTCTTGCCAAACTTCATAATTCCTTTTGAAGGCAACACTTTCAAGAATACATGATCTCCTTCTTGAAATTTTAATTCTCTCCAATGACTGTCTAAAGTCTCTGTCTAATTATCTATCCTTCTCTGCACAATATTGTACCAATTCTGATCTCAATACCTGATTTTCTCCAACATCCATCCAGCAGGTAGGTGACCTGCACGGCCTTCCATACAGTGCCTCGAACGGTGCCATCCCAATACTAGAATGATAACGGTTATTGTACGAAAACTTGATTAACGGTAAATGATCATCCCAGTTACCTTTTCAATCAATCGCGCATGCTCTAAGCATATCCTTCAAAGTCTGAATCGTTCACTCTGACTGTCCATCACTTTGTGGATGGAAAATTGTACTAAAATTCAGCTTAGTCCCCAAGGCATCATGTATATTCTTCCACGTTCGTGATGTTTGTCACGTATCTCTGTCAGATACTATAGATAAAGGCATTCCATGGAGTATCACAATCTCCCTGATGTATAACTCAACTAAACTTTTTAGGTTTTGTTTCCATCGAATCGGAAGAAAATGCACTGTTTTCGTGAGTCGATCGACGATAACCCAAATAACATCCTTCTGTTTATGAGTCTTTTGCAATGCCACAACAAAATCCATTGTGACATGCTCCCATTTCCACTGTGGAATCTCCAATAGTTGCAACAATCCAGCCAGTCTCTAATGTTCCGTTCTCACTTGTTGACAAGTCAAGCATCTCGACACAAATTTGCTGATACCTCTTTTCATCCCATTCCACCAAACAATCCTCTTCAAATTCTGGTACAACTTCGTACCTCCTGGATGAATGGTATACTAAGAGTGATGTGCCTCTCGAAGAATTTCCTGCCTCAACTCAACATCCTTGGGTACTACTAACCTTCGTCGGAATCAAATGCTTCCATCTTCTCCTTGTTTAAAATCCGGCTTATCCAGTAACTTTTGTAACTGAGGATTTCTGTGCTGCCAACACTTTCTCATATATAATAGACTTTATTGAAAAATTTCCCAAAAATGATATCCTTTTCGAAGTCGGTCATTCTAAATGACATTCTCCCATCTTCTGTATCAAGCTCCATTCTTGCACCATTGTAACACCCGAAAAATCCGATAAAAAATGCGGATTTCAGATTAATAAGAAGACGAGAGTTGGTATTAAAGTTCACGAAGAAAGCTTTCCAATGCCACCGACTGTTCGCAATTCAGAGTTATGAGATAAAAGATATGATTATTTGAAAATATTGTACACGATCGATCGCCAGAAGGTATGCAATAGATCGGGCTAGATTCAAAACTCTGAGCAAGGCAGACGCAATTGATCACCTATGGAAGAGATCAATTGAAAGTACGGGAATAATGCGAAGTTTACAGCGATTGATCGCTCAGCTATTGTGATCAATCACACCTGAAGAAACCAAATTCAGAAGGATTGTTTCTGTGACACCCAAAAAAAATCGACGAGGAACCAGGCACCATAGAGGGATATGTGGCTTATATGGGGTCACGAGTATGCGATACAAGTTGACTAAGCATTCGGTTTGTAGTCTACAAGAGTCAGAGTAGAGCATGACATGCATGTGGGACATCAGAGTCACTCAACCGCGAGAGTTGCACTAGACACAGGAGCACCTAGGTGCCAGAGCCACATGAAAATAGGGCCTAGGGCGTCATGCACGTGGGTGACATGTCACTTGTGGTTAGTATTGGAAGTTAGAGAAAATCTTGGTGAAAAATGAGATTTAGACTCCTAATAATAACTCAGGATGGGATTTTGGTAAATTAGGAAGTTACCCGATTCGGTTAAGGTAAAACAAGAATATGAATCTTTAATTTGAGAAGAATATTATGGCAATCCTCATTAGCCAATAAGAGAGGATCATCCCTTTAGGTTGGACGTCCAATTGAATTGAGCAATACGTAGTAGTTTCCTAGTTTGGAATGAGATATGCAACTATGATTAAGAATTATAATCTCGGCCAATACTATTTCTGCACCAATAGTCTATATTGTAAAAATCATATCTAATTACCAAAAAAATCAAAAAAATAAACCTTCTATGAGATTTGAAGCTAGACTCATAGGACTAACTTCAGTAAAAAATTTAGAGTCTAAGTCGAATTTTACTGACTGTGGGAAGAGTCGAAAATGGACTCAATGTGTTGTAACTAGGGTTAAGATAGGGAATGAATCTTATTTGATATTTGAAATCCTAACTAAATGGGGAATCCAATGTGTTGGACGTCCTTAGCAAATTGGGAGTGAGATTAGATCGACGACTGGGATTAGAAGAGATGTGGGAAAAGTGGCTTCTATAAGGAGTAGGAGATTAAGTATAAAAGCATCAAATTGGAGTTGCCAGCCCTATGTTTGGCCGACCACCCCTCTCTCTCTCCTTTTTCTTTTGAATTTTTTCTTCTTCTTCTCCACCAAAACCAGCAACCTTTCTCCTCTCTTACTCGCCCAAGGAGTTGTCTGATCCAAGCATTAAGGGAAGCATTGCATAGAGAAGGAAGAGGCCTTCGCGTGGAAGTAAGAAGAGACTACTTGAAAACCAGTAGGTTGATTTTTCCCAAACTCTTGAATCAGGATTTTCATACTTTGTTTAAGTTCTTCTTATGATAATACATCGATTGATAATTGTGGATTTTTATGAGAGTTGATGGCTAAGTACCAATCTCTTAAATTGTCAAATATGATGTGTTATTTGCTCAATCGTGTGAATAGTGGTGTTCCATTCCTTATTTGTCACACATGCCTGCCCTTAGATGGAAGGAAGACTTAAATTATTTTTGATGAGTTCTTGTGATCTTATGATTCTGACGTTGCTGTCCAATTCGTATTGTCTTAGTTCGTCATGGGGTTACGGCGATCTCATCCATATAAGCCCTAATAATCGGGTATGATCATCAATGGAAATTAAAGTGGAATACTACTAGAAGATATCTTATGAATTGATGTCATGAACCTACTGGTCATTTGATGAAAAGTTTGTGTCAAGTCAGTTCACTGATCTTGAGTGTTCATACATCCCTAATTAGTTGTCCAGTTTGCCTAATTTAACGAGTAAAAGGGGTATATGTGTAATATGATTAAGGATAGTGAAAGTACACCTAATCCTTGAAAAAGAACTATTCAAAATCAGGGCAATAAAGTTTTGGAATATGTAAGAGATGGGAGTTGTTCTAGTGTATCAGGTATTAATGGACGGATTATAGGGTAAACATACTTACTAAGTGATTAGAATTCTGATTATGGGTCTTGGACAGAATTATTTTTGCACTAAAGACCTTCACTAAAATAGTCGTAACTAATTATAAAAAAATTAGAAAAATATGTCGTCTATTGGTATAAAAACTAGACTCATAGGACTAGCTACAATAAATGTTTCAGAATTAAGTTCAATCTGTGTTAATACTGGGAAGCATCAGAATTTAACTGTTATGCAAAGACAGAACAATGTAATTAAGGTAAAAGCTAGGAAAACTTTACCTAAGCAATAGCTTATGCTAGAATAAGTATACTAAGAACTTTATATATATTATACAAAACTTTTCAGTAACTATTGTAGTAGAATGGACTATGTTATAAGAATTAGTATCATGGGCTAATGAAGGGTGGTTTGGTATTAAATAAGTCGTGTGCTCCACTTGTAGTAATGACTCGATTCGACTTTCCAATTTGAATTTGAATAATCACTTTTCATCTTCTAAAATAGTGATCTTTGAAGTCTAGACCCAATGTTTCATAACCCAGTTGAGGATTATGATCAAATCCAAGAGAAGGTTGACAATTGTAATATATACTTGGTAAGTCCAAGGTTGAACCACAGGGAGTGGACGTAGGATTATTCTACTCCAAATTAATCTAAAAACTACTGTTGTAAAATTATCGCAATTGAATTAACTACTAAATTAAATAATGATTAATAGATTTAATTAAAACTAACTAAAGACCGGCAAAGATAATCAATGAGAAATATCAAAGCTTCAAGGATCAATTATTTAATCAATACTTTATGTCTATTTAATTTCTCAATCAGGTTCAAATGATGATGTGACCTAATCGGAGGATATTGCATTCAAATCCATTATAACAATTAATCATAAAGATTTCGATTGAACATTTATCATTAACAAGCATAGTCTACTAATCACAAGGAATTATAAGCATTCCCCATACCTTTCGTTAATGACAAATCAAATAATTATATAAATTATGACTATTTCCAAATATCTTTATTCAATCAAATAGACAATAAAATTATCACTTTTCATAGACATAGAAATATTAATCAAATAATGTCACCCTTAGCTTTGATAAAAGATTTAGCAATTAATATTCATGAGAAAAGAAATCAAATTTGAAAAGATTTGTATTAATATTACTGTAGCAATTCACAGTAGAAAAATCACTATTTACATAAACATTGTTAGCAGTTTACTGTAGTATTACACTGTTCATCATCTTCCCCGAATGGCCGAAATCACTGTAGCAACTTCACGGGTACTGTAGCAAATCTGCAGCAATTCGAAATCAGTCCTTTCCCTCTCGATCTCTTCCTCTTCTCCCTTACTTTCCTCTCCGCCTTGTCTTCCGGCCAAAATCACGACCCAAATCAGCAAAAACTAGTCCCGAAAGTTCTGTTTTTTCTTGACTTCTATGCTAAAAAACGACCTCTTTCTTTTTTCATGCCAAACTGTCCTCTCATCTGTTTTATAGACGTCCCAAAAATGAAGACTCCAATTCTAAAATCAGTTCCTTTTCATGTTGATCCAAACAACCCAATTCAATCCAAATCCGATCCCAGCCTATCTGAAGGAGTCGTCCAACTCAAGCTTATCCAAAATCAGTCCGACTCCTTGCCAAGCAAGCCTCTTTCAGCTGCAAATTCTGATTCAAACTTCTGAGTAACCCAAGTCTAGCATGACTATTTCCTTCTCAAGCGTTCGAATCGAGCATGCCTCATCTCCTAGCTGTTGTTCACAGTCGATTCTTCATCGCACCACCATGACCACCGCGAGTGGCTTGCTCCCTCAACCCATAGCCGCCGTCGATCATCTCTTCTATCGCCATCACCCTCGCCACCTCCGTCGGCCATGACTGGATCTGCATTAGTGGCCATCTTTCTCTATTGATCACTCGAATAGAGCTCCTCTATTTTGTCGAGCAGCCGAGCGCAAGTTCGAGCTCTCTTTTTCTTTTTTATTTATTTTTGTTTCAAAACCCGTCGTATTACTCTCGTTTGTCCAATATCATCCTGACAGTTCTTTTGTTTTCTTCATTTAAGACCAACACCCGCCTTCTCCTTGCATGATAATCAACGGACTGGATCATCTCTACACATGATCTTCTCCTTTAATGTATTTTGTTGCTTTTAAAAACCCTACAAGTCTCTTAGCCATCGGATCTTCTACAACTTGATCTCTGTGCATATAAACCCGATTGGCGCACTTTAGTCCCACGATCCGCAACTCTACCTTCTAGAAACCTACAATAATAAAATCAAGCCAAAATTAGATACATAATAAAAATATAATTTCTTAAATTCATTAATGCATCTAAATTAGTTAATTAGAGTAAATTAATTATTAATCCCTTAATTACTATCCTAATCACTAATAACCCATTTTATTAATATTTTATCATTAATAGTACTCTAGCAAATTGGTAAATGAGGTATATAAATGTGTATATTTTATGTGTGTCAAATTGGTATCGAGTGTATAATCCACGATGTCTTGAGATTCCAAATGCCTTTAGTACTGTGCTTGTGTGTTGATTCGGTTTGAGTCTCTAATTGGAGTATGAAATCTTCAACCCTATTATTCCGTATTATGAGCTTTTGAGTTTGAACAAGTGTCTCTTGAACACGGGTTGTGTATAATTAAGCCTATGAATATCTATTGAATGTTAGTATACTCCAGATAATAATTTCAACAAAATTTGTCTAAGTCCCGAATCCTTTTATCAAGTATTTGACCGATGGTCTTCCATTCGTTAAGAAACTTCAGTTAAATTGTTATTGAGTCTGTTTGATTCAAGTCTTCTTTTGAAACGGGAACTTGATACTCTTCATGACCTAACTCGGGTTTTCTTGGAATCTTGAAATGCAGTTATTGATTAAGTATTTCTTCACCTAGGACTATGCATGTGTAACACAACTATTGTTGAAATCTCATTGGTGCTCCTTTCGTGAGTCAATTATTGTAAATGATGTATCAAAAGTCTCTTTGATACTCCTTTGGTGAGTCGTATGTTGATAGAAATATTGAAATCTCCTTGATACTCTTTTTGTGAGTCATATGTTGATAGAGATATTGAAATCTCCTTGATACTCCTTTGATGAGTCGTATGCTGATAGAGATATTGAAATCTCATTAGTATTCCATCGTGAGTCAAGTGTTGAAAATGATACCTTGAGTTCTAGAGCATTGAGACCTCTATTTTTGTGAAATATTGCTCAATTCTAAGTATCTGTTTCTCCACTAAGAGTTCTTATGAGGATCTCGCCGAGCTGGAATCATAGTATGCTCACGAGCCATTGCTAGATCTGTGGTGATATCTGATTATTTATAGAGCCTAGTTCCTGTCCGAAGGGAGGTATATACACATGTTTAGACTGTAAGATATTACAGAAGGTCTACATTCTCTGCCCATTGTGTCCGTAAGCAGTGACGGGGCCAGCATCCTAGACGCATGACCGAGTTCCGAAGGGAGAACCTCTAGGGTGATTCTGGTATATAGCTACTTAAGAGTGGTAAGATCAGCTAGCAGAAATTGAAATCTCCTTACACTATGGATGTCTGGATTCAGAATTTGTTAATATCTTCTCCCTACACTTTGGATGTTCGGAGTCTTAATTATAGTAATATCTTCTCCTTACACTTTTGATGTTTGGGAGTGTTTATTGATGATTTTATTCCTCTGATAATGGAATTCTTGATGCGCAGTTCAAATATTCTTGATTATTCAATTTTCTTATGTTAAACCCTATTCCTTGTCCTATATTGAGTATTCTATTCTTGTGGGTTTTTGCATCCTACTGGGTATTTCTTCAGAATACTCATGCATCCTTTGATGCAGATGTGAAAGAAGAATAGACCTGGGCAAGTTGTAGTTAAGGGAAAAGCTTGAAGATTGCAGTTGGAAAGGCTTAAAGTTATCTTTTATCATTATTTAATTAGTTGTGGTACTAACGACATGTGTTCAAAAATTTTAAGTAATTCTAATTATGGGATATTGTAATTACTTTTTATGGATTCTTATTTAATATTATTAATGATGTTGATTCTTAAGACTGAAGAATATCAATTACACATCCTTTCGTGATGTTGTGATTGATTAGATATTTGAGTATTCGGTCGTGTCTCAGGGTTTTTGGCCTCAAACATACTCGTGAAAAGGGAAGTCTTCCGCACTCCGATGAGGCCGGGAACTTCGGGGCGTGACAACCATCATGTGAGCAACTATCCCATTCTTCCTGCTAATGCATCTGTGACCACATTTGCTTTACCTGGATGATAATGAATGGAAAAATCATAGTCCTCCATGTATTCTAGCCATCTTTTCTGCCTCATGTTTAGGTCCTTCTGAGAAAAGATATACTTCAAACTCTTGTGATCAGTGCATACTTCAAAAGTTTCTTTGTACAAGTAATGTCTCCAAATGTTCAAAGTAAAAACTACCGCTGCTAGTTCCAAGTCATGAAGTGGGTAGTTCTGCTCATGTATCTTCAATTGCCTTGATGCATACGCCACGACATGTCCATGCTGCATCAGCACACATCCAAGTCCACTCTTCGAAGCATCACTGTATATAACATATCATCTTGATCCTGATGGTAAAGTCAGAATCGTTGCCGATGTCAATCTTTTCTTCAATTCCTTGAAACTTCTGTCACACTCCTCATTCCAATTGAACTTATCTACTTTTCGGGTCAATTTCGTCATTTGTAATCCCAAACTTGAAGATCCTTCAATAAATCTACGATAATAACCGCCAATCCCAAGAAACTTCGAATCTCCATCACGTTTTTTGGTTGCTCCCAATTTAACACCGCTTCTACCTTTGCTGGGTCCACTAACACACTATCTTTCGAAATGACATAACCAAAAAAATTCACCTTATCCAGCCACAATTCACACTTTACCAAGCTTAGCATATAATTTATTATCCTTCAAAATTTGTAATACCAGTGCTAAGTATTTTCTGTGTTCTTCCCAACTTGTCGAATATACCAAAATATCATCCGCGAATACTATCACAAACTGATCCAAGAGATCCACATAAATCTTGTTCATCATATCCATAAATGCTACACCAAGAATTCATAGTGTCCATACCTTATTATAGTATCCATACCTGGTCCTGAAAGCTGTCTTGGATATATCCTCCTCCTTAATTCTTAACTGATGGTATTCGGATCTCAGATCAATCCTTGAGAAAACCTTTGCTGACTGTAACTTATCAGACAAATCATCAATCCTGGGTAACAGATACTTGTTCTTCACTGTGACTTGATTCAACATGTGGTAATCAATACACAACCTCATCAATTCATCTTTCTTCTTCACAAACAATACTGGCGCACTCCATGGGGAAACACTAGGCCGTATAAATCTCTTGTCCAACAATTCCTATAACTGTTCCTTCAATTCCTTCAACTCATCAGGTGCCATTCGATGTGGAGCTTTTGATATAGGTGTCATTTCTGGTATTAAGTCAATAGTAAAATTAATCTCTCTCTTCGGTGGCAAACCAGGCAGCTAATTCGGAAAGACTTCAGAAAAATCCCGCACTACCTCTATCTCCTCAATTCTCAGGGTAGGCATCTCTACTGATGTCACATAGCTAGATAGGCCCTACAACCCCTTGCCATCAGTTTTTGAGCTTTCACAGCTGATATCACACAATTTTCTTTCCTAGATCAAATTCCCTAAAACACTAGATCATTCTCTCCAGGAATTCTAAAATGAACTCTCTTCTTATTACAGTCTACTGAGCATTGTATTTAGTTAACCAATCCAGTCCCAAAATTACATCAAGCATTGTATTTAGTTAACCAATCCAGTCCCAAAATTACATCAAGCATTGTATTTAGTTAACCAATCCAGTCCCAAAATTACATCAAAATCACACATATCAATAAGCACAAGATTAGCACATAATACTATATCCTCTACAATCGCAGAAGAGTTTTCAAGATACTCGGTTGCTACCACCGAGTGTCCAATAGGAGTAGCAATTACAAGGTCAACACTCAGTTTAGACAATGTCTTATCTCGACTTAATGCAAACACCGAAGAAATAAAAGATAGTGATGCTCCCGGATCAATCAACACCCTAGCAAATCTATTGGGGACAAGAAGAGTACCTTCATGACCTCATCCGAAGCACGTGCATCCTCCGATGACCAAAGCAAAGATCCTTGCCTGCGTCTTCTTGCTCGCCTTAGCTCCGGTCTTCTTCTCTCGGTTAGGGCAATAAGGAGATATATGCCCAACTTCGTTACAAGTGAAGCATCTCCGTGTATCCTGATGACACGGCTTCCCTACATGCGGTTTCTGTCCACAATTCATGTAGCAATTCCCAGCACCATTGCCATTGCCGTTGCCATTACCTCGAAATGGCTAACAATTCAGAACATTCGCCTAGTTTTGCTACTACTGCCTTTGCTGTTTGAAAGGACGATGATTACCCTGATTATTTTTGTTGCCAAAACGCTTATCCCTTGGGCACTTCAATTTATTTTCCTGACTCTTGATCAGGTTGTTCTTTTTCTCCATGGTCCTTTTGAAATCATCTTCCATAATAGAGGCCAACTCGACCGCTTTTGCTACCGTGGTCGGCTGAGAAGCCAACACCTTCAACCTTAATCCGTCCTTCAGCCCATGAACAAAATGTTGTGCCTTCACCAAATCATTAGGGCAAGCATTCGTAGCAAACCTCTGAAGCTGCTTGCATTTGGTCTCATCCTGAAGCACATTCATCGAACCTTGCACTAACTCCAAGAATTCCTTCTCCTTGCGCCGCTGAATGTCTAGAGGAAAATACTTCTTATTAAACACTTCCGTAAACTCCTCCCAGGTGATGTCTTGTCCAGCATTGAAGTTGTAACACTTGGCGGACTCCCACCAGAATACTGCCTCTCCATAATACCGACTAAAAGGCTGAGCGTTGGTTAGTAGAAGTGGAGAGGCTATTTAAGGGTATGAACTTGTGGCGGAGCAGGTGAAAAGTTAATAATGTTAATACTGGTGGAGAGATAGGGTTCAGGATCTACCTATGAATCTTCTCACATCTAATAAGTTCTTCTACGACTCTCTAGTCTCCATCAAGTTCTACTAACTCATGTCAAAATTTAATAATGTTAATACTGTATTTCACTGAATAAGGGCTCCAATACCATGCTGCCACGCCCCAGGATCTCACACCTCGATCGGAGTGCAGAAGCCTTCAAAGATAGTAACATCTCGAGGCCGAGATCTTGGGAATGCGACCGATCAGTCAAAAACACAACCAATTACACCATCACGAAAGGATGAGTAATCGGTCATCCCACAATTCAGTGTATACAATATCCAACATCATTGAAAATATGAAATGTATACTTAGTTTTTATTACAGCAATGAACTTAACCAAGTCAATAAAATAGAATTATAAGTTTATGGCGCACATCAACCAACAATATCATAAAGTTCAAATCAAGCAAACAAATTAATAAAAAAGAAATCTCTAATCTCTTCACGGCATCATCAACACCTTCCAGCTACTGCCAATGCCCTGTGTCAGTTCTCCTTCACGCATGCATCAGAGGATGCATGAGTACTTCATAGAAATACTCAGTAGGATGTAAAAACTCACTGAAACTAAATCAAGCAGTTGAAGAGAAATATAACCAATGAACAAATGATATTCAATGACATCAGGATTGAACCTAAGGTCTATTTACTTGAAAAGAAAGGCCAGTGACAAACAGTAACTGACTCGCAAGTATAGGGAAAGAATAATAGATCATAAGACTCCGAGCAATTCAGTGTAAGGAGAGAATAATAATTTTACAAATGGCTCCAGGCATCTATAGTGCAAAGAGTTATAATTTTTGCTCGCTAAACTTACCAATCGCAAATGGCTAAATAATACCAGAACCACCCTAGAGGTTATCCCTTCGGAACCCGGCCATGGGTCTAGGATGTTGGCCCCACCAGTGCTTACGGACACGATGGGCAGAGACTAAAGACCTTTTGTAATGTTAACCTTCTAAATGTATGTATCTTGCCTCCCTTCGGGCATAAATAATCGGAGATCTCGAAAGACCTGGCAATGGTTCGTGAGCATACTATGATTCCACCTCGGAGAGAGCCTCGCAAGGTCTCTAGTGGAGAAACAACTTCAAGATTAAACTCAACAATGTCTATACCAATAGCAGAGGTCTCAACTTTATGAGAATTATGGTAACTTTTACCACTAAATGATCCACTTTAAGGAGTATGAACAATACATCAAAATCTCTCATCAGATTATAACTCACTTCAGGAGTAACATGGAGATTCATATATCTCGGATAACAATAGACTCACCATAGGAGTATAGATCAATATTGAAATACCTTTGACACATACTTTCATGCATAGCCTAGATAGGAACCTCCAAGAAAATATTAGGATTTGTGATATACGTATCCAAAATCATGAATGAGAATAGGTTCTAGATGATTTGATTTTCAAGTGGAACTTCAAACCGACACTGAATGCTTGTCTGAAAACAGAAATTATGGTTCACTTGGTCACTCAGGACTACCCCATAATATTAATCTTTACTTAATCAACCTTAGAGTGATAATCCATATCGGTAGTGTAATGAATAATAATGACTCTTTAATTATCTCATCCAATATCACATAGTGTTATTTAAGTATTATTATTTTTCACCCTGATTAGAGTACACTGTCTCATGCAAAACAGTTCCCTTCCGATGGCTCCCGTAATTTTTACAGTAGGATTCATACCCTGAGATTTTTACTGATATTAGCCTCATGAGTCTAGTTTCTAACCCCAATGATTCCGATTTTTTTATAATTAGTTACAATTTAATTAGCACTGTCTGTCGGCACATATACAAATCTGGCCGAGAGGATAACTCTTAATCATACTTAAGTAATTCATATAACCACACCTTATTAATGTTAAGTAAGTATTAACAGACTAAATTACCCTCCCAGGTTCATTACAGATCCAAGAATATTATGGAATTACTAAATTACACATTTTTATCATGTTTCTCATCATACATAACAGTCATAGATAACTAACTCTTTTTAATAAGAACTTTTAATACAAGACAATAATTTTGACCACTACAACCAACGAGATTATGGAATAATAGAACCAATACAGAACCTTTGGAAGCAATTATAATCAATAAAGCAACAATCTTGGATCATATTCCCATCTATAGACTAGCATGAAAATAATAGGAATCACATCACCATATGAATAACATAAATGATCATGAATCATCAAATTCTAATTGATCAAAGCAATAAAGGTAACCATAAGACTGATTGAGAATACTCACATATCATACTGAGAAAGAGAATAGAAGGGAAAAACCATCCTACTATTTGTTTCCCAAAAGTCTCGCCCTTTACGTGTCATTCGCCTCCTTCGCTTTGCAACAATGCTTCCGCTCCAAGCTCTAGATGAAGACTCAAGTCAAGAAGAGGCCTAAGGTGAGGGTGAACATGGGAAGGAGAAAAGCACAAGCTTTCTAGAGCTAAGGTTTTGGTATGAATAGCACAAACCATCCCCTCTCATGTGTTTATATAGAGTTTAGGGTTTCTCCTCCTAAGTAAATCCTTCCTTATCATGGTCTTTTCCTCCAATATGAATTCTCCAAAATCTTCATATGGACGTGCACTCCAAGTTTGGTTAGGATTTGATATATTTTTCCATGAAAATCCTAACAAAATACGTAACGAAACGCAACTTTCGTTTTAAGTCATGCTAGTGCGATCGATCTCGACCACAAGATGATCGATCGCTGCTTCCCTTAAGCGCGATCACCGTACTTACGATCGATCATTCTAGCGGCAATCGATTGCAGCACACGCGAAGCCAAAACTACAATACTTACGATCGATTGTCAATGACGGCGATCAATCAAGCACAAAAACTGTAACTCACAGTAAAAACGATCGATCATCACCGGTGGTGATCGATCACGTCTGCCTTCCTCTCGGTTCTAAAACTGGCACGATCTATCGCGTATGCCCTATCGATCAATTGAATCCAAAAATTCAATGGTCACATCATTTTACTCTGAGCTCCAAATTGTGCATAGTCAGTGGCGTTGGAAAACTTTCTTCATGTATTATAACATTAGATTGCAAAATATAGCAAAACAATCGAAACAAGCATAAAAACTTCATATATTCAGTTATAGTAAACATACCGATTTTTTGGGTGTTACATTCTTTTCTTTAAAAATTAATTAAACTATGACTAAAAGTAAATCATAGTAATATGAAAGTATCTGGTAGCAAGCTGTTGAATATTGTAAATCACTGTTAAGACACTCTTAGAATCATCCGAGTCATCTTGGGGTCAAAACCATATGTGTCAATCGACTGTTTCGGTTTATGTAGAACTTTTCTGTTATTGTCTTTTGGTCTGATTCTTTCTTTAGAACGCAAAGGTTTTGTCTGTCAAAATAAGTTCCTGGCATCTTAGATTCAATTGTCCAGTTGATCTTGTCCCAGAGTTCTTATGCAAATCCTACTCATGTGTGCATATCTGTATTGTTGTGAACTTCAGTCTTTGTTTACTACCAACAGTTCGATTGTAACTAAGAAAGTTAGATTCGAGGGAATGTTGCACCTCTAGCTTTGCGCGCAAGTGATTGCGTCATTCTCCATGAGAGATCTTGTGAGGCTCACCTAGAAGTGGACTCATAGTATCCTCGTGTTAGCCATGTAAATCTTGCGAAATATTCGATATTTTGGAACCTTGCGAGGCTCCCACCCAAAGAGAGGCATATGCGTACGTTTTTAGGCTAGTCAGACTTCACAGAAGGTCTAATTGTCTCTGCCCATTTTGTCTGTGAGCATCGATGGGGCCCGTATCCTAGATACATGGGAGGGTTTCAAAGAAAAACCCCTAGGGTATTCGGGTAGGTACCCACTTGCAAGTGGCATTGATATGAGAGCAAAAATTGTATTCTTTAGGCACTTCAATTGTTCTGAACTTTGGGAATTGATATCCATTGAGATTGTGAAAGTTTCTTATTTTCGTTCAATGTTGATCTCCATGCATTAATATTGTTCTGGAGTTCATGAAATCAATGATATTGATGATGTTTTATTTCGATTCATATTGATGGAACTTCCAATGTCCAGTTATTCTTTATTGAACTCTTACCATTGTGATAATTTGGAACTTTGCTACTGCTTCTGTGTGGTTGTTTTCACATCATATTGAGTATTTCTTCAGAGTACTTATGCATCATGTTATGCAGGTGAAGACAGAAAGTGAATTGGAATTTAGTTGGACTTGAAGATCACAAAGTGGAAGTTAGAAGATTTAATCATTAAAGTTATTGCTTAAACTTGAAATAATAGCCTATGTGCCAAGGATTTATTAGTATGAATTTTATTAATGGTACGATGTTTACTTTTTATTTAATTGATAGTTCATTCACATGTTATTAACAATCAATTAATCGTCATTTAATGATGGTGTAATTGATGTCATGGTTACCCCGTTGCGTCCCCAATGATCTTGGCATCTCATATGTATAAGTCTTCTGCACTCCAATGTGTCTGGGAAAATTGGGGTACGACAGAGACATCCTTGATCCTCTTTGGCAACAGGCAATGGCTGAGAAACTTTCTATTGTGCATAAAATAGATACTTGGGATTTAATATCTCTACCACCTAGTAAGAATACAGTTGGTTCGTGTTAGGTTTAAAAAATAAAAACTAAGTCTGATGGGTCATTTAAGCGGTACAAGGCTAGACTGGTTGCAAAGAGATTTTCTCAATAGTATGGTATAGATTGTGAGGAGACTTTTGCTCCTGTCGCAAAAATTACTATTATTCGCACTATTATTTCAGTTGCCTCTCTTCGTCGGTGGCATATATCTCATTTGAATGTTAAAAATGCCTTCTTGAATGGTGATCTTCAAGAAGAAGTTTTCCTGATACCCCATCCCGGTGTTTCTCATAAACTTGGTGAAGCTTGCAAGCGTAGGAAAGCTTTATATAGTTTCAAACAAGCACCTCGGGTCTGATTTAAGAAGTTTTCTGCTGTTATTACTTCTCTTGGCTTTTTCCCTAGTGATCATGATTGCGCTCCTTTTCTGAAGTGCACCATTACTGGTCGTATTCTACTTTCTTTATATATCGATGATATGATTATTACTAGTGATGATGTTGATGGGATTATAGTGTTAGAATCAGAATTAGCATGTCACTTTGATATGAAAGATTGCATTGGGAGTGTATGCCTTGGGGTTCTGGTCTCTAATGTATGCAGGCACCCTGAAGATGGAGGGCGTCGTCTAAATGGGCGCCACCCTTGTTGAACTAGAGTTCATGCTTTCTGTGGCCATCACCACCCTTGTTGAACTAGAGAGTAGGTAAAATGATGAGAAATGCAATCACAACTCCTCTCTGCTTGGTTCTTGACCTAGCCTGTTCGCATACATTATTTAGGGTCACGTGTAATCAAAGGGAAATTAACTTATCACCGAATGTTACAAGTTAAGAGATTGAACTCACCGAAGGAGATGATAGGACCTGAAGTGTGGCACAAGTGAACAAGAGATGCAAGGTTCTCCCTGAACAAGAAGCTCAACTCAGCTGTAGAAGCTTTCTATAACCTTACAAAATGGAACTTGTGGATAAATACCAGCTTCTCTTCTTGACCAATCAGATCAACTCCCCAGTTCCTGTCCTTATAAATTAGCAGATAACATTTAAAGATATATACTACTCAAATGAACCAATTGCATCTATTAAGAAAGACCGGAGGTAGTATCTACAGTTGGTCAGTGTTTCGTTTCTACTTTCCATGCTGTTTCCAGGAACCAAAAGTCTTGTATTGAATTTTTGGGTATTTACATTTTTGGTTGCTTCGCCAAGTTCTTCTGCAACATGTCTTTGTCCGACTCTCTAGGTTGTTGCCGAAACAGTTGTGAAATTACTGCAGTTCTGCTGCATGGGGTCCATTCCCACTAGTCTATTTAGCTTTTGGGAAGACAGAAACATATAGCCTCCAGATTAGTTTAATTTCTAATGACATACTCCCTCCATCCAGATTTATTATCTCCATAGTAACTTTGGAGATAATAAATATGGACGGAGGCAGTAGTAAACTTTTTTATGAAAATTTTATTTATTTTTTGCTAGATAAGATAGGTACAACCTTTTACTCTCTTTATCAAATGAAGCTTATCTGGATTTGCAAAAAGATGGCTGACTTTGCTCCCTTAAGACCAAACACATGAATGAGAAGAAAAAACTACATGTTTTTGTCCTGGCCACGAAATCCCGTAAGTTTCACCTAATTTTGGGATGCAGACATTGGACGGAAGGAGTATGACCAAAAGAAAAACTATCCTCTCCCAAACCGGAGCTGCAAAATCTGGTATGGTGGAGAAAAACTAAATAAAAACGCAAAAAAAGAAAGAGCAGATTACCTTTAAAGTCAGACTCTTATCGACATAAAATCAAAGACTCAACCTAATTTTTTTTATTTCCATTCTTTTTATTAAATTATTCAAAGATTGCTCAAAATCTTTTTATCCCAATTCCATAAGAAAATGCAGGTTGGTATATGCCAGTTGTCCATGAATCTCACACCTGGTCAACTTCAAAGAGCCAAACTTCAATGACAGATCAGCCGCAATGATAAATGAGCATGGGCGATCGAATAATTGGAAATTTGAAGTACATGCCATGGAAAATGAAAAAGACTTTTTCGTCTACGAAGATGCAAAACTGTGTTTTTGAAAAAGTATTCAAAGCTTGTGCATGACGGTAGCCATCGGATTGCATTGACCTACGCGAACTGCAGTTCCGCTTCGGGTTCATTGTGAGCAAGGTTTTGAAAATCGGACTCGTCATTGACCTAGAATTCTTGTAGAGTAGGTCTAACCGGATTCAACCGCGGGTCGACCCGGATGCTGATGTCATCAATATAAAAAAATAGAAAATCCGATAGCCGTCAGATCACATTGGCCTTCACGAACTACAGTTCTGCTTCGGATTCATTGTGAGGTATTCATACATGAGTACTCTCAACAGGAGCATGTGCCATGGTTACCAGAACACTCAGCATGTGATTAATGAAAAATATTTATGAAAATAAATAATTATCAAAGGAGAAAGAGAAAATCTTATTTACCGACCCATGGTTATTTGACATGCTTTGAGCTCTTCCCGTCGGCCCTGTCCCTTCAAGGTGCCACCATTCCCGAGCCGTGGCCACTTCCTCCCGTTGGATGGGCCCTCCCATTGGCCACGCCTTCCTCATGTCGAAAGCCCTCCTTGTCCTAGGGCCTCTTCTTCCTTGGTAAATTTGGAATTTTTCTTATCAACTCATCCCACATTGTTCTTCATTCGCCGGTAAGATACCAATCTTGGTTTCGTAAATCCACTGTTGATTTTTACTAATTGGTATATTGGCATTGATTAATATTTTGTGTGATCATGCTAAACAATTCATAGTTATGTATTGTTAGTGCTTATTAGAGATTTTGTGAGATTAGATGGCAGAAGAGATGGTTTCGTTTACGCTAAGGTATAGTGGGAGAATTGCAATTGATAAAGGTGAATATGAAGGTGGTGAAACGGTAGGATTGTTTATTAATAAGTCAAACACTTATGATGAACTAGAGATGCAAGTGGCAAACAAAATTGGATAGAACTAATTAAAGAATTTGGAAAATTCGTATCGTGTAAGATGCCTCTTTTTGGAACAACTACCATCATACTACCCACTGATGATGACGACTCTACACTATAAATGTTCTATCTTGTAGCTCGTGTGTCTATATTGGAGCTGTATTTAGAAAAAGAAGCCCAAATGCCTATCTTTGCAAATGATGGCGAAAGCATAAGTAGGAGTTCTCAAAAATTATGTCTAAGTGGAAAGTCGAAGGGAAGGCTTGTGGTCGATAATGAAGAAGAGGATTTATCCATCACACTTGCATCCAACAAACTCCAACTTTCATCCGCACCCATTGGTGGAGCAAATGGCCCAAGTTGGAAGTAAGTTCATTATGACAATGTTGTTTCATTATTTTAATATTATATTATTTGATAGCTTATTATTTAACACCCAGAAAATTAGTACGTTAACTCAAGGTTTCTATTTTAGGAAACTGGTCTAAAATATGAAAGTTTTGTTGCCTGATTTGATTTCTGTTGTGCTGTGTGCTTTGATGTGTTATTTGACTTTTATGATGTGGAATGATTCGATAATCGTATGACTAATTATGACAGAACTCTGGGACGCAGGGTTGGTCCTGGCACTGGGCACAACCTCGCTCTGGGACCAGCCCAGCGCCAGGGTCTGAGAACACCTGACGCCAAGAGTGGGGCCAGGTGACAGGGCATGTGTTCAGTGGATGACACTCATATGAATTTCATAATTGGTAAGTTAATTTTGATTTTGATGTTTGGTTCATGGGATACGCGAGATAGTGTAACGAGTAGTGCAACCACGGGACATCAGAGACATGTGCACGAAGGACTCAGGGGTGACTTATGAACGTGGATGACTTGGCACGGAGTGAATCTTGGTGCAAATTCTACGGTTTGACCTAATTGCAGTAAATAAGGTAAGTATCGTAGAGGATCAGAAGGTTATTGGTTCGGTTGAGATAATTATGGAGAGTAAATCTTAACAAATTAAAAGTGATTAGATCACCTTTTCATTAGCCAATAGGAGGGAGGCGTCTTGTGTAAGGGGGCGTCCTATTGGGGGATTTTTATTTGGTAGTTTCCTAGTTGTGTAGGGTATTGGATTTGATAAGAAAGTATCCTAACCAAAAAGATTGCAAACCTATCTAATTATGGGATTAACTTGATGGGCGTCCTAATCTTATTTGAGGGAAGGATTCTAATTGGTTGATGAAGGTACTAGATTAGGAGTAATCCTAATTGGGAAAGGCATTGGCTATATAAACCAAGGAGGAGGCCAGCCCATGCCATGCACGCCAAGCCTTGTGACGCCAAGTGCAAACCCTAGCTCTTCTCCCCTTTCCTTGCCACCTATTCCAGCAGCCTTGCATCTCTTCTATCAACCTCTATTCTCGCACAATCAAAGGTGTGGAGGCGCCATTGCGAAGGAGAAGGAAGGAGCTACACGTGGAGGTGTAATTGCGTACTTCTAAGTGGTAGGATGGTTTTTCCTAACCAATCTGATTTAAATCCTTTTCCTTCATTCTCAGCATGATTATTTGATGATCCTATTGATGTTATCTCAGTGATAGATATTCATTGTTGTTTATGAAGTAAAAGTATCCTTGTTGATATATCTCTTTTAATGCTTCGTGTTAGTGCATACATGCTTACCTTTGATGGAAATATCGATATGGTCTTGTCTCTTGAACGTGGGAGCTCATAAAGTTCTCTTCTTTATTTCTGTGATGTCTTCTTTTAATCGTCCTATATGGTTAAGGGATGTATTAATAATATTAAAAGCTTTTTTAGAGCAAGGGTTATGCCATGAGTCTAGCTTAAGGTTTTAACAGCAAGTAAAGTCATGAAATCACTAAAATTCAGAATGTGCCAGAGTCTAGAATTACTCTAGGAGGGGATTAATTAAGGGTATTAAGGTCATATTATCATAATTGATGAGTATTAATATGAGATTACTTATTATAATCAAGTAATGTCTTCTCGGCTAGAACTATTCCTGTGCCGACAGTGCTTAGTATAAAAATCATAATTAAATGTAAAAAAATCGAAAAAATACACTGTCTATGGGGGTTATAAACTAGACTAATAGGACCCTCTGCTGTAAAAATCTCAGAGTCAGAGTCTTTCTGTGTTGACGGTGTGATTAGTCGAAATTAGGCCGTACAGTATAAGACAGTTTACTAGAATTAGGGTTTTAAAGCACTAATATGTACTATTACTCATAATATAATATAATTGGATCAAAATAATATTAATACATTATAATAAGACCTCTTAAGGACTATTTTAGTAAGTAAGGGAGTCCGAAATATTAAGACCTTAGGACTTTGGAGTCAAGGTGATTATTGTTTCCTTTTTACAAGCGTAGAGTCAGTTTGAGTACCCAATCGGAGATCAAACCTTCCTAAAACCCTCTGGATATTAAAGATAATACAACTCCAGACTTAGAGATATTCCTATCAAAGGTAAAGCTATGATGCATGATGTGTGATCGATGAGTGAAATTCATGAATACTCCTACAATGAGTCATTCATTGGCTAGACTTTGAAGTCTCATTCTTGTTCTTAAAATAAACTTAGTGCTACAGAGAGAGATTATATATTATACTCCAGAGAGTGAGTTATATATCGTCGAGAGACCTTGATGTTCCATTCATACTCCATGAGTGAGTCATTGTGGTAAGAGTTACCCTATTCTCAGAAGGTTGAGATCTCTGTCTTAGTTGAATTATTGTTTAAATTGGACATTGATCTATTTTTCCACTAGAGACCTTGCGAAGATCTCTCCAAGGTGGAATCATAGTATGCTCACGAGCCATTGCTAGATCTTGCGAGATCTTCTATATTTATGGAGTTGCGATTCATTACTGCCCGAAAGGAGGCACATACGTACGTTTCGGACTGGTTGACATTACGGAAAGTCTTCAGTCTCTGCTCATCGTGTCCATAACACACAAATGGGACCAGCATGCCTAGATGCATGGTCGGTTTCCAAAAAGAGAACCTCTAGGATGTTCTGGTATATTTTACCTTTTCGATTGGTAAGTTCAGCGAGCAGTAATTATAACTCCTTGCACTATGGATGCCTAGAGCCTTTGATATTTTGACCATTATCTCCTTACACCGATATTTATTTGGAGTCTTATTGAGATCATTATTTCCCTACATTTGTGCTTTTGGGACTATTGCTATTTGACCTTTCTGTTCAGGTAAGATAAACCCTTGATTGGTCTTTCACAGAGTATATTCTTGATTATCTGAGTGATCTATTCTTCATATCCTATTTTGTCATCCTGGTGGGTTTTTACATCTTACTGGGTATTTCTATGAACTACTCATGCATCTTATGATGCAGGCTTTAAGGATCAGTAATTCAAAACTTTACAACTCAAAGAGGTGGAGCGGATGTGTGGAGGACATTTTGAAGAATTGCTTTATTTACTATATTTCTTTTGCCAGAATTTTATTAGTGTTGGCCAGTATGAGCCTGGATTTAATGTTTGTTTTATTTGATAGTTTAAATTATTCTGCTGTAATAATTTAAGTAGGAATCATTTGCAACATTGACAATATTATTTGAGATTGGATGAAGAATTTTTTAGTTCTTAATTACTAAATTTTGTTATGAGTTTCTAGTGATGTCGATTACACGTTCTTTTATGACGATGTAACTGACCCGAGTGATCGAGTATTCGGTCGCGTCCCAAGGTTCCTATCTTAGCTTTTGATTGGTTTACTTAAAGGCTTTCTCACTTCGATCGAAGTCAGAAATTTTGGGGTTTGACAATTATTGATGTTATTAGTTCTCTTTGGAATAAATTAGGTACACATCTCATGCTCACAATGTTATGAATATGGCATGGCACAAGCGGGTGACGGGTTTGATACATAAACTTCATTTCATAGCACCTATGCCTACACAGGTTGACTTTAGAAATTTTATAAAGAAGCTTATCGACAACCTGCTTTACATAATAGCTACCAAAGTACATGAAAAATGGAAGAATGGATATGATCAGTGCCTTCCCACAACCTGAGTTTATAAGTGAAATCGTTGTAGCTAGGGAGGACCCTAGGGACCAAGTTTAAAGCCGATTACGATACACATATAGCTAACTTCTTTCATAAAAGCCTAAAATCAATCTTTGTCTAAATATAAAACATGGATCTATGAGGGACTCAAAGGACCAAGGCTAAAGCCGATCGAATCCAAAAATTGTCCAGCTCGCCCATGGAAGCCTACAATCATCCGTCCATGCTTGGGTATGCAAAAATGGTCCCCTGTAACTCTGCCAAATGGTCCATAGTTTCGTTTATTGCTAATAAAAGTTATAGATGTTACAACAGGAAGTGGAAGATTGATGACTGCTGTCGCCGTTGTTGCTCTAATTGCAACCAAGTATTCTGCTGGCTCCTCAATCGATATCTGTTAAAAGAAGTGATGATCATTTAGAGATCTGATGAATAATTCCGCAGCTACACTATAGTCTAAATTGCTACATCAGATGATGCAATAAATGACAATGAACTATCAAGATAACACTGAAATGGCTTTTCAGAAGATGCTAAGCAGAGATACTGACCATGTCGATGTAAAAAACAGCATATCACACTTCAATTAACCTTGCATTTTCTTGGTTTGTTATGTGCCTAATTATCATATTTATGCAACATTAGAGATATTGACCTTGGTATGCTCTCCTCCACCATCGCCTCCGAATTTCTTTGACCACACAGTGACCCCGTTTCTCATGGATCCAAAGGTTATTGAATCTACCAAAAGCCCATGCCTGAGTACAATCTTATGTACTGGACGATCCCACTCCCATGCGCCTCCACCTTGGCCACCCCATGGCCCAATCTTCATAACGTTGTCCTGCACCAATGTTGGAACCTCAAGTGATTTCAGCTTCATAGACAATAATAGAGTGAGAGAGAGAGAGGTTGATTGAGTATCATAATAGGATATAATTTTGAGTCAAGAAAATTCTAACGTCCATTTTAACTGAATAAATTGGTGTAATCATCTTTGTTACTATGTACTATGTACCCTTATTATACCCTTATTTGTTATAGTTCTAAACTTGCATGAATATGAAATAAGTCAATACTAACTAAAAACAACAAGGTTAATCTAGCTATAATACTTCAAGAGTTCAAGTAGTTGCACATCATGGCTTTACCAAATAAAAAAGGTATGCAATATTTGATGCTAGTGTTGGAACAGTCGTTACTAAAAAAATAATCTAGCAGTAATACAAATAAAATGAAGAAAAAACAAGTGTGATCCTTCTTACTTTTGACAAATTTGGATGAGTATGATCCTTCACTTGAAAATTATAAAATTTCATGCGGCAAATTTAGTCATAATGGTAAACAAATTTGGAAAAAGCTCAAGAAACGAGCCTAAGAAATATATTATCCATTCAGTTTTCATAAATCATTTTGCTGTATTAGCCTGTTCAACGAGTAAAGTTCCAGCTTCCAAGACTTTTTATTTTTAAAACAAACATACGAATCGATCTTGCACTATACCATTTCACTATTTGAGCACATACGCGGAATAGGTTTGGGAAGATCCAAGGGAACCAAATTAATGCCAATTGCATCCAGAAGTCCTCCACATCGGCCATAAAAGCCTGCAATCTTCCCTTTATCAACTGGTACGAGAAATTGGTCAGTTGTATCTTCGCCAAATGGTCCATAGCTGCGTACATTGCTGACAAAAGTTAAAGATGTTATGAGAGGGGTTGTATGACGGTATATCCCAGTCGTTCCTCTAATTGCAATGAGATATTCCTCTGGCTCCTTAATTGAGATCTGGAAAAAGAAATGATCATTAGGAGAACTAAAGATGGAATAAATGATGAATAATTAAGCAGATGCTAATAATGACTTTCTATAACCAGTAGCTAAACGATGATGTGCAACTACTTGATGTAAAAAAAAATTTGTATGGCTCATTCATTCTTCACGCTATATGCCACATCAATTCAAACCCCAAACTCAAGTTGGAGAGATCCAACTACATAACAAATGCTAAATCGGATAAATAAAGAAACTTGTCTTCACATTGGTTCACCATGCATTAGAGTTATTTACCTCGCAAACCTCTCCATCGTCACCATCACCGCCTCCAAAAGTCTCAGACCACACAATGGCCCCATCTTCCATGGATTGGAAGGTTATTGAATACACCACAGTACCATGATTCACAAAAATACTTTGTATGGTGCCATCCCACTCCCATGTTCTTCCGCCTTGCCCTCCCCATGGCCCGAACTTCATAGTGGTCATCTACACCATGTTGGAAACTCAGTATTGTCAGCTTAATTATACAACAGAAGCAAAGAGGAGGGTGACAGACAGAGAAAGTGAAAGATGGTATCCGAGAAAGTGCATATAAACATTCTTGCTCACATAAATTCGTTTAAAATTTTGGTGTAATTCTTTTACCTTATACCAAGCTCTTCAAATTCATTGACTAGTGTCTTCGGAGACTTTTTCTTTGTATATACTGGTTTGCAATAAGTTTGTATATATTAATCTTCGTGTGCATCCTCTCAAAATTCTAGACGAAATTCCCTTCTTGTCCAAGGAATGAAGCATTTAGTTTTTCTGACCATGTTCATTTGTATTTTCTTCTCATATTTCGTAATCTCTTTTTGTGCTTAAAATAAAGGGTTCTCCCGCCATATAAAAAATTATACGTACAACTTCTTTTATTAATTTGAACCCTGATTGAGTTTGCCGGTCAGAGAGTTATTTTGTAATTTTATATTGATAAAAATAGATCCTGACATTTATGTAGTGCTTTTACCTTGCAAAAATGTGATAATATATCTATAGATCGCGGCTATTTGGACCCCCAATAATCTCATCCGTCCTCCCAAAACTGACTATATATTTTTTCACTTTTTTAGTACTAAACTCCACCTTCCCCCACTTTTTTCTTGGTGTCCCCTATACCCCAAAATAAAATAAATCACACATTTTCCCCCACCTTCTCCAGCCCTTCTATGAAACTTTTTTGCTTGAAGCCAAATCAAAAACATTGGCGCATCGACGTACTTCTTCCTCTTTGGCACCGACAATATGCTCGAGCGTCCTCATCTCTGGGCAGAGGATTTCCGGGACTCAGTCTCTTCTGTTACTTCCCTTTTGCCCCTTTGTTACTTCCTAGGAAGTACCAATATAGATACGGCGATACGGGCACGGCAATACGGCAATTTTTAAAAAGTTCTGATATGATACGTCGGAGATACGTTTGTTAAAAAAATATTTTTTATATTTTTAAAACATATTTTAAGTTGGTCCTTAGTGTCAAAAGTTAATGAATATAGTAAATAAATTTTATAAAAGAAAAATACTAAAGAAATCAGAAAGCTATCACTTTTGCTCATCATTTTTCAATATTTTGATGAACAAAACAAATTACAAACAACATAATTACCATTTCATCAATAATTTGAGCACGTATGATCAAAACAAAACTAGATTAAAAATAAACCCAGAAAACACAGCAGCAATCAGAAAGCCAAGTCCCATTTTCCATCACACTCCGAAAATCAAACATACATTTTCCAAATCAATCACACAATCAACTTGCATTGATGCAATAACCACAAACCAAAAAGATCGAATAAATCTAATACCTCCGGTCAAAAGAATCATCAGCAGAACATCCCAATGCAACCACCCCAAAATAAATTATATTTTTAAAAATAAGCATAATGAGGAATAAAGATTTTATATAAAACAATTATCCAAAAAAAAAAGATTTCATATAAAACGTATCGGCCCCGTATCCGATACATATCGGAATTTTTTTTTAAAAGACACGCCACGGATACACAGGCAGCCATATCCGTGGCGTATCCGTATCCAATACATATCAGATACGGATACGTGAGCCAAAATCCCGTATCGGTGCTTCCTAGGTTACTTCCCTTGCACTCCATGGCATCCCCTTGTATATAATATGCTAACACAGATTCTATTTTTCCATATAAAATAAAGAAAACACTCATATCCAATAACATGGATATTTAAAAGTTGCAAAAACATTACAAACTCTTTCCATGAGTTTCCTGATATCTCTGCTGATCGTAAATGAAAAGTACCCCTCCCACATTAATTGTCTGGACTAGGAATCCAAATTGAACCAAAATCAGTGGATTTCTAATTTTCTATCCACATAATTTAAAAAGTACGGAGTATCTTTTTGCTTGGTAAAAGGGGCATCACCCCAAATTTTCATTGTCGTAAATGGTAATGATTCAGACCACATCATCTGCAACTAAATTGCATACCTGGTTGACTGAATCGACTTGCGTTTCACCTTGTACAAGTGGATCTTCGTCAGCGGATTGTGGTGCCGCAGGATCAGAAACTTGAGCAAGGGGAGGGACACTCAGCCTGTTGAGTGCATCTTGTAAGTTGGGGTTGGGACCTGCCTTAGGCATATTACTTGTTCCGAATCTTCGATGCATTGTAGTTTGGAGCTGAAAGGGTGATCATTTGCAATTTAAAAAATGACAAGAGAAATGTGAGAAATCAGAAGCAAAGTAGCAAATTAGTATAGAAAATAAAGAAGGAAAGTAATAAGGAACTACCCAAAGGGGCGTGGTTGCAAGAGGCTACTTTTTTGGGAGAAATATGCAAAAGGAAGAGACTAATTGAGTTCAAAGAAAAAGGAGAAATTGCTGCAGTAACAACAGAGAAACTGACTAAGAAACCCCCCCAACCTTGTAGTTGGCTAAAATTTAAGTCTCAGAATATGGGGACAATCTTTGCAAAACCAGTTAGCTAAATTAAAAAAACCACAATTTGGAACTGAAAGATTAAGTTCTCCTGAATAAATAAGTAGACTATATAAGAGAAACGGATGGAGAAGGAACTGTAGCTTAAATCATGAAGGCTTGTAACGGGAGCAGCAAGAAGTGAAGATCCCAAAAAAAAAAAAAAGGCAAGAAGGAGAAGAAAGAACAAGAAGAAAAAAGAAGCAAGAAATATCATACATGACGTATGTCACAAGGTTGTTGATGAGATCACCATTTGAACCGTGCGAGCAGATTCCTCTGAAAATCTAATAGACCATGGCGGTGGGTTGCTAGGTGAAATGTTTTGGTGACCCATTTTCAATACCGAATTAGTCGAGGTGCATAAAAAAAAACTGTCGCTAATAAATACATCTTCCGCTAGATATTAGAAAATATTAATACTCTCTCAGTTCAAAGAAATGTGGCTGCATACGAAAATGAGTAAAATTAATAGGCATGTAGGGCTCACAATATTTGAAGCCTTATGTCCTAACTGTTTCTAACAACTAATACATCTTCTGCTAGACATTAGAAAAAATTAATACCCCATGGGTCCAAAGAAATCTGGCTGCATACGAAAATGAGTTAAATTAATTAGCGTCTAAGGCTCACAATATTTGAAGCCTTATGTCTTGCGATCTTGAACGGCACTTTCACTTGAGTGCAAAATCCAGCCACCTAAAGTTGGAACCATAATTTTTCTTGAGCCAATACACATTATAGGCCTATTATAAAAAAGAAAAAGAAAAAAGAAAATGCACATGAAGCTGTCGGATCAAATAGCTTACGTCAAATTAGAGGCGGGCCGATGATTCAAACCCATTGGCCCTGATTTGACAGCTCGAGCGGCCTCAGCCATGGGTATAGCAAGACTTTAGATATTTTGTTTGGCAACTGCACATGGTTTGAACTTCCAACCTTGTGAGACTCTCTCAACGTCTACTGTGTTTAGTGTAGGCCTTTTTTACGGCCACCTGCTATTTGCTCATTGACGAAACTTGTTAAAAGAACTACTCTTTATCAATTTGAAATGCACGCTGGATGACTTTGCCTGTGATAGATAAGCACAGTTTTCCGTTTAATTAGTGCAGGTATCTCCGGACCCATGGAATTTAGAACCAATTCTATTTGATAAGTGGTGTATATTTGTTTATTTGATTAGAGACATAAGTGCATTCATTAGAAGAGCAAACTTGTCAATTACTTATGGGGTAGTATATACTCCCTCCTTTCCATAATACTGTATACATTTAGAAATTATATCTGTTATAAAATATTATACATTTAGAAATTATATCTGTTCCAAAATACTCCCTCCGTTCCAAAATACTCTGTATATTTAGAAAATT
This sequence comes from Houttuynia cordata, assembly GCA_039654745.1. Classification (NCBI taxonomy): domain Eukaryota; kingdom Viridiplantae; phylum Streptophyta; class Magnoliopsida; order Piperales; family Saururaceae; genus Houttuynia; species Houttuynia cordata. The sequence continues at coordinate 44,841,280 of CM077505.1, read as the reverse complement.
TAACTGTTCTAAAATAATGTGTATATTTTGGCTAATCACGTGACTTCTTATTTTCCTATTTCACTTTTCTTCTTGCCGATGTCCTCCACCTCGCAGTTGGCCCCCTTCAGCTCCCCTGTGCTATGCACGTTTTCTCCCTTTTCTGCTGATCATTCAGGCCCGGGGATATCTCCTCCATCCCATCCCTCTTGCACCCGGTTTGAGCTGGAAGTCTGGAACAGGCTCACCAGTTGCTGACTCTCTGTCATTGGCCAGACAGAGGACTACAACGAGGAGGTTGGAACGGAGGCGCTCGAACGAGCTAGAACAAAGAACTCAACGAGGACGACAGAGGACTACAACGAGCTGGAACGGCCACCACGCCGCGGAGCTTGATGACACAATCGAACACAAAGAGGTCGATAGAGGACTACAATGCTCTGATGGTACAATGCTCTGATGGGCCTCTGCCTGGGCTGCACCTTGTTCGAGCTGGAACGGGCTCTGTCACGACCCGTATTTTGTAAAATCATTTTTAAATCAGAGTAGTAGCGGAAAATCAGAGGATTGTTCCTCTATGCAATAAATTATTAGTTCAAAATTTTCGACTAAACATCTAGGCAATGATAACTGAGGTTCATAAATATGGATACAAAACTATATATACGTATAGTATTACAAGATGCAAAGTCGATTAAACTAACGCAAGTCCCCTAAGTGCAAGTCTGTCATCCATCTCAATATACACTAGAAAATAGTTGGCGCTCATGCCTTACAACAAGGTCTAGAACAAACCCGATAGTGAAGAAGTACTATGCAGCTTTTTGAACGTCCTCATGGCTAAGCCACTACATCCCCGAGTGCCATGTGAAGTCAATCATCCACAGCAGCACCTACATCATATAAAGATGCTGAGTATAAAAAAACTCAATAAGATACTGATCGTTTAAATATAAAAATCCTTGCAAGTGCACAAGGCAATTGTACTACGGCGAGTATTAAAGGGATGTCGAACCTCAGGGACGGACTAATATTTTACCAAATTCAATTGAAAGAAAGTTGTAGTTTAATTTAATCTAGAGAAAGCAATAAAATTTAATTACTTTAAAATGGATTTTAACTAATATGAGAAGTGCCAAGGCAGAAAATCCACCACTAGACATGCAATTACTACTCTCAATTATTATTATGCTCAAATTGACATGATATGGTAATTTGTGTTCATGGTCAGACACACAAATCACAGTGAATTCACTCACGTTCTTGGTCGGACACGAGAGTTCATCCACTATAAATTATTGTAGGTAATTCTATCCTTGGTCGGGCATAGAATTATTATTTGGGCTAATGATCCTATCCTTGGTCGGGCATAGAATTAACATTAGCCTACTTTTAGCTAAGCATAGGAATTAAAAAGATCTAATTTCATGCACATCAATCAAGTCTATTGTCAAGTACTCAAAAGAAACTCATGAAATACCATTAAGCAAAATCATATCAACTGTAATCAAACAAGAGTAATAACACAAATCTAGGGCTTCATCTACGCCTTGGACGCAAATTTAGCCGGCCATCGGACAAGGAGAACGTTGCGAATTCGTTGGCGTCATTGTTTACTATTCATCGGAAAATATTGTTCATTGTGCGCTGTTCACGGGTTACTGTAGCAAAAATCACTGTTCATCACACAGGGCACTATTCATCATCTTCCTCAGTTCACCCGTGCACTGTAGTAGTTGTCAATGAACCCAAAATTCCGGCCTTCTCTCCCTCCTCCAGCGGCTTCTTCCTCTTCCCCCTTCTGTTCCGGCGAAGCACCACTGGAATCCGGTGATTCTCCGACGGAAGCAACTCCGAAAAGGCTCTGTTTTCTGGCTCCAAAACCGTCCTCTGTTTCTTCGTTCAAGCTCTCCAATTTCTCCCGCCGTGTCTGTTTTTATAGGCCATTTCAATCTAGAGTCCTCTTACTCCTCCAATTGCACAACCAAATCCCAGTCGAGCATGCCTATGCACCGCCGTTTCGAGCTCCGCCACTGTCCAGATTCAGCACGACTCCACAGTCCCATTCCGACACGATTCCGGTTTCTGCCTTGCCGTCTTGCCACCGGAGTTCTCTTGCCGTCAATCGCATGTTCTACACCGCCATTTCGAGCTCCGCCGCCATCATGACCCGCTGCTCTACCTCCGCCATCGTCTTCTCAAACAGAGCTCAAACAGAGCTCTGTTTTTTTTGTTTTGTGTTCTTTTTTCCTTTTCATCGAATCTCGCCGTCGACGCTCAGCCCAGCCTCGCCTTCCGCCGTCAAGATCGCCGCCGTCCAAGTTACCGCCGTCGGAGCTCAGTCCAGCCTCGCGTTGCCGTTCCTTCGCCGGCGTTCTGCTTCTGAACGAAAGGCCCGAGCTTTGGCTCGGGCCGGGTTTCTATTTTTTCTTTTTTTTAACTGAACCGGACCGGACTCTGAACCGGTTCATATATTTTTTTTATTTTTTTTCTTTATTAAACAAAACCCGTTGTATTGATCTCATCCATCCAATCTCATCTTGACGGTTCTTCTCTTTAATCATGTCTCTTTCGCGTGCGATATTTCAAATGATCATAACTTTTTGCTCAGAACTCTAAATTGCGAACAGTCAGTGGCGTTGGAAAGCTGACTTCGTATACTTTAACATGAAGTTTAAATCAGTCCCATCAGAGACATAAAAAGTTATGAATATTCAATCATTAGAGTCGCGTTTCACCCCATTTTTGCATTTTGCTCTTGTTTCCTACAAAAACCAAAAACTATATTAAAGTAGCAATAATTCTAAACAAACACTAGCAGAACATAAGTTTAGGAGATAATAAAATGCATATTTCATGTATAGATCAGATACCATAACACAGTCATCAACATTAGAATAAACCAAGATTTGTATTAATATATTATGCAACTTATTAAAGGATTCCACTTGAATATTTTATTAGTCTTTCAAGCAAAGTCTTTTATTGTTTCCCAAGTTCAAGTTTAATAATTAAGTATTTGTCCAATATAAACAAACCATTGAATGCCATACCTACATGATAGACAACACGAAAATACCATGACTATCACTCCGGTTAATACCGGCAATCACGGCACGCCCTGAATCCCTCAAGGGTGACTACCTCGCCCATTCCTTACTTTAGAAGATATGATCATCGGAAGGGTTTCGCTCCACATTAGCTCTTGGGCTCGATGTGGGTTAGGAAAACGCAACCTTCCAGGATGCTAGCGCTTCCAATGTGCACAGTAATCCACCTGGCAACCACGACTCAGGATGTGTGCAGAGCTTCCATCAAGGGAAGATGCAAAAGCTCTCTCTAAAATCCATTGAGAATAAACACTCTCTCTCTCTAAAATCCATAGAGAAGAGGTAACAGCTTAAGCCTGGTCAATAGAATATGTAATGTTCTCTCTCTAAAATCCATAGAAAGATGTAAACATGGGCCAAAATAACATGTAAATGCTCTCTCTAAAATCTATAGAAAGATACAACAGCTTAAGCCTGACCAATAGAAGTTGGTCCTCATCAGGTACCATGACACAGAGCTTCCACCAATGGGAAGATATGAATGCTCTCTAAAATCTATAGAGAAGATACAGACGGCAGAGCTTCTATCAGTCGAAAGATGCAACACCACCCCAATCAATACCTTGTGATCCTTAACAGTCTCACGGTATTACCAGTATGAACCCCTCTTAGATTTATAGCATACAATTCACAACTGTTGGCTCAATAGATCAACAGATAGTCTGACCTTTGACTTAATAGTCATTCGGTCGCTTGATCAGAAATCACTCACACTCATACACTCACTCTCAATTCCAAATGCATTTTAGTCTTTATCTTGATTTGGCTCTTTCCAACCCTCAAGCTTAGCCTCATGTAGGCAGTTTTAACTGTCGATGGATTTCCACTGATAGTTCAAAACTAAACTGATTTGTGAACCGGGTCTATTTAGTGAATCGGGTTCGGTCTGAACATGAACCAGGTTCGGTCTATAAGTGAACCGGGTTTGGTCTAACTCTGGACCGAACAGGGTTCGGTCTGTGCCTGAACCATCCGATTTATTGGACCGGTTCGGTCTATAATAGACCGATTCAGTCCGGCTTGAATTTGGACCAAACTTGTTGACCAGTTTGGTCGTCTGAGAGTGGCAGCAGCCGCGACGGCCGCCGTCGTGCTGTCGCCGGCCAACCGACACACCCTCCTCCTTCTCCTCCTTTCAAAGTCAGCCAATAGTCCGGCCGATCTTGAAATAAAAACCATCGATTGGCAGCAGTAGAAAGCTTCTGCCTTTCCTATGTCTGAGGGCTTGAGCGACGACGGCCCTTGCTACCGCAGCTCGCCGCTGAACCCCATCTCCTTCTCCACCTTTGCGACCCAAGCGGCTGCAAAGGTGGTACCTTTCGGTCGCCGCCATTGCGACCATTCGATGGCAGCCACCCACGCCCCATCTCTGAGCTTACTGCCGCTGCCGTCATCGCCTCCGTCGGCGGGAGGAAATAAAATAAAACTTGATGAAAGGGGTTATGGAATCCTACCTTGCATGTTGTCGAGTCGCCGTCCACCGGAGGTTGTCGAGCTCACCGGAGTCGCCGTCGCCGCCGGCGTCACCCGAGGTCACTGACACTCTCCCCCTGTTGCTCCTCGTCTCTCCCCTGGCTCCCCCTCTGCTTCTCTCTTTTAAACCAATCGCCAAAGTCGTCGAGGTCGCCGAAGGTTGCCGGAGGTCGCTCGAGATCGCTGGAGAGCTTTTTCTCAGGAGACTCTCCCCTGACGAGCTATTAGTCACAATGAAGATACCGCCATGACTGCCATCGTTTTGGCCACTGGTTAAAAGAGCAACTTTCTGATCTCTTCTCTGCTTCACAGTTTGGTGCCATGGTCATCTTCCCCGAAGTAAGTTTCCTTCACTTTAGAGGATAGATGCCCTTACCATTTCAACAGGTGTTACATTCTTCCCTCCTTAAAAGAATTTTCTCCTCAAAATTCAGGTAGATTCTTCCCCAAACTGCTCTGGGTAAGCATGTTGCATCTCCTCTTTTGTCTCCCAAGTGAGTTCCTCAAACTTATCATTGCACCACTGAACCAGAACTAACGGAATCACCCAATTCCTTAGTACTTGATTTCTTCGATCCTTAATCCTGATCAGCTTCACTTCATAGGTCAAGTCAAGTTTTAGTTCCAGCATGGAATAGTCAACCACATGTGCATCAACTGGGAGACATGAAACACATTATGCACCTGATCTAGATTAGGAGGTAAAGTAAGTCGATATGCTGAGCTACCAATCCGTTCATGGATTTTAAAAGGACCTACAAACCGAGGACTCAATTTCCCTTTCTTTCCAAATCGCAAGACTCCACGCGTGGGTGAGACCTTTAAGGAAACATGGTCACCAATCTCAAACTCAAGATCTCTACACCTTCTATTTGCATAGTGTTTCTGTCGTTCCTGGGCCAACCAAATTTTTTTCCAAATGAACTTCACCTTATCAGCACACAACTGCAGCATCTCTGACTTGATCATAACTTTCTCACCGACTTTATTCCAACAGGTTGGAGATATACATGGATGTCAATAGAGGGCTTCATATGGCACCATCTCAATATTAGAATGGTAGTTGTTGTTATAGGCAAATTCAATCAAGGGTAAATAATCATCTTAATTACCTTTCCAATCCAACACATATGCTCTAAGCATGTCCTCCAAAGTCTGAATCGTCCTTTCTGATTGTCCATCAGATTGAGGGTGACACACTGTGCTGAAATTCAGAGCAGTGCCCAAAGCATCTTGTATACTCCTCAAATAGCGTGACGTGAATCTAGGCATCCTATCATATACTATGGAGAGAGGGGCACCATTCATTCTTACAATTTCCCGGATATAGAGCTGAGTCAAACTTTCTGGAGTATGCTTCCACCGAATTGGTAAGAAGTGTGCAGACTTGGTTAACCGATCTACTATCACCCAAATAGCGTCATGCTTCTTCTGAGTAAAAGGTAAGCCTATTACGAAATTCATGGTGATATGCTCCCACTTCCATTGAGGAATCTCTAGTGGCTGCAAAAGTCCTCCAGGTCTCTGGTGCTCTGCTTTAACTTGCTGACAAGTAAGACATTTGGCTACAAACTGACCAATATCCCTCTTCATTCCATCCCACAAGAAGTTATGCTTCAAACTGCACACCATAAAGATAGTGCATCCACAACTTCAATGCAAACACCAATGCAGCTAGCTCTAGATCATGTGTTGGATATTTTCTCTCATGTGACTTTAGTTGTCTCGAGTCATAAACTACAACTTTGCCATGCTGCATTAGTACACAACCTAAGCCTTTTCTAGAAGCATCACTGTACACCACCAAACCCCCTTCTCCTGAAGGAAGAGTAAGAATTGGTGCACTAGTTAATCTATTCTTCAACTCCAAGAAACTGTTTTTACATTTTTCATCCCAAATAAACTTCACGTCCTTCCTTATCAATTTGGTCAAAAGTAGGGCAAGAGTAGAAAAACCTTCAATAAATCTTCTATAATACCCTGCCAAACCCAGAAAACTTCTAATCTCAGTGACTGTCTTTGGCCTCTCCCAATTGACTATAGCCTCAACCTTAGATGGATCAACAGATATGTCATCCTTTGAAATAATATGCCCCAGGAAGTTAACGCTCTCTTGCCAAAAGTTACACTTGCTAAACTTGGCATACAATTGATGCCCCCACAATACATCTAATACCCATTCCATATGTTTTGCATGGTTCTCGAAGGATGACGAGTAGATAAGGATGTGATCGACGAAGACAATAACAAACTGGTCCAACCAAGGTTGATAAATCCTGTTCATCAAATCCATAAAAGTTGCAGGTGCATTGGTTAATCCAAAGGACATTACGAGGAATTCATAATGACCATACTGGTCCTAAAGGCAGTCTTAGGGATATGTTCATCTTGAATCCTCAACTGATGATAGCCCGAGCGAAGGTCAATTCAACATCCTATAATCGATGCACAATCTGAGAGAACCATCTTTCTTCTTGACAAAGAGCACTGGTGCTCCCCAAGGCGAGACACTTGGACGAATAAATCCTTTGTCAAGCAACTCCTGTAATTGCTTCATCATCTCATTCAACTCCGTTGGAGCCATCCTGTACGGTGCCTTGGACACTGGTGCTGTTCCAGGACATAACTCTATGGTGAAGTCAAATTCTCTTCTAGGAGGTAGGCCAGGTAGTTCTTCAGGAAACACATCAGAAAATTGAGACACTACCGGTATATCTTCCAACTTTAGTTGAGCTGATTCCAAGGTGATCACACTTGCTAGATAGGCCACACATCCCTTCATCAGAAGCTTATGCGCCTTCAAGGCTGAGATTATACATGCATTATCTTCTGACTTCACTCCTTGGAAAATAAAAGATTCCTTCCCAGGAATGGTAAGGATTACTCTTTTTTTCCTGCAATCCCCAGGATTACGTCAAAGTGAATCATGTCTAACAAGACAAGATCAGCTAGAAGATACTTATCTCCAAAACAAATAGACACTCTTAAAAGACACTCACTCACTCTAATAGTGTCACCAATAGGGGTCATCACAAGTAAAGGTGAATCTAGCCTAGTACAAGGGTGGTTTAAACTTAAAGCACACACACCCGATACAAAAGAATGAGTTGCACAAGGGTCAATTAAAACTTTTACACTCAAGTCGTAAATAAAAACCATACCTCCCACCATTGCATTCTTTTGAGCATCCTCAGAGGTTATAGAATAAACACGAGCATGTGCATGCTTGCTCACCAAGCGCACTGATCATGGCGATCAGCACCTCCTGGTTGGATTCCGTCGTCGGTCGTGGACTAGTCACCTCTTTCGCCGCCTCAAGTTCCTCCCAGATTTCTGGCATTCCCAGTGGTTGTTTGCGAGGAGGCATAGTTGCTCTGCGATCGGCATCGCTCTGATACCAATGTTGTGACCGGCAATGGTCACAAGGTATCTCGACGGCAAAAGTGAAAAACAAGAAAAGTAATAACTAAAATGGTTTTCTCTTGCATAACCTCCAACTGAGGAAGACGTCCAACATATAAAGGAAGGAGATGGCGCGCTTGCCTAGGGGCGCGCACCATCTGGCCAAACTGATGGGCCAATAATTGGCCTAATTATTCTCACTCAGCTAATAATTAGCCTAAACGGGCCTGATTACAATAAGATACACAATAATAATCAACTATTCTACTGGCATAATGACTGCTACAGATATTGGCCCGCTGACGCATGCATAAGGCCTGGTATGGCGTTCACAACAAATAGTTTCCCTCATTGTAGCAACTATGCTATTGGTGCTCACCACGATTCAAACGGTCTACACAGTCCTAGGTTGTTACAAGAGAAAGTTTTGCTGATTGTACGTAGTAAGTGGAGCTTGATCTTTTGGAAAAGTGCAGCAGAGGCTAAAGGAGGCCAAGTCTAGTCTTAATACTGCGAAGGTTAACTTGAAGGCCGACCCCACCAATCCTATCCTTATTTATGAGGAAAGAGAAGCTAGGCTTAATTTCTTATTTTCAATAGTAGATAGAAGCCAGCTTATATTTCCAAAAGTCCCAAATTAAGTGGTTAAAAGGAGACAGATGTACAAAAGTTTTCCATGCAACTGTCTTCGCATAATGCAAGGATTATGTACATGAGATTAGGGATTCATAAGGGGTGATAATTGAAAATCCGGATGCTATTGACCAAGAAGCTGAAAGGTACTTCTATGAAATTTTTACTCCAGCTACTCTGGTCCCTATAATGTTACAAATGTCTGCCAGAATATTGAAATTGTTTAGTCCTCTTGCAGCCTGAAACATTTGTAGAACTCACATTGACGGAACGGCCAAGCATCTTCTTCTTTGAGCTATCCAACACCGCTTATTTTAAGATAACCAAGTCCCCCAAACCCGAGCTGTACTAGGAAACAGAAGTCTTATTTATCTAGTGAGGGATAGGGAGCAATTCATTTGGAAACACCTTATGTTTTTAAATACGAAGTGCAGCATATGGAGCTTCGAAAGTGAACCAAGTAATTGTGGCAGCTGGTGCGGTACTAAGGGACCATGATGGAAACTGGATTGCTGGTTGTTCTTATGCTGTGGGAACAACTTCTTCGGTGATGGCTGAAGCTCTTTCCTGCCTTGTAGGGATTCTACTTGCTATGGAGGGAGTAGAAGATTGTGATTATCGAGGGTGACTCCTTGCTCATATTAAAATTCTGAATGGTAGTAACTGTGCGGTGCATGTCTCAATTAAAGCTGTAATAAATAAAATCAAACTTTAGTTCGATTGCCTTCTACCATGTATATAGGGAGGGCAATCGGGTAGCTGATCTTCTCACAAACAATGCACTTTCTGTTGTTGGAGGTGTGTGCTGGTGGCGGCGACCTTGTCCACCTTTTCTTGCTTCCACTATCTGTAAGGACTTCACTGGTGTAACTACTATTGGATGTTAATATATTCAGTAATATGTTGAAGCAAAAAAAAAAAAGCGCGGCACATGGAATATGATTGGATATAAGTACCTGTAAGATGACTATGTTTATTAGGAAACGGAAATCTTATCTACTTTTTTATATCCAATACATAGCTGTGTGCCCTTGAACCTTGGCCAAACTCATCCCCACTAACTGATGTTGTTGAAGAAGAGTAATTGCTACACTCGTATTTGAAGAAGTTACTTAAACTTTCAAACTCCGTTAAATGCTGGGGGCCATCATTGATCAACAGTGTATAATAAATGATGAACTAAATCATTTCCCCCCTAATAAGCTGCTGAAAGCAACTGAGTCACATGACGATGAGAAATTATTGTGTGCAATGGCCTGATCACGTTACTTTCATGCTAAATCATGTGCATCGTCGATTCCCGTGGCTTGGAGTATTGTTCCAGGGGCACCTAGAAATTTCTCTGATTGGTGAGGTAATTAAAAGATTGGCTGCAGTCAACCCTTAGCTGATGGCGCTGCTAAATCACTCGTCATTGCCGAATGTGAAGTGGTCATGACAGCTTCTGCAACTCTTGAACTAAAGCTTAAATTTTAGGACTTCAAGCCTCTATAATTTGCCTTTACTTAGTATTGTGTCACATCTTTGTACTCTCTGCATGCTTCTACTCATTTATTTTAGAAACAATGTGTGTTGGGTTTTGGGGTTTGGGTAGTGGGCCCAAATTTTAATGGTAGTGTAAAACCCATTAATAGAAATCTCATATTAGGCCCACATTGATTATTTAATTGAACTAGGAATTGGTGAGAATTTTTTTTTGCTAAGTTTGGAAGAAAAATTAAAAAATCTCTATGTTGGGAGATTTCTTTAGTCCCACATAGGAAAGACACATTGGTGTGAAAGTATATATATATATATATATATATATATATATATATATATATATATATATATATATATATATATATAAGGAAGTTTTATTTTCTCATTGTATAGATTATTATTGAGGTGACTCTCCCAAACAAAGGTATACATTGTGGCGCTTTAGTTTAGCACTTCGTATCTCTAGCCTTTAATTTTTGACTAAATGGCCAATTATTTTTTGGAGTTTATGAGCCATTGATTATGATCAAACAGTAATATGGGTGATTGGGTGGACAATGGATTGTTATACCCGTTCATTTCCCTTTGTAAAAAGGTGTTCGTTCATCTCCCTTTGTGAAAGGGTGTCCATTCGTCTCCTTTTGGGAAAAGGTTCCCGTTGGGTTCAGTTATATAAATGGCTACTTGAAACCAAGAAGAAAATACACAGAAGACAGTTCATTCTGAAACTCTCCTCCTTCTCTGATTCTTTTTTCCTCAAAGCCAACAGTTTACTTCATATCCGAGTTCGGTGTCAAACTTGTTAGAGTGCATCGCTCGTCGACCAGCGGTCCATTGTATCTTGGAGACAGATTGCCGAAGGAAGCCTCTACACGTAGGGGGCAGCCATATCTGTTTCTAAGCCATATCTTTTTCGAAGTCAGCAGTGCGAACTGTGCCTCAAATTACAATCATTCCCGATTACAATTTTTCAACAGTATGAAACAGATATTGCGAGTGTTGTTTGTACTGTTATCACGGGTGTTGATAAGTCTCTTAAGCCTGATAAGTTTGATGGTAAATATTTTAAGTGCTGGCAGAATAAGATGAGGTTATGGCTAACTATGCTTAAGATATTTTATGTTATTACTGATTCATAAGAAACCATATAAAACTAGTTATCATGCTTCATCTCTTTTAGAACTTGTTCATAGTGATATATACGAACTGAATGGTCATATGACAAGAGGAGGCAAGAGATATTTTATAACTTTTATAGATGATTATTCAAAGTATTGTCATGTTTATTTGCTTACTACTAAAGTTATCATGCTTCATCTCTTTTAGAACTTGTTCGTAGTGATATATACGAACTGAAAGGTCATATGACAAAAGGAGGCAAGAGATATTTTATAACATTTATAGATGATTATTCAAAGTATTGTCATGTTTATTTGATGAAGCTTTTGAGAAATTTAAAATCTATAAGAATGAGGTGAAAATCAAATGGATAGGCGGATCAAGTGAGTAAGATATGATCATGGTGGAGAATATTGTTCTTTTAATTTTAGCAAATTTTGCGAAGATTATGAAATTATTCATGAAACTACAACACCTTATACACCTCAATCTAATGGAGCAGCAGAAAGAAAGAATAAAACTTTCATTGATATAATCAATTCTACGCTCTCTAGTTCTGGTTTATCCAAGAACTTGTGGGGAGAAGCTTTACTTTTTCCTTGTGTGATCTTGAATAGAGTGCCTTATAAAAGTAGTGAGAAAACTCCTTTCGAGCTAGTGAAAGTATTGTCATGTTTATTTGCTTACTACTAAAGATGAGGCTTTTGAGAAATTTTAGATCTATAAGAATGAGGTGGAAAATCAAACTAATATACGTATCAAGTAAGTGTGATTGTGGTAGGGAATATTGTTCTTTTGATATTAGCGAATTTTGCAAAGATAATGAAATTATTCATGAAACTACAACACCTTATACACCTCAATATAATAGAGCGGCATAAAGAAAGAATAAAACTTTCATTGATATGATTAATTTTATGCTCTCTACTTCTAGTTTACCTAAGAATTTGTGGGGAGAAGCTTTACCTTCTACTTGTGTGATCTTGAATAGAGTGCCTTATAAAAGTAGTGAGAAAACTCCTTTTGAGCTAATGAAGGGAAGAAAACCAAGTTTAAATTTCATTAAAGTATAGGGATGTCTTGCCAAGTTAAAAATTCCATATGTGAAGGTAAATAAATAGGATCTAAGACTTATGATGGTGTATTTATTGGATATACACAAAACAGTAGTGCATATAGATTCTTGGTGTTAAGGTCAGATCAAACGGATTATGTACCTAACACTATTAAAGAATCCAATGATGCCATAATTTATGAGAATATTTTCCCTTAGAAGGAAAAAGCAAAGGCTGTTGTGCAGGACCAACCTAGTACATCATTCAGTCCTTTTGTTGAAACCAGTGTGCCTTGTACTAATGATGAGGTTAGAAGAAGTAAAGGACCTAGAGTAGAAAAGAACTTTGGAGTTGATTTCTATATTTACTTAGTAGGAGATGATCCTTTGACATATCGAGATGCTTTGGCTTCTAGTGATGCTTTTTTTTAGAAGGAGGATATACAAAGTGAAATAGATTCTATACCTGCTCACGGGACATGGGTCTTAAGTGATCTACTTCTAGGGTCTAAACCAATTGGATGCAAGTAGATTTTTAAGAAGAAACTGAGTCCTGGTGGATCTATTGAAAAGTTTAAAGCAAGACTAGTTGCCAAAGGGTATAGTAAAAAAGAGGGACTAGATTACTTTGACAAATATTTGCTTGTAGCTAGAATTACCACAATTCGTGTACTTGTAGCACTGATAGCCCATTATCATCTAGAAATTCATCAAAACAATGTCAAAACAGCATTCTAGAATGGTGAATTAGAGGAAGAGATATATATGAATCAGCCAGAGGGATTTGTAATTCCTAGTCAAGAAAAGAAAGTGTGTAAGTTGGTTAAATCTCTCTGTAGTTTAAAGCATGCTCCTAAAAATTGGAATGAAAGGTTTGACAATGTAATAATGTATAATAGTTTTAATGTTTGTGTGGCAGATAAATGCCTTTATTTTTAATAAATAAATAATGTTTATATTATTTATGTCTCCATGTTGATGACATACTTATTTTTAATAATGTTGTGGATGAGATTCTAGAAACCAAAACTTTTTTACATAGGCATTTTGATATGAAGGACTTTGGACATGCAAATGTAATTCTGGGCATTAAGATTCACAGGATTCCAAACAGGTATAGTGTTGAGTCAATTACATTATGTGGAGAAAATACTAAGGAAGTATGGTCACTTTGAGTGTAATCCTGTAAATACCCCTTAAGATCATACGTGTAGGTTGAGGAAAAATTGTTATTTGGCAAACTGCAATAGACTAGATATATCATATGCTAATCCTTAGGAATCTCATTGGAAAGCCATTGAGAGGTTACTCAGATATCTTAAATGTGCTATGTCCTATGGAATATGTTAACAAGGTTATCTCACTGTATTAGAAGGATATAGTGATGCAAACTAGATTATTGATTCAGAGGATAGTAAGGCCACTAGTGGATTTATATTCACTTTATCTGGTGGAGTGGAAGTTTAGAAATCAACCAACCAGACCTTAATTACTAGGTCTACCATGGAGTCAAAGTTAGTGGCTCTAGAAATAGCTGGAGGAGAGGCTGAATAGCTTAGAGACCTGTTGACAAAACTTCGCATGATGGATAAGGTAATTCTCGCCATTTTGATTCATTGTGACAATATAGCAACCATTGCTAAAGTTCACAGCAAGAATCATAATGGGAAATACTCAACGAATATAGAACTCTGGTATAAAATCTTGTGCAAGTTGAACTCTTTGGGAGTCATTACCTTGAGTTATGTGAGATCAGTAGATAACTTGGCTGATCATCTCACTAAGGGATTGTCAAGAGGACAAATCCTAAATTCATCGAGGGGAATGGGGTTAAAGTCCCATCAGGAGCCATAGTTGGTAGCAACCCAATCTATTTGCGTAGTGATCTTACAACAAAGATTCAATGGAAAAAGTAAGTTAATGATTGGCAAGAGTACTCATATAATTCACTCCTTCCTATATTGATAAAGAGTACTCAACTGTCTAGGTCAAGGTGACAAATGTCTTAATGAAATCAAGGCCTGTATGGCAGCGTATTGTCGAGATGGTGTACCCTTCGAGATTATCACCTATATGAGTGTGCTGTAAGGCCGCAGTTAATGTGGACCCCTATGCTGATTTACTTGAAGATGCACTCATGAATACAAGATACTAGCACATGACCGAAACACGATACCTTGTAAGAACTTCAAGACAAATTTATATTATGTGTTAGGTATGTCAAAGCTCTTACTCTAAGGTCCAAGCTTAAGACTTAGTTCACTTGGGGCTCGTGATAGCAGCACATATCCAACTAGATGGAGGTTCAAACCCAAAAGGTACCTATGACCATCGAATGCATAACTTGTTGTTGCCAATTCTATTATCAAGTGTGTGTGTAACACCCAAAAAATTGGTACGTTAACTAAAGGTTTCTATTTTAGGAAACTATTCCAAAATAGGAAAGTGTTGTTCCCTGATTTGATTTCTGGTTGTGCAATGTGAATTGATGTGTTATTTGATGTTTATAATGTGGTAGAATCGCATGACTAATCGTGGTAGAACACCAGGACGCAAGGTTGGTCCTTGAGCTGGGCACAACCTGGCACTAAGATTAGCCTGGTGCCAGGGTCTGAGAACACCTGACGCCATGAGTGAGGCGCCAGGGTATGTGTCTAGTGATTTTGACTAACATGAATTTCATAAGTAGTAAGTTGATTTTTAGTTTTGATGCGTGGTCTGTGGTCTACGCGAGATAGTGTAACGAGTAGTGCCACCGCGGGGACACCAGAGTCATGTGCGCGTCGGACTTTAGCTTTAGATGCACAGACCTGGGCACAGGGCCGCATGGCACAGGCCTAGGGAATCATGTGAACGTGGGTGACTAGCCATAAGAAGATCTACAGAGGATTGGAGGAAATATTGGTGCAAATCTATAGTTTGACCTAATCGCGGTGGATAAGGTAAGTACTGCGGTAAATCGAAAAGCTATCGTTTCAGCTTAGATAATTATGAAGATAAATATGAATTAAAAAGAAAAAAAGAAGTAATTAGAGTATCTTCTACCCAGCCAATAGGAGGAGACGCCACATAAGGGAGAGAGAGAGGGGCATCCTATTGGATGGCTCATATTTGGAAGTTTCCTAGTTGAGTAGGGATCTAGACTTGATAAGGTAATATCCTAACTAAGAAGATTGCAACCTATCTAACTATGGAGTTAAATTGCTGAGCGCCCTAATCTTATTTGTGGAAGGGATTCTAATTGGTTAATTAGGATTTGAGATTAGGAAGGTGCTAGATTTGGAGTAATCCTAGTTGGGAAAGGCATGGACTATATAAACCAAAGAGGAGGTCGACCATATGCTTCACACGCCAAAGCTTGGACGACTTGAGCAAAGCCCTAGCCCTTCTCCCTTGCCTTGCCACCAATTTCAGCAACCTTCTACCTCTTCCCTCAACCTCTTTTCTCATGCGATCGAAGGTGTGGAGGCATCGTTGCGAAGGAGAAGTGACAAGCTATGCGTGGAGGTGTATTTCACATACATTTAAGTGGTAGGATGGTTTTTCTTAACCAATCTGGTTTGCAATCCTTTGCTTCATTTATATTATGACTAATTGATTATCCTATTGATGTTTTCTCAGATATTTGAGTGTGTAATGTGATTCATGAGAGATTTTTTGTTATTTGTCCAATAAGAGTGTTCATAATGACATATCTTGTTTTAATTCTTCATGTTGATGCATATATTCCTAATTTTGATGGGATTATCTATATGTCACGTCTCTTGTGTCATGCCCCAAAATTCCTGACCTCGATCGGAGTGCGGAAGCCTTTAAGTAAGACAAATAAAAGCCGAGATAGGAACCTTGGGACGCGACCGAATACTCGATCACTCAGGTCAATTACATCGTTAGAAAAGAACGTGTAATCGACATCACCAGGAACTCATAACGAAACTTAGAAATTGAAAACTAAAAACTTCTTCATCAAATTTTTAAATAACATTGTCAATGTAGTAAATGATTCCTACTAAAATTATTACAGCAGATTAAATAAAACTATCAAATAAAGCAAGCATCAAATTTAGGCACACACTGGCCAACACTAAAGAAGTTCTAACAAAATGTAATAGAGTAAATAAAGCAATTCTTCAAGACATCTCCCACACATCTGCTACGCCTTTCTGAGCTACAAAATCCTGACTTACTGATCTTTGAGGCCTGCATTAGAGGATGCGTGAGTATTTCGTAGAAATACCCAGTAGGATGTAAAAACCCACCAGGAAGATAAAATAGGTTATGAAGAATAGATCACTCGGATAAACAGGAATAAACACTCTCTGAAAGACCACTCATAGGTTTATGTTGCAAGAATAGCAAGGTCAGATGATAACAGTTCCAATGGAAAAGTATCGGAAAGAATAATTTCAATATGACTCCAAACAAATATCGGTGTAAGGAGAGAATGGTCAAGACGCTCAAGGCTCCATGCATCTATGGTGCAAGGAGTTACAATTTCTGCTCGCTGAATTTACCGATCTCGAAAGGTAAAATATACCAGAACATTCTAGAGGTTCTCTTTTTGGAACCCGGCCATGCGTCTAGGCATGCTGGCCCTATCTGTGCTTACGGGCGCAATGAGCGGAGACTGAAGACCTTCCGTAATGTCAACCAGTTTAAGACGTACGTATTTGCCTCCTTTCGGGCAATAGGGAAACCATGTTCCATAAATATCGGAGGTCACTCATGACCTAGCAATGGCTCGTGAGCATACTATGATTCCACCGAACAATTAGTGGAGAAATAGGTCAATGTCAAACTGGACAATGTTTCAACAATAACAGAGGTCTGAACTTTCTGAGAATAGGGTAACTCTTACCGAAATGACTCACTCATGGAGTATGAAACCGATAATCAAGGTTTCTCAACAATATATAGCTCTCTCTTAGGGAGTAACAAGAAGATTCACATATCTAGCATAATGAAGACTCACAATGTGAGGAATAATGAATTTCACTCTTGGAATACACGTCATGCATCATGTCTTACCTTTGATAGGGATATCTCTAAGTATGGAATTGTATTACTTTTAATCTCAAAATACCTCTCTAGGAAAGTTTGATCTCCAATTGGATACTCAAACTGACACCACGATGAACCATAGAAACAAGACCAAATTGACTCTTGTGCACGCTGACTGATCCCAAAGTCTTCATCTTTTAAACTTCTTCACTTATTATAGTGACTCATAAGTAGTTTTATCTTACTGTATTAGTATTATTTTAATCAGATTATACTATATTATGAGTAGTAATACTTCTTAGTGGTTTAAAACCCTAATTCCAGTAAACTGTCTTATACTGTATAGCCCACTTACGACTGACCCCACCGTCAACACAGAAGGACTCTGACTCTGAAATTTTAACAGACAATAGCCCTATGAGTCTAGTTTATAACCCCTTATATTTTTCTAATTTTTATGCATTTAATTATGATTTTTATACTGAGCACTGTCGGCGCAGAAACAGTTCTGGCCGAGAGCACATTACTTACTTATAATAGGTAATCACGTACTAATACCCATTAACCATGATAATATAACATTAATACCCTTAATTACTTCCCTCCTAGAGTAATTCTAGACTCTGGTATGTTCTGGAACTTAATGATTATAATGATTCTAATTGATACTAATACCTTAAACTAGATTCAAGGCATCAACCTTGATCTAATTAAGCTTTTAACATTATTGATACATCCCTTAACCATATAGGACTATTAAATCAGGACATAACAGGATAAAGAAGATAACTTTCATGACCATCCACGTTCAAGAGATATGACCTATATATATTCCCATCAAAAGTAGGCATATATGCATCAACATGAAGCATTAAACAAGGTATGACATTATGAACACTCTTATTTATCAAACAATGAGAAATCTCTCATGAAACAAACATTAGGCACTCTTATCTCTGAAATAATATGAATAGGATCATAAATTAATCACAATATGAAAGGACCAAAGAAGTGCAAACTGAATTGGTTAGGAAAAACCATCCTACCACTTAGATGTATGCGAAATACACCTCCACGCGTAGCTCGTTCTTTCTCCTTCGCAACCACGCCTCCACACTTTCGATCGCACGAGAAAAGAGGTTGAGGGAAGAGGTAGAAGATTGCTGGAATTGGTGGCAATGAAAGGGAGAAGAGCTAGGGTTTAGCACAAGGCGTCCAAAGCTTGGCGTGAAGCATATGGGCGTCCTCCTCCTTGGCTTTTATAGCCAAAACCTCCTCCAACTAGGATATCTCCTAATTAGATCCATCCTAATCCCAAATCCCAACTAACCAATTAAAAGCTCTCCCTCATTAGTAAGGGACGTTCAGCCATGTTAATCCATTGGGTTTTCCTCATTTAATTAGGATTTAAATCTCTAATAAGATTCGTTTACTATCTTAATCATAATTACAGCACACTGTCATACGCAGAACAGTCCACTTCCGACTCTTCCCACGGTCAGTCTATTTGGACTTAGACTCTGAAATTTTTATTGGAGTTAGCCATATGAGCCTAGTTTCTAATCACACTACTTTTATATTTTTCCGGTGTTTTCTGAATTAGTTATGATTTATTTACTACAGACTGTTGACACAGAAATAGTACTGGCTGAACTTACAATCTTAATCATACTTTACATATCTTGTTTCAAACTAGGAAACTACCATATCTAAGCCAACCAACTAGACCTCCCCTTCCTATTGGTTGATTAAAAAGTGAAATATTTATCTCTTTTTAATTAAGAATTATCTTCCCTAATTATCTCAACCGAACTGATACTTCCCGATCCTCCGCGATACTTACCATATTTACCGCTATTAGGTCAAATCGTAGATTTTGCTCCAAGATTCACTCCAATCCTCTAAAGATCTCCTTGTGGCTAGTTACCCACGTTCACATGACTCCCTGGGCCTGGGCCACATGGCCCTGCGCCCAGGTCTGTGCGTTTAAAGCTAGAGTCCTGTGCACACATGACTCTGGTGTCCCGCGGTTGTACTACTCGTTACACTATCTCGTGTAGACTACGGACCACGTATAAAACCAAAATTAACTGATTAATTATGAAATTCAAATGGGTCTCATCCACTTGAACACATGCCCTGGCGCCTGGCCCCACTCCTGGCATCAGGTGTTCTGAGACCCTGGCGCCAGGCTGGCCTCAGCGCCAGGTTGTGCCCAGCGCCAGGACCAACCCTTGTGTCCTGGTTTTCTACTACTAATAGTCATGCGATTAATGAATCATACCACATCATAAACATCAAATAATACATCAAAGCACATCGCACAACCAGAAATCAAATCAGGCAATGAACTTTCGTATTTTAGAACAGTTACCTAAAATAGAAACCTTTAGTTAACGTACAAATTTTTCGGGTGTTACATCCTCCTCTCCTAAAAAGAACATTTCGTCCTCGAAATGCCGGTACTCAATCAACAAATAGTTCAGGGTAAGATTTTCTCATATCACTCTCGGTTTCCCATGACATTTCCTCGAAGAGCTGACTTTGCCACAATACTTTCACTAAAGGAATAGTCTTTCTGTGCAACACCTGATCTTTCTTATCCAAAATCTTAATAGGTTTTACCAGAAAAGTTAAATCCGCTTCTAACTCCATAGTTGCATAGTCCAAAACATGTGATGGGTCTGGCAAATACTTCCTCAACATTGAAACATGAAAAGTGTTATGTATCTCTGACAATTGTGGGGGTAAGGTTATCTGATACGCAACTAGTCTAACTCGCTTTAAGATCTCAAATGGTCCAACAAATCTGGGAAATCCTTCACTACCTCAATTTCTTCAATTTTTAGGGTAGGAGCTTCTAAGGGTAACACACTTGCTAAAAAGGCACTACCTCTTTTAGCTATAAGTTTTCTAGCTTTTAATGCTGATATAATACCGTTCTCCTTTCTTGCTCGTATTCCCAGGAAAATTAGTTCTTTCTCACCGGGAATTCTAAGGTAAACCTTCTTCTTACTACAATCTATATTTGCCCCATATATGGCTAACTAGTCCATTCCCAAAATAACATCAAAATCATACATATCAATCACAATCAAATCAGCACACAACACCTTATCCCCTAATATCATAGGAGATTGCTCAAGATACTCAGTTGCAACAACCGAGTTCCCAACAGGTGTAGAGATCAACAAATCATAACTCAGTCTAGACAATGACTTCTCTAGACTTAAGGAAAAACAGAAGAAATAAACGATCTCGATGCTCCTGGATCGATTAAAACTCGAGCAAGACTATTGAAGACTAGAAGATTACCTTCAATAACCTCATTCGAAGCTCGCGCATCTTCCGATGTCATCGCAAAGATCCTTGCTTGCGTCTTCTTATTCGTCTCAGCTCTTGCCTTCTTCTCGCGATTAGGGCAATATGATGAGATGTGACCAACCTCATT
This sequence comes from Houttuynia cordata, assembly GCA_039654745.1. Classification (NCBI taxonomy): domain Eukaryota; kingdom Viridiplantae; phylum Streptophyta; class Magnoliopsida; order Piperales; family Saururaceae; genus Houttuynia; species Houttuynia cordata. Next base: position 44,820,576 of record CM077505.1, on the reverse strand, counting down.
GCAAGTGAAACATCTTCTCGTATCCTCTGGACACGGTTTTCCAGCATGCGAATTCTGACCGCAAAATTTGCAACGATTTCCAGTGCCATTACCGTTGTTGCTGCCAATACCTTGAACTGGCTGTCGATTCTGAAAATTTGTCCTATTCTGCTGAGGCTGATACTTCTGCTGCTTCTAAGGGATCATCCTAATATTTGCAAACTTATTCCAAGATAGAAGCCACTTCCAACAATCGGCCTTACAAGCTATCCACACTTCCGCTGTGCACTTTGATTCCAATTCGCGCTACTGTCTAACTTCTATTGTCAATGAAAGAAGATGAACTAGAATCTCACTCTTAAGTTCAATTTTAATTCATCCCTCATTCCTTTGACTCCTAAGCGATAAACACACCCACAAACAAGGCACAACAAACAAGCAAAAAGATAAATCATTTAATCAAAAGAACTTTTATTAATTCTGAAGAAATCCTACAACGATTCCCTGAGCTCATGCCCATATACCAGGGTTTTATTACAAAAGAGTTATAAAACTAAAATCTATCCTAACTCTCCTTCAAATTCTGATCTTCAAAGATATTCATCTAGTATCATTAGTGCTATTGGGGTCGGAGAAAGCCTTAACTCATGATGCCAACAAATCTCCCATCCTGTCATGTAGGGCCATCTATACCCCATCGATTTAAACCTGTGATACAAAATATCGTTAAGCACTTCATTTGTCTCTACCCGCACATATACCGGGTGAAATCTCACTATCAAGTCTTCTATGGCCACATACTCTGGTGGCGATCCATCCCCATACTCTATTCGGATTACGGGTGTCTGTGGTCCATGTCCATCCACCCATTCGACTGGATAGTCGGCATCTCTAAAAGGGTCATAGGCAGGTACAGGCTCTACTTCAGCAACTAGGTCCTGAACTTCTTCTATATCAATCCTTAACGGGTCATCTTCTGTTCCACTACCTATGTCCATTTTCTTCCATTCTTCAAGCCACTGCCTAACAACTTCTTGTTTGTCTTTCTCATAGATCCTACCGCTTCTTGTTCAAGCCATTTAAACCTATACAAGAAACTTCATTAGTATTATTCATAGGATAAGGTTCATCTACAGGTTCCACTCTATCCCCTAAAGTCTTTCTAATCTCACCCACGATCTACAACATTTCTTACATTACAATATTATTTTTGAAATTGATGATCCATAAGTCAAAAGTTCCAATTAAAAAGTTCCAGAGCTCCGATACCACGCTGTCACGCCCCAAAATTCCTGACCTCGATCGGAGTGCGGAAGCCTTTAAGTAAGACAAATAAAAGCCGAGATAGGAACCTTGGGACGCGACCGAATACTCGATCACTCAGGTCAATTACATCGTTAGAAAAGAACGTGTAATCGACATCACCAGGAACTCATAACGAAACTTAGAAATTGAGAACTAAAAACTTCTTCATCAAATTTTTAAATAACATTGTCAATGTAGCAAATGATTCCTACTAAAATTATTACAACAGATTAAATAAAACTATCAAATAAAGCAAGCATCAAATTTAGGCACACACTGGCCAACACTAAAGAAGTTCTAACAAAATGTAATAGAGTAAATAAAGCAATTCTTCAAGACATCTCCCACACATCTGCTACGCCTTTCTGAGCTACAAAATCCTGACTTACTGATCTTTGAGGCCTGCATTAGAGGATGCGTGAGTATTTCGTAGAAATACCCAGTAGGATGTAAAAACCCATCAGGAAGATAAAATAGGTTATGAAGAATAGATCACTCGGATAAACAGGAATAAACACTCTCTGAAAGACCACTCATAGGTTTATGTTGCAAGAATAGCAAGGTCAGATGATAATAGTTCCAATGGAAAAGTATCGGAAAGAATAATCTCAATATGACTCCAAACAAATATCGGTGTAAGGAGAGAATGGTCAAGACACTCAAGGCTCCAGGCATCTATGGTGCAAGGAGTTACAATTTCTACTCGCTGAATTTACCTATCTCGAAAGGTAAAATATACCAGAATATCCTAGAGGTTCTCTTTTTGGAACCCGGCCACGCGTCTAGGCATGCTGGCCCCATCTGGGCTTATGGGCACAATGAGCGGAGACTGAAGACCTTCCGTAATGTCAACCAGTCTAAGACGTACGTATTTGCCTCCTTTCGGGCAATAGGGAAACCATGTTCCATAAATATCGGAGGTCACTCATGACCTAGCAATGGCTCGTGAACATACTATGATTCCACCGAACAATTAGTGGAGAAATAGGTCAATGTCAAACTGGACAATGTTTCAACAATAGCAGAGGTCTCAACTTTCTGAGAATAGGGTAACTCTTACCGAAATGACTTACTCATGGAGTATGAAACCGATAATCAAGGTTTCTCAACAATATATAGCTCTCTCTCAGGGAGTAACAAGAAGATTCACATATCTAGCATAATGAAGAGAATAATGAAGACTCACAATGTGAGGAATAATGAATTTCACTCTTGGAATACACGTCATGCATCATGTCTTACCTTCGATAGGGATATCTCTAAGTATGGAATTGTATTACTTTTAATCTCAAAATCCCTCTCTAGGAAAGTTTGATCTCCAATTGGATACTCAAACTGACACTACGATGAACCATAGAAACAAGACCAAATTGACTCTTGTGCACGCTGACTCATCCCAAAGTCGTCATCTTTTAAACTTCTTCACTTATTACAGTGACTTATAAGTAGTTTTATCTTACTGTATTAGTATTATTTTAATCAGATTATACCATATTATGAGTAGTAATACTTCTTAGTGGTTTAAAACCCTAATTCCAATAAACTGTCTTATACTGTATATCCCACTTACGACTGACCCCACCGTCAACACAGAAGGACTTTGACTCTGAAATTTTAACAGACAATAGCCCTATGAGTCTAGTTTATAACCCCTTATATTTTTTTGATTTTTATACATTTAATTATGATTTTTATACTGAGCACTGTCGGCGCAGAAACAGTTCTGGCCGAGAGCACATTACTTACTTATAATAGATAATCACGTACTAATACCCATTAACCATGATAATATAACATTAATACACTTAATTACTTCCCTCCTAGAGTAATTCTAGACTCTGGTATGTTCTGGAACTTAATGATTATAATGATTCTAATTGATACTAATACCTTAAACTAGATTCAAGACATCAACCTTGATCTAATTAAGCTTTTAACATTATTGATACATCCCTTAACCATGTAGGACTATTAAATCAGGACATAACAGAATAAAGAAGATAACTTTCATGACCATCCACGTTCAAGAAATATGACCTATAGATATTCCCATCAAAAGTAGGCATATATGCATCAACATGAAGCATTAAACAAGGTATGACATTATGAACACTCTTATTTATCAAACAATGAGAAATCTCTTATGAAACAAACATTAGGCACTCTTATCTCTGAGATAATATGAATAGGATCATAAATTAATCATAATATAAAAGGACCAAAAAAGTGCAAACTGAATTGGTTAGGAAAAACCATCCTACCACTTAGATGTATGCGAAATACACCTCCACGCGTAGCTCGTTCTTTCTCCTTCGCAACCACACCTCCACACCTTCGATCACACGAGAAAAGAGGTTGAGGGAAGAGGTAGAAGATTGCTGGAATTGGTGGCAATGAAAGGGAGAAGAGCTAGGGTTTAGCACAAGGCGTCCAAAGCTTGGCGTGAAGCATATGGGCGTCCTCCTCCTTGGCTTTTATAGCCAAAACCTCCTCCAACTAGGATATCTTCTAATTAGATCCTTCCTAATCCCAAATCCCAACTAACCAATTAAAAGCTCTCCCTCATTAGTAAGGGACGTTCAGCCATGTTAATCCATTGGGTTTTCCTCATTTAAATAGGATTTAAATCTCTAATAAGATTCGTTCACTATCTTAATCATAATTACAGCACACTGTCATACGCAGAATAGTCCACTTCCGACTCTTCCCACGGTGAGTCTATTTGGACTTAGACTCTGAAATATTTATTGGAGTTAGCCATATGAGTCTAGTTTCTAATCACACTACTTTTATATTTTTCCGGTGTTTTCGGAATTAGTTATGATTTATTTACTACAGACTGTTGACACAGAAATAGTACTGGCTGAACTTACAATCTTAATCATACTTTACATATCTTGTTTCAAACTAGGAAACTACCATATCTAAGCCAACCAACTAGACCTCCCCTTCCTATTGGTTGATTAAAAAGTGAAATATCTATCTCTTTTTAATTAAGATTTATCTTCCCTAATTATCTCAACCGAACTGATACTTCCCGATCCTCCGCGATACTTACCATATTTACCGCTATTAGGTCAAATCGTAGATTTTGCTCCAAAATTCACTCCAATCCTCTAAAGATCTCCTTGTGGCTAGTTACCCACGTTCACATGACTCCCTGGGCCTGTACCACATGGCCCTGCGCCCAGGTCTGTGCGTCTAAAGCTAGAGTCCTGTGCACACATGGCTCTGGTGTCCCGCGGTTGTACTACTCGTTATACTATCTCGTGTAGACCACGGACCACGTATAAAACCAAAATTAACTGATTAATTATGAAATTCAAATGGGTCTCATCCACTTGAACACATGCCCTGGCGCCTGGCCCCACTCCTGGCATCAGGTGTTCTCAGACCCTAGCGCCAGGCTGGCCTCAGCGCCAGGACCAACCCTTGTGTCCTGGTTTTCTACTACTAATAGTCATGCGATTAATGAATCATACCATATCATAAACATCAAATAACACATCAAAGCACATCGCACAACCAGAAATCAAATCAGTCAACGAACTTTCCTATTTTAGAACAGTTACCTAAAATAGAAACCTTTAGTTAACGTACAAATTTTTCGGGTGTTACATCTTGAACGTGGAAGGTCCTAAAAGTTCTCTTCTTTAATCTGTTATGTCCTAATTTAATAGTCTAATATGGTTAAGAGATGTATTAATAAGATTAAAAGCTTAATTAGGTCAAGGTTGATGCCTTGAATCTAGTTTGAGGTATTATCATCAATTAAAATTAGGAAATCATTAATTACAGAAGGTACCAAAATCTAGAATTACTCTAGGAGGGGAGTAATTAAGGGTAATAATGTTATATTATCATGGTTAATGGGTATTAGTACATGATTACCTATTATAAGTAAGTAATGTGCTCTCGGCCAGAACTGTTTCTGCGTCGACAGAGCTCAGTATAAAAATCATAATTAAATGTATAAAAATCAAAAAAATATGCCGTCAGTGGGATTATAAACTAGACTCACAGGATATCTTCTGGTAAAATTTCAGAGTCAGAGTCCTTCTGTGTTGGCGGTGAGGTCAGTCAAAAGTGGGTTGTACAGTATAAGACAGTTTACTAGAATTAGGGTTTTAAAGCACTAATAAGCATTATTACTTATAATATGATATAATCTGATTAAAATAATATTAATACAGTATGCTAAAACTACTTATGAGTCACTGTAATAAGTGAAGAAGTTTAAAAGATTAAGACTTTGGGGTGAGTCAGCATGCACAAAAGTCAATTTGGTCTTGTTTCTATGGTTCATCATGGTGTCGGTTTGAGTATCCAATCGGAGATCAAACTTTCCTAGAAAGGTATTTTGAGATTAAAAGTAATACAATTCTATACTTAGAGATATCCCTATCAAAGGTAAGGCATGATGCATGATGTGTAATCTAAGAGTGAAATTCATTGCCCCTTAGATCGTGAGTCTTCATTATTCTCTTCATTATGCGAGATATGTGAATCTTCTTATTACTCCCTGAGAGAGAGCCATATATTGTTGAGAAACCTTGATTATCTGTTTCGTACTCCATGAGTGAGTCATTGCGGTAAGAGTTACCCTATTCTCATAAAGGTAAGACTTGTGTTTTTGTTGAATCATTGTCCAATTTGACATTGACCTATTTCTCCGCTTATTAAAAGGTGGAATCATAATATGCTCACGAGCCATTTCTAGATCCGTGGCGATCTCTGATATTTATGGAACATGGTTTCCCTATTGCCTGAAAGGAGGAAAATACGTACGTCTTAGACTAGTTGACATTACGGAAGGTCTTCAGTCTCCACTCATCATGCCCGTAAGCACTAATGGGGCCGGCATGCCGGGTTCCAAAAAGAGAAGCTCTAGGATGTTCTGGTATATATCTTACCTCTTGCGTATTAGTAAGTTCAGCGAGCAGAAATTGTAACTCCTTGCACTATAGATGCTTAGAGCCTTGAGTATCTTGACCATTATCTCCCTACACTGGTAATTGTTTGGAGTCATATTGAGATTATTCTTTCCTATACCTGTACATTGGAACTATTATCATTTGACCTTGCTATTCAGGCAACATAAACCTATGAGTGATCTTTCAGATAGTATTTATTCCTGTTTATCTTAGTGATCTATTCTTCATAACCTATTTTATCTTCCTGGTGGCTTTTTACATCCTACGGGGTATTTCTACGAAATACTCACGCATCCTCTGATGCAGGCTTCAAAGATCAGTAAGTCAGGACTTTGCAATTCAGAAAGGCGTAGCAGATGCATGGGAGATGTCTTGAAGAATTGCTTTATTTACTCGATTGCATTTTGTTAGAACTTCTTTAGTGTTGGCTAGTGTGTGCCTGGATTTGATGCTTGCATTATTTGTCAGTTTTTATTTAATCTGTTGTAATAATTTTAGTAGGAATCATTTGCTACATTGACAATGTTATTTAAAATTGGATGAAGAATTTCTTAGTTCTCAATTTCTAAGTTTCGTTATGAGTTCCTGGTGATGTCGATTACACGTTCTTTTGTAACGATGTAATTGACCTGAGTGATCGAGTATTCGGTCACGTCCCAAGGTTCCTATCTTGGCTTTTAATTGGTTTACTTAAAGGCTTTCGCACTCCGATCGAGGTCAGGAATTTTGGGGCGTGACAGTGTGTCTTTCCAGTTTTCAAGTATTTCTCCTAATCATAATTCAATCATGTGGGGAACGTTGCATTTTGGGATTTAGGTAGTAGGCCCAAATTTTAATAGTAATATAAGGCCCACTAATAAAAATCTCGTCTTAGTCCCACATTGATTATTTAATTGAACTAAAAATTGAAAAAAAATTCATTTTTATTTTATTTTTGTCTTTTGCTAAATTTGGAAGGAAAATGAAAAAATCTCTATGTCATGAGATTTCTTTAGTCCGACATAGGAAATACACATTGGTATGAAAGGATATATATATATATATATATATATATATATATATATATATAATGAAGCTTTCTTTCTCATTGTATATATTATTTGTGTGTGACTCTCCCAAACGAACATAGGAAATACACATTGGTATGAAGGGCTCTATATAACGAAGCTTTCTTTCATATTGTATATATTATTTATGTGGTTATTCTCCCGAACGAAGATGTACACATTCGTGGGTGTATTGAAGGTGCACACATGCGCACACACGCGTGCGTGGCGTGGGCGAATGGGCACATTGTGGGGCTTTAGTGGTGCACTTTGCACTTTGCACTTTGCAATTCGCATCTAGAGCCTTTGATTTTTTATCAAACGGACAATTATTTTTTTAGCTTAGGAGTCGTTGATTATGATCAAACGGTAAGATGAGTGATTTGGTGGATAATGGACTGTTATACCCTATCATTTTCCTTTGTGAAAGGGTGTCCGCTCATCTTCCTTCCTAAAAGGGTGCCCGTTCGACTCTTTTTGAGAAAAGGTTACCGTTGGGTTCAATTATAAATGGCCCCCTGAAACCAAAAAGAGACAGTTTTTTATAAAACTCTCCTCCTCCTTCTCTGATTCTTTTTTTTTAAAAGGCAACAGTTTCCTTCTTCTTTGCATTCGGGGTCAGACTTGTTAGAGTGCACCGCTCGTCGATCAGCTGTCTGTTGTATCTTGGGGATAGATTGTCGAAGGAAGCCTGTGTAAGTAAGTAATCTTAATTAACATACAACATCATCATTAGTAATAAAGCGCACCTGAATCCATGGTAAAAATGCTGAGGACAGGTTTCTCTCCTTTGCCCTAATCTTTCTGATGATCTCCTTCTTTAGATGGAATTTCTATCGTCTGGTTAATCTCTATGGGTGGAGAGAGGACCAACTCTTCTATTTATACTTAAGTAACCACGTCCATCAAGTGGTTATTACTTTCATACCTTTAGCCAATTAGAATTAGGATAACTAGTCTTGTAATTTCATTAGTTATCATGTGGGACGACTTAAGAGTAATTAGGAAATTACTTACATTCTCCCACTTGGTCCGAATGATAATTCATCATAATAATAACAAGACAACATAAGGTGCACAAGATTATCCATTCAGATTGGTCACATAAGACTATAATTAAACAAACTACTAATACGAGTCATGGTGGTTCTATGTCTTTAGACGACACGGTCCCATCCATGTACCACAATATTAAATAATCTGTTTAATATAGTATTTAAAAGAGGAAATCATAAGAGTCCACTTATGTCTCTACAAATTGAGACTAATCCTGTCACAAATATTTATTCATTCACATTGATGCATAATAAGGATAGGAAAATCAGAAACATGTTTATTGATATCAAAGTGTAATAGAGCATAAACATCATCATAAGTAAAGCACGATTCATACCATTATGGATTAGTGTCAAGACCCATTCTATTAGCATGTTCGGTAAAGGTCTTTGGAGGTAATTGATCGTTTAAAATTAAACCCTTGCAAGTGCACAAGGCAATTGTACTACAGTGAGTATTAAAGGGTTGTCGAACCTCAGGGACGGACTAATATTTTACCAAATTCAAATGAAAGCAAATTCTGTTTTAATTAATCTAGATAAAGCAATAAAATTTAACTACTTTAAAATAGATTTTAACTAATATGGAGAAGTGCCAAAGCAGAGAATCCACCACTAAATATGCAATTACTACTCTCAATTATTATTACGCTCAAATTGACATGATAAGGTAATTTGAGTTCATGGTCAGACACACAAATTACAGTGAATTCACTCACGTTCTTGGTCGGACACGAGAGTTCATCCACTAAAAATTAATGTAGATAATTCTATCCTTGGTCGGGCATAGAATTATCATTTGGGCTAATGATCCTATCCTTGGTCGGGCATAGAATTAACACCAGCCTACTTTTAGCTAAGCATAGGAATTAAAAAGATCTAATTTCATGTATATCAATCAAGTCTATGGTCAAGCACTCAAAAGAAACTCATGAAATAGCATTAAGCAAAATCATATCAACTGTATTAAATTAAACAATCAAGAGTAATAACACAAATCTAGGGCTTCATCTACGCCTTGAACGCGAATTTAGCCGGCCATCGGACAAGGAGAACGTTGTTGATTCGTTGGTGTCATTGTGCACTATTCACCAAAAAATCACTATTCACTGTTCACGGGTACTGTTCATGCACTGTTCATCGTCTTCCTCGCGCAGCCGTTACTGTAGCAGTTCAAGAACAGCACCTTTCTTCCTCCTTCCCTCTAGCAGCTCCTCCTTCTTCCCCCTTCTGTTCCGGCCGAGACCACGCCGGATTCCGGCAAACAGCAGACCCAAAACTCTGGTTTTTTTCCTCTCTGTTTTTCCAGCCAGAAAATCCGTCCAAGCTCTGAAATTTCTCTTCTGTTTCTTCGTTAAAACTCTCCCCCTTCGTTCCTCGATTCTTCCTCTATTTATAGGCTTCGATTTAAGAGTCCTCATCGCATCGATTTCGGATTTGGATAAGCTCAAATCCGCTGCCAATTCAATCGTTTTTTTTTTCTGTTTCAGTGAATCCCGATGGAGCATGACTCTGTTTCAAACAGAGTCCCGATTCGAGCACGACTCCTCTGTTCCGGTCCTGACGCTTCAATCGCCGCTTCTGTTCCGCCGTTACCGCTGCCCAGCTCTGCCGTTCTGCCGTGCTGCTCCTCTGTTCCGGTCAGCCGTGACCCATCGCCCTCAAGTCGAGCTTGCCTGCCGTTTCGATTTTCGCCCAGCCCAGCTCATGTCGAAGCCGCCGGATAACCAGGGTCGCCGTAACCGTCGAAACCCGCCACCGCCTCCTCAGCCTCGCCGGCTGTTCTTCACCGGCGCTGGCGTTCGAGCAGAGCTCGAACGCTCTGCTTCTGGACGAACGGCCCGAGCTTTGGCTCGGGCCGGTTTTGTTTTTATTTTTATTTTTATTTTCTTTGAACCGGACCGGTTTAATCCTTTCTCTTCTTTTTTTTCTTCTTTTAATCAAATAAAACCCGTCGTATCGATCTCATCCATCCAATCTCATCTTGACGGTTCTTCTCTTTAATCGTGTCTCTTTCTCGTGCGATATTTCAAATGATCATAACTTTTTGCTCAGAACTCTGAATTGCGAACAGTCAGTGGCGTTGGAAAGCTGACTTCGTGAACTTTAACATGAAGCTTAAATCAGTCCCATCAGAGATATACAATCAAAGTTGTTAATATTCAATCATTAGAGTCGCGTTTTATCCCATTTCTGTGTTTTGCTCTTGTTTCCTACAAAAACCAAAAACTATATTAAAGTAGCAATAATTCTAAACTAATACTAGCAGAAACATAAGTTTAGGAGATAATAAAATGCATATTTCATGTATAGATCACACCCCCAAACCTAGATTTTGCTAGTCCCTAGCAAAACAAAACAAAACAAAATCAAATTAAACAACTAAAGGAACTAATGCATAAAAGTAAACACTACTTTCGTAGGGAACACGATTGCATTGAGCGTATGCAACAAGCCGTTAAACCTCTAGGTAGCTCTAGTAGGACGAGTGTTGTCTCGTGAGGGTTTGCAGCCATGCTACCCACAAACATGTATTTATTAATTCTAATTAACCTAAGTGCAAAAACAAAGCAAAAATTAAAACATTGCAAAACACACAAACCTATTATCCCGACAAATACATACTACAATGCTTAAGAAAATCAACCACATGTACTTGGTTCATAATCAACAGGAATATAGAAGCCCTCAAGTAAGTGGTTTTATTCCACACTTTCATCTTGGAAATTTCTGCTCAAATATAATATAGTGTGATAATATAAATAGTAGAAAGTGTAGAACATTGTAGCAATACATTCTAAATTTCTGTTTATACAGATCCAGTGTTACCCATTAACCAAAGAACATTAGAATCTACATAGTCATCGTCATCTTTAGGTTCATGATAGCACAGATCTGCGCGCCTCCTTCGGGTCTAACATTCTAGATTTGAGAGGATAATACACCATAGACTTTTTTTTTCTTTTTTTTTCCGCTAGGACTGTGTAAGGCCTGACTTCAAGATGCTTAAGTTTAGCAATGACTCAGGCCAATGACTCCCAGCCAGTTGGCTTAGGGCATTAGGTTTTAAGAGACCGCTTCGGGCCCGAGCATCAGCCTAAGTTAATCCTATAAAGTCAGGCAGCCCCTTTTTCTTTCATTTTGTTTTCATCATTTTTTTCGCATTTTCATTTTCAGCACATATATTTTCAACACACTTTTATTTTGTCCAGGCTGTATTATACTCTCAACTTATTTCCGGTTCCAATCCCTTGCCATAGCCAAGTAAATGGGCTATCATGATCTTTTAAGCTCAATAGATAACTACACATCATCCAATGACTATGACTAAAGACATCCCACTGTAGATTAGCATTAAACAAGTCTCTAGATGGTATTACTTTATGTAACTAGTGTGTGTAAGTAAATTTTCTTAGTTCAAGCACTTATTCCAAGAGGACTGTAATAGAAAGATATGCTCAGTTAAGTGTATCTATCCTCCAGTATACTTACTCACACTTCCAATGCAAATTAATCTCCTAAGAATTGTAACATGCATTATTACGGGACAAACTATCAAAACCTAAGAAAAAGTACTAACAAACAACCTAAAAACTAATCAAATTTTTATGATTTTTTTTTTAATTTTCTGATTTTTAATTTTTTTTTATAAGTAATATTCCCTCCCCCAAACCTATTATGAACATTGTCCTCAATGTGAACAAAATATATCATGACAATGAGCATATAACAAAGAAAATCAGAGAAAGGAGAGAATACACCTGAATACGTGGGTTGCCGCCCACCAAGCGCTAAGTTTAACGTCTTCAGCCAGACGTAGCCACAATCAATCTGTAATTGCCGGATCATCCAAGTATACCAACATCACATCAATATCTGTCACAGCCTCGAGATATGGTTTCAATCGGTGTCCATTGACTTTGAATGTATTTCCATCCTTTGGATTATAAATCTCAACCGCTCCATGTGGAAATACCTCTTTGACAATGTAAGGGCCATACCACCGAGAACGAAGTTTCCCAGGAAATAAGTGTAGCCGCGAATTATAGAGTAACACTTTCTGATCAGGATGAAAAGATTTCCTGGAAATCAGCTTGTCATGTACAGCCTTGATCCTCATCTTGTAGAGTTTGGCATTCTCATATGCATCAAAACGGATCTCCTCTAACTCACTCAGTTGAAGTTTTCGCTGCTCACCGGCCTTATCCATATCAAAGTTGTAGGCCTTAATAGCCCAATAAGCCCGATGTTCTAACTCAACAGGTAAATGGCAAGCTTTTCCATATACCAATCGGTAGGGAGACATACCAATCGGGGTCTTGAAAGCTGTCCGGTAAGCCCATAATGCATCATTCAGTCGCAAGGACCAATCCTTTCTATCGGGGCGAACCGTCTTCTCAAGAATCTGCTTGATTTGGCGATTGGAGACCTCCACTTGGCCACTCGTCTGAGGATGATATGGTGTGGCAACCTTGTGGGTGACAGAATATTTCTTGAGAAGAGCTTCAAAAGACCTGTTACAAAAATGAGAACCACCGTCACTAATGATAGCACGAGGAGTTCCAAACCTGCTAAAAATGTTAGATTTCAGAAAGTCCAGCACAACTTTTTGGTCATTGGTCCTAGTGGCAATAGCTTCAATCCACTTAGACACATAATCAACAGCAACAAGAATGTATGTATGACCAAAAGATGGTGGAAAAGGTCCCATAAAATCAATACCCCAAACATCAAATAAATCAACAATCAAAATTGATTGTAGGGGCATCATATTCCTTTTAGACAAGGCTCCCAATTTTTGACACCTATCACAAGATTGACAATAAGCATGTGCGTCTTTAAATAGAGTTGGCCAATAAAAACCGCTTTGAAGTACTTTGGCCGCAGTTTTCTTTCCACCGAAATGTCCACCACAAGCATGAGAGTGAGAAAAAGATAGGATGCTATGAAACTCACTCTCAGGGACACATCGTCTTGTGACTTGGTCAGCACATACCTTAAATAGGTCAGGGTCATCCCAGTAATAATGTTTGACTCGTGAGAAAAATAAGTCTTTATCATGTTTAGACCAAAAGGTTGGGATTTGACCCACAGCAAGATAATTCACAATATGTGCAAACCAAGGTGGAGATGTAGTGGAGACAGCAAAGAGCTGCTCATCAGGGAATGAATCTCTTAGAGGGTCATGGCTGTGCAAATCAGGAATAGGAATTCTGGATAAATGATCAGCCACGACATTCTCAGAACCCTTTTTATCTTTAATCTCAAAGTCAAATTCCTGGAGGAGTAAGATCCAACGAATCAGCCTCGGCTTGGCATCCTTCTTAGAAAGAAGGTACCGCAAGGCTGCATGATCAGAGAAAATAATGATCTTACTCCCCAAGAGATAGGACATGAACTTATCTAATGCAAACACAACAGCAAGCAACTCTTTTTCTGTGGTAGTATAATTCAATTGTGCATCAGTGAGTGTCTTGCTCGCATAATAAATAACATGAGGAATTTTGTTGATGCGTTGGCCTAACACTGCCCCTACAGCAAAATTAGATGCGTCACACATTATTTCGAAGGGCAGTGTATAGTCAGGGGGTTTAATGATAGGGGAGCTAGAGAGGAGGGTTTTGAGCTTTGTAAAAGCTTCTTTACACGACTCATCAAATTCGAATGGCACGTCATGACCTAAAAGGTGACATAGTGGACGTGATACCTTACTAAAATCTTTGATAAATCGACGATAAAACCCTGCATGGCCAAGGAAGGACCGTATTTGCTTAACTGATGTAGGTGGTGGCAAATTAGCAATCAGGTCAACCTTGGCCTTGTCAACCTCTATACCCCTTTTTGATATAACATGTCCAAGCACAATCCCCTGTTGAACCATGAAATGGCTCTTTTCCCAACTTAACACTAAGTTTGTTTCCTCACAACGTTTTAAAACCAAAGCAAGGTTGTGCAAGCATTCATCAAAACAAGTGCCGAACACCGAAAAATCGTCCATGAAAACTTCCAAAAATTTATCAATCATGTCAGAAAAAATGGACATCATGCATCGCTGAAACGTAGCAGGGGCATTACAAAGACCAAAAGGCATCCTACGATACGCAAATGTACCGAAAGGGCATGTAAAAGTCGTCTTTTCCTGATCCCCTGGAAAAACTAGCACTTGATTATAGCCGGAGTACCCATCTAAAAAGCAATAAAACTCTTGGCCCGCTAATTTCTCTAAGATTTGGTCAATGAATGGGAGAGGAAAATGGTCCTTACGGGTATTGGAGTTCAGCTTCCTATAATCTATGCATACCCGCCATCCCGTGGTCTCTCTCACCGGCACTAGCTCACCATCAGAGTTTGGTTTCACCGTGATGCCCGATTTTTTAGGTACAACTTGGATAGGACTCACCCACTCGCTGTCAGAGATAGGGTATATGATACCTGCATCTAGAAGTTTCACTATCTCTTTCATCACCACTTCTCTCATGTGCGGGTTCAACCGTCGCTGCCCCTCCCTAGATGTTTTAGCTTGGTCCTCCAGGTTTATGGGATGCATGCACACAGAGGGGTCTACACCCCGGAGGTCAGCCACTGTCCACCCTATAGCTCGCCGGTGTGTGATAAGGATCTCCAACAACTGGGCTTCCTGATCAGTAGATAGGCTCGAGGAGATAATCACAGGAAGGGTGTCATCAGGTCCTAGGAAAACATATTTCAGAGAGCTAGGAAGGGGTTTCAGCTCAAGTGTAGGTGGGGATTCTATGGAAGGTTTCAGTGGTGGGGCGGTGGACACAGGAAGAGGGTCAGGGTGGGGTCGCCATGGGGCATATCCAGGATATATGGCAGCCACTAAATGGTGATGGACCTCTTCGAGGTCAGGTGTTCCCTCATATGCATCTAGCCAGTCATAGAAAAGGGTATGCTCTAAGGCATCCTTAAGCACAGCAAAGGGGAGGTACTCCTGAACTAGGTCATCTAGGTCATCTACCATCAGACACGTAGCGTCGCTAGAGGGTTGTTGGGAAGCACTAAAGATGTTTAACTTAACTTTCATATTCCCAAACGAGACGTTCATGAGCCCTGACCTACAGTTAATGGTGGCATCGGCTGTGGCTAGGAAAGGGCGACCAAGGATAACAGGAATCTGGGATTTGGAGTAGGCAACTGGTTCCATATCTAAGACTACAAAGTCAACGGGGAAGTAGAACCGGTCAACTCCTACAAGAACGTCTTCTATAACACCTCTGGGTCGACGGATGGATCTATCTGCTAACTGAAGGGTGACTGAGGTGGGCTGTAACTCTCCTAAACCAAGTTGTTCGTAGACGGAGTATGGGAGGAGGTTGACACTGGCCCCTAAATCCAAGAGAGCTTGACTAAGGGTATGGTCACCTATGACGGACACCTGGGTCCTTAAATTTTGGTGGCATTTCACTGGTCAGCAAAGAGCTCACTTGGTTAGTCAAAAAGACCTTTTGGGTGATGTTGGATTTGGCTTTCCTCTTTTGGGTGCATAGGTCTTTCAGGAACTTAGCATAGGCAGGTACTTGTTTGATGGCATCTAATAAGGGAAGGTTTATCTTGACCTGCTTGAACACCTCTAACATTTCCTCCATTCTTTGATGGGACTTACTAAACGGGGAGGGTTTGTTGAGGCATTGGGGAAAGGGAGCCCTAGGAATATAGGATTTTTCATTGGTGGGTTCCGTAGGGGCATCCTTCTGTGGTGGGAGACTAACCGAGACAGGTGGGGTAGGAGTGGTTTCTATAGGTGTATCTGGGGAAGATGTTTCACTCGCAATACCTATAGATGGGTTCCTAACCTGATTATCAACGTGCTTACCACTCCTTAAGGTAGTGATAGCCTGTATCTGCTCATTTGGGTAATGGGAACCTTCGACGGCAAACTGTCCTCTAGGGTTCTGCTGTGGTTGACTTGGCAAGATACCTGCTTCCCTACGATTCATGGATTGGGCCAGCTGTCCCAATTGGGTTTCTATTTTGGCAATGGATTGAGTATGAGAATGAACAAGCTGGGCTTGGCTTCTTAGCTCACCTTTCAGCTCCTTGTGTTTGGATTCTATCTCAGTTTTTATATCAGCTTTTATTTCAGTTTTCATCTCAGTTAAGGCGGCTAGCATTTGGCTCATCTGGTCTTCTAAGGATGGTTTCTTGTTGGATTGGCCAAATTGAGGAGTGGAGGATGGTTGATAAGGTTGAGATTGGCTTTGGAATTCCTGTCTTGGGGCCTGATTAAAATTGGGCCCCTGGTTAGGTTGTCTCCAGGCGAAATTTGGATGATTTCGCCACCCCGGATTGTAGGTATTTGAATAGGGGTTATTGGCTCTAGGATATCCTTGTGCAAAGTTGGCATGCTCCTGTACAAGATCTGGATATTGGGAGGCAGAGGGGCAGTCAACTATAGTGTGCATAGGGCTGGCGCAAATGGTGCAGGCATCATGAGAGGTTGGCGTAAATGGTGGAGTCTGTGAGATAAACCGGTCAAACCTCTCTGTAAGGGATGCCACTTGGTGTTCTAGGCTTGTGGTGGCTTTGACATCATATATGCCTCCCCTTGAGGCATTCCTACCAGGCATATGGCCTTCAGATCTATAGAGGGTAGCACTGTGTAAGGAGTTTTCGCTCAGGTCCTCTAGTAGATCCCAAGCATCATCAGGGGTTTTCTTCATGAATGTGCCTCCACAAGAGGCATCTATTAGGGTCTTATGCTGATCGCACACACCCTCATGAAATCTCTGTACTAATTGCCACTTGGGCACATCATGGTGGGGACAGGACCGGAGTAAGGCTTTCATCCTCTCCCAGCTTTCATGGAATTGTTCATTAGGTGTCTGGGTAAAGGTGATAATTTCATGGCGGATCTTATTGGTCCGCCCCACAGGAAAGTATTTCTTGAGGAATTCGGCCTGAAGTTCCTCCCAAGTGGAAATAGAGTTATGCTCGAGAGAATATAGCCACTCCTTGGCTCTATCTTTTAAGGTGAAGGGGAACAACCTAAGGCGCACCTGGTCATCAGATAGTGTAAGTTTAAAGGTTGTGTTAACCTCTAAGAAATTTTGTAGGTGCCTATAGGGGTTCTCATTTAATTGGCCATGGTAGGTGGGCAGCATCTGGATGATGTTGGGCTTAATTTCAAAATTAGCCACATTTTCTGGTAAGATTATGCAGGAGGGGGAGGTGTAGGTGGTAGGCCTGTAATAATCCTGTAGGGTACGGGCATGAGGCACTACTGGATTCTGGTTTAGGCCATTCCCACCCCCAAGGTTCATGTTATCTGCCATAGGATGGGTTTCAAAGATTGGGTTGCGGTGAGTTCTAAAGGCTCTAAACAGTCGCTCAGGATCAGGGTAAAAGGCCAGGTCGGGGTTCAGGGAACGACGACCATGCATGCACAATATAAAGCAATAAAACTTGTAGCAATCCTAATAGCGACAACTAGCACGTCATGCAATCCCAGAAAGAAAATAGAAAACACCAAGCACCAAAATTTATCTAAGAGAGAAAGGATAAGAGAATGCAAACTATGGGAAGGGATGGCCCTTCCAACGTTGGCGAGGATTCCACGTCTTCTCTTAATCCTGCAATAGAAAAAGAATACAATTATGCTACTGAAAAGAAATCTAATTTAAACTAGACTACTCTAAAACTAACTATGCTAAGAATGCAGTAAACTATTGTGCCGTCCCCGGCAGCGGCGCCAAAAACTTGATCGTTTAAAATTAAACCCTTGCAAGTGCACAAGGCAATTGTACTACAGTGAGTATTAAAGGGTTGTCGAACCTCAGGGACGGACTAATATTTTACCAAATTCAAATGAAAGCAAATTCTGTTTTAATTAATCTAGAGAAAGCAATAAAATTTAACTACTTTAAAATAGATTTTAACTAATATGGAGAAGTGCCAAAGCAGAGAATCCACCACTAAATATGCAATTACTACTCTCAATTATTATTACGCTCAAATTGACATGATAAGGTAATTTGTGTTCATGGTCAGACACACAAATTACAGTGAATTCACTCACGTTCTTGGTCGGACACGAGAGTTCATCCACTAAAAATTAATGTAGATAATTCTATCCTTGGTCGGGCATAGAATTATCATTTGGGCTAATGATCCTATCCTTGGTCGGGCATAGAATTAACACCAGCCTACTTTTAGCTAAGCATAGGAATTAAAAATATCTAATTTCATATATATCAATCAAGTCTATGGTCAAGCACTCAAAAGAAACTCATGAAATAGCATTAAGCAAAATCATATCAACTGTATTAAATTAAACAATCAAGAGTAATAACACAAATCTAGGGCTTCATCTACGCCTTGAACGCGAATTTAGCCGGCCATCGGACAAGGAGAACGTTGTTGATTCGTTGGTGTCATTGTGCACTATTCACCAAAAAATCACTATTCACTGTTCACGGGTACTGTTCATGCACTGTTCATAGTCTTCCTCGCGCAGCCGTTACTGTAGCAGTTCAAGAACAGCACCTTTCTTCCTCCTTCTTCCCTCTGGCAGCTCCTCCTTCTTCCCCCTTCTGTTCCGGCCGAGACCACGCCGGATTCCGGCAATCAGCAGACCCAAAACTCTGGTTTTTTTCCTCTCTGTTTTTCCGGCCAGAAAATCCGTCCAAGCTCTGAAATTTCTCTTCTGTTTCTTCGTTAAAACTCTCCCCCTTCGTTCCTCGATTCTTCCTCTATTTATAGGCTTCGATTTAAGAGTCCTCATCGCATCGATTTCGGATTTGGATAAGCTCAAATCCGCTGCCAATTCAATCGTTTTTTTTTTCTGTTTCAGTGAATCCCGATGGAGCATGACTCTGTTTCAAACAGAGTCCCGATTCGAGCACGACTCCTCTGTTCCGGTCCTGACGCTTCAATCGCCGCTTCTGTTCCACCGTTACCGCTGCCCAGCTCTGCCGTTCTGCCGTGCTGCTCCTCTGTTCCGGTCAGCTGTGACCCATCGCCCTCAAGTCGAGCTTGCCTGCCGTTTCGATTTTTGCCCAGCCCAGCTCATGTCGAAGCCGCCGGATAACCAGGGTCGCCGTAACCGTCGAAACCCGCCACCGCCTCCTCAGCCTCGCCGGCTGTTCTTCACCGGCGCTGGCATTCGAGCAGAGCTCGAACGCTCTGCTTCTGGACGAACGGCCCGAGCTTTGGCTCGGGCCGGTTTTGTTTTTATTTTTATTTTTCTTTTTCTTTGAACCGGACCGGTTTAATCCTTTCTCTTCTTTTTTTTTTCTTTTAATCAAATAAAACCCGTCGTATCGATCTCATCCATCCAATCTCATCTTGACGGTTCTTCTCTTTAATCGTGTCTCTTTCGCGTGCGATATTTCAAATGATCATAACTTTTTGCTCAGAACTCTGAATTGCGAACAGTCAGTGGCGTTGGAAAGCTGACTTCGTGAACTTTAACATGAAGCTTAAATCAGTCCCATCAGAGATATGCAATCGAAGTTGTTAATATTCAATCATTAGAGTCGCGTTTTATCCCATTTCTGTGTTTTGCTCTTGTTTCCTACAAAAACCAAAAACTATATTAAAGTAGCAATAATTCTAAACTAATACTAGCAGAAACATAAGTTTAGGAGATAATAAAATGCATATTTCATGTATAGATCAGTAATCCTTTCGTTAATGGATCGATAATCATTAGGTTAGTACTAATTTGCTCTATAAACATTCTTTGTTTCTGAACTTCTTCTTTAACAACAAGAAACTTTAATTCCATGTGCTTTGCTCCTTTAGAGTACCTGTCATTTTTTAAGAAGATAACTGCCGCGGAGTTATCATAATAAATTTTTAGCGGCCGATCAATAGTGTCGACAATACCAAGCCCTAAAATAAAATTCCGCAACCATAAAGCTTGAAGTGTGGCTTCATAGCATGCCACAAATTCAGCCTCCATGGTGGATGAAGCGATGATAGAGTCTTTTCCACTTTTCCATGATATGGCTCCTCCAGCAAGCATAAATAAGTAGCCAAATGTGGACTTTCGATCATCAGCACATCCAGCAAAATCAGAATCTGAGTAGCCAATAACCTCAAGATTCTCAAACCTCCTATATATGAGCATGTGATCTTTTGTTCCTTTCAAGTACCACATTACTTTCTTTACAGCTTTCCAGTGATCCAATCTAGGATCCTTTTAATATCTTCCTAGCATACCAGAAGTAAAACTGATATCTGGCCTTCTACAGGTTTGTGCATACATTAAACTTCCAACCGTAGAAAAATATGGAATTCCCTCCATCTCTTTCCGTTCCCATTCATTCTTTGGACATAGCATAAGGATTAATTTATCCCCTTTCTGAATGGGAACTGGATTTGATGAGCACTTTTTCATTCCAAATCTCTCTAAAAATTTTTTTATATAGGCTTTTTGAGACAAACCCAACATTCCACGTGAACGATCCCGAAATATTTCTATTCCAATTACGTATTTTGCCTCATCCATATCTTTCATTTCAAAATATTTAGAGAGAAAGTACTTGGTTTTTTACATTAATCCATGGTTATTGCTTACAATTAATATATCATCAACATACAAAATCAAAAATATGAACTTACTCCAACTGACCTTTTGATAAATACACCAATCAACGATGTTTTCTTTAAATCCAACGGAAGTAATGGTATCATTAAACTTAAGGTACCATTGTCGGGAAGCTTGCTTAAGTCCATAAATTGATTTCTTAAGTTTGCAAGCTAAATGCTCTTTTCCTTCAATGGAGAAACCTTCAGGTTGGTCCATATATACTTCTTCATCTAAACTTCCATTCAAGAAAGCTGTTTTCACATCCATTTGGTGGAGCTCTAAATCATAATGAGAAACCAGTGCTAAAATAATTCTGAGTGAGTCCCTTTTGGATACTGAAGAGAAAGTCTCTTTATAATCAAGGCCTTATTTTTTAGTAAATCATTTGGTCACAAGTCTAGCTTTATATTGTTCTATATTACCCTTTGAGTCACGTTTGTTCTTAAAGATCCATTTTCAACCCACTTTCTTGTATCATTCGGGTAATTCAACGAGTTCCCAGACTTCATTTTGGGCCATTGAGTTTAACTCATCATTCATGGCTTCAATCCATTTTTCAGAATTAATATTTTCTATGGCTTGTGAAAATGAAATCGGATCATTAGATGTCCCAAGATCATAATCAGATTCTTGTAGATAAACCATATAATCATTAGAAATAGCTGGTTTTCTTATCCTTTCAGATCTTCTTAAGGCTATTTGTGGTTCTTCTACTACTTGCTCATTGATGACAGTATCATTATGGACTGTTGAAGGGACAATAAGTTGTGGCTCATTAATTTGATGTTCTTGATTGATAGGACATACATCAAGCATGGGAACAACAATTTATTTAGAAGCTATAGGTAATGGGACATGCACCCTAACTTCTTTAATTGCCACATTTTATTTTGTTACACTCCCACTGATTTTACCATTTTCCAAGAATCTGGCATTATCAGTTTCAACAATTCTTGTACTATAGTTAGGACAATAAAACCTATACCCTTTGGACTTTTCAGGGTAACCAATAAAGTAACTACTGATTGTTCTTGAGACCAATTTCTTTTCATGTGGATTATAAATTCTCACTTCTGTTGGACAACCCCAAACATGCAGGTGTCTCAAACTGGGTTTCCTTCCAGTCCAAAACTCAAAAGAAGTCATTGGAACTGCCTTACTAGGAACCCTGTTTAACAAATAAACAGCAGTCTTAAGTGCATACATCCACATAGATAAGGGTAAAGTGGAATTACTCATCATACTTCTAACCATATCCATAAGAGTACGATTCTGCCTTTTAGCCACACCATTCTGCTAATAGGTGTTGCCCTAATTCATCATATTACCCATAGTATTCACCACCTCTATCAGACCTTATGATTTTCACCTTTCTGTCTAATTGTCTCTCAACCTCAGTAATGTACACCGCATTGGCGTTCACTGCTTGAGATTTATCATTTCATAAATAGACATAACCATAACGTGAAAAATCATCTATAAAGGTGATAAAATATTTTTCTCCACCAAAAGATGGAGCATCAAAGGGTCCACAAATATTGCATGGACAATCTCAAGAGGTTCCTTACTCCTTGTGGCACTTTTCTTTATGTGTTTGGTTTATTTGCCTTTAATACAATCCACACATTAAGATAAGTAAAATCAAGATTACGAAGAATCCCATCTTTTATTAATCTTTCAATTCTTTCTCGGGAAATGTGTCCCAATCTTCTATGCCACAAGTTTACGGAATTTTCATTAATAAGGCTATGTTTAGCACTAACACAAGTATATAGTGAAAGTAGTGAAGCAGCAAAGTAATCATCAAGATTAAGTTTATATAAGCCATCACATAAAATACCAAAACCAACACAAGAAGCATCCTTAAATAGACTAAAATGCTTATTCCCAAACTTAAAAGTGTATCCATCAACATCAAGTTTTGACAAAGAAACTGTAGGAACATAAAGAGTTTCAAATAAATCTAAATGATGTCCACTATCAAGGAACATCCGATAAGTGTCTATGGCTTCAATAGGAACTTTATCCCGATTTCCCATGAACAGGAATTTCTCCTTTAGGTTTGTGGTTCGGGTTGTAAGAAATCCCTGCAAAGTGTTGGAAATATGAGTGGTAGCTCCAGAATCTACCCACCAAGTATTAGAAGGAACTTCAGCATGGTTAGATTCAAAAAACATAAGCTGAATCAATACCTTTCTTTTGGAACCAATCTTTCCTTCTCTGGCAGTCTTTCTGAAGGTGGCCAAACTTTCTACAGAAGTAGCACTTTATGCCCTTTTCCTTCTGATGATGGTTGTCTTTCTGTGTAGCATTATTATTTTTAGGAGCCTTCCCTTTAGAGTTTTTAAACTTTCGCTGCTTGCCTTTAACCTCTTGAGAAACTATGTGGATTGAGTTATGTTCCATTTCCTTAAGCCTTGACTCCTCTTGCAAAAGCATATTTGCCAAGTCATTTACATTCCATTTGTCTTTCATGGTATTGTAATTAATTTGAAATGGCTCATACTGAGGAGGTAAGAAATTTAAAATGAACTGGACAAGAAAGAACTCATCCACTGACATCCCCAATGACTTAAGCTGTGCTGCCAAATTTGTCATCTCAAAAACATGCTCATGCATACCATGAGAACCATCATACTTCATCGTGGTTGTAACACCTTAAAATTTGTATGCTTATTAAAATTGATATTGTAAGAAATTGATCCACAATATGAAATTTTGATACTTATTTTTATTCTATTTTAGTGTTAAAACCCATGAAGAGAGCTTTCCAACGCCACCGACAGTGCTCAATTCGGAGTTCGGACCAAAAAGTTATGCTAGTTTGAAGTTTAGTATGCGATTGAGGTATGCGATCGATCGCTGGGGTATGCGATCGCTCGGGTGGGTTACGTGATTGATCGCTGGGGTACGCGATCAATCGCAACGACTGAGATTGAATACAGAAATTGCGATTTTGAGTGGATTTTCTTGAGAAAAAAAGATATAAATCCTAACCAAACTTGAAGAGGAGGTTCATAAGAAGATTTTGGGTTATTCTTATTGGAGGAAAGAGGTCAAGATAAGGAAGAATTTGTTTAAGATGAGAAAACCCTAAACTTTATATAAACCCATAAGAGGGGATGGTTTGTGCTATTCATATTAAAAACCCTAGCTTTAGAACGTTTTTGTGCTTTTATTTTCTCCTTCCCACGTTCACCCTTCTTTCAAGCCTCTTCTTGGTGTGATTTTTCTTCAAGAGCTTGGAGCGAGAGTTTCGTTGCGAAGCGAGGAAGGCGATCAAAGTGTAAAAAGCAAGATTTTGGTGAAATAAAGTGTAGGATGGTTTTTCCCTATTCTATTCCTATTATTTTTCTTCTCATCTATGAATATTGATTCATTCATTCCTATCATTGATATATATACTGATTTGAATGGAATTTGATTCATGATTGGTTATACTAATCATATTGTTGGTTATGTTCTTCACTGTGTTCATATTATATCTATACTATGTCCTTAGATAGAAATACTATCCATGTTTGATGTCTACTATTGTATTGAGGTCTAAAGTTCTAATCTTTCTCTGTTAGTCCCTTGATTTCGTTGGTTCAAGCAGTCGCAAGTGCTGTCCTAATTTAATTGTCCATATTCCAAAGGGTAGTTACTTAAAACTGCAAGGTATGCTAAAAGACATGATAAAAGAGTGTACTTTAGTAATTCTAGACAATCCTAGGGTCTGTAATTGGTCTAGGAGGGGAGTAATAAGGTCTGATAATAATGTATTATCATCTCTAAAGTGTTATTAAGGGAGATAATCAAGTTTAATTAAGAATCTTAATCTCGGCCAGAACTGTTTCTGTGCTTACAGTCTGTAGTAAATAATTTATAATTAATTCAAATAAAATAAAAAAAATATAAAATCAGTAAGGTTAGAAACTAGACTCAGAGGACTATCTACAGTAAAAGTTTCAAGATTAAATTCAATCTGTGTTAATACTTAGAAGCGTCAGAATTCAACTGTTATGTAAAAATACTGTAATTAAGGTAAAAGTTAGGAAAACATTACCAAAGCAATAGCCTATGCTATAACAAGTATACTAAGAACTATATATATATCATACAAGATTTTTCAATAACTATTATAGTAGAATGGACTATGAATAAGGATTAATATCATGGACTAATGAAGGGTGGTTTGGTATTCAATAAGTCGTGTGCTTCACTTGTAGTGTCGACTCGATTCGACTTTCCAATTGGAACTCGAATCATCATTTTTCATCTTCTACAATAGTGATCTTTGAAGTCTAGATCTAGTGTGTCATAACTCAGTTGTGGATGAATATCGAGTATATAATTCACGGTATCTTGAGAATCCAAATGTCTTTAGTACTTTGTTTGTGTGTCGATTCAGTTTGAGTCTCTAATTGGAGTATGAATTCTCAACCTTATTTGTCCGTATTCTGATATTGAGTTTGAATAAGTGTTTCTTGGACACAGGTGGTGTATAATTAAGATTATGCACTGATCGTTTAAATATAAAACCCTTGCAAGTGTACAAGGCAATTGTACTACAGTGAGTATTAAAGGGTTGTCGAACCTCAGGGACGGTGAATACTTTACCAAACTCAAGAGAAGAAAAAGATGTAGTTTAATTAATTCTAAAGAAAACAATGAACTTTATTTAATCTAACTAAGATTTAATCAATGTGGAGAAGTATCAAGGCAGAGAATCCACCACTAGACATGCAATTACTACTCTCAATTATTATTAAGCATAAGTTAACATGATATGGTAATTCATGTTCTTGATCGGACACACGAATTACTAATGAATTCACTAATGTTCTTGATCGGACATGAAAGTTCATCCACTATTGTGTAATCAATCCTATCCTTGATCGGGCATAGAATCAATCACAACTCTATTATAATGCAATCAATCTTATCCTTGATCGGGCATAAAATCAATCACAATATCTAATTTCATTCATAATCAATCAAGTCTATGATCAAGCACTCAAAAGAATACTCATGAAATTGCATTAAGCATGAATCATCATCAACTTTATAAAATTAAACTATCAAGAGTAGCTACACATCTAGGGCTTCATCAAGCCTTGACAAGGAATTTAGTTACACATAGAAAGAGAGAAAAGAAAAGCCTGTTTATGTAGATCCATCGTCATGAATCCTTCTTCTTCTTCTTTGCTCCAAAAGACTCCTTCTCTTGCTCCTCTCTAGCCTCCAATAAAGCTCGAAAACTTGTTCTCTCGTTTCTCCAAGATAGCCCAAAACGTTCTCCCATAAGGCCTATTTATAATAATGAAGAGAAACCACGAAGTCCCTTCCAAATCTGAGTCGAAATAGGTCTTAATTCCAGTTTTCCGTATAAGGTGATCGATCGCTCCGTATTGACGATCGTTCGCCTACCGATCAATCGTAATTCCTTCGTTATTTTCCTCCGATCGATTGCCGTCCGATCGACACCGTATAATACTGATCGATCGTCGTTACTGTCTTGCGCGATTGAAAAATTCCAGTAGATACGATCGATCGATTTTAGGTCCGATCGATCGTTACCTTTAATACAGTGCTTTTGTGGCTCTGGCGATCGATCGCAGTGATAACCGATCGATCGTAGTTACTGTTCATAAACTTCAAATGGCTATAACTTTCTATCCCAAATTCCGAATTGCACGTGGTTGGTGGCGTTGGAAAGCTGACTTTTTGAACCATTCGAATCCAATATTTGTACACGAAGTTATGATGATTATCCATTCGAGTTACTTTTCACCACATTTCTGTGTATTACTCTTGTTTCCTACAAAAACCAAAAATTATATTAAAGTAGTAGTTATTCTAATCGAACACTAGCATAATCATTAGTTTAGGAGATAATAAAATACATATTTCATGTCTAGATCATGCACTAATTCTTAGTAACACTACTGATATTGTGTAGTCTGAACCAAAAAGTGTCATTACTATTCACAATATTTCTTAATATGGATTATCACAATAAAGTTGGATAAGTAGAAAGAATAATCATATGGGGTAAGTCTAAGTGAGCAAATAAGCCAAGATTTCTTTAGTACTCTATTTTTCAGACAAGCATTATGTTAGTTTGAAATTCCACTTAGAAATCAAATCATCAAGGACCTACCCTTAAATCTTGACTTTGGATATATATTTATTCATATTATAAACCCAATGGTTTTCTAGAATGTTCCTATCTAAGGCTATGCATGAACATATGTGTCTCAAAGTATTGGCTCTTTGATTTCTAGTCCTATGGTGAGTTTTGTTATCATCTGAGATGTGAATCTCCTTGTTATTCTAGAAAGTGAGTAATATGTCTTTGAGAGACTTTGTTATTCTACTCATACTCCATAGAGTGAGTCATATATTGTTGAGAGATCTTGATGTTCTATTCATACTCCAAAGAGTGAGTCATATATTGTCGAGAGACCTTGATGTTCTATTCATACTCCATGAGTAAGTCATTGTGGTAAGAGTTACTTTATTCTCAGAAAGTTGACCCATGCTATTGATTGTATCATTGTCCAGTTTGACGTTGACCTATTTCTCCACTACTTCTTCGGTGGAATCATAGTATGCTTACAAGCCATTGCTAGGTCCAGCATGAACTCCGATATTTATGGAATTTTAATTCCTCATTGCCCGAAGGGAGACAAATACGTATGTTTAGGCTATATGACATTACAGAAGGTCTGCAGTCTCCGCTCATTATGCTTGTAAGCACAGATGGGGCCAGCATGCCTAGACGCGTGGCCGGGTTCCGAAGGGAGAACCTCTAGGATGTTCTGGTATATTTTACCACACGGGGTTGGTAAATTCAGCGAGTAGAAATTGTAACTCTTTGCACTATGGATGCCTGCAACCTTTGGTATTTTGACCATTCTCTCCTTACACCGGTATTTGTTTGGAGTCGTATAATTTATTGTCCTTGCTCTATACTTGAGAGTTAGGAACCGTTGATGTTCGGAGTCTTAGATTATAGTAATTTCTCTCCTTACAATTTGGATGTTTAGGAGTCATCATTGATGATGATTATTTCCTCTTGTAATGGAATTCTTATTGCTCAATTCAAATATTCTTGATTATCCAACTATCTCATATTAAACCCTACTCTTTGTCCTATATTGTATATTCTGTTCTTCTGGGTTTTTGCATCCTACTGAGTATTTCTTCGGAATACTTGTTAAGCATGAAAATACACATTTTTATATGCCTTTTTACCTATTTGTTAGTTATGTTTTCTAATTAAAATGAGGAATAAAGTGAATTTTGGTAATTTTCTAAGTAATTAGGAATTAATTAAATAATGCTCTCTAAATGGCTCAAATTTCAATATGTTCTACCATTTTATGAATTATGTGGCATGTCTAATGTGGGACATATTTTATTTTGTATAGGTTCAAATGTTCGGACTGCAGGACAGCCAAATTGACGCCAATAGACGGGTTTTGAAGTGCCAAAGCGACCCAGGAGCGGTGATTAAACGTGCAGAGAAGATCTAAGCCGTTGATGTTCACTGATGAAGAAGACGGGCGTGAAATCAATGGATGAGCGTTCAGATTTGATCCGACGAATGACATTGATACAACGGGTTTTAAGAGAAAGAAAGAAAAAAAAAGAAGAAGAAGAAATGAACGGGGTCAGTCGTCGGGCCGGGTCAATGAAAAAAAAAAAGAGAAAACCCAAGCGATAGCTCGGGTGTTCTTCAGAACAGAGGAGCTGCTCGAGCGCTCCTGGGTCCCGGTGGAGCTGGATGGCGGCCTGAGGTGGAGCTAGATGGCAACCTGGGGTCTGGCCTGACGGCGATTGACGGAGGTTACGGCGGAGTTCGAGCACGGCAGAGGAGTTCATGGCGAAATCAGGCCGATGGCGACGGATGGGGTCTGATGGCGAGGCGACAGTGGACTGGAGGACGGTGAAGCGACAGTGACGGCCATGGATTCCGGCAATCGATCAAAGGAGATGGTCACGGCAAGACGGCGCGATGAGGAGCAACTGACGAAATGCTCGATTTGGAAACTCATTGCAATAAAGCCGAATCGGGAAAGTGACGAGGAATTAGGAAAAATCTGGATCTGCTTCAGAATGGTAAGCTTTCATTGTTGGTTTCGATTGGAGATTGCAAAGGGTCAGATTTGGATTAGCAAAAAGGAGAAAGCTTTATTTTGGGTGCTTCTGCCCTGTTTCAAAGAAGAAAGCTCGGATTTTTTTCTACAAATTGGGCTTAAATTCGAAGGGAAAACTAGCCGGATTTAGATGATTTAAAGGTGGCCAAAGGGAAAGTTTTGATTTGTACGAAATTAGTATGGAAAGGAGCTGGATTTGGGAGGAAGAGACCTGTTGTGCAGTTGATATAAACAGACAGAAGAGAGCCTTGAAGGGGAGCCGGCCGACAGAGAAGACGACCCGGATTTTTTTTTCTGTGTTTCTTTCAATTTGTTCATTTCGAGAGTAATTTCCAGTGCAAGGATCTTTGTGTTTTTCTGTTTTCATTCAAATTTGTTCTGCTATTGTTGGAGCTATGAACAGTAATCCGAGAAGAAGAACAGTAACCCGACAGTACTTTCTGGCTTGTTTTCTATTATTCAAAAAATTCCTATAAGTTGATTTTAGTTATATCGAAATGAATTCCATTATTTTTGCAGTTAAATTCCTTAGTATGAGTAGCTAAATCCCTGTCTAGGGCTGAGATGAAGCCATGATTAGTTGTAAGAATAGTATTCATGTGATGCAATTGCTATTTCAAATTAATGCGTTTTAACGATTGTTATTCTCAAATTAATTACATTGGGTTATATGTTTAACATGCTATTTGGATATTACTTGTGATTTATCAAATGATGGATACACGTAATGATTTGAATCTCATCTGTTGATATGCAAGAGAATACAAAATTTTATTTAAAAATCTATATGCTTTAATGCTGAAATTTTCCGTAGGAGAATAGATTGAATTCCAATTCTCTACGAGATAATCGTGAAAACAATTGCTGATTTTAAAAGAAATATTCCTATGATTGTCATGTGCTGATTCTTATGCCCTAGTGTTTTAACTTCTTGATTAAAGTTCTAATTTTTATTTGTCAATTAGTTTCTTTTTCATAGATTACTTAATTACTTTTAGATTAATTTGTTAGTTAAAGCTGTTTAATTGCATTGAGTCTTCGATTAGTCGTAGTTGTAGTGAATCAAGTCAATTTAATTCTTCAACAAGGGTAATAATCTGATCTTCGAATTAGAATTCCAAAAACACAAGTCCCTGTGGGTTCGACCTCGTAAGAATTATGCGACTATACTCCAAACACGATTCGTACACTTGCGAGTAAAATTAAGATATTAATTAAAACAACAAGTTTTTGGCGCCATTGCCGGGGACTTGTAGGAAATCAAATTCTAAGACTAATTTTACCCTTGCAGTTAATTTTAGGTTAAAAAAATCAAAAAAAATTATAAAATTTAAAAAATTTAAAAATTTAAAAATTTTTAAACACGTGAGAGTTGATTGACGGTGGATGACCACGTGGACACGTGATCACACACTGCGTCTGGTTAGTAATAATTCCAACCCTTTAGAGAATAGTGAAACTAAAATTAATCTTTCATTCAAAATGGAAGATCAACCTGAGAAATCTCTGAGGGAGTTATTTTCTCCAATCTCAATCAACCCTCCATCTTGCATAGTGTTGCCTGCAACCTCTGCAAAACATTTTGAACTAAAACCTCAGATAATTCAACTATTGCCCAATTATCATGGTCTTAACAGAGAGGATCCTTACATGCATGTAAAGAATTTTCTAGAAATTTGTGCAACTTTTAGGTTCATAGACTTCTCTGATGAGTCTGTTCGTCTGCGCCTTTTCCCCTTCTCTTTGAAGGACAAGGCCAAGGCATGGTTAAACTCACTTCCCGCTGATTCTATCACAACATGGGATATGTTGGTGAGCAAATTCTTGTCCAAATTCTTCCCAATGGCCAAAACTAATGAATTAAAAAGAGAAATCACTGACTTCATGGAAGATGAAAATGAAAAATTTTATGAGAGTTGGGAAAGATTTAAAGACCTTTTACTAAAATGTCCACATTATGGGTTTGAAACATGGAGGTTAATACAACACTTTTACAATGGCTTAACTCAAACACTCCGCAACATGATTGAATCAATGAATTGCGGTGCTTTCTTAGACTTAGGAGGTGAAGCAGCTTATAACTTCTTAGAGCGATTAGCTGAAAGGTCCCAACAGTGGGATTTTGCAAGTCATAGGGAGAGACAATATCAAGCTCCTAAGAAGGGAGGTCTCTACGAAATCAAAGATGACGTAGATGTTAAGGTCAAACTCGATGCGCTAACCAAGAAAATAGATGCCCTGAGTTTGAACCGAAGCATCAATGCTCTCAACATGAATGAAGCATGCTCTGTGTGTGCTAGCCCAATGCATACATCTCTGAACTGTCCTTCAATGAATACTTATCCAGAGTGTTATGCAGAACAAGTCAATGTTCTAAACAATTATAGGAAGCCGACAGGCAATCCTTTCTCTGAAACCTACAATTCAGGTTGGAGAAATCATCCAAATTTCTCTTGGAGACAAAGTCAACCACCTATGAATGTAGGTGGGCAGCCTATGCAACCCATGCATAATCAGTTTAGGCAGAGCAACCCACCTTATCCAGCTTTGTCTCAACCTCCTACCCAATACCTATAACCAGCCAATCAATCTCCATCTCTTACACAAAAACAATCCTCGTTAGAGGACACTCTCAAACCTTTCATCCAATCCACAAGCCAAGTTATTCAGTCAACTAACCAAGCTATGCTTGAGATGAAGAACTCTACACACATGAATACTCAAGCAATTGCTAAGTTAGAGACTCAAGTTGGTCAATTGGCTACTCAATTAGCAGAAAGAGAGAGAGGGAGATTCCCTAGTCAACCTGTGCCTAACCAGAAGGGCCAATTCTCCATTGGTAGTAGCTCTAATTCTTCACAGAATGAGGAACATGTTCAATCAGTTATTACCCTTAGGTCTAGAAAGCAAATTGATAATAAAATTGAAACTCCTGAAAAAGAAGAAAGTGAGAACACTAAGACTGAAATAGAGACTAAAGAAATTAATTCTTCTCCACCTGTTGACAGTGATTCTCCACCTAGGAATTTTGTACCTAGGGCACCTTATCCGCAAAGACTAGTCAATCCTAAAAAAGGTGCACAATATGGAGATATTCTAGAAGTGTTTAAACAAGTACAAATAAACATTCCTTTTCTAGATGCAATCCAACAAGTGCCTTCATATGCAAAATTTTTGAAAGATCTAGTCTCAGTCAAAAAGAAAAATAATGTTCCGAAAAAGGCATTCCAAGCAGAACAAGTCAGCTCTGTCATTTAATGTAAATTTCCTATCAAATATAAGGACCCTGGCTGTCCCACAATTTCATGCATGATAGGGAAACATCAGATTGAGCGAGCCTTGTTAGATCTGGGGACAAGTGTGAATTTATTGCCCTACTCTGTGTATGTGCAATTAGGTCTGGGAGAGCTAAAACCCACGTCAATGACACTTCAATTAGCTGACCGTTCGGTTAAAATTCCTCGAGGTGTTGTTGAGGATGTTTTGATAAAGGTTGATACATTTTATTTTCCAGTGGACTTTATTGTCCTTGATACTGAACCTGTTCCAAACATAAGTGGGCAAATACATATCATTTTGGGTCGTCCATTTCTAGCTACCTCGAATGCTATCATTAACTGCAGAAATGGAGTGATGCAAATTTCTTTTGGGAATATGAAGGTGGAATTGAACATTTTTGACATCAGTAAACAACCACCTGACATGGATGATGTGAATGAAATAAACCTGATTGAAACACTTGTCCATGAAACATTTCTTCAAACACATTCCCAAGATCCCTTAGAGGCCTGCTTAACTCATTTTGGTTTTGAATTTGATATTGATCAGTCAATTGAACAAGTAAACTCATTGCTTGAGTCTGTACCTCTGATGAGTACTGAACGGTGGCAACCAAAAGTGGAGCCTCTTGCCTTATCATCATCACCAGTAGTTCCATCTAGTGTTGAGCCACCTAAATTAGACCTAAAACCATTACCTGATACTCTGAAATATGCTTATTTAGGTCCTGCTGAATCCTTACCTGTCATTATTGCATCTAACCTAGATGTGGCTCAAGAGCGTAAACTACTTGATGTTCTTGTAAAGCACAAAGAAGCCATAGGGTGGACCATTGCAGATATTAAAGGCATCAGTCCCTCTGTTGTTATGCATAGAATTCATTTGGAGGATGATGCCAAGCCTTCTCGTGAATCCCAAAGGCATCTTAACCCTGTAATGCAAGAAGTTGTTCGAGCTGAAATCCTTAAGCTTTTAGATGTAGGAGTTATCTACCTAATCTCTGATAGTAAATGGGTAAGTCCTGTTCAAGTTGTACCGAAAAAGTCTGAAATAACTGTTGTGAAAAACGATGCTGATGAGTTAGTGCCAATTCGAGTTCAAACGGGTTGGCGTGTTTGTATTGATTATAGGAAGTTGAATGCTTTGACAAGAAAAGATCATTTTCCCCTTCCTTTCATTGACCAAATGCTGGAAAGGTTAGCAGGACATGAATATTATTGCTTCCTTGATGGTTATTCTGGTTATAACCAAATTCCCATAGCCCCTGAAGACCAAGAAAAGACCACTTTTACGTGTCCTTTTGGTACCTTTGCCTACCGTCGCATGCCCTTTGGGCTATGCAATGCACCTGCTACCTTTCAAAGGTGTATGTTGAGCATTTTCTCTGATATGGCAGAGCGATTTTTAGAGGTATTTATGGACGATTTTTCTGTCTTTGGGTCTAATTTTGATGAATGTCTGCACCATCTATCTTTAGTGTTAGTGCTGTGTAAAGAGAAGAATCTGGTACTTAACTGGGAGAAATGTCATTTTATGGTTCAAAAAGGAATTGTTCTTGGCCATATTATATCTAATAAAGGCATTGAAGTTGATAAAGCTAAAATTGATTTGATTTCACATCTTCCACCACCACGAACTGTGAAAGAAATCAGATCATTTTTAGGCCATGCTGGATTTTACAGAAGATTCATTAAAGACTTTAGTAAAATTTCAAGACCGTTGTGTAATCTTCTTGCAAAAGATACACCATTTGTCTTTGATGATGCTTGCAATAATGCCTTTCAGAAACTCAAATCAGAGTTAACATCTGCACCTATTATTCGGCCACCTGATTGGAGCCTACCTTTTGAGATAATGTGCGATGCCTCTGATTATGCTATTAGTGCTGTGTTGGGGCAGCGAATTAATAAACTTCCCCATGTGATTTACTATGCCAGTAAAACATTGAATGATGCTCAACTTAATTATTCTACAACTGAAAAAGAGTTGCTGGCAGTAGTCTTTGCTCTAGATAAGTTTCGGTCTTACTTATTGGGATCAAAGGTCTCTATCTATTTGGATCATGCTGCATTGAAGTATCTTTTATCTAAAAAAGATGCTAAACCTCGTCTTCTCCGATGGATATTATTGCTATAGGAATTTGATATTGAAATTCGGGATAAGAAAGGTTCCGAAAATGTTGTAGCTGACCACTTATCTAGGTTGATAGTTGATTTTACTGATGAATCATTGCCCATAACTGAATCTTTTCCTGATGAGCAATTACTTGTAGTGTCCCAGTTGCCTTGGTTTGCGGACATAGTTAATTATCTGGTAACTGAACAAGTTCCATCTCATTGGTCTTCCCAAGATAGGTCCAAATTTTTGTCCAGGGTTAAGTATTTCTTTTGGGATGATCCATACTTGTTCAAGTATTGTCCCGATCAGATTATTAGGAGATGTATTCCTGAACATGATCATCAAAGCATCATTTCTTTTTGAAAAGATCAAGCATGTGGGGGCCATTTTAGTTCTAAAAAGACTGCCGCAAAGATTTTGTAGTGTGGATTTTATTGGCCTACTATTTTCAAAGACTATCATTCTTATTGTTCAGCATGTGTAAGATGTCAGAAGTTAGGAGCACTTTCACGTCGTAACATGATGCCTTTAACCCCAATCCTTATTATAGACCTTTTTAATGTATGGGGTATTGACTTCATGGGACCTTTTCCTAACTCTTTTGGCAATCTTTATATCCTTGTGGGGGTAGACTATGTCTCTAAATGGGTAGAAGCCGTAGCATGCAAAACCAATGACCACAAAGTGGTGGTCCAATTTTTGAAAGATAACATTTTCGCACGTTTTGGTTCTCCTCGTGCTATCATAAGTGATGGGGGAAAACATTTCTGTACTAGGGTTTTTGAACAGTTAATGAAGAAATATGGCATAACCCACAAAATTGCTACCCCATATCATCCCCAGACAAGCGGTCAAGTTGAGGTTTCTAATAGGGAGATTAAGCATATTTTAGAAAAGACAGTCAATCCTAATCGCAAAGATTGGTCACTGAGACTCACCGATGCTTTGTGGGCTTACCGTACTGCATTTAAAACTCCCATTGGAATGTCTTCGTACCATCTTGTTTACGGGAAAGCTTGTCATCTTTCTGTTGAAATTGAGCATAAAGCTTATTGGGCAATTAAGCACCTGAATTTTGATCTGAATAGAGCAGGAATTCAAAGGAAACTGCAGTTGAATGAGTTAGATGAGCTTCGTAATGATGCTTATGAATGTGCGAAATCATACAAGGATCGTATGAACAAGGTTCATGATCAAAATATTCTGCGAAAATCTTTTACATCGGGGCAGAAAGTTCTTTTATATAATTCTCGTTTACATCTGTTTTCGAGTAAATTGAAGTCTTGATGGACAGGACCTTTTATAGTTCGTGTTGTTTATTCTCATGGAGCAGTTGAAATAGAAAACCCCAAGAATGGTGATATATTCAAAGTTAATGGTCATCGTCTTAAACCATTCTTGGAATTGCAGCAACCTCAGATCGATGAATTGAGTCTGGGAGACCCGACTTATCATGATAAAGATTAATAGCTGTGTCTGGCTGAAGACGTAAAACTTAGCGCTACTGGGAGGCAACCCAAGTTTTTTTTAGAATTTTTATTTTTGTGCTTATTTCTTCTTATGTTATTTTTGTGCTTCACTTGTTCTTTTCATTTTGATAGATAATATAGCGTTTCAGTGGAGTGCAGGTACTATCTTTCCTTCCCTCTTCTATTTATTTTCCTCAGTACTTATTTCATATCTTTTTACATTGAGGACAATGTTTCATGCAGGTTTGGGGGTATAGGAAGATATTTGTTTAGGATATCTTAGTTATTTTCTTGCTTATTTTGAATTTTGTAAAAAAAAAAAATTTAAAAGAAAATTTTTTTTTGTAGTTTTTAGATTGTTTGTTAGTATTTTTATAGGTTTTTGGTAGTTTATCCCTTCATGATGCATACTTCAATTTTTAAGAGATTAATTTACATTGGAAGTGTGAGTAAGTATACTGGAGGATAGACACACTTAACTGAGAAATAGCATTATGTTACAATCCTCTTGAATCAAGTGCTTAAGCTAATAAAATTCACTCACACACACCAGTTACATAAAGTAATACCTTCTAGAGATTTGTTGAATACTAATCTTCAGTGGGATGTCTTTAGTCAGAGTCATTGGTTGATATGTGGTTGTCTGTTGAGCTTAAAAGATCATGATAGACCATTTATTTGGCTATGGCAAGGGCTTGGAACCGAAAATAGGTTGAGACTATAATACAGCCTGGACAGGATAAGATGCTTGAAAATATATATGCTGAAAATAAAAAAAAAGGGAAACGAAAATAAAGAATGGGGCTGCTTGACTATTATAAGATTAACTTAGGCTGATGCTCAGGTCCGAAGCGGTCCATCTTAAAACCTAATGCCCTAAGTCGAACTGGCTGGGAGTCATTGGCCTGAGTCATTGCTAAACCTAAGCATCTTGAAGTCAGGCCTTACACAGTCCTAATGAAAAAAAAAAGTCTATGGTGTATTATCCTCTCAAATCTAGAATGTTGGACCTGAAGGAGGCGCGCAAGCATCTGTGCTATCATGAACCTAAAGATTACGATGACTATGTAGATTCTGATGTTCTTTGGTTAATGGGTAACACTGGATCTGTGTGAAACAGAGATTTAGAGTGTATTGCTACAATGTTCTACACTTTCTATTATTTAAAGTATCATGCTATATCATATTAAGCAGAAATTTCCAAGATGAAGGTGTAGAATAAAATTACTTACTTGAGCGCTTCTATATTCCAGTTGATTATAAATGCAAGTACGTGTGGTTAGTTTTCTTAAGTATTGCAGTGTGTATTTGAAGGGATAATAGGTTCTGTGTTTTGAAGTGTTTAGTTGACTTCTTTCTCATTTAGATAAAGAATAAGATTAATTTTATAAATACATGTTTGTGGGTAGCATGGCTGCAAACCCTCACGAGACTTCACTCGTCCATCCAGGGACACCTGGGGGTTTAAAAGGCTTGTTGCATACGCTAAATCCAATCGTGATTCCCTACGACAGTGGCATTTATTTTTGAGTAGTTTTATTATTTTTCTTTTGTGTTTTCCTTGAGGACTAGCAAAATCTAGGTTTAGGGGTATTTGTTAAGCATGAAAATACGCATTTTTATATGCCTTTTTACCTATTTGTTAGTTATGTTTTCTAATTAAAATGAGGAATAAAGTGAATTTTGGTAATTTTCTAAGTAATTAGGAATTAATTAAATAATGCTCTCTAAATGGCTCATATTTCAATATGTTCTACCATTTTATGAATTATGTGGCATGTCTAATGTGGGACATATTTTATTTTGTATAGGTTCAAATGTTCGGACTGCAGGACAGCCAAATTGACCCCAATAGACGGGTTTTGAAGTGCCAAAGCGACCCAGGAGCGGTGATTAAACGTGCAGAGAAGATCTAAGCCGTTGATGTTCACTGATGAAGAAGACGGGCGTGAAATCAATGGATGAGCGTTCAGATTTGATCCGACGAATGACATTGATACAACGGGTTTTAAGAGAAAGAAAGAAAAAAAAGAAGAAGAAGAAATGAACGGGGTCAGTCGTCGGGCCGGGTCAATGAAAAAAAAAAAAAAAAGAGAAAACCCGAGCGATAGCTCGGGTGTTCTTCAGAACAGAGGAGCTGCTCGAGCGCTCCTGGGTCCCGGTGGAGCTGGATGGTGGCCTGAGGTGGAGCTGGATGGCAGCCTGGGGTCTGGCCTGACGGCGATTGACGGAGGTTACGGCGGAGTTCGAGCACGACAGAGGAGTTCATGGCAAAATCAGGCCGATGGCGACGGATGGGGTCTGATGGCTAGGCGACAGTGGACTGGAGGACGGTGAAGCGATGGTGACGGCCATGGATTCCGGCAATCGATCAAAGGAGATGGTCACGGCAAGACGGCGCGATGAGGAGCAACTGACGAAATGCTCGATTTGGAAACTCGTTGCAATAAAGCCGAATCGGGAAAGTGACGAGGAATTAGGAAAAATCCGGATCTGCTTCAGAATGGTAAGCTTTCATTGTTGTTTTTGATTGGAGATTGCAAAGGGTCGGATTTGGATTAACAAAAAGGAGAAAGCTTTATTTTGGGTGCTTCTGCCCTGTTTCAAAGAAGAAAGCTCGGATTTTTTTCTACAAATTGGGCTTAAATTCGAAGGGAAAACTAGCCGGATTTAGATGATTTAAAGGTGGCCAAAGGGAAAGTTTTGATTTGTACGAAATTGGTATGGAAAGGAGCTGGATTTGGGAGGAAGAGACCTGTTCTGCAGTTGATATAAACAGACAGAAGAGAGCCTTGAAGGGGAGCCGGCCGACAGAGAAGACGACCGGGAATTTTTTTTTATGTGTTTCTTTGAATTTGTTCATTTCGAGAGTAATTTCCAGTGCAAGGATCTTTGTGTTTTTCTGTTTTCATTCAAATTTGTTCTGCTATTGTTGGAGCTATGAACAGTAATCCGAGAAGAAGAACAGTAACCCGACAGTACTTTCTCGCTTGTTTTCTATTATTCAAAAAATTCCTGTAAGTTGATTTTAGTTATATCGAAATGAATTCCATTATTTTTGCAGTTAAATTCCTTAGTATGAGTAGCTAAATCCCTGTCTAGGGCTGAGATGAAGCCATGATTAGTTGTAAGAATAGTATTCATGTGATGCAATTGCTATTTCAAATTAATGCGTTTTAACGATTGTTATTCTCAAATTAATTGCATTGGGTTATATGTTTAACATGCTATTTGGATATTACTTGTGATTTATCAAATGATGGATACACGTAATGATTTGAATCTCATCTGTTGATATGTAAGAGAATACAAAATTTTATTTAAAAATCTATATGCTTTAATGCTGAAATTTTCCGTAGGAGAATAGATTGAATTCCAATTCTCTACGAGATAATCGTGAAAACAATTGTTGATTTTAAAAGAAATATTCCTATGATTGTCATGTGCTGATTCATATGCCCTAGTGTTTAAATTCTTGATTAAAGTTCCAATTTTTATTTGTCAATTAGTT
The DNA here is from genome assembly GCA_039654745.1 of Houttuynia cordata. NCBI lineage: Eukaryota > Viridiplantae > Streptophyta > Magnoliopsida > Piperales > Saururaceae > Houttuynia > Houttuynia cordata. The sequence goes on along the minus strand of CM077505.1, from coordinate 44,781,180 downwards.
TCTTTTTCATAGATTACTTAATTGCTTTTAGATTAATTTGTTAGTTAAAGCTGTTTAATTGCATTGAGTCTTCGATTAGTCGTAGTTGTAGTGAATCAAATCAATTTAATTCTTCAACACGGGTAATAATCTGATCTTCGAATTAGAATTCCAAAAATACAAGTCCCTGTGGGTTCGACCTCGTAAGAATTGTGCGACTATACTCCAAACACGATTCGTACACTTGCGAGTAAAATTAAGATATTAATTAAAACAACAACAATACTCATGCATCCTCTGATGCAGGCATGAAGAAAGTATAGCTATGGCAAGTGCAAATAATAGAAGACTTAAAGACAGTCGTGGAAGATAAAGTTATCTTTATTATTTTAAATTTAGTGATTAATATTATTGCCATGTTGGCCAAAGCATTTTAATGATTTTGATTTGTAATTATTTTAGATGACTTGTATTATGGATTAATTTTAAGATTGTTAAGTTCCCATTTCATATGTGTTAATGATGTTATTTAAAGACTCAGTTGTGTTATGTTGAGTACACATCTATTCATGGTGATGTATTAGACGGGATGTTCGAGTATTCGGTCATATCTCAGGGTTTCTGGCCTCAAACATACTCATGAAAAAAAAAAGTCTTCCGCACTCTGACGAGGCCGGGAATTTTGGGATGTGACAGTGGTTAGCTTAGCTATAAGAGTGCCTGTAAGTAACTTATCTGCAGACTTAAAACGTTCTTCAACTTTATTGAGAAATTCTTTGGCACTTTCAGTTGGAGGGAGTGTGGTCTTAATATTGTTTGCAATTGTCATTCGCATAAACATAGGGCTTAACCTGTTAGACCTTTCCCATGTATTAAATAATGCATTTTCTTCAATGCTGCTATTGTCAGTAATTACAACAAGTTTTTCAATTCTAAGAGCAACATCAAGGTCCAAAAAACCAAGATTGAATTGAACTTGCTCTTTCCAGGCTGAAAAATTAAGGCCATGAAGAAACATGGGAATGCAAGGAAATAGGAATTGATGCTGCAATGAAATAACCATGCTCAATACATTAGGCTATGAATTTAACATAATCAAGCACATGGATAATGCATACATAAGGAACAAAATAACTTTGATCTATCTTTGGGAATAATCTAATGTTATGCTATTCAACAATTATGGTGTTCCCTAACACCTGTAAGAATTATTAGCCAAGTGCACACATTAATTCGGTTCGCTACCTTTGGGTATGCATCACTGAACTTGTACACGACCTAATAATCCTGTTCAATTCAATGATCACTAGAAGATTGGTGCACCTTTGGGCCAGCCATAATATCTAGGAATCAATTAATTGCCATTTATAAAAGTTATTCTCATCACTAACACTAGGGAATGTGTTAGGACATAATAATTGACTCATTCATGATCCGTTGCCGGCGATCATCGACGCTTGCTATGGTGGCCGAAAGGGCCGCCCTTTCATCATCTTTTAAGGTGATGCCGGTTGGGGCCAAAAGGTGTCTTATTTTTTATACGATCCTCATATGGCACTACTGTGGTGGCGGCAGTGATCGGCGTGCGACGGCATTATAAGAGTTGTTCACGGATGTCGTCACCACGAAGCACCATTATTGTGGCTGAAAGGGCCGCCTTTTCTACTACGATGAGGCCGACGACGGCCAAAGACCATCTTTTTACCTTCTGTCATAATGGCAATCGCCGGCATGCCATGCAATCCGTTCGCGTCCGGGTCAGCCTTGGTGACAAACAAGAAGTAGTACAAAAACTGTCGTCGCCATGGCCGTCAGCCTACATCCAGCCGTCGGGCCGTGTTGGCTCCGATACCAATTGTAAGTAAGTAATCTTAATTAACATACAACATCATCATTAGTAATAGAGCGTACATGAATCCATGACAAAAAGGATGAGGACAGGTTTCTCTCCCTTGCCCTAATCTTTCTGACGATCTCCTTCTTTAGATGAAATTTCTATCGTCTGGTTAATCTCTATGGGCGGAGTGAGGACTAACTCCTCTATTTATACTTAAGTAACCAAGTCCATCAAGTAGTTATTACTTTCATACCCTTAAACAATTAGAATTAGGATAACTAGTCTTATTATTTCATTAGTTATCATGTGGGACCACTTAAGGGTAATTAGGAAATTACTTACAACCTATGCACATAAGGAGGTAATGTTTATTTCGAAGTCAGCAGTGAAAACTGTGCCTAAAGGAAATTGGGCAATATTGATCTAATTTTTCATGTTCAATTGTGATATTATTCAACACACTGAAGTAAATTACAAAACTTCCCGATTACCATTTTTTCAACAATGCGTACTATGGTAATTTCAAGGACAAATGAATTTCAGTGTACACATGATCGAGCACAACATGGCTGCTGCTGCAACAAGTGTCCTATTGAAGAGACACCTAGAAACTGGAAATTAGGCCAACGCTCTCTTCAGTCCATAATTGCACTGGCAAGTTCATTGAAGAGCCAATAAATGTGACATAGCACAAATTGTACTCGAGATTGCGTTCCAGGAAACAAACAATATGGAAAGTCTAAAGGAAACAGCTACCATGTTCTGCACCTGTTTGAACCAGTTAGACATTACAAGGAAATGCAGGCTCTATCTGCTCCAGATCTTTCTGTTGCAGGAATCGTATTTAAACACCTCTTAACTGAATCCGATGCAGAAAGCATGTTAGATTATGTACTTGTTGCACCTTAGAAGCCCGGTCGTGTATCTGGTAGTATATATGGATACTCTGCACAGTCACACTTACGGATGCCACCAGGGCCAAGTTTTTACCCTACCCGACCAGACCCGGCCTTATTAGGGCCGGTTCTGGAAAACCTTACACAATACCGGTTCCGGTTCCGGGTTTGAAAGAGGAACCGATGCACTGGGTCGGGGCGGGTTTGGGTATTATATTAAAACCCGACCCGACCCGATATATAGATACTCAACTCATGTTAGGGCTCTCTTCTTTCTTCACCTCATCTGCTCGACTGTTTGCTGCCATTGTCAACCCGTTGGGGTGTCACAATTTTTCTACTTCCAAACGTAAGTCACTAATGACCCATCCATAACCATTGTTGTAAATGACTCCGGTTGTTTTAAGCTAATAGTCATTTCTAACCCATGTTATGCATTGAGCAATTATATATTTTTTGTATCTATTTTAATCTTCGTTAATTTATTTTTTTCATTTTTTACTTAGGCTAATTTGATTTTGTTGGTATCTTAAAACACCATTCTATTGAGGTTGAAACAATTAAGGTGATGTCCACCGATTAAAGTTTGTATTGAAAGTCTTCTTTTCATTTTTTTTTCTTTTGGTGCCCCTAATAGCCTGAAAGATTAAAAAATAATCAAAATAATAAAAGTTTAATATGCAAGTTTGAAAAAGAATAAAAATAGATAGAAAAATTTTGATTTGGTATCAGGGCAGGGCGGGGCAGTTCCGGGTTTGGTACCGGGGCGGTTCTGGGTCGAAAAATTAGACCCGTAGTGGGTCTGGGGTGGTTCCGGGTTTGAAGAATTACAACGGTTCCGGGGCTGGGTTTGCCAAGAACCGACCCAAACCCGCCCCGGTGGCATCCCTAGTCACACTCTATGTCTACCCCAATAATGGATTTATACGCTCGCCATTGTGGCTAAGTGTCTCGTCTCATTAGTTCAGCTGAACATGTATGCTTGCTCAGGTCACATACGCCCTATGTCCGAAATTATTATCACTATAAGGTTTTCCAAAATAAACTAGTTTTAGTTCATTATGAAAATCCTTATGGTAATAATAATTCCGGATGGAGGGAGTAACATATTTGTCAGCAAATTAGAGATGATGACCTCAGTGTCAAACTGATTAGCAACATTTCTAAAGATGTCTTCTTTGATCCATACAAGAACTAATTGCAAAGTTTGTGACTCTTTGAATACTTATTATGCAAAGATGGCATGGAGGGTATTCTTTAGGGAACTGAGATGCTATTTTCACAATGCCTGGACGATGCTCAAGCAAATCTACTTGGACAATTATCCTATGGGTGCTCGACACAATTCAGTCTATGTAATCCTTGTCTAAAAGATGGGAAAGTGATGCTGATGGTGCAGAGGAAGTGGAGCTTGATCAGAAGGGCAAATTTTTGGACTTCAAAATAGTGGACTCTAAGACTGTGATCAATCAAGTTCAAGAACTCCAAGTTATCCTGCATGAAATTCATGTAGAAGATATGACTTTAAGTGAGTCTTTCCAGGTGGCAACAACAATAGAAAAACTACCACCGTCCTGAAAGAATTTTAAGAACTACTTAAAGTATAAAAGAAAGGGGATGAACATGGAAGATTTGATTGTGAGGTTAAGGAATGAATAGGACAACCGTGCTTCTAAAAAGAAAACCGGGGGTCATGGCATGGAAGCCAAAGTCAACGTTGTGGAACAAGAGCATAAAAGCAATAGCTTCAACAACAAGAAGAGCAAGCATCCTGGTGGACAGTCAAACAATGACTCCAACAAAGCCAAGTTCAAGGGCAAGTGCTATGGACAAGGTAGGCCACAAGGATAAGGATTGTCGCAAACGGAAGAAACAAGATGATTCCAAGAAGAAGAAGAATGCACAAGCTCACATGACTGAAGTGGAAAATCTCTCCACCAATGTGAATGACATCAACCTTTCCGCTGTAATTTCGAAAGTGAACATGGTCATGAACGATAGAGAATGGTGGGTGGATATTGGGGCTACTCGTCATGTGTGCTCAAATAGGAAGATGTTCTCCACATATCACTCTGTGGATTATGGGTATGTGCTAGAAATTCAAAAGAATTTAGTGTCCGGATCATTGCTGAGCAAGAATGGGTTCAAATTAGTGGTTGAGTCGGATAAATTTGTTTTGACTAAGGGTGAGATGTATGTGGAAAAATGATACCTTAATGAGGGGTTTTTCATGCTCAATGTATTAACTATTGTATCTGTTGCTAATATTAAGAATCAGAATGTTTTTTCCTCATATATGATTAAGTCATTTGATGTGTGGCATGGTAGATTAGGACATGTTAATTATGATGCTTTACGAAGATTGATTAATTTGGAATATCTGCCTAAATTTAATATTGACTCTAATCATAAATACGAAACTTATGTGGAATCAAAATTAACAAGGAAATCTTTCCAAAGTGTTGAGAGATGTACTGAACCTCTTGAGTTAATTCACAGCGATGTGTGTGACTTAAAACTTGTTCAAACAAGAGGAGGTAAAAAATACTTTATTACATTTATTGACGATTGCACTCGTTACTGTTATGTATACTTGCTAAGAAGTAAAGATGAAGCTATAAACATGTTTATATTTATATTATATAAAACAGAGGTTGAGAATCAACTTGGCAAGAAAATAAAAATTCTAAAAAGTGATAGAGGTGTGGAATATGAATAACCTTTTGGTGAATTCTATTCACAACATTGTATTATAGACTAAACTACGGCACCTTATTCACTACATCAAAATGAAGTTGCTGAATGAAAAAATAGAACTTTAAAAGAAATGATGAATGCCATGTTAATAAGTTCTGGGTTACCCCAGAATATGTGGGGGGATCTTTGCTTTCAGCAAATTATACTCTCAACAAAATACCTCATACGAAAACCATGTAGACACAATATGAATTATAGAAAGGTCGAAAGCCTTTCTATAAATTCTTAAAGGTGTGGGGGTGTCTAGCGAAAGTGGCGGTCCCTAATCCCAAGAGGAATAAAAATGGACCAAATACCATTGATTGTGTATTCATTGGTTATGCCAATAATAGTAGTGCATATCACTTTCTTGTTTATAAATCGAATATTCCTGATGTAAATATAAATACTGTAATTGAATCTAGGAATGCTTCGTTTTTTTAACATATTTTTCCGTAGAATTCTACATAAAAAGAAAGTTCTCTTAAAAGAACTTTGGATGATGCAAAGGACAATAGTGAAGACTAAGAGAGAGAAAATGATGAACCTAGATCCAGCAAACGTGCTAGAACATCAAAATCCTTTGGTCCAAATTTTCTAACTTATTTGTTAGAAAATGAGCCTTAAAGCTTTAAGGAAGCCATGTCCTCTCCTGAAGCACAATATTGGAAGGAGGCAGTAAATAGTGAAATTGAATTTATTATACAAAATCATGCTTGGGAGTTAATAGATTTACCACCAGGGAGTAAACCTCTAGGATACAAGTGGATATTCAAGAGGAAAATGAAGGCTGATGGATCAATTGAAAAATATAAAGCGAGACTTGTTATCAAAGAATATAAGCAAAAGGAAGGTCAAGATTATTTTGATACATATTCACCAGTCAAAGAATAACTTCCATTAGGATGTTAATCGATATTGCTGATTTGTATAATCTTGAAATACATCACATGGATGTGAAAATAGCATTCTTAAATGGTGACTTGAATGAGGAAATATATATGCAACAACCTGAAGGGTTTGTTATACTGTGTCAAGAAAACAAAGTGTGCAGACTTGTTAAATCTCTTTATGGGCTTAAAGAAGTACCTAAGCAATAGCATGAAAAATTGATAAAATGATGATGTCAAATGGATTCAAAATCAATGAATGTGACAAATGTGTTTATGTCAAAGAAAGACCTGATGGCTATGTTATTATATGCCTATATGTGGATGATATGCCCATTATTGGTAGCAATGATAATATCAATAAAGCTACTAAGAGGATGTTAAATAAACAGTTTGATACTAGAACATCTGATGGATATGTATTATCTCAATCTCATTACATTATGAAAATCCTAAAAAAAATTAATGAGAATGGTAATCGTCTAGTGAGAACGTCTGTGGATGTGACATGGCACTCAAGTAAAAATACGGGTTAGAGCATATCACAACTTCAACATTATCAAATTATTGGAAGTCTCAATTACATCATGAATTGTACGAGACCGGATATAGCATACTCAGCAAGTAAACTGAGTAGATATAATAGCAACCCAGGGGCAGACCACTGGAAGGCTGTAGTTAGGGTTCTTAGATATCTAAGATATACTTTAAACTATGGACTACAGTATACAAGGTATCTAGTAGTACTAGAGGGTTACTGTGATGCAAACTGGCTAGCTGATACAAAAGGCTCCAAATCCACAAGTTGATATGTCTTTACTCTTTAAGGTGCAGCAGTGTCTTGGAAATCTTCTAATCAAACGTGCATAGCAAGATCCACCATGGAATCAGAATTCATTGCACTTGATAGAGCACGCGAAGAGGCTGAGTGACTTCGTCATTTTTTAGAGGATATTCCAATGTGGGGAAACCTATGCCACCTATATGTATTTTTTGTGATAGTCAATTTGTTATAGGAAGAGCATAAAGTAACTTGTATAATGGTAAGTCTCGACATATACGTCGGAGGCATAATACCATAAAACAATTGCTCTCTAGTGGAATAATTTCTATTGAGTATGTTAGGTCGAAAGAAAATATTGCGGATGCGCTTACTAAGGGTTTGACCAAAGCACAAGTGAGCAGTTCATCGAGGGGAATGGGCATGAAGCCTATACATTAAGAGTCACCATAATGGCAACTCGACTGAAGATCCCAAGATCTAGGTTCAAAGGGACAACTGTGCGGGAGATTCAAGGGGAATCACTATTGAGATAAAATCTCGTTCACATTCCTATGATGAGATAGTGATGCCTGCAGAGTGAAGTAGGATAAGTTTTGTCTTTTAATGGTTCTCATAGCTTGACTTAGTTCGAGTGGGGTATTGTAGGATATTCCTAATGAGAATCACCTATATAAGTGTGAAGGGGCCGCTTCTATGAGGATTTTAAGGCTAAATCTTCTAGTGCACTCATGAAAACTAGGTTTGTGTGAATTCTTCTAAATCTTCTAGGGACGCCAAAATGAACACAATCATGAGAACCACAGTATGTCTGAAAAATGATTGTGTGAATTCTATTGTCTTGGTTTACACAAACGGTTGAACAGTTCAAGACATCATGTTCACTGATTAGCCAGAAGACCCGATAGTTTTCATAAGGGAAGGTTCAAAGCCAAAAGCTACCTTTCTTACATGCATGATCTTTTCAATATTTGCTTTCATGATTTATCTGCATTGTTTTGCATAGTAATCAAGCCAATTCTCATTCATGTGGGGGATTGTTAAAAGTGGGCATTAGATCCCACTTTATATTGAATGAGAATCACACATGTGAATTGGTTAGAGTGAATAGTCCCACATCGCCTAGAAGAAGGTGATATTGTTGGTATATAAGGCACAAGTTTGTCCCTTCAAGTTACGGTCAACAAGATAATTATTTTTGGGACAAATTCATTTGGTTTGGTTTTCTAATTTATTTGGTTTAGTTTCTATTAACCAAAACGGGTTCAATTTATTTTCTCTAAAGAAGTGTCCATTAACGGATGGACGCATCCGTTTGTTGGGTGTCTTCAACGGGTCTTCAACAGGATTTTGTATAAAATCATGAAAAACTGTTTACTTCATACAGATTTTCTGGACATATTTGGATTTCGTCTTCTTCCCCTTCTGCTTTCTGTGAGAACATTTCATACTGTGGTTTCACTGCACCTGCTGTGTTGGAGGTGATCTTACAGTACGTGGTTGATCGTCTTATCCTGGGAGGCAGACGCCCAAGAGTTCTAAGCACCGTTAAGGAGGGCAAATTATGTCTTAAGGACAGAGAGATTTGATTGATTCGATCATTAAAACTTTCACCATCATATTTGCAAAGGCACGAAGAATAATAAGTAACAGTAAGGATTAACAAATTCTTGGTTGATGTCAGCGGTGTGGGTGTCGTCTAGCCATTGAAGGTACTTTGGCATGAGGCACGCCTTGATGGCGGCACAGACGTCTAGCACCAGCTTATGGCAGGTAGAGATATTGAGGCCGAACCTCTTGGAGACGAGTCGAAGAAGCTCCCTCATGGTCAGCTGCCAGACGCAGATGACCATCCGTTGCCGGATGGGAATGGTATGTAAGTAAATATGGGTTCTTGTCCCATTTTACTTGTCTTGATTGAGAGGAGTCGGCTCTCTCGTGCAAGTGTAGGCATGTGGAGTAGTTAGGCTTCCGTGGGCCCGGTCCACACTAAATTGGAAGAGACACTCTAATCATCACCGATCCAGAAATCACTTATTTGGAATTAGCTATTTTGGTACGACCAAAATAGAATTGTCAAATAAGAGTCACCATATTGGAAAACAGTTATGGGAGAGACGTTGAGCCAATTTTGGGAAACTGAAATTGGCATGATTTTTGTAACTGAAAATGCTGCCTTTTTAAAGGCAATGGAGGGGACGCCCTCCATGCCAATAAAAAGCTTCTTTTGGTTTGAAATTGGATTGCTCTCTCTAGATTTGGTGATCTTGATTTCATTGGGTGAAAAAGCTAATTCGGGGAATATAGTTTTTCACGACGTTCTACACTTGATCGGTGAAGGATTTGGTATTCTCGGACATATTCTAATCCGTGGAGTGATTCGTAGGCACTAAGGCCGAAGGTTAGTGATTCTAATTTGATAATCTTTAAGCTATATTTGTTGTTTGAAGGAAAAACCCAATTTTTGAGAACCCACATCAAACGGATAAAAATCATAAAATTCGCTTCCGCTGCGGCCCGATTACCCTTCATGGTAGGCGGAGCACAGTACACTCACTGATCACTGCCCTGGCAAGCTCATCGTAGATCATGTCAAACATCTTCAGTCCATTATGAACATTCGGCAAAACTCTGCCTCAGAGACATCCGGTCGGCTGCAGACCTCCAACTAGACTTGCTACTAGTCCTTGACCCATAGCCGTCTCTGCATCTTATCATTTTACTTGCTGCCTTCCTACTCCTGCTGCCCCTCGGGATCATGCTTCTGCAAGCCCTCATCGGCGGCGAGGGAGGCTACAGAGGAAGTGAGGCAGGCGCACTTGGCACAGACGTGGTTGGTCTCGGTGAGGATGTGGGAGAGGTTATCGTGGAGTTGAAAGAGGTAACTGATAGTAGCGATGAACTTTGGAGACGTGGGTTGATGGCAGTATGAAGGGAAAAGAAAAAAGGAGGGTTGTGGGATGTCATCTAGCTAAGCTAAGCCAAATGTACATAATATTTTAGAATAGATATAATTTTTAAATGTACAATATTTTGGAACAAATATAATTTCTAAATGTACACCCTAGAATGGAGGGAGTATATACTACCCCCATAAGTAATTGACAAGTTTGCTCTTCTAACGAATGCACTTATGTCTCTAATCAAATAAACAAATACACACCACATATCAAATAGAATTGGTTCTAAATTCCATTGGTCCTGAGATACCTGCACCAATTAAACGGAAAACTGTGCTTATCTATCACAGGCAAAGTCATCCAGCGTGCATTTCAAATTGATAAAGAATAGTTCTTTTAACAAGTTTCGTCAACGAGCAAAAAGCAGGAGGCCGTGAAAAGGCCTACACTAAAACACGGTAGATGTTGAGACAGTCTTCCGAGGCTGGAAGTTCAAACCATGTGCGGTTGCAAAACAAAATACCTAAAGTCCTGCTAGTATGTACATGGCTGAGGCCGCTCGAGCTGTCAAATCAGGGGCAAATGGGTTAGAATAATCGGCCCGCCTCTTATTTGACGTAAGCTGTTTGATCCGACAGCTTGATGTGTATTTTTGTTATAATAGGCTCATTGTGTATTGGCTCACGAAAAATTATGGATTTAGGTGGCTGAATTTTGCACTCAAGTGAAAGTGCCGTCCAAGATTGTAGGCTGGGGTGCAAGCGGGTCGGGCTATTGCGGGCCAGAGGTTGGCTAACAGCTAGAACCTCAGCCCGGCCCGACCCCAGCCCTAAGATAATTCCAAAAATTCAGCCCAGCCCTATCCCTAAGCGGGTTTCGGGTCGGGCTGCAGGCTTTCATGCCTTTCAATTAGATCTATCATTTTTGTCATACATCAAAATCTTTTTTCTATAAGAAATACATCCACATCACATATAAAAAAATAAAATTTTCAAATTAACTCACAAGCATGAAGCATATACAGTTTGATTTGTTGTAACAATGAGTACCTAAAGATGCATAGCGTGTCTTTAAGATTCAAATTAGTTATCAAGGTGAAGATGCAGCAGTAGCTACATTAACTTAAAAAAACACACTAAAAAAGCTTGCCTTGTGGATCCTTGTATTTATCTTCGAAACAGAGGAAGTCCCATGCACTCAGCATACTTGGCCACAATTTGAAGACCCACCTGCCAAACCAAAAATCCAACATTTCTCATCCATATCAAAATTACCAAACAAGTCAACACAAATCAAACATACATTGCAAATACAAAAAACAACTCCCACCGGTCACTTTTAATAGATACAGTATTTTCCAAATGAACTAGAATTTTAATTGATTTAAAAAACGATATCTATTAAAAGTGACTGGAGGGAGTAAAAATTAGTCCATAACTTTAATAAAAATTCGCTCTTGGAGAAAAAAAACATATTTTCGTGCTCATTGTCACAAAGTTTTCAATGCCACATGAAAGCAAACAAAACAAACCATAAAATCTAAAAAAAGTGTCGTGGAAAGGGTAAAAACTTATAGTTTGACACATGTGGCTGTCCAGTTCGTCGAGGGAATCATTCACAGGCATAAGATTCGCCAAGGCTACGATCTAGTAATAAGGTAGGAACATAATCAAAACGAAATGAAAGAAAATGAAGGGATTGGAAGGGGAGATTGAAAGAGGAAGGACTCCCTCATGGCCATACTCGACGCACTTCATCATGGCATAACAACTGTCCTTGCCGCCGCTAACCAATCCCACAAACTTCATCCTTCCTCCGCTGCCCTACAAGATTGATAGAGAGAAAGAATTGGACAGAAGCATAGAGAGGGTTTTCACTTTGCATGGAACTGAGTGACAAGTCCAAAGGTGTCAGCTTTGGAAGAAGCCGACCTCCCGAGTCCAAACGGAGGGACCTGTCACTTTTAATAAATACAACTGAGTTTTTTTAATATACATAGTTTTCTTCAAATTCATCGGCTTAATGGGCCTACAGGCTTTTGGGCTTAACCTGTTATTTTTATCTGGGCCCTTTCCTTAACCTAAATTTAGTGGGCTTAAAATTTTGTGGCCCAGTTCGACCCTATGCCTTAAAATTCTGGCCCACACCCGTAGTTTTACGGGCCAGGTAGGGTCGGGCTTGCAGGCCAACCCGCAAAAGTTGCAACCATAATTGTAGGACATAAGGCTTCAAATATTGTGAGCCTTGCAGGCTAATTAATTTAACTTATTTTCGTATGCAGACAGATTTCTTTGGACCGACGGAGTATTAATTTGTTGGTATGAGATTTTCAGAGGAATCTGGTCGCTCGGTTCAAATGGTGATCTCATCAACTACCTTGTGACATATGTCATGTATGATATTTTCTGCTTTTTTTTTCTTCTTGTTCTTTCTTCTCCTTCTTGCCTTTTTTTGGGATCTTCACTTCTTGCTGCTCCCGTTACAAGCCTTCATGATTCAAGCTACAGTTCCTTCTCCATCCGTTTCTCTTATATAGTCTACTGATTGATTCAGGAGAACTTAATCTTTCAGTTCCAAATTGTGGTTTTTTACCTGAAAATCCTGGTTAATTTAGCTAACTGGTTTTGCAAAGATTGTCCCCATATTCTGAGACTTAAATTTTAGCCAACTACAAGGTAGGTTGGGGGGGTGGGGGGTGTTGGGTTTCTTAGTCAGTTTCTCTGTTGTTACTGCAGCAATTTCTCCTTTTCTTTGAACTCAAGTAGTCTCTTCCTTTTGCATATTTCTCCCAAAAAAGTAGCCTCTTGCAACCACGCCCCTTTGGGTAGTTCCTTATTACTTTCTTTCTTTATTTTCTATACTAATTTGCTACTTTGCTTCTGATTTTTCATATTTCTCTTGTCATTTTTTAAATTGCAAATGATCACCCTTTCAGCTCCAAACTACAATGCATCGAAGATTCGGAAAAAGTAATATGCCTCAGGCAGGTCCCAACCCCAACTTACAAGATGCACTCAACAGGCTGAGTATCCCTCCCCTTGCTCTGCGGCACAACAATCCGCTGACGAAGATCCACTAGTACTTGGACAAGGTGAAACGCAAGTCGATTCAGTTAACCAGGTATGCAATTTAGTTGCAGATGATGCGGTCTGAATCATTACCATTTAGGACAATAAAAATTTGGGGTAATGCCCCTTTTACCAAGCAAAAAGATACTCCGTACTTTTTAAATTATGTGGATAGAAAATTAGAAATCCACTGATTTTGGTTCAATTTGGATTCCTAGTCCAGACAATTAATGTGGGAGGGGTACTTTTCATTTACGATCAGCAGAGATATCAGGAAACTCATGGAAAGAGTTTGTAATGTTTTTGCAATTTTTAAATATCCATGTTATTGGATATGAGTGTTTTCTTGATTTAATATGGAAAAATATAATCTTTATTAGCATATTATATACAAGAGGATGCCATGGAGTGCAAGGGAAGTAACAGTTAGGGGCAAAGTTATGGTAAGGGTGATTAGGAAGGAGGTTCCAATTTAGGGGTGTTTTGGCTGGAGATTGTTCACAACCATCTGATATTAAAAAATTGATGGGTGTGAAAACAAATGGACAAAGATTCCAATCAGTTTGTGCATATAGATAGAACACGGCTATATGGACAAAGATTCCAGTTACTTTTTGCCATCCATGAATAAAACTGAGAACTGTGTGCACTTGTACCCCGGATTTCAAAAAAAAGAGGCTGAATTTTTTACAACTTATTACGACAGTGGTCCCCATTTTTTTTATAAACTGTCGGGGATCAGTGCAGAAAATCCCCTTCTCAGTCTCTTACTAGCTTCAATATTGATGGGGAATGAACCCCGTTATATTACTGTAAGTTGGTGGGACCAGGGCCCAAAATCCTCTGCCTAGAGATTAGGCCCCGAAATCCTTTGCCCATAGATGAGAGATGAGGACGCTAGAGAATATTGTTTGTGGTGAAGAGGAAGAAGTACATCGATTTGCCAATGGCTTTGATTTGGCTTCAAGCAAACAATTTCATAGAAGGGCTGGAGAAGGTGGGGGAAGATGTGTGATTTCTTTAATTTTGAGGGTACAGAGGACACCGAGAAAAAAGTAGGGGAAGGGTGGGGTTCAATTAGTAAAACAATACAGTCAGTTTTGGTAGGACGGATGAGATTATTGGGGTCCAAATATCCGCGTTCTATCAATATTATCACATTTTGGCAAGATAAAAGCATTACATAAATGTCAGGATCCATTTTTATCAATATAAAATTACAAAATACTTCTTTGACTTGCAAACTCTGTCAGGGTTCAAATTAATAAAAGAAGTTGTGTGTATAATTTTTTATATGGGGGGAGAACCCCTTATTTTAAGCACAAACGGATATTACGAAATATGTGAAGAAAATACAAGTGAACATCGTAGGAAAAACTAAATGCTTCATTCCTTAGACAAGAAGGGAATTTCGTCTAGAATTTCGAGAACATGCACTCAAAGATTAGTATATACAAACTTATTGCAAACCAGTATATACAAAGAAAAAGTCGCTGAAGACACTGGTCAATGAATTTGTAGAGCTTCGCATTAGGTAAAAGAATTACGCCAAAATTTTAATAGAAATTATGTGAGCATGAATGTTTGCACGCACTTTCTCTTTCTCGGATAACTTCTTTTTGTCACCCTCTTCCTTGCTTCTGTTGTATAATTAAGCTGACAATACAGAGTTTCCAACATGGTGTAGATGACCACTATGAAGTTCAGGCCATGGGGTGGGCAAGGCAGAAGAACATGGGAGTGGGATGGCACCATACAAAGTATTTTTGTGAATCATGGTACTGTGGTGTATTCAATAAGCTTCCAATCCATGGAAGACGGGGCCATTGTGTGGTCTGAGACTTTTGGAGGCGGTGATGGTGACGATGGAGAGCTTTGCGAGGTAAATAACTCTAATGCATGGTGAACCAATGTGAAAACAAGTTTATTTATTTATTTTTTTTGCCGATTTAGCATTTGTTGTGTAGTTGGATCTCTCCAACTTGAGTTTGGGGTTTGAATTGATGTGGCATATAGCGTGAAGGATGAATGAGCCGTACATATCTTTTTTTACATCAAGTGGTTGCACATCATCGTTTAGCTACTGGTTATAGAAAGTCATATTATTAGCATCTGCTTAATTTTTCATCATTTATTCCATCTTTAGTTCTCCTAGTGATCATTTCTTTTTCCAGATTTCAATTAAGGAGCCAGAGGAATATCTCATTGCAATTAGAGGAACGACTGGGATATACCGTTATACAACCCCTCTCATAACATCTTTAACTTTTGTCAGCAATGTACGCAGCTATGGACCGTTCGGTGAAGATACAACTGACCAATTTCTCGTATCATTTGATAAAGGGAAGATTGCAGGCTTTTATGGCCGATGTGGAGGACTTCTGGATGCAATTGGCATTAATTTGGTTTCCTTGGATCTTCCCAAACCTATTCCGCGTATGTGCTCAAATAGTGAAATGGTATAGTGCAAGATCGATTCGTATGTTTTGTTTTAAAAATAAAAAGTCTTGGAAGCTGGAACTTTACTCGCTGAACAGGCTAATAAAGCAAAATGATTTATGAAAACTGAATGGTTAATATATTTCTTAGGCTCGTTTCTTGAGCTTTTTCCAAATTTGTTTACCATTATGACTAAATTTGCCACATGAAATTTTATAATTTTCAAGTGAATAATCATACTCATCCAAATTTGTCAAAAGTAAGGATCACACTTGTTTTTTCTTCATTTTATTCGTATTACGGTTAGATTAATTTTTTAGTAACAACTGTTCCAACACTAGCATCAAATATTGCATACCTTTTTTATTAGGTAAAGCCATGATGTGCAGCTACTTGAACTCTTGAAGTATTACAGCTAGATTAACTTTGTTGTTTTTAGTTAGTATTGACTTATTTAATATTCATACAAGTTTAGAACTATAACAAATAAGGGTACATAGTAACAAAGATGATTACACCAATTATTCAGTTAAAATGGATGTTAGAATTTTCTTGACTCAGAATTATATTCTATTATGATACTCAATCAACCTCTCTCTCTCGCTCTATTATTGTCTATGAAGCTGAAATCACTTGAGGTTCCAACATGGGTGCAGGACAACGTTATGAAGATTGGGCCATGGGGTGGCCAAAGTGGAGGCGCATGGGAGTGGGATCGTCCAGTACATAAGATTGTACTCAGGCATGGGCTTTTGGTCAATTCTATAACCTTTGGATCGATGAGAAACGGGATCACTGTGTGGTCAAAGAAATTCGGAGAAAATGGTGGAGGAGAGCATACCAAGGTCATGTCTCTAATTTTGCGTAAATATGATAATTAGGCACATAACAAACCAAGAAAATGCAAGGTTAATTGAAGTGTGATATGCCTGTTTTTTACATCGACATGGTCAGTATCTCATGCATAGCATCTTCTGAAGAACCATGTCATTGTTCTCTTGATAGCTCATTGTCATCTATTGCATCACGTGATGTAGCAATTTAGACTATAGTGTAGCTGAGGAATTATTCATCAGATCTCTAAATGATCATCGCTTCTTTTACCAGATATCGATTGAGGAGCCAGCAGAATACTTGGTTGCAATTAGAGCAACAACGGCGATAGCAGTCATCAATCTTCCTGTTGTAACATCTATAACTTTTATTAGCAATAAACGCAGCTATGGACCATTTGGCAGAGTTAAAGGGGACCATTTTTGCATACCCAAGCATGGACGGATGATTGTAGGCTTCCATGGGCGAGCTGGACGATTTTTGGATTCGATCGGCTTTAGCCTTGGTCCTTTGAGTCCCTCATAGATCCATGTTTTATATTTGGACAAAGATTGATTTTAGGCTTTTATGAAAGAAGTTAGCTATATGAGTATTGCAATCGGCTTTAAACTGGGTCCCTTGGGTCCTCCCTGACTACAACTATTTCACTTATAAGCTCAGGTTGTGGGAAGGCACTGATCATATCCATTCTTTCCGTTTTTCATGTACTTCGATAGCTATTATGTAAAGTTAAGTTGTCGATAAGCTTCTTTATAAAATTTCTAAAGTCAACCTGTGTAGGGATAGGTGCTATGCAATGAAGTTTGTGTATCAAATCAATCACCAGCTTGTGCCATGCCAAGATTCATAGCATTGTGAGCATGAGATGTGTGCCCAAAGAGAACTAAAAGCATCAATAATAAGCCATCAAACAATCTAATCTTGAATGATGAAACTACATCGTCATAATGAACTTACCTTCACTTGGGGCTACTTGTTCCACTAATGGGTGCGATGAAAGTTGGGGTTTGTTGGATGCAAGTGTGATGGACAAATCCTCTTCTTCATTATCGATTACAAGCCTTCCCTTCAACTTTGCCATCATTTGCAAAGATAGGCATTCGGGCTTCTTTTGCTAAATATATAATGTAGACCGTAATCTACAGGCAATTCCACATGGACATAATTATTCCTTGAGGTGCTCTTGTCTTTTTGCACCAAATGCGAGAATGAGAATGTAACACCCGGAAAATTAGTACGTTAACTAAAAATATTTATTTTAGGAAACTATTCTAAAAATAGGAAAGTTTTTTGGCCTGATTTAATTTTTGGTTATGCAATGTGCTTTGATGTGTTATTCAATTTTTATGATGTGGTATAATTCGATAATCGCATGACTAATAATAGTAGAAAACCAAGACGCGAGGGTTGGTCCTCGCAGTGGGCACAACCTGGCACTGAGGCCAGCTTGGCGCCAGGGTCTGAGAACACCTGACGCCAGGAGTGGGGCCAGGCGTTAGGGCATGTGTTCAATGGATTACTTTTAATTAGTAAATTGAATTTGGTTTTGTTGTGCGGTTCGTGGCATATGCAAGTTAGTGTAACGAGTAGTGGAACCGCAGGACGTCAGAGTCATGTGCGTGTAGGACTCAAGCCAAGATGCAGGACCTGGGCACTGAGCCACATGTCACTGGCCCAGAGGTGACTTATGAACGTGGGTGACTTGTCATAAGGTGATCTTCAGATGGTTGAAGTGATCTCGAGTTGATTGGAGTGAATCTTAGTACAAATCTACAGGTTGACCTAATCACGATAAATATGGTAAATATCGCGGAGGATCGGAATGTATCAGTTCGGTTGAGATAATTAAAGATGATAAGTTTTAGTTAAAAGAAGATAATTATTTCACTTTGTCTCAGCCAGTAGGAGGGAGATGTCTAGAGAGAGAGGGCGTCCTATTGGTGGGCTCTTATTTAATAGTTTCCTAGTTGGGCAGGGAACTAGAGTGGATAAGGAAGTATCGTAACTAAAAAGATTGCAAACCTATCTAATTGTGGGATTAAATTGTTGGGCGTCCTGATCATGTTTAAGAGAAGGATTCTAATTGGTTAATTAGGATTTGGGATTAGGAAGGTGTTAGATTAGGAGTGATCCTAATTGGACTAGGCATTGGCTATAAAAGTCAATGAGGAGGCCGACCCATTTCATGCACGCCAAGCCTTGTCGCGCCAAGTGCAAACCCTAATTCTTTTTCCCTGTCCTTGCCACCAATTCCAGCAACCTTGCAACCCTTCTCTCAACCTCGTTCCTCATGCGATCGAAGAAGTAGAGGCGTTGTTGCGAAGGAGAAGGAACGAGCTACGCGTAGAGGTGAAATTTCCGTACATCTAAGTGGTAGGATGGCTTTTCTTAACCAATTTGATTTAAATAATTTTATTTCGCTCTTAGCATGATTATTTGATGATCCTATTGATGTTATCTCAGTGATAATAATTGTGTTAGTGTTTGATTCATGAGGGATTCCTTGTTGTTTATCAAGTAAGAGTATCATTGTTGTGATATCTTGTTTCATGCTTGTGTTAGTGCATATATACTTACCTTTGATGGAAATATCTATATGGTCATGTCTCTTGAATGTGGGAGGTCATAAAGTTCTCTTCTTTATTTTTGTAATGTTCTATTTTAATCGTCCAATATGGTTAAGGGATATATTAATGATATTAAAAGCTTCATTAGAGCATGGGTTATGTCTTGAGTCCAACTTAACATTTTAACAGCAACTTAAGTCATGAAATCATTAAATTCCAGAATGTACCAGAGTTTAGAATTATTCTAGGAGGCGAGTAATTAAGGGTATTAAGGTCATATTATCATGATTATTGAGTATTAATATGAGATTACTTATTATAAGTAAGGAATGTCTTCTCGGTCAGGACTATTCCTGAGTATAAAAATCATAACTAATTGTACAAAAATTAGAAAAATACATCGCCGGTGGGATTATAAACTAGACTCATAGAACTATCTGCTGTAAAAGGTTCAGAGTCAGAGTCCTTCTGTGTTAATAGGGTTAATCGTAAGTGGGCTGTACTGCATAAAACAGTTTACGGGAATTATGGTTTTAAAGCACTAATAAGTACTATTACTCATAATATGAGGTAATCAGATCAAAATAATATTAATACATTATGGTAAGACATCTTAAGGACCACTGCAGTAAATAAGGGAGTCCAAAATATTAAGACTTTGGGACAAGTCAGTGTACCTTGGGGTCGAGGTGATCATCATTTCCTTTGTACAATGTGGAGTCGGTTTGAGTACCCAATTGGAGATCAAACCTTCCTAAAAGCTATCTTAATATTAAAGATAATACAACTCCAGACCTAGAGATGTTTTTATCAAAGGTAAAGCTATGATACATGATGTGTGATCGATGAGTGAAATTCATACTCCTACAGTGAGTTATCCATCGGCCTAACTTTGAAATCTAAATTGTGTTCTTATGATGAACTTTATACTACTGAGAGTGATTATATATTATACTCCAGAGAGTGACTCAATTATTGTCGAGAAACCTTGTTGTTCTATTCATACTTCATTAGTGAGTCATTGTGGTAACCCTATTCTTAGAAAGTTGAGACCTTTGCTTTTGTTGAATCATTGTCCAGTTTGACATTGACCTATTTCTCCACTAGAGCCACTAGAGACCTTGCGAGGATCTCTCCGAGGTGGACTCATAGTATGCTCATGAGCCATTGCTAGATCATGCGAGATCTTCTATATTTATGGAGTTGTAATTCCTTACTGCCCAAAAAGAGGCACATACGTACGTTTTAGACTAGTTGACATTACGGAAGGTCTTCAGTCTCCACTCATCGTGTCCGTAAACACATATAGGGCCAACATGCCTAGACGCATGGCCGAGTTCCAAAAAGAGAACTTCTAGGATGTTCTTGTATATATTTTACCTTTTACGATCGGTAAATTCAGCGAGCAGAAATTATAACTTCTTGCACTATAGATGTTTGGAGCCTTTGGTATTTTGACCATTATCTCCTTACATCGATACGTGTTTGGAGTCTTATTGAGAGTGTTACTTCCCTACATCTGTGCATTGGGACTGTTATTATTTGACCTTTCTGTTCAAGTAACGTAAACCTTTGATTGGTCTTTCAGAGAGTGTAACCCTATTTTCCTGAGTGATCAATTCTTCATATCTTATTTTGTCTTCCTAATGGGTTTTTACATCCTACTGGGTATTTCTATGAAATACTCATACATCCTCTCATGCAGGCTTTAAGGGTCAGTAATTCGGTACTTTGCACTCGAAAAGGTGGAGCAGATTCGTTGAGGATGTTTATGAAGAATTATTTTATTTCTTTTGCTAGAACTCTATTAGCATTGGCCTCTGTGTGCCTGAATTAATGCTTGTTTTTATTTGACAGTTTTAGTTAATCTGCTGTAATGATTTAAGTAGGGATCATTTACTACATTGACAATGTTATTTGAAATTAGATGAAGAATTTCTTAGTTCTTAATTTCTGAGTTTTGTTATGAGTTCCTGGTGATATCGATTACACGTTTTTTCGTGACGATGTAATTGACCCTAGTGATCGAGTATTCAGTCGCATCCCAAAGTTCCTATCTTGGCTTTTGATTGGTTTACCTAAAGGCTTCTGCACTCCGATCGAGGTTAGAGATTTTGGCGTGTGATAGCAAGAGACTCAACTTCATCAAAAACAAGGTAGAACCGCCAATGTTCTTATAGACGAGTTATGAAGACTTCTCTTATGGAGAAAACTCCGGATCGAGAAATAGGCCTAGGCAATATGGCCCTTCGATTTTTTTTTTCGAAAGAGGGTTGAACCAACCCAAACAATATAGAAGTGCTGAAACAGCAGTTTTTTTTCCCGGTCTTCAATCGCTCCTCCAATCTCGCCTTGATATCCTTGGCCGCGACCTCCTTCTTATCCTTGCTCTGTAGCGCCTCGATTGACACAGCATCCTTGAGATCCACATCCAAGATCTTCCCTTCCGAGAAGCTTAGAAGCTTGACAAAAGTTCCAGATCTTGGCGACATAAGATGCAAGGCTGAGAGTTCGCTGATCCTGAGAATCATGTCGAACCACCACTACCCATTCAGCCGCTACACCCACACAATCATCCCGGCGTTGCAATCAATCTTCTCCCCATCCGAACGCCCTTTGGAACATGGCAGCGTTGGGTGGTTGAAGTGCACTGGCGGACATAAAGGTGGCGGCTTTGGGGGTGGTGGCGGCTTCGGTGGAGGTGGAGGGGTGAATGGAGGGTGGTGGCTTCGGTGGAGGTGGAGGTGGAGGCGAAATCATAGTCGGAGGCCCATGCGGCAGCAATCGAAGCGGAAATAGGGTGGTGGCGGCGATCGGGGGGGTGGTGGGGGTGAATGGAGGGTGGTGGCTTCGGTGGAGGTGGAGGTGGAGGCGAAATCATAGTCGGAGGCCCATGCGGCAGCAATCGAAGCGGAAATAGGGTGGTGGCTGGCTGGAAGCAGATCCAGTTGGGCAGAGGGTGGATGGGTAAAAAAGGCACCACCTTAGCAGGTGGTCTTCCAGTGACAACGTATCCAACGTTGGTGGGGCTGCTGCCAAGGACCCATCATGGAGTGTCTCGCACAGTGAGACAACGCACAGTTTTGGGCTACATCTCCATGACTTCAATTGTAGGCTCGGGTTCAGACTGTAAGGGCTGAGCGGGGAAGGTAAAAATCTTCTGCAATGTCACTCGTTGTTGTTGATCTATACATTAAATATACATTTTATTATCTCCTAAACTTATATTTATGCTGGTGTTTGATTAGAATAACTACTACTTTAATATAGTTTTTGGTTTTTGTAGGAAAGAAGAGTAATACACAGAAATGAGGAGAAAAGTAACTCAAATGGTTAAATTATCATAACTTCGTGTACAAAAGTCGGATTGGACTGATTCAAGTCTCATATTAAAATTCAAGAAGTCAGCTTTCCAACGCCACTAACCACGTACAATTCAGAGTTCGGGACAGAAAGTTATTGTCATTTGAAGTTTATGAACAGTAACTACGATCGATCGGCTATCAATGCGATCGATCGCCACAACCGCAAAAGCAATATATTGAAGGAAACGATCGATCGGACCTCCAAACGATCGATCGTATCTACTAGAATTTTTCAAGTCTCATATTAAAGTTCAAGAAGTCAGCTTTCCAATGCCACTAACCACGTACAATTCAAAGTTCGGGACAGAAAGTTATAGCCATTTGAAGTTTATGAACAGTAATTACGATCGATCGGCTATCAATGCGATCGATTACCACAACCGCAAAAGCAGTATATTGAAGGAAACGATCGATCGGACCTCCAAACGATCGATCGTATCTACTAGAATTTTTCAATAGCGGAAGACAGTAACTACGATCGATTGATATCATACGGCGTCGATCGGCCAAGCGATCGATCGGAGGAAAATAAGGAAGCAATTGCGATCGATCGGTAAGCGAACGATCGTCTATACGAAGCGATCAATCGCCGTATACGGAAAACCGAAATAAGACCTATTTCAACTCGGATTTGGAAGGAGACTTCGTGGTTTCTCTTCACTATTATAAATAGGCCTTATGGGAGAACGTTTTGGGCATTAGAAAGTAGACCACATATTCAACCCTTGGAGACTTTTGAGCTTTATTGGAGGCTAGAGCAAAGGAGAGAAGAACATGAAGAACACGATGGTGATTTCTCTTCCGATGCGAGGCTAAATACTTTTCCAAGGCATAGATGAAGCCCAATAATCTGGTTGTGTAGTTCTTTTCTCTCATCTTATGTTTTACTCTAGTTGGTGTATGGATTTTATTGTGTAATCACCGTTAATTCAATAAAGATTTGTTCTTTGTACTCGAGAGAGACAAGAGTGGATTCTTATGAGTTTCAATCCAAAGAATACTTGCGTATCCGAGAGGAACGTGAGTAGACTGATGTGTTATATATCAATAAAATTTCATTGGTTTATACTTGAGAGAGAGAGATCACAATTCCATATTTTAACCATTTTATGTGTTACATCCGAGAGGAGAGCACTATATTTTGAGTTGACAAGTGTATGTCCGAGAGGAATATGCTAGCCAATTAGAAATCTTTATTCAAAAGAGAGAGAGAAATGATACACTAGTTATTGTGGTGGATTCGAAGCCTTGGTCTTCTCCACATTGATTAAAACTCAACTTAGTAGTTAAAGTTTATAGCTTTATTTAGATTAAACTAAAACTGCAACTTTCTTCTCTTGAATTTGGTAAAAGATTAATCCGTCCCTGAGGTTCGACAACCCTTATCAATACTCACCATAGTACAATTGCCTTGTGCACTTGTAAGGGTTTTAATTTTAAACGATCAGTTGTCGAATATATCATCAATGTCTTGCTTCATAATCCCATGGCAGAAGTACATGAGGGTGGGCGGGAGCACAAGTTTTTGGAACCGATGATCGAGAACTGCTCTGATATCAATGATGTAGACCGTAATCTATAGGTAATTCTATTATAAGATAAATGGGAGAAAGAGTAGGAGTTAGGGCTAAGAAAGACTAGATTAAACTAAACTAGAAAATAACTATTTCATTGATCATGCATAATGAAGTACGGAAAACCCTTTACATATTTATAGACTCTAAACTATAGTCCTAATTGACATAGGAGTACTAGTCTTAAGAATCCAACTAATGAAGGAAATTAATCCTAACATAACTAAAATAAGGTCATAATAATATAGCTCCAATATAGACACACGAAGTGTAAGATAGAGCATTTGTAATGTAGAGTCATCATTATTAGTGGGTAGTATGATGGTCGTTGTTCTAAAAAGAGGCATCTTATACGATACGAATTTTCCAAATTCTTTAGTCCCATCCATAAGTGACTTACTAATAAACAATCAACCGTTTCACCACCTTCATATTCACCTCTATTCATTGCAATTCTCCCACTATACTTTAGCGTAAATAAAACCATTTCTCCAGCCATCTATACTCACAAAATCTCTACTAAACACTAACAATGCATAACTATGAATTGTTTAGCATGATCACACAAAATATTAATCAATGCTAAATCCAACGGGAGGAAGCGGCTGCGGCTAGGAAATGGCAGGGACTTGAAGGGAGAGGGCTGACGGGAAGAGCTCAATGCATGTCAGATAACCACCCGTTGGTAAATAAGATTTTCACTTTCCCCATTAGTAATTATTTATTTTTATAAATATTTTCCGGTAATCACATGCTTAGTGTTCTCATAACCATGGCACGTGCTCCTGTTGTGAGAGTACTCACGTATGAATATCTCACAATGAATCCAAAGCGGAATTGTAGTTCACGACATGGTTTTAAAAACCGGACAACCTAATTCAACCTCTTTTTTTGTATTGATGACATCAGCAAGCTCTTTTAAGACAACCTAATTCAACCTGGTTTTTTTTTGTATTGATGACATCAACAACCGGGTTGACCCTCGGTTGGACCTATCTGGCAAGAATTCCGGGTCAATGATCGGTCCGATTTTTAAAACCTTGGTTTTTAAGGAGATGTTTGGGGCGTGATTATAAGCAAATATCCACAGTAGATTTTCAAGATCCACTGTAGCATCCATGTTTTTTCTCTATCCAGCTGAAACACGACTTGCCAGCTGGATGGGAAAAAAAACATGGATGCTACCATGTAGCAAAACATCCACAGTGGACGTTTTGCTTTTAATCATGCCCCAAACTAAATCTGCATACACAAGATATAGAGGTAAGGCCAATGTGATTTGACACTCTCTAAAACATAGTTTCGCATCTTCGTAGACGAAAAAAAGTTATTCTCATCTCGAAATTTCTAATTATTGAATCGTTCATGTTTCATTTATCATAGCGGCTGATCTGTCATTGAAGTTTGGCTCTTCGAAGTTGACCAGGTGTGAGGTTCATGGACAACTGGCATATACCAACCTGCATTTTCTTATGGAATTGGGATAAAAAGATTTTGAGCAATCTTTGAATATTTTAACAAAAAGAAGGAAAATAAAAAAATTAAGTTGAGTCTTTGATTTTATGTCGATAAGAGTCTGAGTTTAAAGGTAATCTGGTCTTTCTTTTTGAACGTTTTTATTTAGTTTTTAACTTTTTATCCACCATACCGGGTTTTGGAGCTCCGGTTTGGAGGAGGATATTTTTTCTTTTGGTCATACTCCTTCCGTCCAATGTCTGCATCCCAAAATTCGGTGAAACTTACTGGACTTCAGGGCCAGGACAAAAACATGAAGTTTTTTCTTCCTCATTCATGTGTTTGGTCTTAAGGGAGCAAAGTCAGCCATGAAAAAAGTCAGCTAGGAAAAAAGTCAGCCATCTTTTTGCATATCCAGATAAGCTTCATTGGACAGAGAGAGTAAAAGGTTGTACCTATCTTATTTAGCAAAAAATAAATAAAATTTTCATAAAAAATTTTTACAACTCCCTCCATCCAGATTTATTATCTCCAAAGTTAGTTAGAACTATAGAGATAATAAATCACGATGGAGGGAGTATGTCATTAGAAAATAAACTAACCTGAGAGGCTATATGTTTCTGTCTTCCCAAAAGCTAAATAGACTTGTGGGAATGGACCCATGCAGCTGAACTGCAGTAATTTCACAACTGTCTGGCAACGACCTACAGAGTCGGACAAAGGCATGCTGCAGAAGAACTTAGCCAAGCAACCAAAAATGTGAATACCCAAAAATTCAATACAAGTCTTTTGGTTCCAGGAAACAGCATGGAAAGTAGAAAGGAACCACCGACCAACTGTAGATACTACCTCCTGTCTTTTCTAATAGATGCAAGTGGTTCATTTGAGTAGTATAGATCTTTAAATGTCATCTGCTAATTTATAAGGACAGGAACTGGGGAGTTGATCTGATTGCTCAATAAGAGAAGCCGGTATTTATCCACAAGTTCCATTTTGTAAGGTTATAGAAAACTTCTACAACGGAGTTAAGCTTCTTGATCAGGGAGAATCTTCCATCTCTTGTTCACTTGTGCCACACTTCAGGACCTATCGTCTCCTTCGGTGAGTTCAATCTCTTAACTTGGAACATTCGGTGATAAGTTAATTTCTCTTTGATTACACATGACCCTAAATAATGTCGGCCAACAGGCTAGGTCAAGGACCAAGCAGAGAGGAGTTGTGGTTGCATTTCTCTTTATTTTACCCACTCTCTAGTTCAACAAGGGTGGTGATGGCGACAGAAAGCATGAACTCTAGTTCAACAAGGGTGGCGCCCATTCAGACGACGCCCTTCATCTTCAGGGTGCCTGCATACATCAGAGACCGGAACCCCAAGGTATACACTCCCAATGTGATCTCCATCGGTCCCTACCACCATGGCCAGCCACGCCTCATCAACATGGAAGTTCATAAGCAGCGAGCCCTTGACCATTTTGTCCGTTGATCCAACAAGTCTGAGCAGGTCTACCTTGACCACTCAAGATACTGCTTCCAATGTTGAGGGATTCGTACCAACAATTGGATACATGGTGGATTAATAACGATGGCCATTTCCTAAAGCTAATGCTTTGTGATGGAGCTTTCCTGTGCGAGTATATGCGGTTGTTCTCCAACGATCTCATTTCAGATTATGATCGTGACGACCGTCTTTAGTTTTTACGGCAAGGTCAGTTTGTATCCTTCCATTGTTCAAAACATCATAATGATTAAGAACCAATTGCCGATACAAGTACTTCAGATGCTGATTGCAGTTGAGGGAAAGTAATGATAATGGTCGTCATAATACCAAATTTCCTACCACTTCAGTGAGGAACAGTAAGATGACAAACTAATTCCAGAGGTGTGTGAATTTTGAAAACCAAATTTTAAGTAGCCTGCCAAGAACTTTGCATGGTTAGATGGAGGGGGCTCCACTTGATGGAATAGGAGCAATGTGGGTCTCGTGTAGTGATGACTCATGCTAGTGGTTTAGCAAAAAAAAAGTGTAGTCATGCTAGTGGTTTAGCAAAAAGGAAAAAAACGTAGTGATGCCAGAGGTAAGGATATAGGAAAACTTCTAGATCAAGGACTGACTAAGAGCTTCTTGGTCAGTGAGATTGCGTCTATACATGTAGCAAATCTTAAAAAGAGATTGCATCTATGCTCACATTAATGGCAAGATCCTCCTCTAGGTGTGGATTTCTAGAGTTTTCCCTCTTGAGTGCAGATTTTAGTGTGCTGCTCTCCGTGTTTAATATAGAAGTGACCTCTTTCCACCCCCACTATATCTCATGCTCCACTTAGCTTGCCTCCTCTCTTCTCGTCCCAGTCACAACAGAAACGGAGAATTCCTCGCTCTTCTGAATTCGACCATGCCATGCCCCTAGCTTACAGGAATCCCTCTGACTGCCAGCAGTCCTTTTCCCTCACGTTCTACATAATACCAGATCTTATGCAATAAGATGGGTATTATAAATCTTTCGGCAAAAGATTTTTCAAAACATATCTTCCTCTTTCTCACATTGTCAAGTTGTCATCAGCTCCGTGTACATTACAATCTCATCTCATTTTAAATTTCAGAAGCAACTGCAACTCTTGCTGCTTCCTCACATCACATAAACAACATTTGTTTGCAACAATTAGAATAAATGTGGACAACATCGTTCATCTTGTAAAAGTAGATTGTTCCATGAGAATATTCTATTTTCTATGAACAAGAAAAGAACATTAAA
Source organism: Houttuynia cordata (assembly GCA_039654745.1). NCBI lineage: Eukaryota > Viridiplantae > Streptophyta > Magnoliopsida > Piperales > Saururaceae > Houttuynia > Houttuynia cordata. The sequence goes on along the minus strand of CM077505.1, from coordinate 44,753,109 downwards.
CTTGCAACGCAATTGAAATAATGATCAATATCACCATGTTGAAAGAAAATTAAAAAAGCTCTCGCATATTTCCGAAAGCTAGCTGGAGAAAAATGCTATCACATGCATGAGAAATTCCTCGACTAAAAGCATATTCTGTGATGTGCAAGAAGATTAAAGAACCATTTGCTGAATATATTTTTCTCTACTTCAAACTCCAGCTTCTAAAACAAAAGACTCACTATAACAATATCAAAACCTCTAATCATCTCCTCATACCTAATTCTCTTTTTTGCCTGCACACCTTAAACCTAATTCTAACAAGTATATCAGGTCAGAAAACATGCATTGTTGAGAATCTTGATCAGTGGGATTGCATCTATGCAACATGAATGTATTAACCGCAGGCATATAGCTACAAATCAACAATGCATCAGTGATAGAGTCCTTACTGTTTATTTCATTTTGAGATTAATTTTCTTTCTTCAACTAAAATCTTGGGAATGAAACAGAAGAAAAGGTTTATAAAGGAAAACCACACACTGATTGTAACGAAAAAGTTCCAACAGACAAGAAAAACAATACATAATAAAAACCCCAAATTAGACAATTTTTTCGTAGTTGGAGGCTAAAATCTAGAACAAGAAAAAAGGCAAAAAGACTAAGCAGATAACTGTTATAATACGCACAATGGCCACTGACATAGAAAATCCTTAGTTCACCAGTAAACATTTGGAGCATCTATGTGTTGAAGAGATGAGCTCCAGAAGTTCCGATTCCTCAGTATAGTATCACACTCCCTCCGTCCAATGAAGCTCATCTGAATTTAAAAAAAGACAGGTCCAACATTACATGGCTGGCATTGGTCTCTCAATAACAAAAACACGGCAAGAGGGAAGACAACTCTGTTTATTTGCACAGGCCTAATATAATTCATTTTGCAATGCAGACTAGCTTCATTGGACCCGTACTCCCTCCGTACAGAGTGAGTATTCAAGTATAATGTGGTTAACTACTACTCCCTCCCGAGCACTTTTAATAGATATAGTTGATTTTTAAATGAAGAACTAATTTTTTAGTTCATTTGAGAATCTAACTGTCAGTTAAAAGTGCCCAGAGGGAGTATCTAGTTTATTTCTAATGGCAATACTTTTCACAAAGAACTGAGTATCTGCTACTTAATATAAAGTATTGCCAGTCAGTCCATATGAAGAAAGCAGTCTAGAAAGAAAACTAAAAATAAGAAATACCTGTGTTCATACTCAGTCCAAGCTATTCCCTTCCACCTTTCCTGCTCGGATTCGCAGGCTTTTCCCCCATGATTGGAATCATTGTAGGGACAGCATCCCCTTTCCTTACCTCTCCTTCCAAGGAACTAACCACTGAAGTAGCGCTTACTTTTAAAGCAAACAGGTAAGAAGGCGATGCTTTTTCATGAGCTACTTCCACCATCGCCTCCGCGAGCCCTCACTCTTCCATCTCCTTGGTTTGAGCATATTGTCGAACACCTCACCCACAATCTTGCTAAAAAGCTTCTCCGCCCAAAAGAGTCCGACTTTCCTCGGCTTTGCATCCCGGAAGCCTCACTAGCGTGTTCTTCCACGACCATGTTGAGGAAAAAGTAGAAAGAGATGATGAAGAAAGGAAGCTCGAGCCTGACGACTCCATGCAAGCTCAGAGATTCATGAACTCTCTGCTTTCTGTTTAAAGTGGGGTCCGTACTTCAATTAACCAAGCAAGTGCAAAGCGCTTCTTTAGAAGCCACTTTTCCAGAGAATCTCTTCTTAAAGGACGGTTAAAAAAAGCTGCTTCTCGGCTTTAGAAGAAGCCGCTTCTTTAACTAAACGCACGCGTTGATGACACAAAAAGCCCAAATCCCAAATGGCAAGGATTGACCTGGGCGAGGAGGGTGTCGCTACGTTGGGGGAATGGAAGCACCTGATGAACGGTGCTAAGGGCCAGTTCCTTCTCAATGCATGCACGCCACACTACTTTCTTCAATGAATCTAGCAATTTCGAGCTTCAAGCTGCCGAAATGTGGCACCAAAGCGCCCAGTCCATTGCAACATTTTAGCAATGCACATTGTGAATATGTGCCCACAAATGTCTAGTCCTAGAGGTGGAGGGATTGAGCAGGACAACTGATTTTAAACCTACTTCCAAAATTACTTTGATAAATCATTCACAAGCAAACGCCCGCTAAATTCAATCTGCTAATCTAAACACGACGTGCATACAGGGAAAACAAGTAACCTAAAAATACATATAAAAGATTTACAATGATTCACCGCTACAAACCGATGGTCAGCTGCATCCATTCTCAAAACAGCACGTCTAGCGTCACCGGTTTTCAACATCAGATTACATCACCCCGGCCCACGCGGGCATGGGTAACTAAAACATTTCTCTTCTCAAAACACCCACAGGACAATGATGATAAAGAAAAACTCACGTCAAGATTTGCCAGCAAGTCTGTTCGACTTCCTCGAGCACTTGATGGACATCGAAGCTAGGGCTGGGAAAAAACTTACCCGACCCGACCTGGTCGGGTGCGGGTTTTAAAATTTTACCCTACTTATTAAAATAGGGTCGAGTAGGGTAATTACCCGAATTACCCACACAACCTTATTTTACCCAATGTATATATTATAAAATATTATAATATATATTTAATATTGAATAATCTAATTTTTAAAGATAATTTTATTTCTAAAATCACCAAAAACTTTATATTAATCTTATCTATAATAAAATTTAATCAAATAAAGGCCAATTTTGACTTTTTAAATATTAGATTAACAAATAAAAATACTTAATTTTTTAAGTAGGGTTAGGGTCGGTCATTCTCTACCCCTACTCATGAATAAGGTAGGGTAAAGGGCGACCCAACACTATTTTACCCAACCCGACCCAATTCCCAACCCTAGTCGAAGTCTCTCAGGCTTCCACACTGTTTGCCTTAGAGTGTTGTTATGATGAGGCTGAGAGCAGGCGTGGTAGTCGGACAATCTAACAAGTTAGTTGGACTGTTAGACACAATCAAACGAATTGACAGTCGAATGCTCATCCAACTGTCCAATTATTATCAATTTGAAGCTGTGATTTCCTCAACCAAGTCAGGGGTTTTCTCTATACGTGAGAACCTTCAATTCGCTGCATTTTTCCATTCATTCAAGTCTTCTTCCCGAAGTTAGGGAGCTAGTGGTCATGAGTTTGAACTCCCACTCTATTGGCCACCTACCCAGATATCCCGATTTATTGGGTGGATATGATAAGTGAACCTTATATGCAACCAAGGGGAGGGATTGACTGTAGTATACAGTACTTTAAGAGGTCGGTTGCTCTATTTATGGTGGGAGGAGATTGACGGCAATATACAGTGCTTTAAGAGGTAGGCTGCAGTGCCCCTTTCATGGGGTCCAAAACACCCCTCATTATAAAAAAATGTTATTTCTCTTCTTTCTCACTCCCTCCGGTCCAAAATACAATATATATTTGGAAATATTTATTTTCTAAAATATTGTGTACATTTTGCCAAATTATAGGACTTCCTCATTTCAAAATTGGAGGAGACTTGGAAGGATTGACTGAATTTAGTTCGTGAACGAGCACATGAGTTAGACAAGATATGAAGGGAAAGAAGTCATGTGATTTCCTTCATAGCTTCATGGTCCAATTAAGAAATTCCATTTCGCCGATTATATCGATTTCGGGCCCCCACCCGAGAAATTGAAATGACAAAATATTATTTTTTTTTAAAATTTATAATATTGGCGAAATTTTGCTATTTAAAAAAACTATTTTAAAAAAAATTTAGAAATTTTTTTTTAAAAAAAAGGGGGATAAATAACTTTCCCGTTGTTTCCAATCCTAATATGCATTTTTATGCATATTTTGAAATCTATGCTTTGTCTAAATTAATATAACTCATTTTATAAGTTAAATTGTGAAAATATATGACAAAAATAATTTTTAACTGCTGATATTTTTTTACAAATATCTCTTAAATATCTCCAAAATTTTATCTCTTAGGCTGACCGATATTTTACCGAAATCCAATACGGAATTCCTTGGGTCTAATAAATATAAGAATTTTCTCAAATGTACATAGTATTTTGGAACGGAGGGAGTATTTTTTTTAAGAAAAAAGTCTTCGTCTTCCCTCTTGACTTCTGCTTCTTTTCGTTTAATTACAAGTCTTCTTCTTCCGCTTCGTATCTCTGGCTCTCCAATTTGATTCGACCGTTCTTCTTAGCTGCAGGATCGTCTCCACACAGCCTCTATCTTTTCTACCATGAATTTCTTTGCAAACAGCCTTCTTTTGTGGTGTCTAGTCAACTCATCTCTCTTTCTATGGGCTATGCCATCCATTCCGCTGGCCTTCGTCGTTGACTGTAGCAGTTACCCTCTTTTCTCTTCTCTTGGCTTTTTCCATAATCTTTAATCTTGCAGTTCCAAGTCCAAGTTCTTGGAGATCACAAAAAAAAGAAGTCTCTGACAGTAATACTCCGTATTTGTAATGTTTACTAATTCCTTTTCAAAGTTGTCAACTGTTGCTTTGTCTTTGACTCTCATTTTAGCTTAATACAGAATGATGCAGGTTTCTCAGCCATTTCCTTACTTTGCAGCTAAAAAGAGTCAGATCTTAATTTGTGCATCCTTTCTCTCCATGGGTGCATCTCATCTCTGTTCACTTATATCTTGCAGTACTCTCTATTGAATCGCACATCTTCATCCTTCCAATTACAAATCGCAATGTTTAAACTTTTCAGAAAAACTAAATCTACTCGAACAATGCCTAACCCCAATGTGCAGGATACTCTCAACAGTCTTAGGATCCCTCCCCTTTCTCAAGCTCTTCATCAGGCCGAACAATGCATTCACGGAGATCCAGCAATTGCACAAGATCAAATGCAAGTGAATGTGCTCAGAGCTGGACCTTCCTCTTCTTCTGTAGACTTGATGAATCCCACTACATCCATTTTACAAAATCAAATGCAAGTACAGACTGTATCTGAGGCGGAACCATCATCTGCCATTTTGGTTGACTCCATGGCCATTAGTTCTCCAACTACACAGGATCATATACAAGAGGATATTGGGATGGTTCTTCCACAACGGCAAAGAAGAGGTCGGATTTCTTCCACCATTTCCATTGGGCAAGATGAAGCTTTCAAGAATGTATGTGATTTTCTTAAAGAAAATGATGTTGGTATGGTAGGCATTTATGGTATGGGAGGGGTTGGGAAAACCACACTCATGAAAAAAATTCGCAATGAGTTTTTGGAACCTTCAAATTTTGAGGTTACTTGGGTAGTTGTTTCCAGAATAATTGATAAACAACAGATTCGAAGCGATGTACTGAAAGGGATGAGTTTACCTTTTAGTCTATATCAACAGCTTCATATTAATGGCTTCGAACAAACCCCTAAGGTACTTCATGAAAAGAAAGTTGCTTTATTATTTGATGACATTTGGGAGTTTTTAGATTTTGAAGAGCTTGGGATATCAGATATTATTTTGGATACGTCTCTCTTCAAAGTAATTTTTACTACTCGATCAGAGCGGGTGTGTAGGCAGATGCAACCGGATAGAGTAATTAAAGTCGAATGCTTGAAGTGGAATGATTCCTGGGCCTTATTTGAGAAAAATGTTGGTAAAAAGACCCTTGAATCTGACTACAGAATTTCAGACGTTGCTAAAGAAGTTGTAAAAGAATGCAAAGGGTTGCCACTCGCTCTCATCGTCATTGGTAGGGCTATGACATGTAAAAATACCCTTGAAGAATGGAAACATGCATTAACTAGTCTTCAAAAGTCCCCTTCAGAGGTTTCAGATGTAGAGGCAAAATTGTTTGCCCGACTGAAACTCAGCTATGATGCCCTACCAGATCATGGAGAAAAGGAATGCTTTCTATATTGTTGCATATACCCTAGAGATCTCGAGATGAATTCAGATTGGCTTGTCAAATATTGGATTGGAGAAGGGCTTTTGACCTTGAATGGAAGCTTCGAGGAAGCACTTAATAGAGGGCATGACATTATTGGAACCCTACTGGCTACATGCCTATTAGAAAAAGTTAGTTCTAATCGTTGGATAAAGATGCATGACGTCCTACGAGACATGGGATTATATATTCTTTCCACATTGAACAGGAATTGCTTTGTACATGGAAGTTTGCAATTGGCAAAAGCACAAATAACTGATAGGTGGAGAGCAGCCCATAGGATTTATGTATTGAACGAAGACGAATTGCCGGAACAGCCTCTTTGCCTTAATTTATCTACATTGATTTTTTTTGCTACTAATCCAGACAGATTGATAGTCTATGCTAGTAATCCATCTATCAAGATAGCAAATGGCTTCTTCAAATCAATGTGTACATTAAGAGTCCTGGAACTAACTCATGTTGAATTTCTTGATGTTCCAGTAGCAATTGGGCAACTGATAGAGTTAAGATATCTTGGTATAAGAAGGACAAATTTGAAAACATTGCCGAGGGAGATTGGAAATTTGAGGAAGTTGGAAATGCTATACTTGCTTCAGAACATGACCCTTAAGGAGCTTCCAACGACCATAGGACAACTTGTTGAGCTGAGAAAACTCAGTGTCTCTCCATGCCCCAAAGTGTTACCTGTGGAACTTGGAAGTTTGAGCAAGCTGGAAATCTTGGATCTGTGGAGCATTTTCGCCATGGAAGCAATTCCAACGTCAACTTTTCAAAATATGGCTGAGTTGAGGACTCTCCATCTGTCAGTGACAAGTCTCAAGATATTGCCTGTGGACATGTGGGATTTGATGAAGCTGGAGGATCTAAGAATTGATGTTCGGCGAGGAGATGTAGATGGTCAAGAGGAATTGCCGGATCCTAAGAAGGACAGAGAAGACCTCAACGGAATTCCACCTACAGAAGATCAGGATCAAGTCGACTTTATGGATCGTCTTAAGGGATTATTTAAGTCCCAGTTGTGGGATTTGACAAAGCTGGAAGATCTGAGAATTGATGTTCAACTAGGAGATTTAGATGGCCAAGTTGAACTGCTAGATCCTAAGGAGGATGGAGAAGACCTCAGCAAACCTCAACCTCCGCTGGTTGCAGATCAAGTTGATTTTATGGATTGTCTTAAGAGATTATTTAAGACCCTAACACGTCTATGTATGAGATACTGGCCTATTACCAGTGAGGATGAACTACTGTCAGCCCTTCAGTATATGGACAAACTGTCAGAGCTCGAGATTGAAGGATTCTCTTTAAAGCAATTTGTATTACTTACAAACTCTTGCCTTTCTAGACTCAAAGAGCTCCATATTTTAGTGTGCCCAAACTTAGAAAAGGTCCATATAGGTCACGCAACCCTTCAAAACCTTCGCAAGCTGGAGATCAGTAACTGTAGATCCCTCAAATGCATCGTTGGGCTTGAATATCTTCATGGTCTTGTGAAGCTTACAATTATAGGAGGGGAGATAGAAGAATTAATTAAGGCTAATGATGAAGTGAAAGAAGGGTGTCTTTGTTTTGCCAATCTAAAATTTTTCCAAGTTGGGCATCTCCCTAGACTAAAGAGCATATGCACAGATGCTGTCTTGTTTCCTTCTCTCACACGGTTCAATTTAGTTGATTTGGCAAATCTGGAGAAGCTGCCGCGAGGCCTTATGAATGAGAACCGGACATTAGAGGATGGTGAAATTCGTGGTAGAAAAGAGTGGTGGGATAGACTCTTATGGCAAGACGATGACTTCAAGACATTCCTCCTTCCGCGTTTTGTAGACAGCATTCAGATTGAGAACTGAGGTAAGTTGTATAAGGCATATTTAGAGCATCTCAAACCCATGATTTATTGTTTTTGTCTCAAAGTGACATATAAAGTAGCAATGCCTAGGTGGTAATTTGAAGACATGCTTTACTCCATCTGATACTTTAAAATCTCATAATTATGTTAATTTTTCTCTTTGAATAAATTTTGAAAATACACACATAAAGGTGGGTCATTATTTCAGCATTTCAATATGTCTATTTTTTTAGTACAAATTTGAATGTGTCTTGCATTAAAATGATAAAAAAACTAATTAACGTCAAGGGGATTGGTACTTTACAGTATAAAGTATCAGGTCCCCAACCTTATTTCCAACTCACAATGGTCCAGTTGGAGGAGTGCCATCCTACATGGCGGTGTATTTCCAGCTGTTGAAACTGCCTTGTCAGATATAAAGCAGCAGTTGGAGATGCTCTTCAAGCTCAATAAGATCCAGCATCTAAACACAAATTCCTGCATTAACCAACAAGAAGAAAGAAGTTAAAAGAAATGAAAGCAGAGAAGACAAAGAGAGCCATTTTGCTTACATGATCTTTCACTATCCCATTTTCAGTAAGCTCAACAACTCCTCCAAGTCCAACAATCCACCCTGACAGACCCGTACGACTCTACTTTTACATTTCTGCATTGTGGATTATAGTTTGCATCATCTGTGTTTATATTCTTAGAGTTCGTACTACAGGAACAGTGGTGCTCACACCGGTTTTGAAAAGATTGTATCTGGAGGAGCAAACCATCTATAAGTGAGCTTCATATGAAATCACAGAGGTAGCATGTATTCTCATTTTTGTCATGTCACTAATAATTCTTTTCTATTTCTAGTTTCATATTGAATTTTTCATTACCCAGCCATCGTGCAAGAGTTTAGTTGAAATAGAGTGAATGCCATATGTAAAAGAAAAGAAATGTTTAGTTGAGCAATTGAGAAGCTCTAGTAGCAAAACTAACAGGTTAGTCTTTACTATTGGAAAAATAGACTAATCTGGTTCATCATATGCTTCTCCTTTTTCTTCTTTATGTTTTTCTTGGGTTAATCCCTAACGTAAAAAAACATCCAAGTTTATCTATTAAGCCACTTCCTCAAAATTTCTTTACTTCCATAACCTGCTTTAGGATTACTTGGCTTCATAACTACTTCAAAGTAGATATTATATCTTAGTTAGTTAGCTGCTTCTGTTTATAAATCTATGCTCCAAACTTCATTTTCTTTTCTTTGGCTAACCAACTATTTTTCGCAAACTGTTGAAGATCACGTGATACCTAACCAATACTCTAGACCAATTAACAACAGGTTGAATTATCCATGACTGCAGATGTGGGATTTATACTTGCACTAAAGAAACATAAAGATTGTTATGAGTTTTTACTTCATTTGACCTAAATTGGTTCCAAAGCAATATTAGGTGAATTTTCTTATCATTAGTAAATAGTGCTTCCATATAAGTTAAGAAAGCTTGAAAAACTAAGCTGAAGAACATTTGAAACTTCAAATTTAAGATGGCTGCCCATGAACTGATTTTTTTATATCATGTTTGTTTGTGTTATCTTTGATTCGCCACCTTCTTTTGACTTCTATCAACCAACAGATCAACAATGATGATAAAAGAGCACTACATATGTATGAAACATGAAAAGTATACCGTGACAGTTGCCTAGATTAGAATTTATTCCAAACCCCTTGTTTGTTCTGTGCTTCAGTTCAAAGAAAGATAAAGAGTCCATCTATACAATCCAAGAAGTGGTATTTCAATTTTATTAGCATTGTCAGCATAATTACCATTGAGACTAAGCTTTCAAGCAAACTCCCTAATTGTTGATTTGCTTAAATTTCTCTTTTATTTGAATTTCCTCTTTGACAGTTTTAGAATCCTTCCCCATGATTTTTTCTCTTCCGAGGTTTGGACGAATCTATTGCCACCATGTCAGTTAAGCTGATTGTAGTGTCATTTCTGAAAGTTGTTACATTTCTTTGTTAGAAAACGTTAGGGGTGTTTTACCTTCCAAGATATCATCAATGTATGAAGAGATGTTCCTTTTTTAGAGGTTTGGACTTTGAAATCCTGTTATTTTTTTTTTACTTGGTGAGAGTTAATTACTAGAGAAATATAGGTGCGATGAAAATTACGGCAAGCATGAGAGATGACGTGAAATTCTATCCACCTAGTTTCTGTGCTAGAGGTTTCTACGGGCCTTAAGTCCAGGCAATTTAACTCATTTTCAAAACAAGAGAAAGAAAGATTTTCTCTCCCTCGTCTCATGTTTTTGTTCTGGAAAGAGCACATATCAAACTGTCCAATCCCTATTATTTTTAATAGAACTATAGATTCTTGTCGGCTCAAAAGTTAGATAGAGATCTGAATTTAGCTCTTTGGTGGGAGGTGGACCCCTTTTCCTCCTTCCATGGCATCATTAAGACTATACCAATTTGGGTTTTGCACCACAATTGTCTTTTGTTTTAATGAGGGGTAGGACTCGACTAGAAGGGGCAAGGCAACCAACCTGTTAGAACACTGTATCCCATTGCCAATCCCGACAAGGCCCACCCATCATGCACACCGGGTAAATTGAGATATATTCCCTGTTGGGTGGCCAACAGAGTGAGGATTCAAACTCATGACCTCCAATTCAGGAACCGTGCTCTGGCCATCAATATGAGAAGAAAATACAAATGAACATGGTCGGAAAAAACTAAATGCTTCATTCCTTTGACAAGAAGGGAATTTCGTCTAGAATTTTGAGAGGATGCACTTGAAGATTAGTATATACAAACTTATTGCAAACCAGTATATACAAAGAAAAAGTCTCTGAAGACACTAGTCAATGAATTTGAAGATTGAAGAGCTTGGTATAAGGTAAAAGAATTACACCAAAATTTTAAACAAATTTATGTGAGCAAGAATGTTTGCATGCACTTTCTCGGATAACTTCTTTCACTTTCTCTTTCTGTCACCCTCCTCTTTGCTTCTGTTGTATAATTAAGCTGACAATACTGAGTTTCCAACATGGTGTAGATGACCACTATGAAGTTCGGCCATGGGGTGGGCAAGGCGGAAGAACATGGGAGTGGGATGGCACCATACAAAGTATTTTTGTGAATCATGGTACTGTGGTGTATTCAATAACCTTCCAATCCATGGAAGATGGGGCCATTGTGTGGTCTGAGACTTCTGGAGGCTGTGATGGCGACGATGGAGAGCTTTGCAAGGTAAATAACTCTAATGCATGGTGAACCAATGTGAAAACAAGTTTTTTTTTGCCAATTTAGCATTTGTTGTGTAATTGGATCTCTCCAACTTGAGTTTGGGGTTTGAATTGATGTGGCATATAGCGTGAGGATGAATGAGCCGTACGTATTTTTTTAACATCAAGTAGTTGCACATCATCGTTTAGCTACTGGTTGTAGAAAGTCATATTATTAGCATCTGCTTAATTGTTCATCATTTATTCCATCTTTAGTTCTCCTAATGATCATTTTTTTTTCCAGATCTCAATTAAGGAGCCAGAGGAATATCTCATTGCAATTAGAGGAACGACTGGGATATACCGTTATACAACCCCTCTCATAACATCTTTAACTTTTGTCAGCAATGTACGCAGCTATGGACCATTTGATGAGGATACAACTGACCAATTTCTCGTACCAGTTGATAAAGGGAAGATTGCAGGCTTTTATGGCCGATGTGGAGGACTTCTGGATGCAATTGGCATTAATTTGGTTCCCTAACTTCCCTTGGATCTTCCCAAACGTATTCCGCGTATGTGCCCAAATAGTGAAATGGTACAGTGCAAGATCGATTTGTATGTTTTGTTTTAAAAAATAAAAAGTCTCGGAAGCTGGATCTTTACTCGTTGAACAGGCTAATACAGCAAAATGATTTATGAAAACCGAATGGTTAATATATTTCTTAGGCTCGTTTCTTAAGCATTTTCCAAATTTGTTTACCATTATGACTAAATTTGCCACATGAAATTTTATAATTTTCAAGTGAAGGATCATTCTCATCCAAATTTGTCAAAAGTAAGGATCACACTTGTTTTTTCTTCATTTTATTTGTATTATGGCTAGATTAATTTTTTAGTTACAACTGTTCCAACACTAGCATCAAATATTATTGTATACATTTTTTATTAGGTAAAGCCATGATGTGCAACGACTTGAACTCTTGAAGTATTACAGCTAGATTAACCTTGTTGTTTTTAGTTAGTATTGACTTATTTAATATTCATACAAGTTTAGAACTATAACAAATAAGGGTATAATAAGGGTACATATTAACAAAGATGATTACACCAATTATTCAGTTAAAATGGATGTTAGAATTTTCTTGACTCAGAATTATATTTTATTATGATACTCAATCAACCTCTCTCTCTCAATCTATTATTGTCTATGAAGCTGAAATCACTTGAGGTTCCAACCTGGGTGCGGGACAACGTTATGAAGATTGGGCCATGGGGTGCCAAGGTGGAGGCGCATGGGAGTGGGATCGTCCAGTACATAAGATTGTACTCAGGCATGGGCTTTTGGTAGATTCAATAACCTTTGGATCCATGAGAAACGGGTGTGGTCAAAGAAATTCGGAGGCGATGGTGGAGGAGAGCATACCAAGGTCAATATCTCTAATGTTGCGTAAATATGATAATTAGGCACATAAAAAACCAAGAAAATGCAAGGATAATTGAAGTCTGATATGCTGTTTTTTACATCGACATGGTCAGTATCTCTGCTTAGCAACTTCTGAAGAACCATGTCATTGTTATCTTGGTAGCTCATTGTCATTTATTGCATCACGTGATGTAGCAATTTAGACTATAGTGTAGCTGAGGAATTATTCATCAGATCTCTAAATGATCATCGCTTCTTTTACCAGATATCGATTGAGGAGCCAGCAGAATACTTGGTTGCAATTAGAGCAACAACGGCGATAGCAGTCATCAATCTTCCAGTTCCTGTTGTAACATCTATAAATTTTATTAGCAATAAACGAAACTATGGACCATTTGGCAGAGTTACAGGAGATCATTTTTGCATACCCAAGCATGGACGGATGATTGTAGGCTTCCATGGGCGAGCTGGACAATTTTTGGATTCGACCGGCTTTAGCCTTGGTCCTTTGAGTCTCTCATAGATCCATGTTTTATATGATCCATGCCGCCGACCCAAGATAGTTGGGATATAAGGCGTATGATGATCTAGCATTGTGCATCTAGCACCGTTCAAATTAAAATGACTTCAACCAGTATAGTAACCTATCATCACCTTTATCAGTTGTAAGAAAATGACCTCTAATTTTGCGTGAAGATTAATGAGAGACATATAATACATGCTAGAAAATGTCTCTAATTTAAGATTTTGATTGAATTTGCATTGCCATTAAAGGAGATACTTGACATAACTTCCTTATCAAAAAATATATAACTGAAAATTTATAGAGCTTATATCATCCCAAGAGCCAGTTGACTAGGGAGTAATGAAAGTAATATCTTCAATTCAAAAGATTGTGAGGCAGAGCATGAGATGTAGAAGTGAAGTGTTAGAATCTAACAAAATTTGCCTATCCCAGAAATAAATGTGCAACATTAACTAACCTCTGAAGCCAATTTAAGTTTAAAGCCTATTATGTGCAAGAACCTCAATGGTTGAAATTAGAACACCAGGGAGTGCTTATGTCACTCCCAATTTGATCTTGGCCTAGCCGGGAGCAGAGCAAACCCATCAAATTATCTATAAATATTTTTTACAGTTTCTTTAATAATAAATTTTTTCTACAGTTAATGGATAAGAAATTTGTTCTCTCTAAACTCTGATTAATCAGGTAATTTGACCATGACAAATGCCATTCCTACTTCAAGGCTCACATGTGATGAACCTAATTTATGCCTTACAACATTAATTTGTAAGGTCTATCGTATCGAAACAGAGAAATGGTGCATAAGTGACTTATATGACATGTAAATTGTGAAAGAGAATGGCCTTAGTATTTTTCTTTTGATCATTTAATACCCGACATGAAAACAATAAAAAAGGGGCTTTTGACAAAATGAGCAAGTTATGATATTTTTAAATTGTCTATTTATAGTGTTGTCGACCACACGACTTGAGCATTTATCGTGTTGCATATAACACGATAAAATGACAATTTTAAAAATGTCATAACTTGCTCATTTTTTATCCGTTTTTGCCCATTTTTTTTCGTTCTTTCTTATTTTTCCTCCTCTTCCACCTCATTAGTATTACAGAAAGATATATAAATTGAACTTGTCGCTCGCTGATGAGTATTTTATACTTTTGCCCATTTTTATCATTTCACTTTCTTCTTTCTTCTTATTTTTTCTTCTTTTTCCATCCTATATCTTATTGAGGTGGAAGAGAAGGAAAATAAGGAAGAACGCAAAAAAATGGGCAAAAACGGATGAAAAATGAGCGAGTTGTGACATTTTGAAAATTGTCATTTATTGTGTTGTCGACGACACAACTTGATTCAATTGTGTATTATGTGACACGGCTAGAAGGGGGAGGGGGTGGGTCTGCCTCGCAAGGTCGCTGGCGGAGGGTGGTGGGGGGGGGGGGGGGGTGGCTGACTCGACAGGCCCCCCGCGCCTCCCCATCGATCTAGAGCCCTCCCCCCACACCCCAACCGGCGCCACCGCAGCGTCGAACCTGGCCCCCCTCTAGCTTGATGGGTGGGTTTAAAACTCTCACCGGACTGTCGGTCGGGTCACCGGTTCGACCGGCCGGGTTGCACTGACCCGGCCAGGTCAACCTACCCGTCAGACCCGGTAAACCCAGATCGAAAAAGGGTCCGGCTCAGGTTGGACCGGCCGGTTCAGTCCATTTTTAAAACCATGGTTCTTTTATTAATTTCCGCCAATAAATGAGATGTGTCAATCATCAATCCTGATGGGTTGTGTGTATTCTTTTATTGATTTCCTTCATTAAATGGGAGGTGTCGATCATCAAGATTGATGGTGTTGAGTTTTAGGTTGAAAATTGCAAGTAGGTGTTTACGAGATTTCACTAATTGCTAACATTTTTTTACGTTCTTTGTTAGCTTTTGAAAGTATACAAATTTTAAAAACAGCATTGACATCTTCTTGTATTCTTAGGTGGCTTTGGTCACTCAGAGAAGCCATAGTGTTAAACAAATGAAATGCTTTTCTTATTGTCGAATTCTTTCGTGACTAATTATCAAATGTGTAAATGACAGAACAACGCAGCTTACCGGTTACCACCATCGATAATCTGAATTTGTACATTTAAACAAAACAGTCTAAGAGACTTTAAGCATTGCCAACACCATCCATATTACTGGAATTCTGTTTATATGAGAAAAGTCCTGACTCTGAACATATGCACAGGCAAAACTCAAATGCAACTGTAATAATGTGGAAGGAGAAAGGAATTGAAGTCCTCATTTTGCCTGAGGAAGCCATTCCACCAATCTTGGGTACCCCAAATTAAACCCCATCGAGGAATCCAGCGTGGGAGAAGGGAAACCCTAGCCACCGCCGGGGGAGTTTGGCGAGGCGAGGAGGAAAGAACCAAAGAAGTAGAAGAAGAAGAAAACACAAGCAAGGAAGAAGAAGAAGAGATAAGGTTCCCGCGGCCATGGCACCGGAGAAGAGAAAGGAGAAGAAGGAGAGGGAGAGGGTCTAGAGTTTACCTTTCTAGAGTTCAAAGTTCGCTATCCTTTTCTGCAACCAAAATGGAGTGTTTATATAGGAAATAGAGCAAGGGATAGTCTAGCGATTAGATAATTAGCAAGGGTAATTCAATTGGTAATTGTAACTGAGTTGCAAAATATTTTGGGGTTAAGAGGTTGAAGATAGGATGAGGAGGAAGGAGTTGACGCCATTCCCTTTTGGCGACTCAATGAGAGGAGAGAGAGAAATGGGAGTAGGGTCCATTAAATTCTGATTCCAAATGCTAAAAATTCTAAGTTGGGCTATACTATGGGCTTTCTGTTATAAATCAAATTGGGCTTCTAAAAAAAACCAAGTTCAAGGAGTTACGTCCTTTACACCATATAAGAATTATGTCCCGGAATTCAAACGAAGAGATTCGGATAGGTACGAACCTCATCCTAACGTTCCCAAGTAGCTTGTTCATAATCGTGATTTTGCCATTCACTAGTGGAATCTTCGTTCGTAGAACTTGATCCCTTGGAGTTTGGACCATGAACTTGCACTGTCTCCTCGGTCTAGGTCATGTCATTTTGAATCTCCAATGGTTTATAGTTGATAACATGAGAGCGTACGGCTCATAGTTCCTGAGCATTGATGAAGGAATTACGTCATGGACTTCCTAGAGTTGCAGAGGTAGAGCTAGTTGATATGCCACATCTCCAATCTTGTTGTGTATTTCGAAAGGACGAATATGCCATGGAGAAAGTTTTCCTTTCTTGCGGAGCCTCATAACACCTTTTGTAGGAGATATCTTGCGAAAAACATGCTCACCCACCCCGAATTCCAAATCCCTTCTTCAATTTTCTGCATAGCCCTTTTGCCTAGTATGAGCCGTTTGCAATTTATAACGAATAAGATTGATAGTGTCAATCAACTCTGGTCCGGTAATCCTACACTTGTCAACCACATTTCATCATACCGGAGACCTGAAAGGTAGTAATAATACAACATTTTCCAGGACTTTTACAGATGGTAAAAGTAATGAAAATCTGTTAAAAAAAAAGAATAAGAAATTGGAAGCAGACTGTCTTTGGTTAGCTGTTAGTTAGCCAAAGACTCATCGACAAAGTAAAAATTGAGGGCCACAGATCCCAAATACATTTAAATGGGGTAAATCAGTTTATAAAAGGCTTGAAACAAACCCTAACAACCTTATTTCAGTTCATAGGCTAGAGCTTCCTATGGAGAGCTTTGATTTTGAAGGTTTATGAGAGAGAACAAGGTGATACTTGTTGGAAAAATTGGAATCAGCAACAAATTGTTTAATTGTATGAAAAGACTGGAACAATCAGGTAGGACTTTAACTTCTGCATAATAGTATGAGAAGACTCGAGGAATCATAATGGGATAATTGCTATGTTGTTAATTAATTCCTAGTTGATTGCCATTGACACCAGGAAGCAATGAAGCTAGACTTGCAGTTGTTTTCTTGATTGTGGATGGATAGTGCAGCCTTAAGGATTGCATTTGCCATTCGTGTAGAGTGAAGGTAGTTTTAAGGATTGCACTTGCCATTTGTGTAGAGTGAAGTCAGTTGTTAATATTGTGTAAGTAGGAGAAAAGAAAACTAAGAATATGGTAGTTTAACGATGTTGTAAACCATACCATCTAGATATATGACCGAAAGAACAATTCCAAGACATCAACAATAACAAGGAGTGAGCAATCGCCGAGAAAGAAGTAACTATAACCATAAATAAACATTCACAAGTAAAAATTGAATCAAGAGCTCATAATACAAGAACAAGCTCCACAATCCTTTGAAAACCCATAAATATCGTTATAGTAAGTGTTCCATATCCAATAAAACTTGTGCACCTTAGCAAACACAAAGCATCGCCATCAACACAGAAATCTATCTTCTACATTTGGAATCCAAAGCCGTGCTTGGAACCTGACCCTTCCATTTTCATGTTCCTTAAAGTCATTCAAAGTTCCTTCTCGAATTCAGTCCATCCATTCCAGGATTTCCAGGTTTGCCTTCTGTGCTTGAATAATTGTTTCATTGATTGATGAACTAATTGTATGTTTCCCAACCCCACTTATTAGTTGTATCCTCCATCAAGATCTGAGGCTTGCAAACAATCACATTGTTTGAAAGGGGCCACTCTCCTGTACTCGCATGTGCGACCATGGCTACTGATTTTCAACTCTAGTCTGCCATCTCATTTGTTTTTCATGGGTGATAAGAAATCATAAAACCATGGTCCTTAAGTAATTCTAACCACTTCCGTTGTCTCATCATGTTGAGGTCATTCTAAGTAAATAAATAGTTTAAACTCTTGCCGTCAATAAATACTTATAATTGAGAACCGTAGATATAGTGCGTCCATAGCTTCAAATAAAAAACCACCGCAACAATCTCAAAATCATGCGCGGGATAATTTTGTTGATTAAACATTCAATTGTTGGGATGCATATGCCATTCTACATTAGAACACAACCAAGGCCCTTGCGAGAACCATCATTGTAGATGGCAAATCCTTCATTACCAGAAGGTAGAGCCAAGATTGGCGCTGTGGTTAGACGTTTCTTCATTTCCTGAAAGCTTGATTCACAATCCTTTCTCCAAACAAACTTGGAGTTATTACATGTGAGCTTCGTAATAGGCACTACAATTTTGTAGAATCCTCCTATAATTAATCCATAATACCCTGCTAATCCAATGGAACTTCTAATCTCAGTTGCATTCTTGCAGCTCTCCCATCTCATGACTGAATCAACTTTAATAGGGTCTACAGAAATCCTATCTTTCAAGATGATATGTTCTAAGAAATGAATTTGCAATTACATTGACAACTTGGTATACAACTTGTGCCCCTTAATGTTTCGAGAGCAATCTTCAAGTGCGCCTTGTACTCTTCATGATTTTAACAGTATATGAGAATGTCATCCACGAAAATAATAACGAACTTGTCCAAGTAAGGCCGAAATATTATGTCCATTCAATACATGAATGTTACTGGTGCATTTGTCAAACCAAATGATGTAACTAAATGTTCACAATGACCATATTAGGTTCTGAAAGCTATCTTAGAAACATCATCCATCCAAATCCTCAATTAATGGCAGCCGGATCTAAGATCAACTTTAGGAACACCTTCACATTTTGTAGATGGTCAAAGAGATCATTGATCCTTAGCAATGGGCACTTGTTCTTCAATGTGGCTCTATTTAGTAGACGACAATCGATACATAATCTCAAAGATCCGTCCTTCTTTCATACAAATAATACAAGCGCGCCCCATTGGGACGCACTGGTCGGATGACCCCCTTATCTAATAATTATTGTAGTTGGTCCTCAATTCCTTAGGTTTTGCCGAAGCCATTCGGTATGGAGCTTCAGAAATAGGAGTCATTCCAGGGACAATATCAGTGTTGAATTCAATCTCACAAGGCAAAGGGAGCCCATATAAATCTTCGAAAAACAAATCAGAAAAATCACACACCGTAGGAATTTCTTCAATATTAGACCTTTCTTCATCTTTAATTGAAAAGCTTGCCTAAAAGGCTTACCTTTGATTCTTAATCCATTTAACCATTCTAACTGGTGAAATAAGATTCTTACTACTTATCCATCACATTCTTTCAAAAATAAAGGCTTCATACCAAGAATCTTAAAGATTACCTGTTTCCCTCTACAATCAATATGAGCATGATAGTTCATCAGCATATCCATCCCTATAATAACATCAAATTTTATCATAGGAAGGATAATGAGGTTTGCAGACAAATCATGGGATGCTTGTTTAATTATGGCTTTATTATAATTCTGCTATGCCTTAAGGGTAGATGAGGGAGTTGAAACGATGAGAGAACTAGATAATGGTTCATGCTTAAGACTCAACTCTTTAGTAAATAGAGGAGAAATAATGTAATGACAAGAACCTCACTACAACAAAATCGGCTTTTAACGACGAATTTTCTTTTGACAGAAAAGAATCTGTTGATAATATCTATCATTGGAGACATAAATAAATCTGTCGTAAAAGGAAGAATATTAACAGCGGATATTTTTCGGCGGATGTATATCCGTCGGTATTGAAATTTATTACGACCGATATTGACGGCGAAAAACTGTCTTTCGGTATAAAGTTGTTTCTTTAGTCAGTTTTTTCGGTAGTAATAATTTTGTCGAAAAAAAATTACACTACCCCGCTCTCGTTCCCTCTCCTTCTCCCTTTCTTCCCTTCGCTTCCGCTCTCAGCCTCCACCTTCTCTTAGGGTTTCTTTCTGGGCCCCACTGCCCCCCGCCATCCTTCCCTCAGTGCTTCGTTCATTCCTCCGAATGAAACTGAAAGCTTCACAAGACTCTGCAGATTTTGAAGGACTAGTATATATTTGAGTGAAGAGCACAAACTTATACACAATACTTGAAAGTTTTCAAACGCAAATGCACCAAATTAAATTTTTTCTAAGCCAGCACAAGATGAAATGTATAGTCTCGAGGCTAAAAAGGCTTAAGCTTGTTTCAATCTTAAGTTCCTCCATCCTAACTTGGATAGCGCATTCATTTGCAGCAAGAATGACATAACCTCCATTGAACTCATTGGATTTGGAGTTTATAAAGGGTCTGCTATGTTGTTGATTCCAATATTTAGGTATATTCCAAATTTGTCAAATTGCCTAACACCATTGGTAGTGCTTCATGATATGTGACTAGAAGATCTAGATATATTAAGTAAGCTAATTGACTAATAATGATGGGAAGATCCTTGATCCATGGCAGTTTGAGTGTCTCCAACTTGCTCAAATTTCCATGTTCAATGGGTGATGTTTCAAGGTGTGTATTCCTAAGTTCAATATCTTTTAATTCATCAAGTTGTTCAATACTGGTTGGAAACTCCGTAATACCAGTGTTTGACATTTGTAGAATCTGTAAGTTGGCCAGATTTCCCATCTCTGGTGGCAATCTTTCCAGATCTGTGTTATTTAGGTTGGGATATCTCAATTCAACCAGTTCTCCAATTGCTGCAGGAAGGTAGTCAATATAGGAACCTGATAGATCTAAGACTCGCAAACTTGGCATGAATTTAAAAAAACCATCTAATATTCTAAAAAATGTGGGAGGAGCAAATTCATTAATCAATGTTGAGAGGAGGGGGCAGGCTGGCTCTTCAGGTGGCTCTTCCATTCCTGTCACATAAATTCTGTGTGCCTCACTCCACCGATTAGCTAATTGTGATTTTGTCGATCTATATACCCTGGATGCACAAAGAACTTAGACTGTTGCTTCCCTTGTTCAGAGGCAATCCACAATGCCATGTCTCGGATTACATCATGCATCTTTACCTCTGTCTTGGCATCCTTACCATCTTCCAAGAGACATGCAGCTTTCAAGTTTCCAATGATGTCATACCCTTTATTACGCAACTCTTTTAGATTGTCACAACCTCCCAACAACCCTTCTCCTTGCCAGTAATCTACAAGTTTTTGTTTCTCGATTGCCCCTCTTCAGGAAAGCAGCAGCAAAATAGAAAGCACTCCCTTGTCATAGTATCCACTAGAGCATCATAGCTAAACTTCAAGCAGGAAAACAAATTTTTCTCTGCACCCAAAATCACTGAGGGGCTTTTTTGAAGGGTAGTTAGTGCATGTTCCCATTCTTGTAAAGTATACTTACACGTCACAACATTCATCGGAGCTAGAGGCAGACCACAACATTCATGGGCTACTTTTTCAGCAAGACTTTGTATTCTAGGGTGAGATTTGAGGGCCTTCTCGCCTACATTTTTCTCAAATAAGGTCCATGAGTCATCCCATGTCAAGCACTCAACTTTAAATCCTTGATGAGGTTGCATTCGAGTAGTAAAGATATTATTGGATTGAAACTTGTTTTCCTGGACGAGATGTGGAACTCCTATCTCTTCAAGGTTCAAAGGTTCCCAAATATCTTCAAACAATATCACAAAATCCAGGGCATTGTATATTTTAATGGCACTTCTGTGGTAGTTTCCATTTTGATCAGGAGGCAACCCCACTTCTTCCAGGATATGTCTTTGAATTTTGCCCACATCCATATCCTTGGACACACTAATCCAGATGATTATATTGAAACCAAATTTGACCAATAATCAAATTCCCAGTTCATCAGATTTGTTTTCCCAATTCCTCCCATGGCATAGATTCCCACAACTCTGATTTTGTCATTTTGAAGAAGCCACATACCTTTTGGAAAGCTAGATCATGTCCTACCGAAGGCGTGGACAGAATCAGAATGACACGTGGTTTGGATGCTAATTGTTCTACCAGATGAAGAGCCTGATTTTGTGATTGTGAAGTTGAAGCTATTGCTCCTGTAGGAGCAGAAGGCGGTGATCTCCATGGTGCATTATTGAGAATGTCTTGGAGGTCAGGCAGAGTCATTATGAATTTGAAGGAGAAATGAGAGAACGCAAATGTATTAAAAGAGAAGCCAGGCAAGTGAAAATCTTGCAGATGTCAATAAATGTAAAGAAAAAGATCTACTTGTTAAAAATCTGTATTTCATAGTGAATTGCTGCAGGCAAACTCTTCTGTATCCTGTCAAAGAAGTAATTGTATGATCCTCTGAACGAGTAAAGAAAAGATAACAAGCAAAAATCTAAGATGAACTAGTATACAAAGTTCCTTTTCTTTCGTAATTATATGTCCGTTTCAAATTGAAAGCTGTTTTAGCAGTTAAATGTCAATTCGCATATGAAGAAGCAAGAAGATTTTGGATAGGATAAATAGCAAATAATGAAGCAAGATTACAGTAAAAAACAATAGGATAATGTCACCAAAGCTTGTTACCTCTATATTAAGGCACAAAAGAAAATGCTTCTGCAAATGGTGATAAACTGCTGATATCTTTAGTCTTTCATGGAATTCGATAAGCTAATAGTGATGCTGAAGGAAAAGGGTAATTTAGGTGCGGGGATCATAATCTGCTGTAGAACAGAATGGGAGCTTGTTAAGGAAAATTAAGCAGAATAAGGGATCTGGAGAGACAATTATTTTGTAACCTATAATGAACAAAACATGTTATGTTTATAATGATTTTGAGTGGCATAAAAAAATTATGTTGACTTACAACATCGCCTATTCTGACACCAAATACATAAAAACGTGGCTACTAGTAAGGTCAATATGTCAAACACACAGAGGTACACCGAAAAAGAAAAAGAATAAAAGACAGCATCAATGTCAACCGTTAGTACTGTCTTATTAATTACTGGGAGAAGGAACTAAGAATGAAAAAACATTGTAGGATATGCTAGAGAGCTAGAAGGCATCAAAAGATACACAAAAATAGGAAAAATAGTAGCTCCAATGTCAAACAGTGAGTATATTCTTATCTTTCAGTTGAGATGGACAGAAAAATAAGGAAAAATATGGTAGGATATTCCCCAGTACTGCAGTTGTCTCGTTAAAAAGTATGACCAATTAAATAAAAGTAAACAAACATAATTACGAAAATTGGTTTATTTTAATAAATTTCTCCGTTCTGACAGCATTTGAAGCTCCTCTCAAAATTAAACAGAAGTCATACATGAACGAAATAGTGTAATTTCAAATCCTGCTTAAAATGCATAGGTTGGAATGTTCTATTGCAAGTTTTTCCTTTTTTCGGGATTATTCTACTCATAAACAAGAAAGTAGATTGCCTGAGAATTGAGATGACAACTTGCACAAATTTTTGCAGCACTTTGGAAGCAGTTAATTTTGCTTGTTTAACTTGCAGAGAATGACCTGAGAATCGTCTAATGCATTCTCACCCACTTGTGCTGGATAGAATCATCATATGACATATCATAAAGTAGACAGAAAATATTAGAGAAACAACCACACATTCAAACTATCTCAAATTTATGACATATCATAATCTATCCACTCCACCCTTCTTTCTAATGAGTCTTAATTTATGCACTATCATAATGGTGGATTTCTCACTCTCTTTACATTGTGCAGTCAACTTCAACAACATCAAAGCCCACACATTCTAAACAGCAACTAAAACCAAATTAATTCTCTTTTGTAATCATCTTAGTTTTTACTTTTAGTTGCCAATAATAGTGTAGACAGTTTGAAGAAAAGTAAGGACTAAAAGGAGGAACGCAGCAAGAAGGGAAATGATAGTCCAAGGATTCTCAAAGTAATTGTTATTCAGTTTCCACCTCCATTCACGAAGCCTAGGTCTCAAACCCTTCATCTTTCTTTCATAGTATCCGTACAGCATATCGCGCACCTCACACAAGTTGCTACAGGGATAGAAGAACACACACATCCTTTGAGATCTTGCTCATGATACTGGCAACAGCGTCATCACTCCTAATTGTGCTCTCAATCCATGAGATGTAAGAATGCTAACATCTCTGCCTGAGCTGATGAGTCCTTGCATAAATGCAACATAGGAGCTCACTTCACGGCCTGCAGTTGGATGTAGCCTCTCAAAGGCAATCGCACTAAGGAAGAGAGGCTCAGTGCTACTGTCAAACCTCCAAAGGGGAAGATTGAGAATACCATCATGATATGCAATACCACTATTGCCTTGAGTTTCACTCTTTCTAAATCTAATACCAGCATCAGAAAGCTCTGTCGCAGATTTTGACCCAACAGCTGGTTTACTTTCCTCGGTTGATTGTTGGTGAAATTCCTTGGTTATTATTTTCCTTGACACATGCAGAACATGTAACCCCAGTGACATATTTGGCAAAGGGTCAGGACAGGATTAAAACTTGAACACAAGATCGTGAGCCGTTTCAACATTCTGCCAAAAGAAAAAGCAAATAGACCATAATTAAACAGGACTCAAAATTAACTCATTTTAAACTTTTTACTAACTTAGCTTTTGCACCATATGAAAAAGATAGAGAATTTTTGTTGTACACAAAATAAACAAAAAGAATGCTTTCCAATAAGAAAGACACCTTCTCCAAGGAACAAAACAGATTTTTTAATTTATGGAACAACACGTAAACATAAGTACTCGTTTCTGATCTTTCTTTTGTTCATTTTGCTTTTGCACCATACACAAAATAGAGAAGCTGTTCCTTCTTGAAACTTGAAAGTAAAAACTATGGATACACAAAATAGAGAACTTGTTCCTTGTTGAAAGTAAAAACCAAGGAAGACTTTTTCTCATTAAAAACAAAGCTAATTTTTTCGAATTGACGCGTACCTCTACATTCAATTGACCGGTCTCAACAGCAATCAGCCTCTCAATTACTCTCAACGGCAATTGGTTCACAATCATCAAAATGTCAGGGACAATATATGGGCATAAGTTAAGCAAGGCCTTAAAACTGAAGACAGGATCCAGAGGCTCATAATCCCAACCCTCCCAAGAATTCATAGAGGAAAGGCCCATCAATAACCATCAGCTGCAGAAACAGGATCATTCCTCCACTCATTGCCCAATTGCAGGTATAAGTCCATAAACAATGGAATCAAACCCCTCAGAGCCTCACAGTAATCATCAAATGTCTTATTAGTTCTATTCAAAAACTGCTGCAGGGCTCTAGCCTTGTGCTCTTCCATCGCGGTCAAGTGGAGCTGGCCATAGCAGTAGGGGCCAATGGAGACCAGTGGGGGGGGGGAGGGGGTATATATGCTTTGAGATTTTGATCTTTCATGTATGGAGGGATCTTGTAGATGGAGTGTTTCTCGCACAGCTCCATTATTGTGGTTGCACCATTAATTGTCCTTCCATTTGGAGTACGATGCGGGAGTTGGTCTACATTGAGGACAACCATTTCTGGCCCCAAATTTGTTTGCATTGTTCTTCCTATGAATCTGTTCTTGTAGCGAACTGAGTGAAGATTCTCCAGAAGAAGTAAGAAAGACCCAGTAACCAATTCCAGCTCCAACACAACTTATCAAGTGATTAAAAGAAACAGGAAATAAATACTGTTGCAAAGCAAGGCTCACCCTTTGATCTGTTGCTGGTGATCTTAACAGTAGGAGCTGATCCGTTGCTGCCAACTTCTTCTGCTACAAATTTAATCTCTAGCACACTTTGGAAAGGTAGTACTGTTCATCACTTGAGTTAAGCATATATGGTTTTTATACAGAGAGGAACAACCACTGATCTCATAATTTGATGGAAAATCAACTACCCATTTGCTTGTTATTTAATGGGAAAAATGCAAGGTTTCTTCCAGATCCATTTCTTTCTTCTTTGAAGAGAACTTCAACGTTTTGTTACCCACTTGTTTGTTTTTTCATTAGACCTTGCAGCTGCAAGGTTTCTTCTTGGAAAGTTTTGAAGCGCGTTTTGGGAGCCAAGCGGTAATTTTATTCAAATATCTCACAGTCGTCAAGCAAGAAGGTGGTGGTTTAACTTATACTCCATATTTTAGGATTGGACAACATTCATCGGTTTGTCCTCAATTACTGTTTGCACCTTAACCGGGCAAAACTCTACTTAAGAACAAGTAACACCCAAAAAATCTGTATGTTTAATTTAATTGATATATGAAGTTTTGATGCTTATTTTTTCTATGTTTTATGATTTGGTGTTAAAAAATACGATGAAAGCTTTCCAATGCCACCGACTATGAGAAAATTAGAGCTCGGAGCAAAAAGATACGATCAATTAAATTTTTGGACACAATCGATGTCAGAGCATACGCGATCGAACGGACCAGTTTATCGATCACCACCGGTAACGATCAATCGTATCTACTTTGATTTGCGACTTTTTTGCGTGCGATCGATCGCCGCCGTAACAATCAATCGTAAGTACTGTGATCGCGCTTAAGGGAAGCAGCGATCGATCACACCGGCAAGTGTCTAAAAAGGAAGTTGCATTTTGTTACGAATTTTGTTAGGATTTTTATGGGAAAAGGATATCAAAGCCTAACCAAACTTGGAATGCACGTCCATATGAAGATTTTGGAGAATTCCTATTGGAGGAAGAGACCATGATAAGGAAAGATTTGCTTATGAGAGGGGATGGGCTATTCATATCAAAACCCTAGCTCTAGAAAGCTTGTGTTTTTCTCCTTCCAACATTCATCTTTCTCTCAAGCGTATTCTTGGCATGAGTATTCATCCAAAGCTTGGAGCGGAGGCATTATTGTGAAGCAAAAGAGGCGAACGACATGTAAAGGGCAAAACTTTTCTGAAACAAAGAGTAGGATGGTTTTTTCCTATTCTATTTTCCTTTCTTCTCATATATGAGTACTGATTCATTCATATCATAACTATATATGTTGATTTGAAAAGAACTTGATACACAATTCATTCTATCATTCATATTGTTAAGTATATTCCTCAATGCGTTCATGTTATGTCCTTAGATGGGAATACTATCCATGCTTGATATCTATTGATCTTGTTGATGCCAAAAGTTCTGATCTTTATCTGTTAGACCTTTAATTTTGTTGGTTCAAGTAGTCACAACTGTTGTTTTGATTTAATTGTCCTTATTCCAAAGGGTTAGTACTTAAGACTGCGTTGTATGATAAGAAGCATGATACAAAAGGTATTTTTATGTAACTTCAGAATACTTTAGGATCTGTAATGAACCTAGGAGGGGAGTAATTAAGTTTATAATACTTTATTAACACTAATAAGGTTTGGTTATATGAAATACTTAAGTATGATTGTGATTTATCACTTGGACATAACTATTTCTGTGCTGACAGTCGGTAGTAATTAATTCATAATTAATTCAAAAAAAAAAATATAAAATCAGTAGGGTTAGAAACTAGACACATAATGCTAATATTATTAAAAAATTCGGATCTATTCATCAAAGACACTTGGAAATCAAATCATCAAAGATCTATTATTAAAAATCTTAACTTTGGATACATATATATTATAAACCTAATTGTTTCCTAGAATGTTCCTATCTAGGGCTATGTATGAACATATGTGTGTCAAAAGTATTAGATGTTTGATCCATATTCTTATGGTGAGCTTTGTTATCGTCTGAGATATGTGAATCTCCTTGTTACTCTTGAGAGTGAGTTATGTCTTGATAAGAGACTTCGATGTTCTATTCATACTCCATGAGTGAGTCATTGTGTAAAAGTTACCATTTTTATTTCATTGTCTAGTCTGATATTGATCTATTTCTCCATTAGAGATATTGCGAGGATCTCTCTGAGGTGGAATCATAGTATGCTTAAGAGCCATTGCTAGATCCATAGTGATCTCCGATATTTATGGAATATGATTTCCCTATTGCCCGAAGGGAGGCACATAATATTACAGATGGCCTACAGTCTCTGCCCATTATGTCCGTAAGCACTGATGGGGCCAGCATCCTACGCATGACGGGTTTAGAAGGGAGAACCTCTAGGGTGGTTCTAGTAAGTAGCCACATGGTTGACCTTTTCAACAAGCAGAAAATTGAATTTCTTTGTACTTTAGAAGCCCGGAGGTATTATGATTGTTTATCTTTTCCTTACATATGTGATGTTCGGAGTCCTATGATTTATTATTCCTTTCCTATACTTGCGAGTCAGGAACTGTTCTTGACTGATATTTCTTTTTAGGTAAATAAACCTTAGGTTCAGTCCGGATGTCATTGAGTACCAACTATTCATTTGTTATATATTTCTTTTCATCCTGTTAATTTATTTTCAGTTGATTTTTACATGCTACTGAGTATTTCTATGAAGTACTCATGCATCCTCTGATGTAAGCGCGAAAGATAATCGAGATAACAAGTTTGTAGTAGCAGGAAGGCGTTCGATGCTGTCGAGAATAGATTAGAGATTTCTTGTTTTTATTCAGTTGCTTGATTTGATACTTTATGGTATTATTGGCTGTTGTGTGCCAAAAATTTAAGATTTGAAAGTTTATTCACTGTAATAAAGATTAAGTAGGTTCATTTCATAATCGTTAATGATATTGATTACTATATTACACTGAATGTTGGGATGACCGATTATACATCCTTTCGTGATGGCATAATTGATTATGTTTTCGAGTGATCGGTCGTGTGCTTTGGCCTCAAGATGTTACTATCTTTGAAGGCTTCCGCACTCCGCTCGCTTAAAGTCTTTGGTGATTGATTAAAGTCTTCTCCTATGATCTGCTGTTATGACAAATAATTGAGAACCTTCCCTTGCAAGTTACAATTAGCAAGCAGTGTTTTAAAACCAGACCGATCAGACTTGGTCGGACTGGACTGGCCGTGCTGGGTCATTCGTGTATCACTTCCAGGTCGAACCGGGTGAATTTGGGCACCACACCCAGTTGCCCAAGTGGGAAAAGCCTCAACGGCTGAGAAGTAAATTTAAGTTTACCTATTTTTTGGACTGGGGAAAAAAGAGAACTGTACCTATTTTTTTAGGCAGAGGGAGTATCAAGTTTTATCTCTCTTTCTACCTTTTTTATTTGTTGGAACAACTTATTATTGAGTTGCTACACTGTCGATCCACCTACTTTCGTAGAACGTAGCTGTTGAGAGAAAGAGAGAAGAAGATGGAGGTTTAGGGAAATATTATAGAAAGGCTAATTCGCAATAAGTAAATATTAGGGTATGTAGACAGAAAATATAATTAAAAGAATCATAAATTAGCGTTTTACTTGCCAGACTACAAAGAAACACTAGGTACCAACCCATACTGATCTTGCGTGCATATTGGCAAGGCTTGGGATAACTTAAACTCTTTAAGTCTAAAATATGACAGACATGAGGATCTCTCATTCTCTCAAGAGACTTCTTGGATTTAAACTCTTTAAGTCTAAAATATGACAGACATGAGGATCTCTCATTCTCTCAAGAGACTTCTTGGAGTTGTGTCCGATAGTGCCGCCTATGTGCTCGTTTATGATTTCTAGCTCGTCTTTTACTCAAATTGCTCGAGTTGTCAGTGTGATGAATCTCCTCGGTCACTCCAGCATATCCAAAGATGAAGTCTAGAGGGTCTGCTGTTACATCTGGCCCAGTAAACTTCTACATTGGAAACAGAAGCAATCAAGTCAACATTAAGAGGCCAACTAATAGCGTTATAAAACCATTTCCTCTTAAGAGAAATCATTAACTGACTCGATGGCATTGCATCACAAATTTTGCAGCAAAAAGGACTATTTTCTTCTTAATAAGAAAAAACAAATAAAAGGGAAGACAACTGAAGGAAGAATAAGTGACATTGTACCCAACAAATTATAGAACAATCCAAATCTACAGACAGATGAAAATGCCGTGAACCAGCTCATATTTTAAAGTATTACTATCATCTCAGGGCAAATAACAGATCCTAAAGATAAAAACCCTGGAGAATACTCGGAGTTATAAAATCTTTATGACAATGCCCACTTCAAAAGCACCATCATCTTAATTCTGGAGGTGCTTGCAATTGTGATTTGTTAGATAATAGAAATATTTAGAACATCTTCAACTTTAATTGAGAAATTTCTTCAAGATTCAACAAAAAATCAGCAAGTCATGTAACTTGTGTGCCTTATATGAGTATTAAATAGTTTATCAAAATAAGCTACTCCATTGAGCAAATAATTTGCAAACATAAAAGAATACAACTGTGAGTGATAGAGGAAAACTCAGCTTGCAATGTCTGCTTCTAATAGCAAATTAAATAAGTGACAATCAGCCTGCACAAAAAAGAATGAAAGACAAAGATACTTTAATTACGAATATACCTGCACTGAAACTGACTGTTGAGACTCCGATTCATTTGGCATTTCATTGGCACTGTCCTCAGGCCATTTATGAGAAGCAATATCTCCAAAATGATTCCGGAAACGCCACCGTGTCAAGGGTTGATCCAAATGTGAATCGTCAAATACTTTTTCAGCAAAGAAATGCTTGCTAACAAGCCTTACTTTCTTCGTATCATCATTATGCTTTGTTAATATGCTGTCAAACGAGTACATTCAACAAACATAAACATTCAGAGAAACAAGGAGCTGGAATAAAGCATAAGTAAAATTTACATTGCTATATCTGTGAGTACATCTAATGCCTAAATCGGTTTCATGAACAATCACACAGTGGATGCTTGAATCTTATATCTATTTCTTAGTACAACTCTTGACTTCATCATTTGAAAACAGCTGATTAGGAAACTAATAATCGTTTTTGTAATCACTTCCAAGAAAACAACTTAGGTTTAGTTTTGAACTTTAAGACGGAAACCCACATCTTAGCTAACATCTGTTGCATGCGAGTACCATGAAGCGCAAGAATTTGATCCAGACATGAATTCAGTGATCTATTAAATGTCCACATTCCAGAAAGGATAGCAGCTCCTGCAAAATAAGTTGGACTACTCAAATTTCCATACTGCATATTATGGAAGGGCAACACAATAACTGAAGGAGCCACACCCAATAAGGACATCAGCCAGGCCCGAAAAATCCTTAGTCACCTTTAAGGAATTCAATTTGTGATCTGAAAGCAACACACATATACAGGCTGAATAAAGAATCGTAAATTATCCTAAAACCCACCACTACATTCACCATATATTTCCGAGCTTGCCAACTACTATTCAATCATGATTTACTTTTTAATTCAAACTTAGGTTTTGTAAATTTATACTTGCAGTGCTTGTAGTTGAACATCAACACCTTCAGACATTTATTTCTTTCTTTCTCTCCATTTACACCCTCTCTGAAAGTCATGAAAAAGTGCTCAAACTACCTCCAGAATAGTTCAGTCGATGTCCATAGCCAAGCTTTCTCGTTGCTGCAAGAAGAGATGCACATTTGATTAGCAATCCAGAGAATGAAATGCCACTGGATAAAAAAATTGACTCCGGTGCAGAATTAATCCAAGTCATCCATAAACAAACACTGCCAGCAATCATAATGTGAAGATCGTAGACAGACTGCATGTAGAAATGATAAGGGGACTTGAAAAGTTTCCCTCATAATATTATGGTCAAACTTCCAATATGGAACATGGATATGACAAGAAACTAAAAGTTTCTGTCAGGTTATGCTAATCCCAATCGGAGGCTTGATGGGTATGTTCTTTTTATTGTTTTGAAAAGGCATTCTTCAATCTTTTGTTAAGAAACCTCATAAAAGCAGCAGCAATTAACTGCTTTTGTTGAAATTGAAGAACAATATGTTGATCCCAATGACTTCTTGTCCAACTATAAATCCGACTTGTAAGCTTTCCATGAATTCAGCAACGAACAATTGTGGCTCAGTGAAAAAATAAATTTCCATAAATAAAGACATAGACGGTGCAAATACCTGCCCACACAACACCTGATGCAGCACACGCTCCCACTGTAAAATCCCTAATTGCCTTTGCCTTGCAAGCATAAAGAACGCGTTCCTCTTTCAATGTAAGTCTCTCCTGTCAGTATGCAAAACATATTCTTGAGTTCAACTTTGGTAGCAGATTAATAGTTCCATTTGGAAAAGTAGTAATTTTTTAATTATGGAGCAAGCCACTTAAATTTGAAGCCTCTTCAACTAGCTCATATCCATCCATCCACTTAAATTGAGCCAAATGGAGCTACTAATACCGCACAAACTTTTTTTTTCCAAAAACAGCTATTAATATGGGATGGAGGGAGTAAATTTCGTTTTTTGAAGTGATTTCCTTAGCATTTGAAGATAAAAAGATTTCGACTTTTACCAACTATAAATATAAATATCAAGTGATTACCAATGTCAATTCCACATGTTAAAACACTAAAAATAAGAAGCTACAAACTAAGATGATCATACCATATGTAACAAGAAGGAACAGCCAGTTGCTACGAACTAAACTAAGATGAGTAAACAAATTGGTTTTTGGATTCTGACCCAATGTAGGAAACTTTCATCCTTAAGGTATAACACCATTCCTTTCCAACTCTACAAAGGAAATCAAGAGTAAATCCTACCCAAGGAAAAAAAAGCATGATTCGGGTGTGTGAAATGAGGAAGCAAAAGATAAATGAAGAAATTTGAAACCTTGTTGGATCGAAGAGTGGCTTCAAGTTCAGCCAACACGTCTCCCATGTTGTAGAATGCTCAGAAGAAGCGGATTACTGACGCCACACAAGCCAAGCAGCGAGGGGTTTTCTGCTTCCCAACTCGCCAGTTGTTGTGACCAAGGAAGGTTTCAAGTTTCAACTGATCCGTGCCAAACTCCAACAGTCCAACATAAACTACTCCCCTCCATTCCAGCGCCGTAGCGCAGGTCGCCTGGGCAGCTAGGTAGGGTCCACAAGGCTGATTAATTCTGAAACGTGGGCCCTACCAGCAAATTTGTGGGCCCTACCACTAATGCCCTAGACATGTATAGCGTAATTCGTTCCATAAATATCTTACTCTTTTCGGTTTAGCAAAATATGTACACCAAAATTAGATGATACGATTCTATAACTATTTCTGGTTGGGTGGCTAGAGACGGCGACAACGACCACGGGCAGTGACACTAGGTCTAGGTCTAGGTTGAGAGAATGAGAGGCCTCCACGATGACAGGTGACTCACTCGCTCGGAAGGCCTAAACTTTTATTATAGATCCCACATCCTAATAAAATTGGTTAATTATGTGGGGGTCTCAATTAAAAGTGAGAGGAGGGAGTATTTATTTTTTAAATGAACTTACATTTTAAAAAATTAAGTAGGACACTTAATATTAAGGGTGCTCACGAGCCGAGTCAGCTCGCGAGTTTTTCCGGCTCGACTCGAATTTTAGCTCGACTCGAGCCCAGCTCGACTCGAGCTCGACTCGACTCGACTTTGCTCGAGCTCGAGCTCGAGCCACCCCGTAACTCGATTTGGCTCGACTCGAGAAAACTCGACTCGATCAACTCGAGAATCAGCTCGAAAAACAGCTCGAGCTCGAGCTCGACTCTAGACTCAGCTCGAAAAATAATGCAAAAGCATAAATTTTCCATACCACAAATCGTCGCCGTCGATCTCGCCTCGCCTCGCCGTGAGCTCGAGCCCATGGTCGTCGTCGCCTCGCCTCGCCGTGAGCTCGAGCCCATGGTCGCTGTCAGCCTCGCCGCGCCCGTCGCCGCCTCTGATCGTGAGCTCGAGCCCCGGCGATCGCCTGTCAGCCTCGCCCGTCGCCGCCTCCGTCAGCTCGAGCCCATGGCCGCCGTCGCCGCTGCCTCGCCTCGCCGTGAGCACGAGCCCCGGCGATCGTGAGCCCGGATCCCGGAGCCCGTCACCTCGCTGATCGAGTCGAGTCGAGCCCCGCCGTAATCGTCGCCGTGTTCTGATCCTCGCTGATCGAGTCGAGCCGAGTCGTCGCCGTGGTCGTCGAGCCCCGCCATCAGTCGCCGTGGTTGTCGAGCCCCGCCATCGTTGTGGTCGCCTGTCGCCGTGGTCGTCGAGCCCCGCCATCGCCGTGGTCGCCTGTCGCCGTGGTCGTCGAGCCCCGCCATCGTCGTGGTCGCCTGTCGCCGTGGTCACCATCGCCGTGATCGCCTGTCGCCGTGGTCGCCTGTCGCCGTCGCCTCTCGCCTCGCCGACGCCGTGGTCGTCGAGCCTTTGGGTAAAACACCCGAGCCGAAAAGCTCGGGTTTTGTTTTCTGTTTTTGTTTTTTTTTTTGTTTTTTTTATTGGGTTAAGAGTTAAGACCCGTTGTATCAACTTCATCCGCCAGATGTAATCTGAACGACTCTTCATTTAAAATAAAAACCCATGGTCTTCTGGGATGTAAATCAACGACTTAAATCTTTTTAGCGCGTGATCTCAATATTTTAAATAAATTAGGCTCTTTAAAACCTGTCAGTGTATTCAAATGAGTTATTAGATTTTCCCTTGTGTATTTTTTCTATATTTTTCATTATTATATTATGTTGTAATAGGCTAGGGACGAAGGAGGGGGAGAGGGACGTTTATAAGTTAGCCAAGTTAAGGGATAGGAGGAGTAGGGACTTAGAGCAAGTTAGGTGTATTAAAAGTGTAGATCAAAGGGTCTTAGTTAAAGATGAGGAAATTAGGGAGAGATGGCGTGAGTATTTTGAGCATTTATTGAATGAGAATTATAGTAGTGGGATAGAGTTTGAGTCTAGTCTTGTTAAAGAGGTGACTTATTTTAGGAGATTCTCCATAGAGGAAGTAGGTGCTGCGTTAAGGAAGATGAAGAAAGGCAAGGCTCTAGGGCCCGATGGAATTCCTATTGAAGTGTGGAAGGCACTAGGAGGTGTGGGCTTAACTTGGTTGACTATTTTGTTCAACAAGATTTGGAAATCTAAGAGGATGCCAGAGGAGTGGAGGAGGAGTACCCTCATACCCTTGTATAAAAATAAAGGGGATATCCAAAGTTGTACAAACTATAGAGGTATAAAAGTTATGGGGCATACTATGAAATTATGGGAGAGAGTATTAGAAGGGCGTTTGCGAAAAGTTACTAAAGTATCAGAAAATCAATTTGGTTTCATGCCAGAGAGGTCAACAACGGAAGCTATATTTTTACTACGGCAATTAGTTGAGAGGTACAGGGATAGAAAACAAAACCTTTATATGGCCTTCATAGATTTTGGAAAAAGCCTACGATAGAGTGCCGAGAGAGCTTATTTGGAGTGTTTTGAAGAAGAAGGGTGTCATAAGAGGTTACATAGATATCATAAAGGATATGTATGAAGGGGTTGTGACTAGTGTGCGGACTATTGGGGGGGAAACTAAGGAGTTTCCGGTTACGGTAGGTCTTCATCAAGGGTCAGCCTTAAGTCCGTATCTTTTCGCTTTAGTTATGGATGAGCTTACTAGTCATTTGCAAGATAATGTACCTTGGTGTATGCTTTTTGCAGATGATGTAGTTTTAATTGATGAGAGTAAAGTAGGTTTAAATGCGAAATTAGAATTGTGGAGGGTTGCTCTAGAATCAAAAGGTTTTAAAATAAGTAGGACTAAGACCGAGTGCATGGAATTTAATTTTAAGGAAGGTAGAACTATAGATAGAGCCCTAGTTGAAATAGATGGGCAAGAAGTGCCAAGGTGTGATCAATTTCGTTACTTAGGATCTATTTTCCATAAAGAAGGGGATATTGATAGGGATGTGGTGCATAGGATAAATGCGGGGTGGGTAAAGTGGAGGGCAGCCTCGGGAGTGTTGTGTGATAAGCGGGTTCCAAAAAGACTTAAAGGCAAGTTCTATAGGACAGTTATTAGGCCTGCAATACTCTATGGAGCGGAGTGCTGGGCACCAAAGAGGAGTCATATAGATAAGTTGAATGTAGCCGAAATGAGAATGTTGAGGTGGATGAGTGGGATAACTAGGAGAGATAGGATTAGAAATGAATATATTCGTGAGAGCCTGGGTATAGCGCCTTTAGGGGAGAAGCTGAGGGAATGTAGGTTGCGGTGGTATGGGCATATGCAAAGAAGACCTTTAGATGCCCCTGTGAGAAGATTAGAAGGGATACAGGTAAACGATGCTAAAAGAGGGAGAGGGAGACCTAAGAGAACTTGGATGGAGTTAATAAAAAAGGATTTGACTTTATTATCTCTTACAAAAGAGGTAGCCCAAAACAGGTTGGAATGGAGGAGTAGGATCCGTGTCGCTGACCCCAAATAGTTGGGAAAAGGCGCTAATTGATTATGATATTATGTTGTAAGGAAAATGTTTAGGTGGCCGATTTTCAATACCAGATTAAATGACCTCAGACCACGTGGGTTTGAGACCTACCAATTTAGCCCAGTTATTTAATTTGGTATTGAAAATTGGTCACGTTAGACGAGCTCATGTTGTAAATGCAAAGGTCCCTGGGAACTGGATTGACTCGGGGTTTATTAATCAACAGGGTGTTTGTGTGATTAATAGAACACGTTTCCCTTGAGCGGAGGTTGCCCAATTGCTGGGCCCCATGCCCACGTGGGCCAAAGTCATTTAATCTGGTATTGGAAATCAGTCACGTTAGACAAACTCATGTTGTAAATGTGATCCCCGAGAACTGGTTTGACTCGGGATTTGATATTAAGAGGCAACATTAGTAAAGTTGATCAATGAGGTGTTTGTGTGATGAATAGAACATGTTTCCTTTGAGCGGAGGTTGCCCAATTGCTGGGCCCCATGCCCACGTGGGTTGAGGTCATTTAATATGGTATTGGAAATCGGTCACATTAGACGAGCTCATGTTGTAAATGTGGAGGTCCCCGATAACTTATTTGACCCAGGGTTTGATATTAAGAGGCGATATTAGTGAAGTTGATCAATGGGGTGTTTGTGTGATGAATAGAACACGCTTCCTGATTTACCCAATGCATATGATGGGTGAGCCTTATATGCACCCAAGGAGATTGGCGGCGGGATATAGTGCTCTAAGAGATCAATTTATTTGCCCCTTCTAGTCGGGTCCTATTGGATACCCGTCGTTATAAAAAAAATATCAAGAAAGCCCACTTCGAATATGTAATAAAGATTTGTTTTGTACTAAAGAAGTATAAATAAATTATAGCTCAAATGGTTAAAGCGTAGGTTGTAGTGCTTTATGTTTGGGTTCGAATCACACCAATGGCAAAAAAATTGTTTTTGCCACTCCGGCTCGCGAGCTCGAGCCGAGCCCGAGCTCGAGCTGTCAAACTCGAGAACGAGCTCGAGTCGAGCTGCCGAATCTTGGGCTCGACTCGAGCCGAGCCGAGCTCGAGCCCGAATTCTAAATATCGAGCTCGAGTCGAGCTGAGCCAAAACTCGACTCGACTCGGCTCGTGAGCAGCCCTACTTAATATAGAAGAGAATGAGTATAAACTTTTAATCCTCCAATTAATAGAGGCAATTGAATTAAGTTTTATCTTTTCTTCAACAAATTAAGTTTTAGCTTTTGGCTTCCCCTCCCCCCGTGAAATACAATGGGTTACAAATGCCTCTAACGAGACTAGAACCATGGCCTTCCTTAATATGGAACTTTACTACCACTTGAGAAGGAACTCCTTGTAACATAACCAAGTTTCCCAAAAGCTCAAGCGGTTAAGAAACAAAAATCTTTATTATATATTTTAAATTCCACCCAAAAATCATGTAGTGGCAATTTCCATGCTAAAAACACTTTTAATATATTGATGTAAAGGATCCGTTTCCAATCATAGAGTTAGGGTGTATATGATCTTAAGATGTGCCTTAAAGAATTGAAGAGATGAAGCAATGAAGATTCGTGAAGAATTCAATTCAAAAAAAGCTACATGCTTGTTCGGAAGAGGAAGCATCATGTGGTCCTGAAATCCACCAGAGAAATCAGGTGCTGAGTGTTGGGTTTGGTTCAAAACTCAAATAATTGTTTTAATTTTGGGTTGGGTCTAGAGTAAGGGTAAACTTATAATTTTAGGGAATAAGTTTGAAACCCACTTAGACCAATATATATTATCTCTTCTTTCTCTCATAAGTAGAGGAGGAACAAAAACCTAAAAGGGGAGAAGAAGAGAGTGGGAGCCAAAGGGGGAAAGATGAGAGCTTTCTTGGATGAATGTGAAGCAAGGTTGAAGAGGTTTGAGTGTCAAACTCTTGTAAGTGCTTTGGAGACTTCATAATGAAAACTTGTTCTTTCTTGTGATTTAGCCAAATTGGTGAACCACTAATCTCTTGTATTTCTCTTTGTGGTTTGATGTTGTTTCATCTCAAACCTATTTCACTTTTTAATTTTTTACTACATATGTGGGTGGTGATTGATTGACTTGTGGAGATCTTGGGAGGGTGTTTAGAGTGGATTTTAATATTCATTCCATCCACCAACAATTGGTATCAGAGCTTGGTTTGGTTTCATCCTTGTTTTTACTCATTTGGTGTATCTTTGGTGGGCCTATTTCCTCAAATCCGGGATTGAGAAGTTTTGTGCCCACAAGGTGTTTGTCAAATGGCCTCAAAGGGAACTACTATCTCCGGTGGGATTAAGTTCGAAGTTGAGAAGTTTGATGGTAGAAATAACTTTGGGTTACGGCAAATGAGGGTTAGAAACATTCTAGTTCAACAAGGGATCAAGGTTGCTTTGTTGGGGAAGGAAAAAAAGCCAGAGAAAATCAAGGACGATGAATGGGTTGATGTAGATGAAAGGGCGGTGAGCACTATTCAATTATACCTCTCGGATGAGGTGTTATACAATGTAAGCGAAGAGGAAACGGCAAAAGGCTTATGGGAGAAGCTAGAGAAGCTCTACATAGGGAAGACAAAGATGTATTGGAACCAAGGTTTTCAAAACCGGACCGGCCATCGAACCGGATTGATGGACGGTCCGGTTGGACCGCGGTTTGACCACGGTCAAATCGTGGTCAAACCGGATTGACCCGGTTTAGGTGTAATAGGGATAAATATATAATAAATATAACTTTTGTATAGCATTAACATAAAACCGCTGTAGTTCAAGTGGTTAAGATGCAGGGGTGTGGGCAGGGGGGTCTCAGGTTTGAATCCCCGTGCACCCCTCTTACAAAAATTTTTTCAAAAAAGAAAAAAAAAACTAGAAAAACCGGGTCAATCCGGTTCCGGTTACCCGGTTCGGAAAAACCGGCCGGTTCGAAAAAAACCGGCCGGTTTGGAAAACCAGGGTAAACCGGATGGACCGGACCGGTTCTCCGGCTGGTTTCGGTTTTTCGCGGTCGGACCGGCCGGTCTGGTCCGGTTTTGAAAACCATGATTGGAACACATGAATACCTTCAACCGGATGATTAGTGACCTCTTGAGGTTGGAAGTGAAGTTTGATGATGAAGATAAGTCACTTTTGTTGTTGAGTTCTCTTCCGGACTCTTATGATCATTTTGTCACCACACTATTGTATGGGAAAGAAACTCTTAAGTTTGAAGAGGTGGCCCAAGACATAATCTCCAATGCCGCAAGGAAAAAGTCTTCCATAAGTGATTCTAATGCAGTGGGTCTCCTAGTGGAATCAAGTGATAGAGTACGGAGTAAAGAAAGAAGCACAAGCAAGAAGAACTCCCGGTCCAAGTCAATGAGCAAGAAAGATGTTGTGTGCTACCATTGCAATGGTAAATGGCACTATAAGAAAGAGTGTAAAGTGTTCAAGGCGCTAAAGGAGGAGAAGAAATCCAAGAATGGTGACTCCGCTAGCGTGGCTTCCGAAAGTGAAGGGGAACTCTACTCGGTCTCTCAATGTAATAACTCATCTCATATGTGGAATTTAGATTCCGGTTGTTCTTATCATATGTGTCCAAATCGTGAATGGTTTGATACTTATGAGGCCTATAATGGTGGTTCGGTGTTGATGGGGAATGATGCACCGTGTAAGACAATTGGGATGAGGACCATCAAAATTAAGATGTATGATGGGGTGGTTCATACATTGGGTGGAGTTAGACATGTGCCGGCACTTAAGAAGAACCTAATATCTTTGGGTATACTTGAGGCTAAGGATTGTACTTTCAGTGGAAATGATGGCATCCTCAAGGTATCCAAATGAGTCTTAGTACTAATGAAGGGTACAAGAATGAGTAACAATCTTTACAAGCTCATAGGAGAAACGGTATTGCGTGGAGTTGCGGTTTCTACAATAGAGAAGGGTGATAGTGATTATGATGAGTCCAAATTATGGCATGTACGGTTGGGGCATATGAGTGAAAGAGGCATATATGAACTTCACAAGAGGAATTTCTTGAAAGGAATGGAGACATGTAAGGTAGATCTTTACAAGTTTTGTTTGGCGGGCAAGCAGACAAATGTGTCCTTTAATACCATAAAGAAAGAATGCAAAAGTGAAGGTGTTCTTGACTACATTCACTCGGATGTGCGGGGGTCATCCCTGGTTAAGTTGAAAGGTAGAGCTTTCTACTTTGTGACTTTTATTGATGATTTTTCAAGAAAAGTTTGGGTTTACTTCATGAGGCAAAAGTTTGAAGTTTTTTCCAAGTTCAAGGCGTGGAAGGTGGAGGTAGAGAACCAAACGGGAAGAAAAGTGAAGTGTTTGAGATTGGATAATGGCGGTGAATACAAAGAAGGGAAGTTTCTACAATTTTGCAAAGATGAAGGGATCAAGAGGCATTTCACCGTAGCAAAGAATCCTTAACAAAACGGTGTTGCGGAAAGGATGAATAGAACTCTTTTAGAGAGAGCTAATTGCATGAGACTCCATGCGGGGTTGCCAAAGTCTTTGTGGGGGGAGGCAGTAAATCATGCTTGTTATGTGGTAAATAGATCACCTTCAAAGGTTCTTGACTCCAAGGTAGCCGAAAAGGTGTGGAGTGGAAAAGAAGTAGATTACTCTTTTTTAAAGGTATTTGAGTGCCCGGCATACACACATGTTCTTAATGATGAAAGGTCCAAGCTAAACTCTAAGTCACACAAGTGCATTTTCCTTGGCTTTGAACGGGGTGTGCTTTGGGATCCGGTCAACAAGAAAAAATTGTTTAGTAGAGATGTAATGTTTGATAAAATATCTATGTTGAATAGGGAGTTTGAAGAAAAGGAAGAGGGATATAACAAAGAGGAGAAAATGGCACAAAAAGTTCTAATAACATCAAATGACTTGGCAAAAGCTCAAGACTCTCAAGTGGAAGAGGGGAGCTTAAGTTGGGTGGAACAATAAGAGCCTCAAGAAGTGCCATATAGTATTGCTCAAGGAAGAGAGAGGAGAACCATTAAGCCTCCTAATAGGCTTGGATGGGAACCGGTGGAAGAGACTCATTATGCTCTTATCACAAGTGGTGGAGAACCCGCCCCATTCCAAGATGCTATGGAATCGGGTGAAAAAGATGAATGGATGATGGCAATGGTGGAGGAGATGAGATCTCTCCATAAGAACTCCGTGTGGCAGTTGGTGCTAAATCCAAAAGGTCGTAAACCGGTGGCTTGTAAATGGATATACAAGAAGAAGGAAGCATTGCATGAAAATGAGAAGCCAACTTTTCAAGGCAAGGTTAGTGGCAAAGGGATACTCACAAAATGTTGGGGTAGATTATGATAAAATATTCTCCCCAGTTGTGAACTTATATAAAGGTGCTTTTGGCTATGGTGACAGAGTTCAATATGGAGCTTGAACAACTTGATGTGAAGACGGCTTTCCTTCATGAGTATTTGGACGAAATAATTTACATGGAGCAACCGGAAGGGTTTGAAGAAGTGGGCAAAGAAGGCTTTGTGTGTCGATTAAAGAAGACTTTTTATGGCTTAAGCAATCCCCAAGGCAATGGTATAAACGTTTTGTCTCTTTCATATTGCATATTGGTTACCATAGGAGTGAGTATGATTGTTGTATCTACAACAATGTACTTGATGATGTTTCTCTTATCATATTGTTACTTTATGTGGATGATATGCTTATTGTTTGTAGACACATGTCAAAGATTGATGAGCTCAAATCTAAGTTGAGCAATGAGTTAGACATGAAAAATCTTGGGACGGCCACAAGGATATTAGGCACAGAGATAAGGAGGGATAAGAATGCCGGAAAGTTGTGGTTATCACAAAAGAGGTATGTCTCCAAAGTGGTAGAGAGGTTTGACATGAAAGATGCAAAATTGGTCTCTACACCACTTGCTTGTCACTTTGCTTTGAGTGTAAAACAATGCCCAAGTACGGTTGAGGAAGAAGAGGAAATGAAGAAGATACCGTATGGTAATGCGGTTGGATGTTTGATGTATGCTATGGTAGATGTAAAATCGGTCTCTACACCACTTGCTTATCACTTTGCATTGAGTGTAAAACAATGCCCAAGTAAGGTTGAGGAAAAAGAGGAAATGAAGAAGATATCATATGGTAATGCGGTTGGATGTTTGATGTATGTTATGGTTTGTACAAGGCCGGATATTGCCCAAGCGGTTGGTGCGGTTTGTAAATACATGTCAAATCCGGGTAAAGAGCATTGGAATGCGGTGAAGTGGATTTTGAGGTATTTGAAAGGCACAAAGGAGTTGGGTATTGTGTTTGAAAAGAAAGGAGACTCACATGGTGCAGTGGGGTATGTTGATGCGGATTATGCGGGGGATCTTGACAAGAGGCGATCCACTACGGGGTATATTTACATTCTTGCTAGTGGGCCTATTTGTTGGAGATCGGTGCTATAATTCACAACGGCTTTGTCTACTACGGAGGTCGAGTACATGGCAATCACGGAGGCTTCAAAGGAAGATATTTGGTTGAGAGGCTTGGTGAATGAGCTTGGTTTGAAACAAGAGAAGGTGCAACTATTTTCCAATAGTCAAAGTGCAATTTGTTTGACCAAGAATCATGTATATTACTCAAGGACAAAACGTATTGCGGTGATGTATGAAAGAGTTTAGGATTTAGTCAACATGGGTGAAATCACTATTGAGAAGGTACACACGGATGAGAATGCAACCGACATTCGTACTAAGCTGATGACTAGTGAGAAGTTTAGGCATTGCCTAGACTTGCTCAACATCTCTATATGTTAGAGATTGGAGGTAGTACCTCTTCTTTGAGGATGGAGGTGCAAATTTGGTGGGATGATGTTTCTCTCCAAAGTTGAAGTGTATGAGACACTTAAGACAATTTTCAAGGGGTGGAGGAGTTTTTCGCCAAGGTAGAGATTGTTGGGTTTGGTTCAAAACTCAAAGAATTGTTTTAATTTTGGGTTGGGTCTAGAGTAAGGGTAAACTTGTAATTTTAGAGAATAAGTTTGAAACCCACTTAGACCAATATGTATTCTCTCTTCTTTCTCTCCTAAATAGAGGAGGAACAAAAACTTAAAATGGGAGAAGAAGAGAGTGGGAGCCAAAGGGGGAAAGATGAGAGCTTTCTTGGATGAAGGTGAAGCAAGGTTGAAGAGGTTTGAGTATTAAACTCTTGTAAGTGCTTTTGAGACTTCATAGTGAAAGCTACTCTTCCTTGTGGTGTAGACAAATTAGTGAACCACTAATCTCTTATGTTTCTCTTTGTAATTTGATGTTATTTATGTGCTCTTTGTGATTTATTTTTTCATCTCCAACCTATTTCACTTTTTAATTTATTACTACATATGTGGGTGGTGATTGTTTGACTAGTGGAGATCTTGGGAGGGTGTTTGGAGTGGATTTCAATACTCATTCCATCCACCAACACTTTTTAAGTTGATCCCACATCAATCTAAGAATTAAAAAAAGAGCCAGTTTCTATTTGGATTCAATTTCAATCCACTTTGTGATTTTTCAGTTACCCGATCGATCACCCTGGTCTGTTTTTCAGTTACAAAATTGCAAATGAAGTTTGCCCAATCAACAATATCTTTCATCATGTCTTCATTGGGAGTTTTTTAACACAAGCCGATTGACTGCCCAACTGAACCCGATCAATCACCAAATTGAACTGGATCAATCTATCTGCGGGACAGTTTCTAGATATACTTTTGTTTCCCATTTCTTGTTTGAATCCAAGTATTGAATGACTTAGTGCCTCTATAAACAAAACGTTTTCACGTCTTTCATGATAGTAGAGAGTTGCTACTAGTTTCTCTAGGAATGAGTTTTTCTCTCTCAAATTTCTGTTTTTTCAAAACTCTTTGATTCAGACTATTTTCTTCATGTTTAATCTCTACTATGATTTAATCAAGCGCTTCAAAATGTTTCAACTGTGAGAGTTTGCATATAAACCCTGAAGCTTTCATCTTTATATTCAATTGAGAGTCATTCTTTGGTTGAGAACAATTGATCTGTCTTGGTGGATTCTTGAGATGCATGGCGGGCTGGCTGAGGTGATGAGAAGAAGACACGATGGATGGACACGAGTCAAACCTTTTGGCAAATGGAATGTGCAGTGAAGATTTCTTGATGTTATATTATATTAATTTTAGCTTATTTGGTTTTCTAATCCAGATAGGTAATTATAGACAGAGGGAGTATATAATAAGTTGCCAGGGGAACGCATGGACATGGACAACCTCTCGTTAGAATCCTTGTCCGTCCGTGAACGTCCCTACATGTACGTATTCTCTCTTCCACTTGCTCTCTGATCATTGTCAGCAAAGCTTCAGCCTTCCTTCCTACCATTGCTTGATCTCTCCCTTTGAATTTTGCTTTTATTACTCTCTCCGTTTCAAAATACTATGTACGTTTAATAAAATTCTCATTTTTATTGGGCCATGAAGCCCACAAAGAAATCACATGATTTCTTCTCCCTGAAATCCCATCCAACTCATATGCTCATTCACAAACCAAGTCCAAGTCAATCCTTCTAAGTCTCCTCAAATTTTGGAAAGAGGAAGTCACGTGTTTTGGCAAAATGTACACAATATTTTATAATAGTGAATATTTCCAAATGTACATATTCCCTCCGTTCCAAAATATTGTGTATATTTAAAAATATTCATTGTTCCCAAATACTGTGTATATTTCGCCAAATCACGTGACTTCCTCTTTCCAA
This sequence comes from Houttuynia cordata, assembly GCA_039654745.1. Taxonomy (NCBI): domain Eukaryota; kingdom Viridiplantae; phylum Streptophyta; class Magnoliopsida; order Piperales; family Saururaceae; genus Houttuynia; species Houttuynia cordata. Next base: position 44,708,489 of record CM077505.1, on the reverse strand, counting down.
AATTGGAGGAAACCTGGAAGGATTGACTTGAACTTAGTTCGTGAACGAGCATACGAGTTAGATGGGATATCAATGAGAAGAAATCAATTGACTTCCTTATGGGCTTCATGGTCCAATAAAAATGAGATTTTTCTCAAATATACATAGTATTTTAGAACGGAGGGAGTAGTATTTTAGAATGGAAGGAGTATTTCTTTTTATTTTTTCCTCTTTTTTTTCTTCAGTTCTTGTTTCTTGATGCTTTTTCTTGTTGTTGTGGTTGATTTCTTGGCTAATAGATTTAATAGGTTTAGCATGGGCCACATAATAATTGTGTGTCGCGGTAATTAAATTTTCATTCAGCAAGAGGCCACATAATTAATACAACCGGAATTATTCTGTTTCTTTTTTGACACATGAAAGTATTTTTTTGATACATGAAAGTAAATCAATCTTTATAATAGCCCTTAATAGTGTACAGTACGAAGCAATGTAAGAACTAAGAGGAGGGTTGCAGCAATAAGAGAAATGACAGTCCAAGTATTCGCAAAGTAATTCTGTCTTAGCTTCTGCCCCCAATCATGAAGTCGCCTCTTCCACTTGCAGGTCTCTGCCTTCGACTCATCTTTGCCACATAATATTTGTACAGCAAATACCGAACCTCAGACAAGTGATTATTAGGATCCATGAGCACGTCGTCTGAGCAAGGAATTCTGTCTTGGCGATATATCGCCGAAATTGGTGATATATCGTTTTCGGTCCTGGACCGATAAAACGAGACAGCTAAATATCGGTTTGTAACTTTTTACAAAAATTACCATGTGATTACAAAAATTACAACCTCAGACAAGTGATTATCAGTATGAATTCTTTTATTTTTTTGAGGGTCAGGACTCGAGAGAGTCGGGCCGAAAGGGGGGAAACTGGAAAGGGGGGAAAGGCGGCGACGAACTGAGGGCGATTGATGGAAGCTCATTGTCCAAAATTGTTGGGGACTTCTTATCGAGACCCCATCACCAGCTTTCGTCTCTTTCAGAAGTTCTCAGTTGATCATCCTAAGGTACTTGCTCCTAAAATCATAAATCCTCTGTAGAGTTATTAGAAAATTAAATTAAGTGATAATGATTTTGATAGTATTGTGTGTTATACCTTTGCATACGAAACCTTTCTTATGTTCTTAACAATATTTAAGTGTTATTATTGGAATTTGAATCAGCAGTTGCTTAATGGCTAAAGTGAGTGTTTTTACAAGTTTTCTCGAGTTAAATTCAAGACCTTATGAAGTATATGAATTCAAAGAGTTCACATTCCTATATGGAATGGAAAATGATTTACTCATAAGAAATGATTGTTTTGAATGAATGATCACACAGTGACGATGAGTCAAGTTCTAGAGGAAAAACCCGAGTCAAGTTGGATACCAAAAGGAAAAAAATTGTTTAAGTGTTTTCATCTGCTCTTGGTCATAGTTTCTATGATTTATTTGGTTTATTGAAGAATATGGATTTATCCTGAGTGTTGTCAGTGGATTTCAGGCGTACTGGCAGCTTGTTTTGAATGAGCTTGATGTAAAATTCCATAAAAAACCGAGATGTGTGTGGGATGACAATGATAAATCAAAACATGGTGGAACATGGTTTCCAGGATCACTTCTTAATATTGCAGAAGGTTGTCTCTTACCCAATAGCTCCATTAGGAGAGAAGATGATAGTGTGGCATTTATATGGAGGGAAGAAGGTGAAGAGGATATTCCTATCAACAAATTACTACTGAAGGACCTGAGGAACCAAGTAATGTACGAATTAGTCGAAAAATTGTGGCATATTTGTACAATTGATTCAACCTTTGTTGATGCATTTGGGCCATGAAAGCGCAGGATAGTGGCAAATGCACTTGATGCAACATTTGCTAAATGAGATGCAATAGCAATTGATATGCCGATGACACTCAATGCTGTTGTAATTTATCTTGCCATTGTACTCGCTGGTTTTATTGTTGTATCTATAGCGGACAGTTTTGTGCCCAAGGAAATCGCCACTCGCCTGCAAGTGGCTAATGCAAAGGGCATTTTCACTCAGGTGTAGTTTTCTTGGTATCGACTGTGATCAATCTGTACATACACTTGTCTAGAATTGTTTTTACTTATTCACAGTTTTACAATGTCTATTGCACAATTTTATAGTCAGGGGAGGAAGAAAATTTCCGCTTTATAGGTATATGCAGTATACTCTAAGTCAATATTGTAACTAATATTGATAGATGTCTGGTGATAATTTAATTCTTTATTTTCTTCCTTGCTTGTCGTTTTCTTGTAGTCGTGTAATAGAAGCAGGGCATTGTAGAGCCATTGTGATTCCTGCAGTTGGAAATGAGCTAGGCATGAAATTAAGACAGCAAGATATGTCATGGAAAGATTTTCTGTTGCATGCTGATCATCTTCCAAGATATGTCGTGGAAACATACTGCTTGGTTTTACCGACATTTAACCGATATCTGATACGGAATTCCTTGCCTCTGAGATCTTATTCATAAGACTGACAACATCTTCACTCCCAATGGTACTCTCAAGCAGTTTTTGGGAGATGAGAAAGACAAGAACATCTCTGACCGAGTTGATAAGTCCTCTGTTGTGCACTCTAGGAGAGTGCACAAAAGCTGGCGGCTGAAAGTGAAAGTAGGGAATGGGGATGAGAATATAGAAGAAGGAGATGAGAAACTAGGAATTCATTCATCAATACCCTAAACCAGACAAGTCGTCTCCTACATATAGGCGTAGGGCCTAAAGCTGATGGGCCTGATGGGCCATGTTATGCAAATAATTAAATAGCCTATTCCTACTGCAGTGGCCCACATGGCCTAATGGAAATAAGTAAATAACATAAGTAAATAGCCTAATAACCTAATGCTAAGGAGTTGTAACATTCCACCACGCTCCGCTAGGGTCTTGTCCTCAAGGCGAAAATGTAGGGAAACGAGCCAAGAAATCGTCCTCCCATTCCCAGGTGGCATCGTCTAGAGAATGATCGTGCCACGCAACGAGTACCTCAATCACCATACGTCCAAAGCGACGAACCCGGCGGCGATCCAAAATAGACGCAGGAAGGACAGGAGGATCCTCCGGTGGAATGGGCAACAGGGCATGCACTCCACTAGTAAGGCGAGAAGGATCGCCCACAAAATGCCGCAGACGGGATACATGAAAAACTGGGTGAACCTTAGAAGTGGGTAGCAACTGTAGACGATAAGCAACTGGCCCAATACGCTCCAATATTGGATAAGGCCCATGAAACTGGTGGGCCAATTTGGTAGATGCAACCGCTGCCAAAGAATGCTGGCGATGAGGTAGGAGATTAACACAAACCAAATCCCCAACTGAAAACTCTCGATCCATATGAGAATGATCATACACCTGCTTCATCCGATTCTGAGCAGCTGCGAGGTTAGTCTTGAGCTGGCGCAAGACCTCATCACGAGTCTGAAGTGCATAGTCCACCTCGCCCACCGAAGAACTGAAGGGTAAACAACAGATCACTGTAGGCGGAGGGCGGCCATAAACCACTTTGAAGGGAATGAATCCGGTAGAGGTGTCATAAGCAGTATTATATGACCACTCAGCCCATGAAAGAAGTTGAAGCCACCGACGAGGCTCCTCACCAACAAAACAGTGCAGATACTGTTCCAAGCAACGGTTAACAACCTCCATTTGCCCGTCACTTTGGGGATGATAGGCAGTACTCATGTGCAGTTTAGTATCTTGTATTGCAAAGAATTCCCGCCAAAACAGAGAAATAAAGATCTTATCCCTATTGACACTATTGTCCTAGGCATGCCGTGCAGCTTGGCCACTTCGCGCACATAAATTTCAGCGACGGCCTTTGCCGTATAAGGGTGACCAAGGGCGCAAAAATGAGCATACTTAGATAGACGATACACGACCACAAGAATAACTGATTTACCTTGTACGACAGGGAGAGCCTCAATAAAATTCATGGAAACATCCTCCCATACGTGATCAGGAATAGGGAGAGGTTGTAGAAGGTCCGCAGGAGTAGTTGTGGAGGCCTTCGCGCGCTGGCAAACATCACAAGCCTCCACATATGAATGGACGTCCTTTCTGATTCCCCGCCAGAGAAAATTCTGACTCACACGCTTGTAGGTGCAGAAGGACCCTTCATGACCAGCACTAGGGGTATCATGAAAGAAGGAAATAATATTCCGTTGTAGGTTCGGGCTCGGGGGGGACCCATAGGCGCTTCTTCCAGAAGATGTAACTACCCTGCAAAACAAAAGAGGGTAAGTATGTCGGATCAGACTGGAGGCTCTGTAAGATGTCCATGGCCTCAGGGACGTCCCGGTAAGCCTGTAGCAAATCAGCCATGAAAGGAAAAGTAGGGACAGAGAGGCTCAAAAGGGACTCCTCCACGTGGCTCCGAGATAGATCATCGGCCACTGTATTGTCGCACCCCCATTTATAAACCAGATCATAATTGTAGCCCATAAGCTTCGTGACCCAACGCTGCTGGGCTGGAGTGGATATCAGCTGGTCATGAAAATACTTTAGGGGTTGGTGGTTCATCCGGAAAATGAAGTGTCGGCCCAATAGATATGGACGCTATTTTGTCACGGCGTGCACAATAGCAAGCATTTCTCGTTCATAAGCCGACAAACGAATAGAGCGCCCGGATAAGGCCTTACTAAAGAAGGCAATGGGCCTGTCAGACTGCAGAAGGACCGCGCCCAGTCCATTATCAGAAGCATCCGTTTCCACCACAAATGGCTTAGAGAAATCCGGCAAGGCTAAAACAGGTGCGGATGTCATAGCCTGCTTAAGACAATCGAAGGCCCTATGAGCGTCAGGACTCCAAGCGAAGGCACCGGCCTTCAGTAAGGCAGTGAGAGAGGCGGCCAAAGAACCATAATAAGCGATGAAGCGCCTATAGTAGCCTGTTAGCCCAAGAAAACCTCGTAAGGCCTTCGGTGATGTGGGAGTGGGCCAGTCTAGCATAGCGGCCGCCTTGTCTGGGTCTGTAGATACGCTATGTTCAGCAATAATATGGCCCAAGTAATCAATCTGAGGTTGGCCAAAAGAACATTTGGACCATTTCAGTAAAAGGGAGTGCTCAGCCAAAAGATCAAAGACAGTCTGCAGATGGCCAATGTGATCTTCCCAAGAAGCGCTATAGACCAAGATATCATCGAAGAAGACCAAAATGAACTTGCGCAAGAAAGGCCGGAAAATATCGTTCATTAAGCTTTGGAAGGTGACCGGCGCATTAGTCAACCCAAAAGGCATCACGAGAAACTCGTAATGACCGTCATGTGTACGGAAGGCAATCTTATGAATATCCTCTAGATGCATCCGTATCTGATGATAGCCAGATTGCAAATCAAGTTTAGAGAAATATTTCGCACCTGATAACTCGTCGAGAAGCTCTTCAATAACAGGAATAGGATACTTGTCCTTTAATGTAATAGCATTTAAGGCACGATAGTCAACGCAGAACTGCCATGTCCCATCCTTCTTTCGGACCAGCAAAACGGGAGAAGAGTACGAGCTAGAGCTGGGACGAATAATACCAGTCGCCAGCATGTCAGCCACCAAACGCTCAATTTCAGCCTTTTGCACATAGGGGTAACGGTATGGCCGTACATTAGCGGGGCTCTACCCAGGAAGTATGGGAATCTGATGGTCGTGCCCATGCATAGGAGGAAGGCCGGATGGCTCACCAAAAAGGAACCCATACTCAGCCAAAAGAGCTATCAAGTCGGCCGGAAGGTCTGGTTGGGTCGAATCAGATATAGACATAAGTTGTAGCAAAAGCCCATAAGCCGAGTGCCGAAAGAAAGACCCAACAGCCTGAGCCGATTAGAGTGTACCTGGAATGGATCCTTGTAAACGAACCTGCTGATCAGCCACACCAAATGACATAACCAAATCCTTGAGATTCCATGCCACGTCCCCAAGTTCTTGGAGCCATTGGACCCCCAACACAATATCCGCCCCCTTTGTGGGTAGAAGATGGAGATCCACCACGAAGTCATATCCTTGGATATGCAAGGGAACGTGGGGGCACAGGCCCTTACTGCGCATGTGGGTGCCATCCCCAATAAGAACGTCAAAAGCACAGTCATGAGCAATGTGACATCCCATTCGCTGCGCCACCCTATCATTAATAAAATTGTGGGTACTCCCACTATCAATCAAAATAGCAACTGGTTGGCGCTTTAACTGACCTTGCACGCGCATAGTGTGAGGGGTGTAAGTTTCGGAGAAAGCATGAAATGAGATCTCAGCCGTCGAATCGACATAATCATCCTCAACAGGTGGGGCAGTAAGATCGTCCTCCTCAGGACAGGACTCCTCCAAGATGAAAGCTGTAGGGGGCGTGCAACAGCGATGTCCAGGAACATATCGCTCGTCACAGTTGAAGCAGAGGCCCTTGGCCCGTTTCTCATCCATCTGTGCTTGGGATAACCGGCGAAGAGGTGAAGGCAGGGTGGACCCTGCTGGTGGGCTGGGCCTAGAGCTGGCAACAGCCCCATTAGGAGGGATGGGCCTAGAGGCCGGTAGCCCAGGAGGAGGCCGAAAGGGGGGCCGGATCACACGCCTTTGCCGGTTTAATCTCTCTTCCGCAACTCGAGCATGCCCAATGATATCCCTCATAGATTTAGGCCGAAACTGGCGGATTTCATCTGCAATGTCAGCCTGCAAGCCATCCATAAAGGCACCTACTAATGCCTCTTGGTCCCAATTTGGCAAGCGATTAGCAATACGCATGAATTCCTGATGATAGACTCGTACTGTGGAAGTTTGACGGAGAGATGCCAGCATTTCATTAAAATCAGCATAATCATTGGGCCCGAATTGCACACATAATTCATCCACAAAGTCAGTCCAAGTTGGATTAAGCACATCCCGTTCAAAATACTGGAACCAGACTATGGCATCGCCCGTCAAATGGGAAGCAGCGATGCGCAACTTATCAATTTCTGATCGAGTACCATGATATTCAAAGAATTTATTTGCCTGATATATCCAATCAATAGGACTATCTTCGCCACTATACTTAGGAAATTGAAGTCGGGCCAATTGGGGTTCAGCCGAGGGCCGTCCTGATACATCATGAAATGGAACCTGGGGCATACCTGGCATAAAGTCTGAATAGCCAGTAGGATTTGGCCTTCCAGGAAAGGGCCCATAGGGTGGCACTTCACCCCGTGGCTGTTGGTGAGGTGGAGCAGTCTGATAATGGAAGGCGCGCAGATGAGTGCCAGCATACCCTGGCAAGATATTAGTCGGATCAAATTGGCCAAACATAGAGGAGGACTGAAAGGCACGGTCTTGGCCCAGAGGAGAGCCCTGCGTTGCCCCAGATGTCTGGCCCGGTGGCACAGACTGGTGCTGGGTAAACCCATCCTGCGGAGGAGGCGGCTGACCTTGGAATGAGGGGTTCTGCAGAGGAGACCCTTGGCCAGTCGTGGAAGAAGACCCATGTGGCCCGGTGGTCTGCTGGTGCTCCATCTCCGCCTGCGGAGGGGAAGTCGGCGCTGGCGGCCGCTCATTCAACGTCCGCTGCAAAGACTGCATTGTCACAGTCATGTTGATCATGGCCTTAAGGAAAGCTGGATCCATGGTCGGAGGAGGGGCGGCCTGGGCCTGGCCCGAGGGCGCTTCCTCGTCAGACTGGGTCGATGGACCCTTTGGATTGTCCGTAGCCTTCTTCTGAGCCATAGCGTCGGAAGCCAGGAGTCGAATGCTCTGATACCAGTGTTGTGCACTCTAGGAGAGTGCACAAAAGCCGGCGGCTGAAAGTAGGAAATGGGGATGAGAATAGAGAAGAAGGAGATGAGAAACTAGGAATTCATTCATCAATACCCTAAACCAGACAAGTCGTCTCCTACATATAGGCACAGGGCCTAAAGCTGATGGGCCTGATGGGCCATGTTATGCAAATAATTAAATAGCATATTCCTACTGCAGTAGCCCACATAACCTAATGGAAATAAGTAAATAACATAAGTGAATAGCCTAATAACATAATGCTAAGGAGTCGTAACATCCTCTTATGAAGACAACATAGGAGGTAACTTCACGGCCTGCAGCTAGGAGGAAGGTCTCAAAGGCAATAGCATTAAAGAAAAAGACCTCAGTGCTTCTATCAAAATTAAAAGGGGAAGATGGAGGGTTTTATCACAAAATTCTGCTGCAGCTCTAGTAATTCTATATTTGAATACCAGCATCACAAAGTTCTGTTGCAGGCCTAGCATATACAGAACCATTTATATATCCAATTTGAAATGGATCTTGGTTAATGCCCTTATTTTTTATTATCTTCCTTGAAGCATCCAACACGTGTAACAACAATATTGACATATTTGGGAAAGGCTCAGGTGCCAATCCCAAAAACTGAAGAACAAGCTCATGAGCTTTTTCAACATTCTGCCAAAAGAAAAAAGGGGCAACCGGTTCATACAATTTTTCTTTTTGATAACGCACAGAGAGTGTGCGATACATACAAATACAAATAAGATATTCCCTCCATCCAAAAAATTCAGACCACATTTTAAAATTTCACTTAGAGCTGACCTTATTAGTAATATTATTTATCGAGTATGAAATAAAACTACAGGCAAGCTCAAGCAAAACAAGGCATACTTTTTCTTTGTTTTCTCTTTGGCAACAGAAGTCAAAGGCATGCTTGCTGTATATTCGTTGCGCAAAATTTTCAACTGTACCTGTTTGGAATATACTTCAACGACACGGCGTTGCAAACATTGAATGAAGTTGTCATATCCACATGGCATTGCAGTGGTCGGCACCCTTTTTTAGTTCAAATGCAGTGGACCTTTGATCGACGAATCCACCAGTCCTTAACCCACCTACTAATACGAGCTCGACTCACATATGATATTGCCACTTTGGTCTTTGTTTCTCGACAACATATTACCACTTGCTCGTTCACGAATTAATATGAGATCAAATGTTTGCGTTGTCACTTACTAATTACTATTATACAACCATTCATGGCCAGTTTTTCTCCCCGAAGGATTCCATTTGCACAAGGGACAACTGGAACAATATTTGGATCATCTGGCAAATCAATCCAAGATGCTCTCTATAAAAACATACCATTCACCAGACTTTCATCCACCAACAACTTGGGAACTGAGTGTGCAGCTTTAAACTGATATGCATGGCGTCCTCTCAGCTCAAAATCTGTGTTAGAAGGCAAGAACCAGAGCTTGTGGTGCCTGCCGTGCCTGAAGGGTAATCGAGCCGCAACAGAAGCGAATTTAGGAATTTTATCCGTTTGATGTGGGTTCTCAAAAATTGGGTTTTTCCTTCAAACAACAAAGAAAGCTCAAAGATTATCAAATTAGAAACACTAACCTTCGGCCTTTGTGCCTACGAATCACTCCACGGATTAGAATATGTCCGAGAACACCAAATCCTTCACCGATTGAGTGTAGAACGTTGTGAAAAGCTATATTCCCCGAATTAGTTTTTTCACCCAACGAAATCAAGATCACCAAATCAAAATGTGATTTCAACCAAAAGACGCCTTTTTCATCAGCATAGAGGGTGTCCCCTCCATTGTCCTTAAAAGGGGCGAATTTCGGTTACAAAATCATGCCATTTTCGGTTTCTCGAAATTGCTCAATAGATTTCCAATATGGTGACTCTTATTTGACAATTCCATTTTGGTCATACCAAAACAGCTAATTCCAAATAAGTGATTTCCGGATCGGTGATGATTACAGTGTCTCTTCCAATTTAGTGTGGACCGGGCCCACGGAAGCCTAACTACTCCACATGCCTACACTTGCACGAGAGAGCCGACTCCTCTCAATCAAGACAAGTAAAATGGGACAAGAACCCATATTTACTTACATCCCCCACTATGGGTTCTTTGTTCATATTTGCGATCCACAGTGACTCGTGCACTAGTCCTGTCGTAATCCAAAACTATGAACGTGTTTTACAAATAGATCCGTCGTTAAGGCCTTCGTTAACGGATCAACTAACATCTCAACCGTAGGAAGATGACTCACTGTCAACTTTCCCCGTTGTAGCATGTCAAACACATAAAAGTAATGCACCTCTATGTGCCTAGCTCTTGAACTGATCTCCCCATTACGGAGTGTCGACACAGTTGCTAAATTATCACAATAAATTTGGACAGGAGCATCAGTCCACTGTTCTAGCTGTAACCCAGCTAGAAACTCTTTAATCCAAACTGCCTCGGAAGCTGCTAAACTGCATGCAACAAACTCAGCTTCCATCGTGGACTTAGTAACGCATTTCTGCTTCTTACTAGCCCATGCCACGGCGCCGCCACCAAGCATAAAAACATAACCGGCAGTGGATTTTCTGTCATCCTTACACCCGGCATAGTCCGAATCACTATAGCCTTCCAATGACAGGTTCTCAGCCTGATATGTGAGTTTCATATCCTTGGTACCCAGCAAGTATCTGAACACCCGCTTTATAGCTTGCCAGTGTTGCATACCTGGGTTAGCCTGATATCGACTCACAAGGCTTACTACAAAAGCCAAATCAGGTCGAGTGCAGTTCATGGCATACATCAAGCTGCCAATAGCCTGCGCATATGGCACAGATTGCATCTTCAGACGTTCCTCGTCTGATGCAGGTGCTATTCTTTCGGACAAGACTGTCCCTTTATAGATGGGCGAATCTATGGTCTTCCAACCAATCACGTCAAAGCGTTTCAATACACTCTCAATGTACGATTCTTGAGATATACTTAGCCTCCTCGCTTTTCTATCTCTCTCAATCTTCATCCCGAGGATGTAAGATGCTTCACCCATATCTTTCATTTCAAATTGGGTCTTGAGCCATTCTTTAAGACTGAGAATCATACTAGTGTCATTCCCCATCAATAATATGTCATCTACATATAGTGACAATATCATAAATCTACTCCCATCTTTAAAGGAGTACACACAATGGTCATAGTCATTGGCTACAAAGCCATATTCACTTATCACCTTGTGAAAAGTGAAATACCATTGTCTTGGCGATTGTTTCAGTCCATACAATGATTTAATAAGTTTGCACACTTTAGTTTCCTCTCCGGAAACAACAAACCCCTCGGGTTGTTCCATGTAAATCTCCTCCTCTAAATCACCATTTAGGAAGGCAGTCTTTACATCCATCTGGTGCAACTCTAAATCTAAGTATGACACAATTGCCAACAAACATCGGATCAAGATGAACCTGGACACTGGAGAATAAGTCTCCTTGAAGTCTATGCCCTCTACTTGTGTGAAACCTTTCGCCACAAGTCTAGCTTTGTACTTCTCTATTGATCCATCGGCTTTGAGCTTCTTCTTGAAGATCCACTTACACCCAATGGGTTTCCGTTCATCTGGTAAGTCAACAATCTCCCAAACTTTGTTCTTCAAGATTGAATCCATTTCCTCTTGAACAGCCTTCTGCCATTCCTTGGAATCTGGACTACACATCGCCCGCTCAAATGTGACTGGATCACTAAGTACAGGTTCATCTACCGATATCTCATCTTCACCGAGCATGGCATAGTAATCCTTCAGCAAAATTGAAGGTCTACGCTCTCTTGATGTTCGAGTTTTAACATCCTCATTGGATGTGTTACCTATCACTTGTTCATTACTAGTGACAGTAACTTTCTCTTTCTCAATTTCAAAGAGTTCCACTTTCTGACTAGGAGTTTTAAGGTCTATATCTTCCTCAAGAAAATAAGCATCTCTAGACTCTATAACCCCCACTGTCCCATCATCATGGTGTACTACAAATCAATACCCTTTCGAATGGTCACAATAACCTATAAAATTATATTTTATGGTCTTGGGATCCAACTTAGTTCTTAGTTGATCAGGCACCCTCACATGGGCCTTTGCCCCCCACACTCTCAAGTTCGAAAAGTTTGGACGTCATCCCGTCCATAACTCATATGGGGTCAATTTGATCGACTTAGAAGGTATCCGATTTAGTACATAGACAGCGGTGTCTAGTGCTTCACCCCAAAACTGCGTTCCTAGTTCAGAGTGGTTTAACATGGACCTTACCATGTCCATCAATGTCCTATTACGTCTTTCAGCAACTCCATTCTGTTGAGGGGTATACGGTAAAGTATACTGATGCACTATTCCTTGGTTTGTACAATAGTCCTTGAACAAATCAGATGTGTACTCACCACCTCTGTCTGTTCTCAGAACTTTAATCTTCCGTCCTAATTGGTTCTCAACCTCAGCCTTAAATTCCTTGAATTTTTCTAAGGCATCGGACTTTCTCGATAACAAGTACACATAACCATATCTTGAATAGTCATCTATGAATGTAATGAAATACATCATACCCCTTTGAGTCTTGACGTTTATAGGCCCACAAATATCTGAGTGAATGACCTCTAAAAGGTCAATTGCTCGCTGTCTTTTCAGAAAGGGTAGCCTAGTCATTTTGCCAGATAGGCAATCTTCACACACGCGCAAATTATCACTTATTCTTGGTAGTAACCCACTACCCGACATTCGGTGTAATTTTGTCGCATTCACATGACAAAGGCATAAATGCCATAACAATGCATTATCAACAGCAACACAAGCAACATACTCAGAATCAATCATTTCATTATTAGCAAAAACATTGGATACATCAAGTTTGAATAAACCATCAACTAAAGAAGCAGTAAATAAAATATTATTCTTCTGCCCCATAGTTCCCTTGCCACCCTTGAACCTGACTTCAAATCCCTTTTGAGTAAGAAGAGGGATTGAAATCAGATTCCTACGAATAGTAGGTGCATACAAGACATCTGTGAGGACCAGTGTGTTTCCTCCTAAGAGAGGAACACGAACAGAGCTAATCCCCAGCACGTCACAATAGGTGTTATTCCCCATGTAGATCTTGTGCTCTCCGGGACTAATCTCTTTCATCTCAGCAAAAGACTCCTTTGCCATTGCCACATGACGGGTTGCAGCCGAGTCAAGCCACCAACCTCTAGTGTTAGTGTTCACAATCAGTGCCTCAGAAATCATACAAACTATGTCCTTTCCTCCACCCTGCTGTTTCTTTTTCTCGTTGCCCTGGGAGCCATTAGGACAATTCCTGCTAAAGTGACCCATCTGGCCACAAGTAAAGCAGGCTCCCTTCTTCTTGTTTTTGGCCTTGTCTCCACCCTGGAATTGAGGCTTCTTTCCTTTCCTCTTGAAGTTCTTCTTTGAAGTGCCAGCATAGGACCCACCTTTCTTAGAGCCAACATGGTGAGCAAGGTTGGCAGATGCATTAGAGGCCCTCACATGCTCTCTCCTTTCCTGCTCCAAGCCCAGCTTGATAGTAAGGTCATCGAGAGTGAGTTTCTTGTCACTGAGGTTCAACGCCACCACAACTGCTTCCCATGATGGAGGAAGGCTAGTGAGTATCGTAGACACTTGGACCCCCAATGAAATTGGATCTCCAAGCATCTCCAACTCACTAGCGATAATAGTCATGGCATTTATGTGCTCAAGCACATTCTTGCCCTCCTCCATCCTCATGTTGGTATAGCGAGTGTGGAGCAACCTGATGTGTGCCTCAGTATGCTCTCCATACCTCCTCTCAATGGCCTCATACATTTCTTTAGCCGTTTTGTGCTTCTCAAAAAAGCAACTCCATAGTAGGCTCCATAAAGGTAAGCATCGTGGTCCTTGCACGTGCATCCTCCAACCGGAACTTCTCGTACTCTCTCTTTTGAGTAGCAGTACTATGTTCACCCGTAGGCTCAACAACTTGGTCTAGCACATGACCCAAGTCGTCAAGGAACAGAATGTGATGGATGCGCCTCTTCCAGGTAACAAAATTGGTGGCATTCAACTTTTCAGTCTTTGCCAACTCACTGGAGACCATTCGGGAAGCCATTGCAACTTTTATGAAATCAGCAAATGTTTCACTCAAATTGAAGATAAAAATCTTCAATCAATGGAACAGGACAATTAGTGTAAAAACAGCACAGTTTGAATCACTAATTAACTATCAACAAACATATAATCAAGTGGCAAAAATACTGCTTCAATATTAATTAGTTTTTCAAATTTTATCCCGCCGATCGATCGTGTCAAATACCCGATCGATCGCAGCTTTCCGATGTCAATTTTGCACAAATTACAGTAGATACGATCGATCGCAATTTGTGCCGATCGATCATTTCCCTCTTTCAAAGCAACTCAACGATCAATGCCGAACGATGCCGATCGATGCCGAACGATGCCGAACGATGGCGATCGATGCCGATCGATCGTTTTCCCTTTTTCAAGAGACTTAACGATCGATGCCGATCGATGCCTGTCGATCGTGACCAGTCGTCTTCTCCGATTTTACTTTCGAGCAATCAATCGTTTTTGACGCCGATCGATCGCGACTGTAAAAATCGAGATTTTCAGTCGGCAAAAACCGCGAGGAAAATCCCCACAAATCTCTTGGAACTCTCACACCACAACGGATCCAAAGCTCCGATACCACTGAAGGGTAATCGAGCCGCAACGGAAGCGAATTTAGGAATTTTATCCGTTTGATGTGGATTCTCAAAAATTGGGTTTTTCCTTCAAACAACAAAGAAAGCTCAAAGATTATCAAATTAGAAACACTAACCTTCGGCCTTTGTGCCTACGAATCACTCCACGGATTAGAATATGTCCGAGAACACCAAATCCTTCACCGATTGAGTGTAGAACGTTGTGAAAAGCTATATTCCCCGAATTAGCTTTTTCACCCAACGAAATCAAGATCACCAAATCAAAATGCGATTTCAACCAAAAGACGCCTTTTTCATCAGCATAGAGGGCGTCCCCTCCATTGTCCTTAAAAGGGGCGAATTTCGGTTACAAAATCATGCCATTTTCGGTTTCCCGAAATTGCTCAACAGATTTCCAATATGGTGACTCTTATTTGACAATTCCATTTTGGTCGTACCAAAACAGCTAATTCCAAATAAGTGATTTCCGGATCGGTGATGATTACAGTGTCTCTTCCAATTTAGTGTGGACCGGGCCCACGGAAGCCTAACTACTCCACATGCCTACACTTGCACGAGAGAGCCGATTCCTCTCAATCAAGACAAGTAAAATGGGACAAGAACCCATATTTACTTACAGTGCCCATGCCACATGAATGGAAGCAGTTGTCCGACATAGACGACCAACAAGGCCTCCGGTTCCATGCTTTTAGCATGCAGTTCTACCGGTCCGATCCAAGCATGGGCGGGAAGGACCCGGTTGTCGTGATCAAAGATGCTCTGTCCAAGGCGTTGGTTCCCTATTACCCCTTGGCTGGAAGGCTGAGGGATGGACCCAATGGGAAGCTCATTGTGGAGTGCACCGGGGATGGTATCCTCTTCGTCGAGGCCGACGCTGACGTGAAACTGGCTGAATTTGAGGATGCTCTTTGCCCCTCCTTCCCAGGCGCCGATGATCTTCTCTATAACGTTCCTGGCTCAGACAGTATCACCAACTCCCCCTTGCTCTTGATTCAGGTGAAGGTCCAGTATTTTGCATGATGATAAATTTATGAATTCACCGCACGTGATTTGCACAGGAAACGGACTGCTTCACCAGCGGATCCGGTTCCTAAATTTATCCACTAGTTTCCTCTAGCAAGCATAAATTTTTTTTATCCCTCCAACCAGTTTGGAGGTTTAGGGGCCGTTTGGAGCGTGATTAAAAGCAAAACATCTCGATGTTCATATTTTTTACATAAACTACATCCACTGCAGATCTTTTGCTACTTTCATGCCCCAAACGGCCTCTTAGACTCGTTGTGAAGCTTTCACAGGGGAGTAATCACAGATTCACATGAGTTTAATCAATGTTTTTAATACATGAGAACTTGTGATTGGCCACTCTCTCCCAATGGATCTCAACCTGAAAATATGAGCTCAAATAACGCTCACTTTTTTGGAGAAATCATTAGGTACAACCGCCTAGTCTTGTCATTGTTATTATAATTCCTAGGGAGCCGTCAATCTCTACACACACACGCTTTACATGTGCGCTAGGGCTATTTGGTCCCAAACAACTGAACGCGTGTTGATCCTCGAGACCAATGGCTCCCTAACTCCATAGAGTAGTGTGCAAGAACACCCAATAATTGCCTAGATTCTCACCTTATTGCTCTTGTAAAATACGTGTAAATCCTGGGTGGCACTCCTGGAGTACTGAATAATTTCTTCTAGCCTCATTATCATTGACATTTGACAGGAAGCACTGCTTTTGCTTGCAGGTGACTCGGCTCATATGTGGGGGATTCATATTTGGCTTCCGTCTCAACCACACAGTGTGCGACGCTGTTGGGGTGGTCCAATTCCTGAATTGCGTGGGAGAGCTAGCGCGAGGTGCTGCATCACCAATGGTGCAGCCAGTGTGGCAACGGGAGCTACTCAAAGCGAGGAACCCACCCCGCGTGACTTGCATCCACCATGAATATGATGAGATGGTGGGCACCCTATTCCCCTTTGATGAGGACATGGTCATACACTCCTTCTTCTTCGGCCCTGCCGAGGTGTCCGCACTACGGCAGCACCTGCACCCCGACCTCCGCACCTCGGCCTCCACCTTCGATGTTATTGTCGCCTGCAATTGGTGCTGCCACATCAAGGCCTTGCGGACCAACGAGAACGAGCAAGTGCGTGTGCTCTGCCTCGTCAATGCGCGTGCCCAATTCAACCCACCGCTCCCTAAGGGCTACTATGGCAATGCCATAGCCTTTGCAGCAGCCGTCACAACGGCTGGGCAGCTTACTAGTAGCCCATTGGGATACTCTGTGGAGCTAATAAAGAAGACAAAGAAGGAGGTGACGGACGAGTACATGCGATCGGTGGCCGACCTAATGGTGCTCAAGGGTCGTCCCTGCTTCTCGCTAACCGGCACATTCTTTGTGTCGGACCTCACACGCGCCAAGTTTGCGGAGGGCGTGGACTTTGGTTGGGGAAAGGCTCTCTTTGGTGGCCCAATCATGCCCTTCCCAGGGTTCTCCACCTTCCACTTCCCCTTCATGAATGGGAGCGGGGAGGAAGGGATCATGGTCCCCATTAGCTTACCAGCTCCAGCAATGAAAAGATTTATGCTGGAGCTGCAGACTATGCTCCATCCTGTGCCCGATCCCCACTCCATAGTGGAACCGACCAAGTCATCTAAGTCCATCCGCTCTATGCTTTGAAGTTACTATGGTCATCCTCAATTTAACCAAGCTAATGAGCTACATTTCCTTTAGTTTCCCAATATTTCTTCGTTCGCACATTTATGCATGCGTTGGGTCATCTTCTATTTGTTGTTCTTAGGAGTGGATGGATTTGCTTCAAGAGAATCATATATGGTTTTGTATTAATAATGAATAGACTATTTTAGAATATAAAATATACGATAAAGATTTTCCTTTTCTAATGGCTCCAGCTTTTGGAAAACTTTATTATTTTACTTGGTATCAAGCTCTAGGTTCTTTGAGGATATGGGTTCTAGTATCACTGGATGCCACCTTTGATGGACGCTCAGTGGGGGATGTTGGAATTTAAAATATTGATTAAGGTTTTTATTTCCTTAACTGAGCTTTCAGAAAACTTGGTTATTTTACTTATATATGTCATTGCGAATCATTTATTTTTTTAATAAAAAAGAACACCTTAATTTAACTGGTGGGGCGTTAGGCCTAGGGGTCGGACTAAACTCTGACCCCAAATGTGCAAAACCAAGAGAAGCTGAATCGAGAGAAGAAATATTAGGTTCTATTTTTTAGAACCTACCTAAGTTGGATAAACTGTTTAGAACCTACCTAAGTTTCTAACCACAGCAAAGCCAGGTCGCTTAGTATATCAGGAACTTGTTTTATTTTTTTGGTACTAAGTACATCAGGACTAGGGGTGTAAACGAGCCGAGCCGAGCTGAGCTTGGGCATGGCTCAGCTCGAGCTAGAAATTTTTAAGCTCGAGCTCGGCTCGGCTTGGCTCGTTAAGAATTTTGGAGCTCGGCTCGAACTCGAGTGAAAGCTCGGCCCAGGCTTGACTGGGTTAAAAAATTTTATGAAAGGAGATTAAAATAAAAAATAGTATATTTATATATATTTATATTTATATAAATATATAAATAAATAAATATATATATAATAACGAGCCGAGCTCGAGCAGGCTCACGAGCTTGTTTAGCCGAGTTTGAATGAACCGAGCCGAGCTGAGTATCATTGAGCTCGAAAGGAGGGTTGAGCCAAGCTGAGCCGGATCAGCTCCCTAGCCGCTTCGGCCCGTTTACACCTTTACTCAGGACCGGCCTATCTATCAGTCCAAGCTGACATATTTAATATGAAGTTCTCTCATATATGATTGGCCGCCGATCCTGATCCCCGGCTTAATTTGAGTGCACATATTTATATGAACTCGACTAAAAGAAGATAGCCGGCCAACACCCACGAACTTATATTACTTGTTGAAAAGTAAAATTCACGCAAGTTAGATAAACAATTGCGGTGTTTTTTTGGGTAAGTAAAAATTTCATTCGAAAACCAAAAAGATAAAAAATCTAGAGTATATAAGAAAGAAGATCTCCTACTCTAAATTGCAGGGCTTCCCTCTCATTTTGAGAGGCCCACTACTAGACAATTTTTGGGGTTAAATGTAATTGGATAATGAAGGGTTTATTTGCGAAAAGCTAACTCTTCTCTGGGATCGTGGGAAGGGGCAAGAAGGATCACGGTCTCTATTTCCTTACCTTCTCCGGCAATTTCATAGATGCAAAATGGAAGGATCAGAAGTATGCATGCATTTTGAGAACTCGGAGTGACTTTTACTCTTACTAGCAGATATGTAAAGAAAAGGATCAAAGACATTGTCATCGTTTTGATTCCTTAATTCATAATCTTTTTATCCAATGAAGCATATTTACATTACAAAATGAGTGAAGTTTATTAGAGTCTTAAGGCCTGTACCAAAAAACAAAGCTTCTCTCTCTCATTCAATGTTTTTGGTCATGGAGAGAGCTTCAATTCCGGGCTTGTGCCACCTGGGGAGCAAAGTTTATTTTTTGTAATGGCCTTTAAATGCAGACAAGTTTCATTGGATGGAGGGGAGGGTCTTCTTTTTCTATCTGTCCCTTCAATCATCAATGAAGATCCGATGCAGTGCAAAATAAGTGAAAACTTTTTGGTTCCTCTTTTGTATCTTTTGCCTTGAAGTAGCAAACATAAAAGCTCGAACTATTAATAAACAAAAATCTTGTTTATTTATCGTACTCTAACACCCCTCAGATAAGTATCCATTCATGAAACGGGACACATAGAACACAATTGAGTTATACCCCTCCACCGAGATTCTAAAACCTGGAGCGTTGATACATTGTTAATGCTCATCCATTTATGGGCTACCAGCACAATTTAAAACAAATAAATAAATGAAGGTATTTTCTTTGATGAAAGAAAATTAGAAAAGGTAATTAAGGGGCCATTTGGGGCGTGATTATAAGCAAATATCAGAGTGGATTTTGGACGTCCACTGTAGTATTCATGTTTTTTCCACACCTCAGGTCGTGTTTCACGCTACAATGTAGCAAAACATCTACAGTAGATGTTTTGCTTTTAATCACGGCCAAATGGCCCTTAAATGACCATAGCTCATCTGGTTCGACTCAGGGGAGGGTCGGCTTATGTTGGCACACAGGAAAACGATATGCGCTTGGCCATAGCGCGCGATTTTGACTGAGCGCACAGTAACCCTATGCGCCATCGATTTGTGGCAATAGACGACTAGAGAAACTTCACCAGTGACTCTTGCCGGTGAATTCGAACTCCTTCCATCCCACTACTTAGCTTTCTCGTTGAATACATCGGTACGGCCCTTCCCACAAGGGGTGCAGGTCCCACCACTATTTTTTTCCTAAAGATAAACCCCAATTGGGGTCCACAAACTTGTATTCTTTACTTTGCTTTCCCCAATCGCCTCTCTCTCTCTCTCTCATGATATGTTATGATATGTCTTCTTCAGTTCTTCTCCTCTCCAGTCTCCACCCTCGTTCCTTCCAAGTGCCGATTCCCCGCTTCTCTCCTACCACTTTCCTCCCCGATCATTGATTCCCATTCCTCGGTGAGCCCCCATTTTTCCTTCCATCCTTTGATCTTCTTCTTTTTCTTGTTACTTTATTTTTCTGTTTTTTTCTTCAGTTGTTGTTTCTTGTTGCCTTTTCTTGTAGTTCTGGTTGATTTCTTGGAAAATAGACTTGGTACTATTGTGGGTATGGTTCAGAATGGTCTCTGAGATCGAAAGGTAGCTGCTTTATTGGTTTCTGAAAGGTTTAGGCCTTATGGGTCTCTTCCTGTTTTGAAATTAACTGTTGTTTGCTCTGATTAGATAGTAATATGTTAATCATAATTACTGGTGTGTAGTTAGTCGAGTTGTGCTACCTTAACTATTGTTTGAAAGTTGGCTTGCTATAAACTCTCTTATTCTACGTCTTGTAGATGGTTTGAGAACTGATGGACTTTTTTTTTATGATCTGAAAGGACGTGATTTAGACTAAGAGTCTTGCTTGGTAGGACATACTTTTTTGTTTAGCGGATAGGCATCAGAATTTTTTTTGAATCTGTTCTAATCAGGGTATCTTTGTTAAAAGTTGATTCACATCAGCTATGATTGGCTTAGAGCTGACCTTATTAGTAATATTATTTATCGAGTATGAAATATGGGTGCTGCTGAACAATAGCTGTCTCCCTTGCATATTATGGCTTTGTGTTTTCTTAGAACAAAGTCCATTGTTTCATGTCTCTGAATCTTTTATGGTGGTTGGCCTCTGTACATGTAGAGTTGGTCTGTACTTCAAGAATCAAGATGCTTTATGTGGATATTAAGTTACTACTTCAGTAATACTATTCCGTTAAACATTGTATTGAGCTATCGTGAACTTCAAATAAGGAATGAGTTTTTAGTTGCTGGTGGGTAATGGCAAGCATGTTTACATCTAGATAGGGTTATGGTTTCAGTGAACTACAGATACTTGTCCTATATGCATTGTTTTGTTATTATTTTAAATGGCACCATGGTTGTAATAGAAACCATTGCTAATGGAAGGTAATGCTGTAATACATGTGTAACCTCAAAAGAAATAATATATAGAGAGGAGAACTTGAATTGAAAGAGAGAAAGACAAGGAGCGAAAGAGAAGTATTGACAACGAGGAAAAGAAGGGGCTTGAAGAAAAACCTACGAACTATTCTATTCAGTTGACAAAAATGTTGATTTATCTCATCCAGAACGGCGAGAAGGCGTTAAACTCATAGAAAATCTCTTTTACTATTCCCACTCTAATTAGAATAAGGCAAACTAAGCATATTTCTTATCACCATAAAGAAACCTAATACTGCTAAGCAACCTATCTTTAACTGAACTTAATTAACTTTTATGAAAGTAACTAATGTAGGGAAACTAACTAATTTAAGAGACTCCTAGCTAGCATTATGTAGAGAGGAAGGTGGCTGTAAATGTGCCCCCCTCCAAATAAAAAAAAAGCGGCTAGAATAAGGTTTTGATATTTACGATGATGACAGTGATGAATCTTTCAATATGATAATTTCATATGATATTAGATTACATAAAATCGGAACTTTGGCAACTTCAAAATTTGAGTAAAGCAACAGTAGTATTAATGATGATAATGGTCCTTGTCCTGGAGTATCTGCTCGTCCTGCAGTATCTGCTCTTATACCTGCCACACACGTCATTTATGGGTGTGCCCATGTATTCAACTCCTCCACATCTAGTATCCCCTTTGAGTTTTTAATTGATAGGCTTAATATTTTCCAATTAGAAAGAAATAGATATGGATTGTTTGTGCTTATAATAAACTATTAAATTTTTTTGAATATATGACTTTTTTCCTCTTTGAGTGAGCACGTTGAATGAAGAACTAAAATACGTATTTCTGGATTATGGCACTGTGCCATGGACCTTCGACGTTGATCGGCTTTTTTCGTCTTTTGTACACATTTGCTTAAAATGACATTTGTAGCCAGTGATATGATAGGAAGATGTGGTATTTTGTTGAAGTCTTATTAGTTTATATGCATGTATAATCTTCTTTGAGAAACTTTTAGCACATATTCGAAAATGGATGGTTACACACTTGTGTAGAATGGGTTGGTAGAATAGATTCTCATGTTATGGATATTTGCCTAAAAGATGTGGATTTGAAAGATATCGACCATTTTTATAATCTATCAATTATTAATATTTTTGTGTAATTGCTCCAGACGTTTATGTTTCTTTATGATTTCTATAAATGCTGCTTGCTTGGAAAATTTTTCTCTCCTGATATTTGCCCGCAATCTCAGTCGATTTATTAAAAGGTAGCTGAAAGAAAATGACTGGAAAGGCGAAGCCAAAGAAGCACACTGCAAAAGAGATAGCTTCAAAGGTCGACGCTGCAACTACAAACAGAGGTGGTGGCAAGGCTGGCCAGGCAGACCGCACTGGACAGGAGAAAGGGGGCCATGCTAAGTATGAATGTCCCCATTGCAAGGTCACAGCTCCTGATGTTAAATCAATGCAGATTCATCATGATGCTAAACACCCCAAAATTCCTTTTGATGAGGCCAAAATTTCCAACTTGCATGCTACGCATGTAGTTGAGACATCAAAGCCAAAGCCCGGTATCCGTGGAAGTCATAAGAAGTAGAAATTTTCGTGGATTATATGGGTAAGCCGAGTCGGTGCTTGACATAGTACCTACTTCCTGTCACTTATGACAGGTTATTACTTTCTTTTTCTAGGTACCAGGACGGTTGTGAGGTCTGCAACTAGATCATTCTGTCGATATTACGTATTTATAATATCATGGTGTTGTACCTCAATAAAACATACTTTTAGACTGTATTAGTTTGCTGGAACGATATCAACTATCAACTTATTTGTCAAATCATGAAAACCTGCTCCCTGAAATCTTATGCCCTGAAGTTGTTTTCAGTAATAGCTCTGAACAGTTTTTTTCTCATTATGATATTAAGCCACATTCAAAAAGTGAGCTTGCATGTCCTTGTTTTACTTTTGAAAAAAAAAGAGGATTGTGCATGTGCTGAGCTAATAGGGGCAATTGGGAATTGAATCTGAGTGTCTATTTTTTGGTACAAGCTTCAAGTTTCTTGATTCTTGAGTAGCTAGTTTTAACTTGAGTTAACCAGAGTTGTATGGTCTGATTGCGGAGGAAAGTAACTATGGTGGCCTCAAGTATTATAACACGGGCAACTTCTCTCATTCAACCTTTTATGTGATTAATATTTTTCCTTTCTCTGCAACCATTCTCTTTTAGGAGATGCTTATCGGATCTGAAGAAGAAGCGATTTCAGGTATTCGCTTTGACACCTGTTATAAATCCGAGGTACATGCAGCTCAAGTTCTTTTCAAAACGTGAATTAAAATTTTGGGGCTTTCAGCAAAATAGTTTCTGCCAAACTGATCTCAATAACAATAGTACATAAAACTTCTCTGAAAGTAGTTTTGAAAATCTAGTTACCGATATCCTTATAGAAAAAAAAAACAGTTTTTATCTGAGTAGCCCCATCTATAATCTTGATGAGTGTAACCTGTGCTACATATTGTTACAGACGAACATGTATGATTTCCTGTAACTTCACCCCCTTGCTAGTCAATCAGGTGAAATGAGTATTTGCTCAGTCCATGCTGGCAGTCTCAAGTGAAAGAAGGGGGCTTAGTCTTAGCAACTTTGCTTTCAAAAGAAGACTTTATAAATATTATTGGATAATCATTGAACATTTAAAATTACAATGTCAATATCATTTATCTTTATCAACTTATCTTAGGCTCCTCTATTGTCATAAGAAGATAACAAAATATATCAGCTGGCTGTTTCACAATATCCAATATTTGAATAAACTTTTCTATTGAGTTTAGCATAACAGCAAAGTCTATGCCATGGTTTTCTAGGTGTCAAACTTAATATAAGCCAGTAAGGTTGGGCAGTCATGATACCAAAGTAGGGGAAGGGGGGAGGGAAGATGGTTCTTTTCCGATATTACTGAAAATGTCACCTAGAACACTGCTGAATGAGTAATGTGGCAATGTTGGCTTAAAAATAATTTGATTGACATGGACAAGATGTCTTAGTTATCGGTTGGTTCGTTTACCCCTTTCTTTGTCCTCTTATCTGTTGTATAAACACTTGTGGTCTCCTCAAACTTTTTCTGCAAAATAGAGCGACCACGATTCGAAGGGGTGAACGGATAAGCTTAGGTACTTGGTTAATTGGTCTATCTTCCACCAGTTCATGACGGTTGGCGTCCCGGCGGAGCATAATGGTCCACAATAGAGGGCCTTCCTCCGCCCGTAGTCCACCTTTCTGAATCTGGCATGGGTGAGGTCCAGTACGGTGAATGTGACAACGGTGGACAAGCGAGACCGACCCTTGAGCATTATGAGGACAGCCAGCGAGTGAATGTATTCCTCAGTCACCTTTTTTATTTTCTTCACTAGCTCCACTGCGTAGCCTAGCGGTTCCCCTATCAGCTTCCCCAATGTAGTAATGGCTATGGGTTTATGGCATTACCTTAGTAGCCCATGGGCAGCGGTGGGCTCAACCGGGCACGAACATTGACAGGGCAGAGCAAACGCACTTGTTCCTGCAGGTTAAGCTGCAAGGCGATGGTGCGGCACTGCCAGATAGAAGCGGCAAGAATATCATAGGTAGAGGCAGTGGTGCGGGGGCAGGTGTTGTCGCAGCACGGACACATCGGTGGGATGAAAGGAGTGTTGGGTCACGTTCTGGAAGGGGACAAGGGTGCCCTCCTCCCGGATGTACTCACGATAGACACAAGTCACGCGTGGTGGGTTGCGCGCGTTGAGCAATTCTCGTCGCCATAGTGGTTGCACTGATGGAACTGCTATGCCTCGAGCTAATTCTCCCATGGCTGCCATGAACTGGGCAAGTCCAGAAGCATCGCTCATCAAGTGGTTGATGCGAAGTGCAAGTATGAATCCACCACATGTGAGCCGGGCAGGGGCGGAGCCAGGAATTTCGATGAGGTGGGGCATAAAATTTCTTCAAAATTTAAAACAATATATAATTATTTAATCAAGACACTATAAAAATAAAATGTCTACAATATCTTACACATTTACAACGATTTAGATAATATCTTCATTTTCAAGCTCACTAAACACAACATTTTCAAATAGGTGTAACTAAGCAGTCATTTCAAGCTCATTAAACCCAACTTTTTCAATAAGTGTAACTAGACAATGTCTGTTATTTTTTAAATATCATACAAATAAATCATGGTAGCAAGGAGAGAACAGGTACGATCGGTCGGTAAATTATAGTAGCAAAGACGAAATTTAACAAAAATTGTAGTAGCAAAGATGAAGGAGGTATGTGGCAATAGCAAGACCGAAGGTAAGAACTAAGAAGTTGTGTTTATAACCTAGAGGTTCTAAATTTTTACTACTAGTTAGAGTAGATTCTCATCATTTTTTAATATTTTCCTTAAGATATTATGGCAAGCCCAGTCAAGCCGATCTCTACTTCCTCTTTTGTCTTATTGCTTATTTAAAGTCCAAATTTACCTTACCAATACATCAGAAGAGTGATCATAAAAGGACATCTTTTGTGGATCAACAAGATAATAGGAAAAATTAAGAACTGAGGAGGGACAACTTAATTACATAAATACCTTATAAAAAATATAATATACTACATTAATGTTAAGGTCAGCTGGGGCAATTGCCTCAGCTTGCCCCCTGGCTCCGCCAGTGGAGCCGGGTCACCTATAAGTCAGCATTGTTCACTGTAAAATGCAATGATAGAAACTCAAGACTTGGACTCACCTCCATGACCATTTGAGGTGTCATAATGGAGTCAAATATGTAAGTATAGAATTTGTTATACAATTAATAGAATTATTTAAGTTAATAAAGTTGTACTACATTCAACAAATTTAAGGAAAAACAATTATCACACATTTATCCATAATAACTAATGAATTGTACAACTTATGAAAAGAAAGCATTTACAGGGTGCGTTTGGAAGGCAAATATATTAATGTGACAAAAAATTTTCAGTGTGAAAAATTTGAGGCCTGTTATTAGTGAAAAACAGTTGGGAGTAGAAAAAATTAGTGATGTTAATTTGTTGAAGGTATTTTTACCTGCCTTGATGAAGAAATGTGTTTGAGTACTGAAATTTTATCAAGATAATTTATGTTTGGGAAGTGAAAGATAGGTCATTTGAAAGTTATTTTTATGCAAAAAATGATAAATATAACCTTGTTCTTTGATAGTAATGTCGTGCGTGTCCTTGTAAATAAAAGAAGGGAGTGATGGTGAAGAATCGTGCCCCTTGTAGAAGGAGAAGGCGACGACGGAGAAGACATCGGCGGCGACGGGGCCTTAGTCAAAGGTGGTGAGAGCGACGGTACCCACGGCCACGGGGGAGACGACGGCGATGGCAACAGGTGTGAGGGCGACAAATTGGTAACTTACGAGGGTGGAGGGTGGACGGCGATGGTTTTGGAGTTCTGGAAACCCGAATCCGCACCTCCGGCGTTACCTAACAGGGTCTGTGCTATTATTCGGCAAGCACATGCGTCATTCATTTCCCCTTCCCTTGTAGTTCAAACAAGTGTTGAGTAAATATTAATAAATGAATTCACAAACTTATGCACAGAGTAGTATTCACACACCTTCGTTGTTCCTAGCTGTCCGGTGGCGGGCCATGAGGTATACCTAGTGATTCATCTATCTCATCCTGAATTTGATCCCGCAGCTGAAGCATAGTGGAAAAGTAAGGGTAGTGGCTGTCTCCAATATCCTCTCCCGAGTACTTATAGTCAGAAGGATGACCTCGATGATCTCTCTCTTCCGGTGCTGGTGATCTCTCCTGCTGCTGCTCCTCAGGTTGTGGCTTCTTTACAAGTATGCTTTTCTTGGGACGTCCATCATATGCATTGGCCCCAGTGGCATAGTTGTCATCGAATATTATCTGCAAGAGTTTCACCATCTCATTTGTGTATCCCCAATGCCTAAGCCGCATTGCCTTAGGGTGTTTTTGTAAGAAGGCAAAAAAAACTTATCAAAGTAAAGGAATTGTTACCAATTAAAACAACAATGAGTCTCTCTCTCATACACACACCTGCTTAAAATGATTCCAAAAGTTTGGGGACGCAGGGATCCACGAATTTGTGGTGTCATTCCAACCCATTTTAGTGAAGTTTGACAACCACACCCAAGCATTGTAGAGGTACCTAGACTTGTAATAGTGTCTCCTAATTGAGCTCTCAGTAACATTGATGTCATTGGTCTTTAATGCCGCAGTTACAAGCGTGTAACCTGCCTCATCAAGACCCTTACCCCTTCCCTTCTATGGCCAACAATGAGAGCATCAACATATGCAGTCATAAATGCATAGTGCTCTTCCTAGTTCCACTTGACATGTTTTGCACACTTGACTTTCTTGGATGGGCTTGCCATTTAAACACACAACAACCTGCATATTGAGGCTAACATTTAACATTATTCAAATCATACATGTGTTTTTCGCCTTAGCAGACATATTTTGCTCCCGCAAAAACATATATTTGCTTGAAATCTTTGAGCTCAAAGGCATGCTAATACAATAAGAATATTTTAATAAAACACTGGATGTGAGAGATGCATTCAATAATATCAATGGCAAAAAGGGTTCACTAAGGGCTTGAGATGCAAATTTCAGAAATCCTAGAAAGAAATTATTTCTATAAGATAACTCAGAAAAAAAATATGAAATTTGCAAAAAAGAATTTTCACCAATCAAGGGGGAGGGCGACGAGGCAGAGGGGGGCGAGGGAGACATGAGGAATGGAGGGGCAACTCTTCCGTGATTATTTTCACTTTCGTCTCCGTCACCCGTGACATACACTTCCCCACGCGTCAAGTTTTTCAGTGTTTTCAGGGGTGAAGGTGAAAATTTGTCACCTTTCACCGTCAATGCCCAATTTCACATCTTTCACTAAACAAACACTATCAAGGGTTTCACCTATCACCGTCACCAACCCGTATCAGTGTTTTTACCAACCAAATGCTTTTCAAGCATGATAGCACTTTTTCAGGCCTAAAAGATGAGTTTTTTCACTTTCTGAAAGCACCCATAGACACTATGAAATTATACAAAGCTGAAGACTTTTTGGAGCTTGACTAAAAGAGTTAATATATTCCCTTGGGGAGTCAATTGAGAGAATCCTGATATTACATTAGTTTGGGTCACAGTGGATAACATGAAAAATGTAAGGAGTAGTGGCAATTCATGGAGCTTTTGGAGTTAGAATGGAGTTTAAAACGATGGTCAAATGTAATGGATAAGGCATTACGACACCCTCATTAGCAATATGTTTTCATTTTCTTTTGCAACATTTCTTCATTTTTCAGTCATAAGGTCTGCCCCTCTTCAAGCATTGTGATGCGAAAGTTCTTACATTATCTCATCTGGTTACCCCAATTTACCAAACTTTTATATGCACTTCCTATTCTATTTAAAAGATGTTTTGTGATATAATTCAATATGTTTTCTATGCATGTCATATATTTGAGAATCAAGTAGTCGCCTAAAACTAATGGGTTGTTGGTGTGCTGACCAGGGCATGCTTTCTGAAATAGAGGTCCTGAGTTTGAACCCCCACTCTGTTGGCCGCCCACCCCGGATTATATCCCGATTTACCCTGTGCCTAACGATGGGGATTGGCGGTAGAACACGGTGCTCTATGTGGTTGGTTGCCTTGCCCTTCTAGTCAGATCCTAAGGACACAGACACCCCTCGTTATAAAAAAAAATAACTACCTAAATTGTAAATATATATTTAGTGATTTGTGTATAATAATGTGAAGTTATTGAGCCTACTATGGTATTCAAGCCACTAATTAAAAATCGACAGCCAACACCAATTTACTAGAGCACACGTTTATAGCATGTGATACTCCCTTGTGCCGTGGAGTATTGTGCCAAGGGTGGCATTATCATTTTTTTTATAATTGTCAATAAAAAAACTATACTTTGTCGTCTTAAGTTGTCCAGCAAAAAGAAAAAAACAATTACCCTATCACTTTCGCTGAGCTGCTGGGAGAAATGATTTGACACAAAACTATACCCTCTGTCCTACTTTGTGGCTTATTGAGAAAACAAAAAATGGACAAAAGTTAGTCAATCAGAAAGTTGAACAGAGGGAGTAAAATGAATATGTACAACCGTGATTAGCTCATTTTTTTAGCTTTGTCAATCAGACAAGTCAGATAGAAGAAGTAAGATAAATACCTGAATCAAGAGCAAAGGGATGTCGACAATCCGGTCGGAACCAAGAACGTTATAGAGAAGATCCTCGACACCCGGGAAAGGCTGGTAAATCGCCTCCCCGAAGTCGTCCACCTTCACGTTGGCGTCGGCCTCGATGAAGAGGACACCCTCACCATTGCACTCCACAATGAGCTTCCCTTGTGGGCCCTTCCCTCAGCCTGCCGGCAAAGGGGTAATAGGGAACGTGACCTCAACAGTGCGTTTCGGATGACGGAAACCTGGTCCTTCCCTTCCATCCTAGGTCTGCACTGTAGAACTGGACCATGGGGACAAGTGACCGGAAAATTTGTCGGTCGTCAATGTCTGTAAGCTGCTTCCACTCATGTGGGGTGGTGTTATGCATGAAAAATACACATTTTTATACGCCTCGTTACCCGTGTGCTAGTCTTAATTTTTAATTAAAATAAGGCATAAAGTGAGTTTTAGTAATTAGTTTAAAAATTAGGAATTTAATAATTAATATGCTCTAAATGGCTCAATTTAGATAAGTTCCGTAATTTTATAAATATTTGGTGCGTCTAATTTGGGACATATTTTATTTTCTTTAGGTTCAAATCCTCTTACTGCAGAACAGCCAAAGTGAAGCCATTACACGTGTTTTAAAGTGCCAGAGTGACCCAAGAGCTGAGATCACGTGCAGAGAAGAACTAAGCCGTTGATGTTCGCTGACGAAGGAGACGGGCACACAGAATTAAAGGATGGGCGTTCAGATTCAATCCGGCGATTGAGATTGTTTCGATAGGTTTTAATTGAGAGATTTAAAAAAAAACTGAAATGAACCGTCCGGTTCAATGAAAAGAAAAAAAAAGATAAAAAAAACAACCGGAGCCAGAGCTCAGGTGTTTCAGGCGAAAAGCATAGCACTCGAGCGCTGAGGGAGAAATCAAGCTGTAGGTTATAGCGAGGAGGAAAATTCTGATTTTTGTACCAGAGGCGTGCTCGAGTTGGATTGTGAGTTGTGCTCGTACAGGGGTCTCGAACAGAAACCGGCTCGATTTAGGAAGCGAAAGAGGCGTGATTTATTAAGAGATTGGCAGGAGTTGGAGTTCGGATTTGGGTTCATCCCCAATCTGGATTTGGCCATGAAAAGGAGGACTGTGCAGTCTATAAAAACGGAGACCAGGAGCAGAAAAGGCGCTGGCTGCGAGAGAGAGAAGACGACCAGCAGTTATCTTTCATTTTGGAGAAAATTCCGTTTTTTTTAATTTCTTCTGTTTCTTTTTCATTTTCATTCTAGTTGGGTTGCTTTGGAAGTGGGAATTGTAACGAACTATTGCTGGCGGGAACAGTAACTCTCAGAGAAGAAGAATAGTACTTTTCTAATTTTCCTTTATTTCAAAAATTATTGTAAGTTAAATCTGATTTTTAATTCAAATGAATTCCTTTGATTTTACAATTCAATTCTCTGGCATGAGTAGCTAATTCTCTGTCTAGGGCTGAGATGAAGCCATGATTAGTTGTAGAAATAGTATTCACGTGATGCAATTGCTATTTCAAATTAATGCGTTTTAACGATTGTTATTCTCAAATTTAATCGCATTGAGTTATATGTTTAATATATTATTTGGATATTAGTTGTGATTTATTTATTGATGGATACAATTAATGATTTATTTATTTATTTATTTTGGATAATTATTCCTATGATTGTCATATGCTGATTCTTATGCCTTAGCGTTTTAAATTCTTGGTTAAAGTTCGAATTTTTATTTGTCAAATTAGTTTCTTTTGAGTAAGTTTATTAATTACTTTTATATTAATTGGTTAGTTAAAGTTATTTAATTGCATTAAGTCTTTGATTAGTTGTAGTTGTAGTTAATCGAATCAATTTAATTCTTCAAAAAGGGTAGTAATCTGATATTAGAATTAGAATTCCAAAAATACAAGTCCCTGCGGGTTCGACCTCGTAAAATTGTGCGACTGTACTTCAATACGATTCGTACACTTGCGAGTAAAATTAAGAGATTAATTAAAACAACAACAAGTTTTTGGCGCCGTTGCCGGGGAAACGAGAGACGACCGGCAGTTATCTTTCATTTTCCAGAAAATTTAGTTTTTTCAATTTCTTTTGTTTTCTGTTTCATTCAATTTGGTTGTGCTGCTTCGAAGAGGGAATTGTAACGAACTGTTGCTACCTGGAACAGTCGACCGAGGAACATTACTTTTCTATTTTTCATTATCTCACAATTCTTGTAAGTTATTTTGATTATAATTCAAATGAATTCCTTTTATTTTGCAATTCAATTCTTTGGCATGAGTAGCTAATTTCCTGTCTAGGGCTGAGATGAAGCCATGATTAATTGTAGGAGTAGGATTCATATGATGTAATTGCTATCTCAAATTAATGCATTTTAATGATTGTTATTCTCGAATTAATTGCATTAAATTATATGTTTAATATGTTATTTAGATATTAGTTGTGATTTATCGAATGATGGATACAATTAATGATTTGAATCTCATCTATTGATATGCAATAGAATACAAATTTTAATTCAAGCTTTATATGCTTTCATGCTGAAATCTTCTGTAAGAGAATAGATTGAATTCCAATTCTCTACGAGATAATCGTGAGAACATTTGCTGTTTGTGGATAATTATTCTTATAATTGTCATGTGCTGATTCTTATGCCTGGCGTTTTAAATTCCTGGTTAAAGTTCGAATTTTTATTAGTCAAATTAGTTTCTTTTGAGTAAGTTTATTAATTATTTTTATATTAATTGGTTAGTTAAAGTTATTTAATTGCATTAAGTCTTTGATCAAAAAGGGTAGTAATCTGATATTAGAATTAGAATTCCAAAAATACAAGTCCCTGTGGGTTTGACCTCGTAAAATTGTGCGACTGTACTCCAAATATGATTCGTACACTTGCGAGTAAAATTAAGATATAAATTAAAACAACAACAAGTTTTTGGTGCCGTTGCCGGGGACATTGTAGGAAATCAAATTATAAGAGTAATTGTACCCTTGCAGTTAATTTTAGGTCATTAAAAAAAATTAAAAAATAACATAAAAATACACACGTGAGAGATTGACGGTGTATGACCACATGGACACGTGATCACACATTGCGTCTGGTTAGCAATAATTCCAATCCTTAAGAGAATAACAAAAGTGAAATTGATCTTTCAGTTAAAATAGAAGACCAACCCGAGAAATCTCTCAGGGAGTTATTTTCTCCGATCACAATCAACCCTCCATCTAGCATAGTGTTGCCTGCAACCTTTGCAAAACATTTTGAATTGAAACCTCAAATAATTCAACTCTAACCAAATTATCATGGTCTTAATAGAGAGGATCCTTACATGTATGTAAAGGATTTTTTAGAAAGTTGTGCAACTTTTAGGTTCACAGACTTCTCAGACGAGTCTGTTCGTCTACGCCTTTCCCCCTTCTCTTTGAAGGACAAGGCCAAGGCGTGGTTAAACTCTCTTCCTACTGATTCTATCACAACATGGGATATGTTGGTGAGTAAATTTTTGTCCAAATTCTTCCCAATGGCCAAAACTAATGAATTAAAAAGAGAAATCACTGATTTCATGGAAGATGAAAATAAAAAATTTTATGAGAGCTGGGAAAGATTTAAAAACCTTTTACTAAAATGTCCACCTCATGGGTTTGAAACATGGAGGTTAATTCAGCACTTTTACAATGGTTTAACTCAAACACATCGCAATATGATTGAATCAATGAATGGCGGTGCGTTCTTAGACTTAGGAGGTGAAACTGCGTATAATTTCTTAGAGCGATTAGCTGAAAGGTCCCAACAGTGGGATTTTGCAAGTCATAGGGAGAGACAACATCAGGCTCATATGAAAGGAGGGCTTTACGAGATCAAAGAGGACGTAGATGTTAAGGTCAAACTCGATGCGTTAACTAAGAAAATCGATGCCCTGATTTTGAACCGAGGCATCAATGCCCTCAACATGAATGAAGCATGCTTTGTGTGTGCTGGCCCGATGTATACATCTCTGA
Source organism: Houttuynia cordata (assembly GCA_039654745.1). NCBI lineage: Eukaryota > Viridiplantae > Streptophyta > Magnoliopsida > Piperales > Saururaceae > Houttuynia > Houttuynia cordata. Next base: position 44,675,204 of record CM077505.1, on the reverse strand, counting down.
ATTGTCCTTCATGAATACTTATCCCGAGGGTTATGCAGAACAAGTCAATGTTCTAAACAATTATGGGAAGCCGACAGGAAATCCCTTCTCTGAAACTTACAATTCAGGATGGAGAAATCATCCAAATTTCTCTTAGAGACAGAATCAACCACCTATGAATGTCGGTGGGCAGCCCATGCAACCCCTGCATAATCAGTTTAGGCAGAATAACCCACCTTATCCAGCTTTGTCTCAACCTCCCACCCAATATCAACAACCTGCCACGCAATCTCAGGGTCTTACACAAAAACAATCACCATTAGAAGACACTCTAAAATCTTTCATTCAATCTACAAGCCAAGTTATTCAGTCAACCAACCAAGCTATGCTTGAGATGAAAAACTCTACACACATGAACACTCAAGCAATTGCTAAGTTAGAGACTCAGGTTAGTCAAGTGGCTACTCAATTAGCAGAAAGAGAGAGAGGGAGATTCCCTAGTCAACCAGTGCCTAATCAGAAGGGACAATTTTCCATTGGTAGTAGCTCTAATTCTTCACAAAATGAGGAACATCTTTAATCAGTTATTACCCTTAGGTCTGGAAAACAAGTTGATAATAAAATTGAAACTCTTGAAAAAGAAGAAAGTGAAAACACTAAGCCTGAAATAGAAACTAAAGAAACTAATTCTTCTCCAATTGTTTGCAGTGATTCTCCACCTAGGAATTTTGTACCTAGGGCACCATATCCACAAAGACTAGAAAATCCTAAAAAAGGTACACAATTTGGAGATATTCTAGAAGTGTTGAAACAAGTGCAAATAAACATTCCTTTTCTAAATGCAATTCAACAAGTGCCTTCATATGCAAAATTTTTGAAAGATCTAGTCTCTGTCAAAAAGAAAAACAATGTTCATAAGAAAGCATTTCTAGCTGAACAAGTAAGCTCTGTCATTCAATGTAAATTTCTCATCAAATATAAGGACCCTGGCTATCCCACAATTTCATGCATGATAGGGAAACATCATATTGAGTGAGCCTTGTTAGATCTGGGGGCAAGTGTGAATTTATTGCCCTACTCTGTACTTGTGCAATTAGGTCTGGGAGAGCTAAAACCCACTTCAATGACACTTCAATTAGCTGACCGTTCGGATTCCTCGAGGTGTTATTGAGGATGTTTTGATTAAGGTTGATACATTTTATTTCTCTGTGGACTTTGTTGTCCTTGATACTCAACCTATTCCAAACATAAGTGGGCAAATACCTGTCATTTTGGGTCGTCCATTTCTAGCTACATCTAATGCTATCATTAATTGTAGAAATGGAGTGATGTAAATTTCTTTTGGGAATATGAAGGTGGAATTGAACATCTTTGATATCAGTAAACAACCACCTGACATGGATGATGTGAATGAAATCAACCTAGTTGAAACACTTGTCCATGAAACATTTCTTCAAACACATTCCCAAGATCCCTTAGAGGCCTGCTTAACTCACTTTGGTTGTGAATTTGATATCGATCAGTCAATTGAATAAGTGAACTCATTGCTTGAGTCTGTACCTATGATGAGTACTGAACGGTGGCAACCAAAAATGGAGCCTCTTGCTTTATCATCCTCACCAGTAGTTCCATCTAGTGTTGAGCCACCTAAATTAGACTTGAAACCATTGCCTGATACTCTGAAATATGCTTATTTAGGTCCTGCTGATTCCTTACCTGTCATTATTGCATCTGACCTAGATGTGGCCCAAGAGCGTAAATTACTGGATGTTCTTGTAAAGCACAAAGAAACCATAGGGTGGACCATTTCTGACATTAAAGGCATCAATCCCTCTGTTGTTATGCATAAAATTCATTTGGAGGATGATGCCAAGCCTTCTCGTGAATCCCAAAGGCATCTTAACCCTGTAATGCAGGAAGTGGTTCGAGCTGAAATTCTTAAACTTTTGGATGTAGGAGTTATCTACCCAATCTCTGATAGTAAATGGGTAAGTCCTGTTCAAGTTGTACCAAAAAAGTCTGGCATAACTGTTGTGAAGAATGATGCTGATGAGTTAGTGCCAACTCGAGTTCAAACAGGATGGCGAGTTTGTATTGATTATAGGAAGTTGAATGCTTTGACAAGAAAAGATCATTTTCCCCTTCCTTTCATTGACCAAATGCTGGAGAGGTAAGTGGGACATGAATATTATTGCTTTCTTGATGGTTATTCTGGTTATAACCAAATTCCCATAACCCCTGAAGACTAAGATAAGACCACTTTCACGTGTCCTTTTGGTACCTTTGCCTACCGTCGCATGCCATTTGGGCTATGCAATGCACCTGCTACCTTTCAAAGGTGTATGTTGAGTATTTTCTCTGATATGGTAGAGCGATTTCTAGAGGTATTCATGGACGATTTTTTTGTCTTTGGGTCTAATTTTGATGAATGTCTGCACCACCTATCATTAGTGTTAGTGTGGTGTAAAGAAAAGAATCTGGTACTTAATTAGGAGAAATGTCATTTATGGTTAAAAAAGGAATTGTTCTTGGGTATATCATATCTAATAATCGCATTGAAGTTGATAAAGCTAAAATTGATTTTATTTCACATCTTCCACCACCACGAACTATGAAAGAAATCATATCATTTTTAGGCCATGCTGGATTTTATAGAAGATTCATTAAAGACTTTAGTAAAATTTCAAGACCTTTGTGTAATCTTCTTGCAAAGGATACACTATTTGTCTTTGATGATGCTTGCAATAATGCTTTTAAGAAACTCAAATTAACATCTGCACCTATTATTCGGCCACTTGATTGGAGCCTAGCTTTTGAAATCATGTCTCATGCCTCTGATTATGCTATTGGTGCTGTGTTGGGGCAGCGAATTAATAAACTTCCCCATGTGATTTAGTACGCCAGTAAAACACAAAATGATGCTCAACTTAATTATTCTACAACTGAAAAAAAGTTGCTGGCAGTAGTTTTTGCTCTAGATAAGTTTAGGCCTTATTTATTAGGATCAAAGGTCTATATCTATTCGGATCATGCTGCATTGAAGTATCTTTTATCTAAAAAGGATGCTAAACCTCGTCTTCTCCGATGGATATTGTTGTTACAAGAATTTGATATTGAAATTCGGGATAAGAAAGGTTTCGAAAATGTTGTAGCCGACCACTTGTCTAGATTGACAGTTGATTTTACTGATGAATCATTGCCCATAACTGAATCTTTTCCTGATGAACAATTACTTACAGTGTCCCAGTTGCCTTGGTTTGCTGACATAGTTAATTATCTGGTAACTGAACAAATTCCATCTCATTGGTCTTCCCAAGATAAGTTCAAATTTTTGTCCAAAGTTAAGTATTTCTTTTGGGATGATCAATACTTGTTCAAATATTATCCTGATCAGATTATTAGGAGATGTATTCCTGAACATGATCAACAAAGCATCATCTCCTTTTGTCATGATCAAGCTTGTGGTGGCCACTTTAGTTCAAAAAAGACTGCTGCAAAGATTTTGCAGTGTGGATTTTATTGGCCTACTATTTTCTAAGATTGTCATGCTTATTTTCCAGAATGTGAAAGATGTTAGAAGTTAGGAGCACTTTCACGTCGTAACATGATGCATTTAACCCCAATCCTTATTATAGTCCTTTTTTATGTATGGGGTATTGACTTCATGGGACATTTCCCTAACTCTTTTGGCAATCTTAATATCCTTGTGGGGGTAGACTATGTCTCTAAATGGGTAGAGGCTGTAGCATGCAAAACCAATGACCACAAAGTGGTGGTCCAATTCTTAAAAGACAACATTTTTTGCACGTTTTGGTTCTCCCCGTGCGATTATAAGTGACGGGGGAAAATATTTTTGTAATAGGGTTTTTGAATAGTTAATGAAGAAATATGGCATAACCCACAAAATTGCTACCCCATACCATCCCCAGACGAGCGGTCAAGTTGAGATATCTAATCGGGAGATTAAGCATATTTTAGAAAAGACAGTCAATCCTAATCGCAAAGATTGGTCACTGCGACTCACCGATGCTTTGTGGCCTTACCGTACTACATTTAAAACTCCCATTGGAATGTCTCCATACCGTATTGTTTACTGGAAAGCTTGTCATCTTCCTGTTGAAATTGAGCATAAAGCTTATTGGGCAATTAAGCACCTGAATTTTGATCTGAATAGAGCAGGAATTCAAAGGAAATTGCAGTTGAATGAGTTAGATGAGCTTCGTAATGATGCTTATGGGTGTGCAAAATCATACAAGGATCGCATGAAAAAGGTTCATGATCAAAATATTCTGCAAAAATCTTTCACAACAGGGCAAAAAGTTCTTCTATACAATTCTTGTTTGCATCTGTTTCCAGGTAAATTGAAGTCTCGATGGACAGGACCTTTTATAGTTCGTGTTGTTTATTCTCACAGGGCGGTTGAAATAGAAAACCCCAAGAATGGTGTAACGCTCGAAAAATCGGTATGTCTACGAAAACTGCTATTTTAGGAATCTGGTCTAAAATAGGAAGGTTTTTGTATCCGTCTTGATTGTTTGTTGATCAATGAGATTGTTTAACCAGATTGGGCAGGTTTTACCGAGCGCGAGGACTAGGCCTGGCGCTGTAACCCGTCTGACGCCAGGGGTTGAATACACTTGACGCCAGGGCCACTTGAGTGCCAGGGCTAGGGCCAGTCACGCGGGCGAGTATATGTGCGGCGGAGCCTAATGGACGTGCTACTAGGTGTAGGACTCGTGCACGGTGGAACTGCACATCACGCGTGTAAGCCATCTTAACCGTTCATCGGAGAACTGTAGTCTAAGACACGAGTGAACCATTAGAGGGCCACGTGGACCCTGTAGTGGGGCGCCACCTTATGGGTGACGTGGACACCCTTGGGCGCCATGTGGTGGGGACCCCCTTTTTGTTTGAAATTTCATTAATGAATTACCCTTTCTAGAAATCAATTTGATTTGGGATATCATTTAAGTAATTAAGTGGGTTGGTTGAGAGTTATTCAATCCTAGGTAATTGCCCCCATTAATTCAAGGGTTTACCAAATAGAAAACCGAAGAGGCACTTGGGAAGTTGAAATTCTAGATTTTTCTTTAGATTTTTCTTTGGATGAATAGGTGATTCGATGGTATTTGTGTCTCACCTCAATCACCTATTCATTTGCTGTCCAAAGAAAGTTGGTTCTTTTATAGACTTCTATGTTGATCTAAGTCATACTCGTTCTTATGTCGTAATCGTATTCCTGTTGCTTGTGTTGATTTATGTTATTCATCATTCGATGTCTCTATGTAAAGATCAGATCTTTGTGACATATCAGAGCAGTTCGGTGCATTTTCTTGTCCGGTATTTCATGCTCCATAAGAGTATTGTTATATCTATTGCTACTAGTACAACACTAATCAATTAGGTAATCAATTAATGTATACCTTAAGATAAATAAGAGATCATTCCTTGTGGGTTTTGTAAGGTACATTCTCCAAGATTTCAGATGTGGTCTGACATCATGTCAGTGTGTCATGAGTCCTAAGAGTTGTCCAGAATTATATGTCTTAGTTAATACCACTTGTATAACGAGATAAGAAAAATGACTTAGCAATTGAGTTGTAAAGACTAATAGAAAACTGAATTAAAAACTGAGATTTCAGAACCATTAGGGTTCAGTAAAGATCATAAGTGATATTAAATTAATGTCAGAAAAGACTAATAAGGAGTTACTAAAGTTTATACATTAGTAAATTAAGTATGACATAAGATAATTGGTCTCGGCTAGGAGTAATCCTGCGTACACAGACCTCATTCAAAAAATGATAACTAATTATACAGTAATCAGAAAATTAATTTGTTTATCAATCTGAAAAATAGACATATGAGGCTATTCAATATAAAAATTTCATAGATTGAATCAATTTGTACAGAACGTGGCAATCAGATATAGTGAGCTGTTCTGTTTTGGACAGAACACTGTTTCTGAATATATATAAGACTTAAAATCTTAATAAACTTAAGAGGCTTGAGTTAAGTTGATATTTAAGACCTTAATCAAGTATAATATGATTTATATAGTACTGAGAACAGTAACCCTAAAAGAAAAATAAGGGTCTTAGAGCTAAATGTGGTGTCTCATAATAATAGTCCTTTTGTTCTTCTTTTGGTCCATTCATGACTCAAGAGTATTCAAAGCTTGAATTTTATTCGATGTCTCTGACGTGGTCTATCTGAGACACGTCATCCGAATTATTCCGAGTCGGGGATTATCAATTCTAGGGTTAGGTACGACTATGAAGATGGCAGACATGAACTTTTGGAAAACCTCGTGGTGTTAGTCATTATGGTCGAGTCTCATTTGAGTTTTCAGACTTATTCATTTAAGATATCAACACTCCTTAGTGAGTCGATTCGGATTGTGTCCGATGTTTGCTTTTCACTCCTATGAAGAGTCGAAATTTAGAAAGTCTTGTTCTAAGCCTTTTGCTGATAAGGCCAAATATTTCCAAGAATTGTTTCTCCGCTAAGTAGCATTTAGAGCTCTTAGTCGGAATCATAGTATGCTCACCAGCCATTGCTAGATCTTGCGAGATCTCAGATTTGATGAACCTCTGTAGTTCAGCCGATGACGGCAACCGCGTGCGCTTAGATTGTATGACATTACGGAAGGTCTGCAATCTCCGCCCATTGTGCCCGTAAGCACCGATGGGGCCAGCATCCCTAGACACATGGCCAGGTTCCTCTGAAGAACCTCTAGGATGTTCTGGTATTGTTGACAGATTTGAGAGCAGAAATTGTACTATGACACTTTGGATGTCCGAAGCTTATTTTTCTATCTTACCTCCATGAAAGTTTGGAGTCTTTGAGTTATTTTCCCTTGATCTTGATGTGTCTCGGATGGCAGTTGGTTTCAGGTAAGTAAACTCAGTCTTTATTGAACCTGAGTCTGTTAAACTATACCTATTTGGAGTCTTCTCTTATTATTCCAGTGTGGGTTTTCTGTATCCTACTGGGTATTTCCTATGGAATACTCATGCATCCTCTGATGCAGGAATTAAGGTGGAGCAGAAGTGATAGCATCCAGCGACGTGGACTGATGTTGGAGCTTTGAAGACTCGTTTCTTTATGTTTCTGAACTTCGGCCTGCGTGCCGTTTTGATTTGTGTGGTTGATAAGACAATTTCAGATATTGTAATAGTTATTTAGACTTCCTTTCAGTTATTCTATATTTTTGTAAGTAAATATTGTTTAAGTCATATGGATCCTGCAAGTCCCATGATATTTTAATGGGACAATAGAAGTCTCGAGTATTCGGTCAGTCCCAGGTTTCCTACCCTATAACCGTCATTGGATTGGCGCTTCCGCGTAAATCGGGTCTTGGAAATTTGGGGCGTGACAGCTTGGTGTCGGAGCTTCATAATGACTTAAATAATTATTTACTGTACAAAGACTAGGATAACTTTGAATGAGAAATTTAAAACCCTAGAATGAGAGTTGAAGCCTAACTGTACCTAGAGGCTAATAAACCCTTTTCTTTAGGCTATGGTGTTAACGCGTAGCGGACGGACTTACGAGAAGGACCAACAGGAGGCGGCTCGTCAATGGCTGAACAACTGGAAGTTGGAGATCATGGGTCTCGGAACGGAGGAAGAACCTTACTTGATTGATGTAGAGGAAGAACCAGATGTGGTGGACTTCGAGGAAGACCCGGAAGAGGATCCGGAGGAGGACCCCGAGGAAGATCCGGAAGAGGATTCGGAGGACGACCCCGAAGAGGAGCACGGGTTCGTGATTAACCAAGAGTTTCGAACAGCTCCAGATCATCCAGTATACGTTCGTGCGGGGGACGATTCAGATCTTTTTTATACACTTTATATCAGGTTTAAATCCCTAGGTTATAGGTGGCCTCACATGACCGAATGGGAGATAGATTGGTATGGAGATTTTCTAGTGTTTGCACCTATGCATGTGTCCTTAGCGATTTTAGACGAGTACCTCTGAGATGTGGTGTTCAGGGACTCGAATAGGAATCTTTAAACTGAGTAGAATCTTGAGTAACCCTGTTTTTCCAGGGCTTAGGTGTAATCTCTAAGTGGAATTAATAAAAGACATCTTTCCTTTTTGATGTTGGTGTTTTGATTGCCTTGTGTGATCCTCTGTGATGTTTGCGATTAGGAGTCATGGATTGGAGGACGAATTAAAATGAAACACTGGTGTTAAGTTCTAATTCTCCTTCTTTCCCTGGCTGTAGATTTTCTGTGATGGCGACGACTGGAAATCGAGGAAGGCGATCGGGTACTGTGCCAAATTCCTCGCAGGAAGAGGCATCTAGCCAGAATCTGACGGATATAGTAAGAGAATTGGCAAGGGAACTAAGGAATGGTGGAAGCAGCAGCAGTACGCATAAGGTGAAGGCACCAACACTAGAGAGGTTTAAAAGAGCGGGACCAGCTTTTTCTGGAGAAGATAACCCAGAGAAGGCGGAGCGTTGGATAGTCGAGGTGGAACGATTATTCAAAGGAATGAAGGTTCCAGAAGAGGAACGAGTCATGTTCGCGACGTATCTCTTTGTCGGCGAAGCTGTGTTTTGGTGGGAATCGGTGGAGCGTAATAACTTTGAAGCTGGGCAAGAGATTTCATGGACAGAATTTAAAGAAGTCTTCAACAAAAAGTATTTTCCTCCGCATATTCAGCGCAGAAAGGAGAAGGAGTTTCTGGAACTAGTCCAAGGTTCCATGTCTGTTCTACAGTATCAGACGAAGTTCAAGCAGCTTCAACCCTTTGCATCAGACGCCTGTCCAAATGAGTTGGTAAAGGCAAGAAGATTTGTGGATGGCTTGCGCGATGGCTTAAGATCTAAGGTACTGGTTTCACAGCCAACCACGGTGGCCAAAGCTGTGGAATTAGCATCAATACTGGAGGATGATTACAAGAGGACTCAGGAGCGTAAAAGTGGATCAAGCAAAGGTTTAGAAAACAACTCCAAGCACTCTGGCTTCAAGCGATTTGGGAGTGGTGGCAGATTTAACAATCAACAGGCTAAGCGACAGAAGCACCAACCACAAGGGAATCGTGGCAATGGTCAGAGTCAAGTGATGGTTCCTTACCGTCAACTTCAGCGTGATAATGGTTCGGATGCCGGAGGAAAGTGCAGATTTTGTGGACAGCAGTCTCATGCAGGAAAGCTGTGTCCGAAAGACACTCGGAGATGCTACAGTTGCAACGAAGTCGGACACATCTCACCTCATTGCCCCAACCGCAACTCGAAGCCAGGAGGGCAGACCAGCAAGAAGGGTCAAGCTAGAGTTTTCGCTTTAACCTCCGCAGAAGAGGCTCACGCTTCGGATGATGTGATCGAAGGTACTCTTCTTGTTCTGGATAAACTGGCTAGGGTTTTGATTGATCCAGGATCGTCGAGATCCTTTATATTTGTGGTATTTGCTGTGAGTCTAGAACGGCAACCTTCTAGATTGGAGTTTGATCTCTCTATTTCTACCCCTGTCGGAGACTCAGTCGTGGTTACTGAGTATCTGGAAGGATCCTCTGTTGTGATTGATGGTATGGTGTTGCCTGCTAATTTGGTGTTACTTGATATGGTTGATTTTGATGTTATTCTCGGTATGGATTGGTTAGCCAAGTTTGGTGCTACAGTAGATTGTAGTAAGAAGAGAGTTTACTTCAGAATTCCTGGGAAGAGAGAATTGTTGTTCCAGGGTATTCGAGTGAGAAAAGATAATCGTCTAATTTTTGCAATGAAAGTGCAGAAACTAGTAGCTAAAGGTTGTAAAGCCTTTTTAGCGACTGTTCTATCAGTCGAGAAAACTACTCTTAGTATAGAAGAAATTGAGGTAGTAAACGAATTTATCGATGTCTTTCCGGAGGAGTTGCCTGGTTTGCCACCAAGACGGGATGTTGACTTCACTATAGACCTGATACTGGGGACAGCACCATTATCGAAGGCACCGTATCGGATGGCACCTGCTGAGTTGAAGGAATTGAAGGAATAACTTCAGGAGTTACTGGATAAACGTTTGATTCGTCCGAGTGTGTCTCCATGGGGAGTACCAGTCTTGTTCGTGAAGAAGAAAGATGGATCTATGAGATTATGTATTGACTACCGGATGCTGAACCAAGTGACAATAAAGAACAAGTATCTGTTACCGAGGATCGACGACTTGTTTGATCAACTGCAGTCAGCAAAAGTTTTCTCAAGAATCGATTTGAGGTTAGGATACCATTAATTAAGGATCAAGGAAGAAGATATTTCAAAGATAGCATTCAGAACCAGATACGAACACTATGAATTCTTAGTGATGCCGTTTGGTCTGACCAATGCCCCTGCAGCATTTATGGATTTGATGAACAGAATCTTTAAGGCATTGTTGGATCAGTTCGTGATCGTGTTCGTGGATGATATATTGGTCTACTCTACAAGTTAGGAGGAGCACAGAAGACACTTGGCACAAGTGTTGCAAATTCTGCTAGAGAATCAATTGTATGCCAAGTTTAGCAAGTGCGAGTTTTGGTTGGATAAGGTTAACTTCTTGGGTCATGTTATATCAAAGGATGGAGTCTCGGTGGATCCGACAAAAGTAGATGCGATTCTTCATTGGGAGCAACCGAAGAGCGTGATCAGAAGCTTTTTGGGATTGGCAGGTTATTACCGAAGATTTATCGAAGGATTCTCCAGCTTAGCCTTGCCAATAACTAAGTTAACAAGGAAGGGAGTGAAGTTTAACTGGAATGCTGATTGTGAAAAGAGTTTCCAGGAGCTGAAGAGGAGACTGACTTCTGCACCGATTCTGAAACTTCCATCAAGATCAGGAGGGTTCGTCATCTATAGCGATGCATCGAAATGCGGTCTGGGTTGTGTATTGATGCAGAACGGACATGTAGTGGCGTATGCATCAAGACAACTGAAGATCCATGAGCAGAATTATCCAACTCACGATTTGGAGCTGGCGGCGGTCGTGTTTGCTTTGAAGATTTGGAGGCACTATCTTTATGGTGAAACATTTGAAGTATTCACAGATCACAAGAGTCTGAAGTATATCTTCTCTCAGAAGGATTTGAATATGAGACAGAGACGATGGTTGGAGTATTTGGAGGACTATGACTTCTCCATTCACTATCATCCAGGGAAGGCGAATGTGGTCGCAGATGCGCTAAGTAGAAAGACAGGAACCATGGCGCATATGATGGTGCAAGAATGGTGTATGATGGAAGATTTGGGAAAGTATAATCTGGAATGGCCAACTACTCAGAGAACTTCATTCCTGGGAAACATCTCGGTGAGATCAACGATCTATGAGAAGGTGCTGGAAGCACAGAAGAGTAACCCTCAGTTGCAGAAGCTGCTGGAAGAGCCAAATTTCACAAAAGGAGCTGACGGGAGTATCTTATTTCAAGGAAGATTGGTCGTACCGAAGGATGCGAATTTGAGACAAGAACTTCTTCGTGAGGCGCATAACTCACAATATGCGATTCATCCAGGAAGTACCAAGTTATTTCAAGATTTAAAGAGGAACTTCTGGTGGAACAGAATGAAGCGAGACATTGGAAAGTTCGTGTCCAGATGTTTGACTTGTCAGCAAGTAAAGGCGGAACACCAGAGACTGGCGGGATTGTTACAACCTTTGGAGATTCCACAATGGAAGTGGGACCACATTACAATGGACTTTGTGGTGGCCTTACCAAAGACTCAGAAGCAGAAGGATGCGATATGGGTGATCGTCGATCGATTGTCTAAGACGGCTCATTTTCTACCAATCAGATGGAAGCAGAATCTGGAGAGTTTGGCAGAGTTGTACATCAGAGAAATAGTGAGATTACATGGCACGCCGATATCGATTGTGTCAGATCGAGATCCAAGATTTACGTCCAGGACATGGAAAGGAATTCAGGAAGAACTGGGCACTAAACTCAATTTTAGCACAGCTTTTCACCCACAGAGCGATGGGCAGTCAAAAAGAACCATTCAAACCTTAGAAGACATGCTCCGAGCGTGTGTTATCGACTGGAAGGGCAATTGGGATGATCATCTACCATTGATCGAATTTGCCTACAACAACAGCTATCACTCTAGTATTGGAATGGCACCGTTTGAAGCTCTATATGGGAGACCGTGCAGATCACCTACGTGCTGGATAGAGGTTGGAGAAAGTCAAGTGATGAAGTCGGAATTGGTACAGTATTGTGCAGAGAAGGTAAAGCAGATTCGACAAAGACTACAAACAGCGCAGAGCAGACAGAAGAGCTATGCAGATAACCGAAGACGAGATTTGGAGTTTCAAGAAGGCGACAAGGTATTCTTGAAAGTTTCTCCATCAAAGGGAGTTATGAGATTTGGTAAGAAAGGGAAGCTGAGCCTAAGGTTTGTTGGACCGTTTGAGATCTTGGAGCGGGTCGAGCCGGTTGCCTACAAATTGGCCTTACCCCCACAGCTGGCAGATGTTCACAATACATTTCATGTATCAATGTTGAGGAAGTATGTACCAGATGAGTCTCATGTGTTGGACTATACAACAATGGAACTAGAGGCAGATTTATCCTTTCCGATGAGACCTATCAAGATTTTGGACAAGAAGGATCAGGAGCTACGAAAAAAGACTATTTCTTTGGTGAAGGTTCTATGGCAAAACCAGCACTCCGAGGAAATGACATGGGAATAAGAAAATAAGATGAAGAAATCTTACCCTCAACTCTTTGAAGAATGATTATCGGCATTTCGAGGACGAAATGTTCTTTTTAGGAGGGGAGGATGTAACGCCCGAAAAATCGGTATGTCTATGAAAACTGCTATTTTAGGAATCTGGTCTAAAATAGGAAGGTTTTCGTATCCGTCTTGATTGTTTGTTGATCAATGAGATTGTTTAACCAGATTGGGCAGGTTTTACCGAGCGCGAGGACTAGGCCTGGCGCTGTAACCCGTCTGACGCCAGGGGTTGAATACACCTGACGCCAGGGCCACTTGAGTGCCAGGGCTAGGGCTAGTCACGCGGGCGAGTATACGTGTGGCGGAGCCTAATGGACGTGCTACCAGGTGTAGGACTCGTGCACGGTGGAACTGCACATCACGCGTGTAAGCCATCTTAACCGTTCATCGGAGAACTGTAGTCTAAGACGCGAGAGAACCATTAGAGGGCCACGTGGACCCTGTAGTGGTGCGCCACCTTGTGGGTGACGTGGACACCCTTGGGCGCCATATGGTGGGGACCCCCTTTTTGTTTGAAATTTCATTAATGGATTACCCTTTCTAGAAATCAATTTGATTTGGGATATCATTTAAGTAATTAAGTGGGTTGGTTGAGAGTTATTCAATCCTAGGTAATTGACCCCATTAATTCAAGGGTTTACCAAATAGAAAACCGAAGAGGCACTTGGGAAGTTGAAATTCTAGATTTTTCTTTGGATGGAGCATTTTAGGCCATTGATTTGGAGGGAAGATCTAAGGTGGAGAATCATCTAAAAAGTCTATAAATAGGGCTCTAGGGGGACGGTTTTGCTTGAGTGCATTAGCCATTCAAATCAGCTAATGTGCACTTTATAGCACTACCTCTCCCTCTTTCTTTTCCCAACCGGCTGTGCCCATCTCTGGTGGTGTTCGTGGTGGTCCAAGCGTGTCGACCGGCGAGGTGGTGGTGCGGCATTTTTGGAATCAAGTGTGCTTGTGGGATTTTGGAATCTTCAAATCTAGTAGGATGTCTTTTCCCACTATTTTCTTCTTTGATATTGGTATTGTTGATTGCATGAAATGATTTGATGCATTGTAATCGTGTATGTATAATCGTATACCATTGAGTTTTCTATGCCGAACCCTAGTTGATATCCCCATGTGTTTTCATGATTCGATGGTATTTGTGTCTCACCTCAATCACCTTGGGCACCATTACTACCACATCAGTTAGCGACGAGAATAGATGACCCACCCATAGATGAGCTTGATCCTCAGGGGCCCATAGTTGATGTTAGTGTTGTTCCCATCCCATACACATTTTTTTTCCCAGGGAGACTAGGTGGGAAATATTGAAGAGAAGGCTGGGAACATTCATTTGCAATTTGAGAGATGTCACCTGGTCATATTTTTGTTATTTATGGTTTCATGTTAAATCCTTTGCAGAATCATCAACATCACCTAATGAGTGAACTAATAGCTGTGTCTGGCTGAAGACATTAAACTTAGCGCTACTGGGAGGCAACCCAAGTTTTCCGAGTTTTTATTTTTTGTGTTTATTACTTATTTTGCTATTCTTGTGCTTCACTTGTTCTTTTCATTTTGATAGATAATATAGCGTTTCAGTGGAGCAGAGGTAATATCTTTCCTTCCCTCTTCTATTTATTTTCCTCAGTACTTATTTCATATCTTTTTACATTGAGGACAATGTTTTATGCATGTTTGGGGGTGTAGGAAGATATTTGCTTAGGATGCTTAGTTATTTTATTTTTACTTATTTTAATTTTGCAAAAAAAATAGTTATTTTTTCGTACTTATTTTAAATTTTGCAAAAAAAAATTTAGTTTTTAGGTTGTTTGCTAGTATTTTTATAGGTTCTGATAGTTTATCCCTTCGTGATGCATACTTCAATTTTTAAGAGATTAATTTATATTGGAAGTGTGAGTAAGTATATTAGAGGATAGAGACACTTAACTGAGAAATAACATTCCGTTACAATCTTCTTGGATCAAGTGCTTGAGCTAATAAAACTCACTCACACACACCAGTTACATACAGTAATACCTTCTAGAGATTTGTTGAATACTAATCTTTAGTGGGATGTCTTTAGTCAGAGTCATTGATTGATATGTACTTGTCTGTTGAGCTTAAAAGATCATGATAGACCATTTACTTGGCAATGGCAAGGGCTTGGAACCGGAAATAGGTTGAGAGTATAATACAATCTGGACATAATAAGATGCTTGAAAATATATATGCTGGAAAAAAAAAGCAAAAAAATGAGAAAACAAAAAGAAAGAAAGGGGCTGCTTGACTATTATAGGATTAACTTAGGCTGATGCTCGGGCCCGAAGCGGTCTATACTTAAAACCTAATGCCCTGAGCCAACTGTGTTGGGAGTCATTGGCCTGAGTCATTGCTAAACCTAAGCATCTTGGAGTCAGGCCTTACACAGTCCTATTGAAAAAAAAAATTAAAAAAATCTATGGTGTATTATCCTCTCAAGTCTAGAATGTTGGACCCGAAGGAGGCGCGCATGCATTTGTTCTATTATGAACCTAAAGATTACGAAGACTATGTAGATTCTGATGTTCTTTGGTTAATGGGTAACACTGGATCTGTGTAAAACAGAGATTTAGAATGTATTGCTATCATGTTCTACACTTTCTATTATTTATATTATCATGTTATATCATATTGAGTAGAAATTTTCAAGATGAAGGTGTAGAATAAAACCACTTGCTTGAGCGCTTCTATATTCCAGTTGATTATAAATGCAAGTACGTGTAGTTAGTTTTCTTAAGTATTGCAGTGTGTATTTGAAAGGATAATCGGTTCTGTGTTTTGAAGTGTTTAGTTGATTTCTTTCTCATTTAGATTAAATAATGTTAGTTTTATAAATATATGTTTGTGGGTAGCACGGCTGCAAACCCTCACGAGACTTCACTCGTCCAGCCAGGGACACCTGGGGGTTTAAAAGGCTTGTTGCATATGTGATTCCCTACGACAGTGGCATTTATTTTTCAGTAGTTTTATTATTTTTATTTTCATTTGGTGTTTTGCTCGAGGACTAGCAAAATCTAGGTTTGGGGGTATTTGTTATGCATAAAAAATACACATTTTTATATGCCTTTTTACCTGTGTGTTGGTCTTAATTTCTAGTTAAAATAAGGAATAAAGTGAGTTTTAGTAATTAGTTTAATAATTAAGAATTTAATAATTAATGTGCTCTAAGTGGTTCAATTTAGATATGTTCCGTAATTTTATAAATATTTGGTGCGTCTAATTTGGGACATATTTTATTTTATTTAGGTTAAAATCCTCTTACTGCGGAACAGCCAAAGTGAAGCCAATACACGTGTTTTAAAGTGTCTAAGTGACCCAAGAGCTGAGATCACGCACAGAGAAGATCGAAGCCGTTGATGTTCACTTATGAAGGAGACGGGCGCACAGAATTAAAGGATGGGCGTTCAGATTCAATCCGGCGATTGAGATTGTTTCAACGGGTTTTAATTGAGAGATTTAAAAAAAAAAACTGAAATGAACCGTCCGGTTCAATGAAAAGGAAAAAAAAGATAAAAAAAAAAACAACCCGAGCCGGAGCTCGGGTGCTTCAGGCAAAAAGCAGAGCGCTCGAGCGCTGAGGGAGAAATCAGGCGAGGCGATGGGCGGCTTTGGGTTCCGGACGATGTCACGGCGGATCGATGACTGAGGCCCTGTGACGGCGGAGCGACGGCGACGGAGGAGCACGATTGGGGGCAAAGTTCAAGCTTGGCGGCCATGGCAGGCTGAGGAACACGGTGGGTGAGGCTGACAGAGACGAGATTGATGGCGGAGCTTGAATCGGCGGCCATAGGAGCGATGATCGACGGCGGCAGATCTCAAGGCGAGGCTGCAGGCTATAGCGAGGAGGAAAGTTCTGATTTTTGGACCAGAGGCGTGCTCGAGTTGGATTGTGAGTTGTGCTCGTACAGGGGTCTCGAACAGAAACCGACTCGATTTAGGAAGCGAAAGAGGCGTGATTTATTATGAGATTGGCCGGAGTTGGAGTCCGGATTTGGGTTCATCCCCAATCTGGATTTGGCCATGAAAAGGACTGTGCAGTCTATAAAAATGGAGACCAGGCTGCGAGAGAGAGAAGACGACCAGCAGTTATCTTTCATTTTGGAGAAAATTCCGTTTTTTTTAATTTCTTCTGTTTCTTTTGCATTTTCATTCCGGTTGTGTTGCTTTGGAAGTGGGAATTGTAACGAATTGTTGCTGGCCGGAATAGTAACTCTCAGAGAAGAAGAACAGTACTTTTCTAATTTTCCTTTATTTCAAAAATTCATGTAAGTTAAATCTGATTTTTAATTCAAATGAATTCCTTTGATTTTACAATTCAATTCTCTGGCATGAGTAGCTAATTCTCTGTCTAGGGCTGAGATGAAGCCATGATTAGTTGTAGAAATAGTATTCACGTGATGCAATTGTTATTTCAAATTAATGCGTTTTAACGATTGTTATTCTCAAATTTAATTGCATTGAGTTATATGTTTAATATGTTATTTGGATATTAGTTATGATTTATTTATTGATGGACACAATTAATAATTTGAATATCATCTGTTGATATGCAAGAGAAGACAAATTCTATTTAAAAATTTATATGCTTTTATGCTGATATCTTCTGTAAGAGAATAGATTGAATTCAAATTCTCTACGAGATAATCGTGAGAACAATTGCTAATTTTGGATAATTATTCTTATGATTGTCATGTGCTGATTCTTATGCCTTAGCGTTTTAAATTCCTGGTTAAAGTTTGAATTTTTATTTGTTAAATTAGTTTCTTTTGAGTAAGTTTATTAATTATTTTTATATTAATTGGTTAGTTAAAGTTATTTAATTACATTAAGTCTTTGATTAGTCGTAGTTGTAGTGAATCGAATCAATTTAATTCTTCAAAAAAAGTAGTAATATGATATTACAATTAGAATTCCAAAAATACAAGTCCCTGTGGGTTCGACCTCGTAAAATTGTGCTAATGTACTTCAATACGATTCGTACACTTGCGAGTTAAATTAAGAAATTAATTAAAACAACAACGGGTGGGCACGGCAGGCGTCACAAGAATGGCTTCTTGCATCCTAACACAGATTTTGAGCTAAGAGGAGGCCATGGATCAGACAAGAGTTATGATGAATTCACTTTGGAATATGGAAATTGGTGAGTATCTATATCATTCTTTTTTCAATCTGATGTTGATTTGGAATTGGTTTTGGATCGTTGTCCTTGGACCTATGTTGGGTACTTAATTCTATTAAGGAGGTGGGAGCTGGCCATGAGTCCTAAGAACATTCAGTTCGCCCATACCCCATTATGGGTCCAAATTAACGATCTGCCACCATTTATGGTGACCAAGAATGCGGGAGAGCAAATTAGACCATCTATTGGTATGCTGTATAAAGTGGACTCGATGGAGCAAGGTGAAGATGATGCTAAGAAGTTCATCAGAGTAAGAGTGGGGATAGAGAATGAAAAACCTCTTAAACAAGGACGGAAGGTGTTGGGACCTTATGCCAATTTCTACTAGGGAGGTTACAGGTATGAACGATTGCCATTTTTTTGTTTTAGTTGTAGTTTGATTGGGCATGATGTTCGAAATTGTTACAATTATGGAAAACGAGGAAGGAAAACGGAGGTTGGCAAATATTTGTATGGCGATGAATTAAAAGTGCCATGGCAGCGACCTCGGTTGTATTTCAATTTGGTGGAACGGAGACCAATGAACGGATGGGGTTCACCAAATGCTGAGCTACCTTGTATGGGATGGCGATTGGAGGAATTTTTCGGTGAATCACCATCGACAAATCAAGGTGGTATGCTAATTCTTGTCACTAGAAGAGGAGGAGGAATTGAACACAAGACATTAATTGGACAATCCATCTCTTTCGAATCTGAACTCCTCGTGACCAACTGAAAAGAATCCAATTCCACTCGATCATACGCCTTGCTCATGTCTAATTTTAAAACCATACGCCCACATTTTCCACTAGTTCAACTATTCATAGAGTGGAGAGCTTCATAGGTGATAATAATGTTGTCGGAGATTTGCTTACTGGGAACGAATGCACTTTGATTTTCGTCAATGATCCCCAGGCGAACCAGCTTCATCCGGTTTCAAAAAATCTTTGCAAAATCTTGTAAACAACCTAGCACAAAGAGATAGGATGGAAATATGAAACCCTACATGCCTGATTCTTCTTCGTAATCAACACAATATGTGTGTTGTTTAAGATTTTACTAATCAAACCACTTCTCAAACAATCCAACACCACATTAGTAATGTCCTTCCTACATTACCCAATACCTTTGATAGAATAACGCTGGCATACCATCATCTCCAGGCACCTTGCATAGATCCATGTCCTTTAAAGCCTCAGTAATTCCATTTTCTCGAAAATCAGCAAGTAATTGTCCATTCGTCCTGTTAGAAATCAGCCTTGGCAGCAGATCTACCACTACACACATCCCTTCATTTGTTGGCCTAGATGAAGTAAACAAGTCAGTAAAATATCCTCCAACGATTTCTTCAATTTTCTTGTCTTCTTCTTGCCAATTCCCATTAGAATCCTTAAGCCCATTGATCCAATTTTTTGCTCTCCTAGTCGAGGCCATGGTGTGGAAAAATTTAGTATTCCTATCACCATCTTAGAGCCAAAGGGCTTTCAACCGTTGTCTCCAAATATTTCTTCTCGGTTAAGCAGTTCATTAAATTCTCTTTTCAACCCTAGACGCTCCTATTGACCTCTCGGATTGGCAGATTAAGAAAGCTCATTCATTCTTGCTTTTGCTTCTTTTACAATCTTCCTAAATTTTCCATATTTTTCATCACTCAATTTATCTAGCACTGCCCCACAACCCTCTATTTTTGCACAAAGCATGATTGCATCACATCACATTCCCACCGGCTAAGCTTCTCGAATGGTCTTTTCACAATCCTCATTTCTGCCCCACATTGCATCGAATTTAAATAATTGAGTCCTCACTTTTTTACTCTTCCCTCTTCTCAGCTTCTGGATGATATATGTAACCACATTCTGCACCCTGGAATGAGAAAATATATTCATCCAACTTTGATTTGCAACACATCTGGCCTTATCCAACTTTCATCGCTATGATTAACACCAAGTGAATTTAATCCCATTAAAACTAAGATAAAATAGTTGACAATCACTCAATGCTTTCCGAAAATTCTTCATCTACCACTCTGGCCTCATCTACCTTCCTTTTCATCACTATACATAATTTCATTAAAAATGCCCCCGATTAATCATCCATGGAAGGGAGCTATTCAAGTTTAGATGGCTTAGTAGATCTCATGTCCAACTCCTTTTACCCATCTTTGCCCATAAAAGTCCGTTAGATCCACTTCAATCTCCTGCTTTTATCCTCCACAAAGACATCAATGTGATGAGGAGTTGACCTTCCCAATTTTACCTCTAAACCTGATTTCCATACCAAAGCCAATCCTCCTCCCTAGCCTTCGTTAGATACTACCACCATGTCTTCAAATCTCAATGTCTTCCTTTGCTTTTCCATTCCTTCGAAATCATGTCTAGTTTTATATAGAAAAACAAAGGTGGACAACATTTCCTTCACTAAAACATGAAGGTTTTGGACTGCCCAAGGGTTCCCAAGCCCTTGGCAGTTCCAAAAGATGAAAATCATTGGCACTGGCAGGGCTGGTGTCCAGCCTCCGCCAATTCAAACACAATAATTTCCAGATCCTTCCTCTATATTTTCTTATTTGTAAAGGAGACTTCATTATTCCTCAGCCAACTCTCCTTTTGTAATGCTCTTCAAACTCCTGGAGTCAGCCTGCATTTCTTTACCCCTTCTTTTCCTTGATCCATACCCCCTATTACTTGCATTATCTACAATAACTCCAACCACTTCTCTATCTCCCACTTTCCCTAACACTTGCTCCACTCCCTTTTCCCCTCTAGATTTTGGTAACAGCTTATCCACTGTCATTTTCCTTCTCGCTCGCCCCATAGTTCTTTTGGAAACTTTTTTATCTGTTAGCTACAATGCTTGACCAAATACTATTGAAAACAATCGGTATATTTCCTTCATAGTTAAAGCCCATGGGCTTTAAATAAGGATAATGATATTCCCATAGCAGATCTCTATAGCACTGACATACACAGCTTACGTGGCACATAGCTACGTGGTAACTCTTTCCCAACCCAAAAAAATCGCCCAACCTGGTTATCAGATGCCGCCCTCCCTTCATTCGCCCGCCCTCCGTCTGGCATGGGATCCCCGCTCCATCCTCTTGCCGCTCGCTGCTTCGCCGTTGGTTGTACATTGCCTCACCAGGTCGAGATGCCCTAGCCCCTAATTCCACCGTCGTTACTCCCTCCTCCTGTGCCATTCCCCTGGTAACTCCGCCCTTGGATCTTCCTCGCTCTGCGATGGGCTTTTCCTCGCTTTGTACTCCAGGTCGTTATGCACTCCGCTTGCTGCTTTTGCCCTAGGATCTTTTTGTTCTTTTCTGGTTGTGTTTCTTGTTGTCTAACTTGAAGATTGCAACACATGTCTGACCCCTTTTCTACTGGATGAAAATGATTTACTTCCATTGAACATATACTTTCATGCCTTGTTTGTCCTTCTCCTCTGCACTCTGTTACGTCTCCTAAGTCTCTTAAGATATTAGGATATCTCTTTATTTAATAAGGCCATGTGGGCCGTTGCTTTAGGGATATGTTATTTTGGTATTTATGTATTAAGGCCCATTAGATACAGGCTCAACGCCTATATGTAGGGGACGTCCTGTCCTATTTGGATTATGAATGAATTAAACCCTAGTTTCTCACCTCCTTCTTCTCTATTCTCATCCCCCTTCTCTACTCTTAGCCGCCGGCTACTGTGCATCCATCTAGAGTGCACAACACTGGTATCAGAGCATTCGATCCCTTGCTTCCGTCTTCATGGCTCGGAAGAAGGCTTCTGATAACCTGGAGGGTCCCTCGACCCAATCAAATGAGGAGGCGCCGACGGCTCAGGCCCAGGCTGCCCCCTCCGCAGCCATGGATCCTGCTATGTTAAAGTTCCTCACGGACTTCATGACAGAGATGCGATCCATGCGTATCAGCCAACAGAACTTGGAGCAGACCATGCTCAGTCAGCAGAACCTACAGCAGACCATGCTTGAGCGCCTGACAGTTCCTACACCGCCATCGGCCTCTGACATGGACCAGCAACAAGGGACTTCCTCCGCGGCTGCACAGGGTGCTCCTCTGCGGACTCCATTGTCCCAGGGTCACTCGTCTATTCCTCTGCATGGGGTCTCTCTGCAGGGCCAGGCATCCCAGAGTCACTCGTCTATTCCTCCGCATGGGGTTTCTCTGCAAGGCCATGCCTCTGCTACAACGTAGGGTTCTCCTATGCATCAAGGCCGTGCCATTTAGGCCTCGGCAATGTTTGGGCCCTTCGATCCGACGAATATCCTACTGTCGGGGGCCGCTGGCACCCACCTGCGTGCTTTCTCCCATCAGACCGCTAGGCCTCACCAAGCACGGATGGATGTGCCACACTATGGGCCAGCCTTTGGAGGAATGACATACCATGGCTCCACGGACTTCGCAACAGGTAATCCATATGCCTCGCTTCATGATGCCTCCGGCCGGCCGTTAGCTGAACCGCGCTTAGCCCGGCTACAGTTTCCTAAGTATAGTGGAGAGGATAGCCCTATTGGTTGGATTTATCAAGCTAACAAATTTTTTGAGTATCATGGCACACAATCAGAAATTGATATTTGTGAATCACGGCCTTCCATCTGACGGGCGACGCATTAGTCTGGTTTCAATATTTTGAGCGGGATTTGATTAATCCTACATGGGTGGATTTCGTGGATGAATTATGCATGCAATTCGGGCCGAATGATTATGCTGATTTCAATGAATTGCTAGCATCCCTCCGTCAAACTTCCACGGTGCGCGCCTATCATCAAGAGTTTATGCGCATCGCTAATCGGCTGCCTAATTGGGATCAGGCGGCATTAGTGGGGGCTTTCATGCATGGCTTGCGGGCTGATATTGTAGATGAAATCCGTCAGTTCCGGCCTAAATCCATGAAGGATATCATTGGGCATGCTCGAGTTGCGGAAGAACGGTTGAACCGGCAAAGGCGTGTGGTTCGGCCATTCTCTCGGCCCCCTCCAGGACTTCCGGTCCCTCGGCCGGCTCCATCCAATGGGGCGGCAATCAGCTCTCGAACCGGACCACCAGCAGCACCTGTTATGAATCATCCTATCCGCAGGCTGTCCCAGGCCCAGATGGACGAGAAACGGGTCAAAGGTCTTTGCTTTAATTGTGATGAGCGTTACGTTCCTGGGCACCGTTACCGCACTCCGCCAATGGCTTTCATTCTAGAAGAGTCCTGCCCTGAGGGGGACGAGATCCCCGAACAGCCGATCGAGGAAGGTTATGTTGATTCTATGGCTGATATCTCATTTCATGCTTTTTCGGGACAATACACATCTCACACTATGCGAGTGCAAGGTCAGTTAAAACGCCAGCCCCTTGCTATTTTGATTGATAGTGGGAGTACCCACAATTTTATTAATGACAGGGTGGCACAGCGTCTGGGCTGCCACATTGCTCACGCATGTGCTTTTGACGTCCTTATTGGTGATGGTACACACATGCGCAGTAAGGGACTATGTCCGCGTGTCCCTTTGCATATTCAAGGTTATGATTTTGTTGTGGATCTTCATCTATTACCAACAAAAGGGGCGGATATTGTATTGGGGGTTCAGTGGCTCCAAGAGCTTGGGGACGTGGTATGGAATTTCAAAGACTTGGTTATGTCCTTTGGGGTGGCTGATCAGCAGGTCCGACTATAGGGGTCACTTCCCGGAACCCTTCAATCGGCCCAAGCCGTGGGTTCCTTATTTCGGCACTCGGCTCATGGATTTTTGCTGCAGTTAATGAACGTATCCAACATGGATCAGCTAGTTCTACCAGCCGACTTGATAGCCCTCCTGGCTGACTATGCGTCCCCTCTTTGGGGAGCCATCGGGATTACCTCCTCCGTGTGGGCACGACCATCAGATTCCTATTCTTCCAGGATCGAGCCCCGCTAATGTTCGGCCCTACCATTACCCCTATGTGCAGAAAGCTGAAATCGAGTGTCTGGTAGCTGAAATGCTCGAGGCAGGTATCATTCGTCCCAGCTCTAGCTCTTATTCTTCTCCGGTATTGCTGGTCCGGAAGAAAGATGGGACTTGGCGGTTTTGTGTGGATTATCGTGCTTTAAATGCCATCACACTGAAGGACAAGTATCCCATTCCTGTCATTAAGGAGCTTCTCGACGAATTTCAAGTGCGAAGTACTTCTCTAAGCTTGATTTACGTTCTGGTTATCATCAGATACGGATGCACCCAGCTGATATCCACAAGACCGCTTTTCGTACACATGACAGTCATTATGAGTTCCTTGTTATGCCCTTTGGTTTGACTAATGCGCCAGCCATCTTTCAAAGTTTGATGAACGATATTTTTCTGCCTTTCTTGCGCCAGTTCATATTGGTATTTTTTGATGATATATTGGTATATAGTGCCTCATGGGAAGATCATATCCGCCATCTACAGACAGTTTTTGACCTCTTGGCCGGCCACTCTCTTCTATTGAAACGGTTCTTTTGGCCAGCCCCAGATTGATTATTTGGGCCATATTATTGCGGCACATGGAGTTTCTACTGATCCGACCAAGGTGGCCGCCATGCTCGATTGGCCCACTCCTAAGTCGCCGAAGGCCTTACGTGGATTTCTTGGGCTGACGGGCTACTATCAGCACTTTATTGCCCATTATGGTACTCTGGCCGCACCCCTTACTGCCTTGCTGAAGGCTGGTGCCTTCCAATGGAGTCCTACGGCCCAGGTGGCCTTCGACACTCTGAAACAGGCTATGTCTACTGCCCCAGTCCTGGCTTTGCCAGATTTCTCTCAGCCATTTGTGGTTGAAACTGATGCTTCTGATAGTGGACTGGGAGGGGGAGCTGTCCTTCTACAGGCTGAGCGGCCCATTGCCTTCTTTTTGTCGGCCTACGAATGTGAGATGCTTGCTATTGTGCACGCCATTACAAACTGGCATCCATATCTATTGGGTCGGCACTTTATTATTCGGACGAGCCATCAGCCTCTGAAGTATTTTCATGACCAGCGGATCTCTACTCCAGCTCAGCAGCGTTGGGTGATTAAGCTTATGGGCTATGACTATGATATGGTTTACAAAGGGGGGTCCGACAATACCGTAGCTGACGCTCTATCCAGGCGAGATGCAGAGGTGGCCCTCATGGGCCTATCCGTACCTACCTTTCCCTTTATGTCCGATTTGTTTCAGACGTATCGGGATGTTCCTGAGGCCGTGGATATCTTACATCGTCTCCGGGCTGATCCGACATGCTTACCCTCTTTTATTTTGCAGGGAGATTATATTTTGTGGATGCATCGGCTATGGGTTCCTCCGAGCCCGGTCCTACGGCAGGCTATTATATCCTTCTTTCATGACACTCCGAGTACGGGTCACAAAGGATCATTCCGCACCTACAAGCGTATTAGTCAGAATTTCCTTTGGCGCGGAATCAAGAAGGCTGTCCATTCATATGTGGCGGCCTGTGATGTGTGTCAGCGCGCCAAGTCCTCTACTACTACTCCAGCGGGTCTTCTGCAACCCCTCCCTATTCCTGATCGTGTATGGGAGGATGTCTCCATGGACTTTATTGAGGCTCTACCAACAGTCCAAGGTAAATCTGTTATCCTGGTGGTCGTGGATCGTCTTTCTAAATATGCACATTTTTGCGCCCTTGGTCACCCCTATACGGCTAAAACAGTTGCTGAAATTTATGTTCGAGAAGTGGCCAAGTTGCATGCCATGCCACAGACAATTGTGTCAGATGGGGATAAAATCTTTATTTCTCTTTTCTGGCGGGAATTCTTTACCTTACAGGATACTAAGTTGCATATGAGTACCGCTTATCATCCGCAGAGTGACGAGCAAACCGAGGTAGTCAACCGTTGCCTCGAATAGTATCTTCGATGTTTTGTCGGTGAGGAGCCTCGTCGGTGGCTCCAACTTCTTCCCTGGGCTGAATGGTCGTATAACACAGCTTATCACACCTCTACGGGTTTTACCCCTTTCGAGGTGGTTTATGGCCGGCCTCCGCCTATAGTGATCCGATATTTGCCTTTTAGTTCTTCTGTGAGCGAGGTGGATTATGCTCTTTAGACGCAGAATGTAATTCTGCATCAGCTAAGGCTAACCTCACAGCTGCCCAGAATCGGATGAAACAGGTTTATGATCGCTCTCATACGGATTGGGAGTTCTCAGTTGGGGATATGGTTTATGTTAATCTATTGCCCCATCGGCAACTTTCTTTGGTGGCCGTTACTTCAGCCAAATTGGCGCATCGGTTCCATGGTCCTTATAAGGTGTTGGAGCGTATTGGGCCAGTTGCTTATCGTCTGCAGTTACCGCCTCATTCCCAGGTCCATCCGATTTTTCATGTGTCCCACCTTCGGCGATTTGTGGGGGATCCTTCTCGCCTTTCTAGTGAGGTGCCTGCGCCGTTGCTTTTGCCAGCAGATTCTCCTGACCTTCCTTCATCTATATTGGATCGCCGCAGGGTTCGTCGTTCTGGACGCTTGGTGACTGAGGTGCTGGTTGCGTGGCACGATCCTTCCTTGGATAATGCGACATGGGAATTGGAGGATGTTTTCTATGCTCGTTTCCTTACATTTACGCCTTGAGGACAAGGCTATTAGCGGAGCGTGGTGGAATGTTACGTCTCCTAAGCCTCCTAAGATATTAGGATATCTCTTTATTTAATAAGGCCATGTGGGCCGTTGCTTTAGGGATAGGTTATTTTGGTATTTATGTGTTAAGGCCCATCAATAACAGGACAACGCCTATATGTAGGGGACGTCCTGTCCTATTTGGATTATGAATGAATTAAACCCTAGTTTCTCACCTCCTTCTTCTCTATTCTCATCCTCCTTCTCTACTCTTAGCCGCCGGCTACTGTGTATCCATCTAGAGTGCACAACACACTCTTCCGATTTATACATATGGAATGGAATCTCATTTTCTAATTGTTTCTTTGGCCTGTATAATTTCTTCCTATATTTTCTCATTGGATTCTCTTGACATATGCATTTTTCTCCTTTTGTCTTAGTCATTTTCCAAATATCATCAAAATCCAATATATTAGATTAATGTTTATTTTTAGGAATAACTAGATTTTATTTTTTTTGCCTTTATTTTTTCCCTAAAATGCTTACCATTTTAATGGCATGCAGATGGAAAGGAGGAATCCCATAGATGGAATGTAATTTATAAAATATCTCATAGTAGTGCCAAGGGGCTTGAATACCTTCATACAGGGTTGCAGAATGTCGTTGTCCATGGGAATCTCAAGTCCATAAACGTTCTACTTGATTCAAGTTACCAATTTAATTTATCATTTTTTGGGTTGCATCTCATTTTGAGGCCAACTGCAGCTTAAGAAATGCTGGAAGCTTCTGTTGATCAAGGGTACAAGGCCCCAGAACTAATAAAGATGAAAGAAGTAAGCATAGGATGTAAGTTGTAACATTTACAACTTGGGGGTCATCTTCCTGGAAATGCTAGGTGGAAAGGATCCATCCTTCGCTATGAATCTTTATCTACCGATATCTTTGAGAAATGCGGTTCTAGAGCAGAAGGTGATCGACATATTGAACCCCAAGCTTGTTAGGCAAACTAGTGGTAAAAAATAGCCGCATAATCTTGTCAAGGAGGAAGCCCTGCTCATGTCCTTTCAGCTGGCAATGAGCTGTTGTTCTCCATCTCCTTCTTTAAGACCAGATATCAGGCAAGTAGTTACGAAGCTTGAAGAAATTGGTCAATCGTGATTATATGTGTTTTGATTGCCATGACAAATAAATTTCAGCATATTTTTTGTCATGTCTAGTATTAGCAAGGAAAAAGATGAGTAGGAACAAATTTTTGTTATTTTTTTAGGGATGATTTAGGAAGAGATACCTTGTATAAGTTAGTTTTTATTTTTATTTTTTGGGATGTACACTTTATAATATGATGTAGATTGTTTTTTGGGCTGTACACTAAGAATTACATATGTTAAGTTGTCATATACTGATAATGCCGAATGAAACGCTGCTTCGCTAAAGCATCCCATCTTCAGGTAATTTGATTAGATCAGAAACATAGTTTGCTAAATTGCTGGATCGGGAGATATATCATTGAGGTAAGAGAGATGAACCATCAACTTGTTAGATCTGCAGTCAAGAATATAATAGAAGTTTCAAAGGATGCTTATGAAAGTCTTCCTTCCCACATCAAAGGTCTTAGCATCATGGGAGGTATGCATTTTTCTTATGGGCTAAAGGAATGGATGGCTTTTAGCATTTGGGCAGGAAAAAGAAGAAATAATTCTTTGTGGCTAATTGCCATTATATTCCCATCAAGGCCTATCATATCATGCCCGGTTAGATCTAGTATGGTCCTTAGCTGAATTTTCTTCCAAAGGAAACTAGCTATGAATCTATACTGATAATGTGATTATTTTCATGGGTTCATGGGTGCAAGAACCAAGGGAAAGGCATATTTGTTGTAGTTGTTGCGACTCAATTGGCAGGTGGTAGAAACTGGTGGTAGTTCCACTACTTATTGAGTTGTCGATGACACACCATTATGAGAATATTGTCCCGACTCAATTGGCTGGTGGTAGTTCCACTACTTATCGAATTGTCGATGACACACCATTATGAGAATATTGCCCCAAGATATTCCCTCGTCTCCAGTAAAAAATTTGTATCAAACTGCAAATTAGTCAACTTATGTTCTACAAACATTGCAGCTTAGCTTTCATTTTGTAGTCAGTAATTGCAGACAATTATATATTTGTATACCAGAACAAACTAGCTATAAAGTTCCAGTATTTTATTTGTATGAAACTTGTAACCTTTTTTTAATATAGAGTTGTTCATGTGTACAATGCTTGTACTTTGTGAAGTTGTTAATGATCAGTGTAGGGGTCATCGAAGGTACAGGGAAAGAGAAACACATTTGGAACGTGATAGGAGGGATATAGATGGAGGACAAGATGACAATTTAGCTCTTGAGGCACTTAAAGCAACTGTGCAGAGAAATGGAGCCCTTAATGTATGTGTTGTAAGTCATTCACTAGGGGTAGGATGTATATGTAAAATAAAGTATAAAACAATGTTGTTAAGAATGTGGAAAACTTCAAAAGCCTTATGTATATTGATCTTGAACAATAACAACTCTGTATTTGCATTGCAGATTAATGTTTCGACATTATCCTAAATTTGCAATTTTGGTTCAACCATTCTAGCGTGGTCTTCTATCCAGTTCAGCATTTATTCCATCAGTAACTATGTATATTGATCTTACTCAATGTTGGTTCAACCATTCAACCATTCTTTGCTCTTTTTTAAGGTGTAGGAGTTTAGGAGGTCATCTGCTATGGAGATCTGAAAGTAGATTTAAATAAACTGCTTTCAGGGAATCTTCCAAATGCATTAGTTATCATTAAACATACACTTTCTTGAAGGCGCCAAAACTGTCCTTGACATTATAGAATACTGATGTAATTTTTTCCCTTATAGCTGTGAAAACCCCCTATTTAGTGCTATTTCAATTGTGGTAAGACTGAAAGTAGCATACACCTCGCAATAGGAATCCCCTAATTATTACATTGTAGGCTATGTATATTGTCGCTCACTCTTACATAATCCATATATCCAATTCCAAAATCTTAACCATCACTCGGAAGTAAGAGAAATAAACATTAATGTGTAAACCATTGCCAATATGCAGCTTCAATGCATTTTTGCATCCTTCATTTCCTCATCCACAACGTAATAATAACAGTAAAGAATACAATTTCCATTTCCAAATGAGTGTTTTGGAGGTTGAATAACAAAAATTGTGACAGACAAAGAAAAATGGAATCAGTCACTTCCTGGATGCACATCTGATGTTTCTTCAATGATCGATTCAACCCTCTAGTTTAAAAAAGTGTAAAGATATCGGTAAATATCCAAGAGCCCTCTTCAAAAGTAGTTCAATACATTTCATCACAAACACAAAGGAACCTACCCACATGAATCGGTTGACTTCATCTACTTTTGAAGGGAATCTTGAGAAAGCAGAGGAAGAGCAAGAGAGCTAATTGCATTTTTAGGTGTACTCTCCCCTTCCATGCCATAGATTGCAGGCCTCCAACTTCTTCCCATCTGTATGCTCTTGCAGGCTTCAACTATGATGACCTTGCACCAATCACACATTATTTCTTCTCTCTTCAACTTAAGAAAGAAAAACAAAATTGTACTATATAATTTGCCCATGAAAACTAATTCGTTCAGATGAAATAGGCACAAGAGCAAAGAATTCTATAAATAACTATTTTTTGTTTTTTTTTGTTTTGCAACTCTACAAACAATTGACTTCGTACATTAGGCAATACAAACCGAACAAAAATATTGAGTAAGTTTGGCAGTAAAAGTACATGATCGTTTTCAATGCCATCATAATGTTTGTTATGGTGTTTCCTAATCCCATCAAGTGAGCAAAATCCAAATGGAGATGCAACATACCTTTTTCAGTAGTGCAGGTTTTGTAATTCCTTGAACTTGGAGCACATCCACATGAGCAGTTTTTCCATGGGAGACATGTTCAACCTTGAATGTGTGAATTCCATACCCAGACTGCAAACACCCTAAATTTTTAAAATATGCAACCTTGTTACATTAACCATTCATGATATAGCTTCACAAAAACTGATGCAATTGCCAGATAAAATTGAACTTAAGTTGATGACAGTTTTTTTCAACATTTCCAACAATGTAGCTTTAATTCACATACTGAAAGGCAAAGAAATTAAACTTTCATTTGTGATGGTTCAATGATGATGTTAATCACCAAAGACAATCAATCTCAATTGTATCTATTGCAAATATACGACTTACAAATAATAGGAATTTGAAGACCAACATCAAGTACATATAGTATTTGTTTTATCATAATTAACTATGTAAAGACCACTACTTGGCTTGGCTCGTTAAAATAACCAGTTACATCCAGGCAAGTGAACAAAATGTACAACTTAATATACCAACTACTTAAAGGCCGTCTGTGCAGGATGTCATAGTCCCCACATTTGTCATGGGTGTGAACTTGAGTCCATTCCTTAGAAACTAACGAGATGCAGAAAGCTTGGTCTCCCCAGATCATACCCAGTTAGACAGACAGGAGTGGCCAGTTGACAAGTTCGCATGAAATCCCATTCTCACTTGCATACTGTGGTAATTTGAAAAATAGAGCATAAATTACTAACCCCAGCTTTGGAAACTGGGACTTCCAAATCATGGTTGTAAATCTCATATAGGTAGTGCCCAAACTCAACACCCTCCTTTCCCTGTTCTTTGAGACAGCGCAAGAAATGCCACATGTGAAGCACAACAAAGAAAAGGTTCTTCTAAACGTTTTCTCCAACTAAAAAACTACAAAAAAAAAACACCAAATAGAAAATATATTTACCAATGAAGATAAAAATTGAAAACACCAATGGATTTTCAGTAAAGTTCAGCAGCACAGATACTTTGTGTGCCTAGGAAAGCAAAAGAGTCACTTGAAAAAACTATCTTTGATGCAGATGTATATTATCTATACTCCCAAGCGCACAAACATCTCAAATTAAACAAAATTAGCCAAAAACCTCAAGTCCAGACAATGCCATCTAGAGGTCTCTCCAAAAGAAGCATGCCATTATATCAACCTCAATTTTTCGTTTTGACCCAAAATCCCTCTTTGTTTCAATCTAAATTCTATTCCAATCTTAAATTTGTGAACTTCAAAACAACAATTTTGTTCCTTGAAATCGAATAAAAAATGATGACAGCAGCGAGAAGAAAAAATACAGAAGAAATAGAGAAATGACTAACCTCGTATAGACAGTGGAATGAGAAGGAAGCCCCAACGGGAAGAATTTTGTCTTTCAGATTCGAGATTTTGCATCAACCGAATCCAGCATCAAGGCATCACCTTAAAGGAGAGCTCATGGTGGATATTGCAGGAGCCGACAAGGGAGGCGAAGCCAGGGAGGGGTCATGTGGAGAGGAAGGGAAAAAGAGGGACGAGAAAGAGATGAGACGGAGACAGAGGAAAGGGAGGGACGAGATGGCATGCAGGCAAAAATTTCAATTGCCCATGACATATTTTACAAGCGGGTTGGGTTGGGAGAGCTGGGCCGATTGGGGAGTCGGGTTGGGTTCTCACAAAATGATACGCCTGCAATACTGAGATAAAGCGGCTGATGTGTCATAAAATGAATGGAGCCAGTCTGGCTGCGGTAGAGATCCGTTGCAGGAATATCATTATCCTTCAAATAATTCCTGAGTAAATTCAACTGAACCACCAGTACCATATGAGTTGTAGCTTCCCTCTCTGCCTCTTCCATATTTGGCTGTGCGCACGAGCCCAATACAATTGGACTCTTTCCTGCTTCCATTAAGCCCATTTCGCCACTCCTTTCTTTTTCTAAATTTTTTTTGCCTACTTTAGAGCATCAATCCTAGTCCTCCTTTAATTGTTCCTCAAAAAAATTTTTTGCAGCATGAAGCACATCTACTTTGCCATCCTCTTTCCCAACCGTTGATTTATTAACAACTGTCTGCTGCAATCCAAAAACCCTCCTTTCCTCTAGTGGCAAATCTCGTTTCTCTCTATCCCTTCCTACACCACCTCACTCTCCATCTTCACTACCACAATATCTTTTACTTTTCCTTTCCCCATATTCTCTCCTATCATGGTTATGCCACATATCCTCGAATAAAAGACTCTCCATCCTCCTAATTAGGGCTGTCAACGGGTCGGGCTTTTGCGGGCCAGAGGTTGGCCCTGGCCCTAGCCCTAACAAACTTAACCCTGGCCCTAGCCCGACCCTAGCCCTAAGATGACCTCTAAAATTCAGCCCGACCCTAACCCTAGTCGGGCTAGGGTCGGGCTTCGGGCTTTTCGGGCTTTTGGAGAACCTAAAAGAACGCAAGTATGATATATTACAAACTATACACGATTTAATGCCAAAATGAGATGATGGACACATTTAAATATGATAATTTTTATATTTGGTTGGTCCTAGTGTCAAAATAAACAATAAGCATAATAAAGAATATTATACCAAGCACATGTAACAATCCTAATATCCACAACTAACAAACATCGATCCTAGATAGCAACAACTAACAAACATCGATCCTAGATAGCAACAACTAACAAACATCGATCCTAGATAGCAACAACTAACAAACATCGATCCTAGATAGCCACAACTAACAAACATCGATCCTAGATAGCCACAACTAACAAACATCGATCCTAGATAGCAACAACTAACAAACATGGATCCTAGATGGCAACAACTAACAAACATCGATCCTAGATAGTCAACAACTAATAAACATCGATCCTAGATAGCAACAACTAGCACCATGATAGTCAAGTAGTTCAAGATTCAATTCTAAAAAAATAATAATTCGAGGGAAATACCAATTTTAGAAATAAGC
This sequence comes from Houttuynia cordata, assembly GCA_039654745.1. Lineage (NCBI taxonomy): Eukaryota > Viridiplantae > Streptophyta > Magnoliopsida > Piperales > Saururaceae > Houttuynia > Houttuynia cordata. The sequence continues at coordinate 44,641,937 of CM077505.1, read as the reverse complement.
AGGCGAGCTCTTTCTGCAATAGGTTTTTTCCATCTCCCAACCTGTCCAACAACAATTTGAACAGCTAATCATTCACCAAAAAAGTACATGCCAAACATGAATAAGAAGGAATGAATTCTAGGCTCTCACCCACCAAGTCTATGCTCTTTTGCTCTCTTAATTGTTGCAGATGGGGCAACCAATCAGCAACATTCATCTCACTCTATTTAGCACTACTAAATAAAGGTTCCCCTCCTCCTTTCTCATCCGGGCTTGGGACCGGCAACGGCGGAGTTAAAACTTTTTTTTTAAAACCGTATTTAATAAAAAATAAAAAATTTTAAAAACTAATTTGAAATACCAATTTTAGAAAACCTTTGAACATAAGAAATTAAAAAACATACCTTAGCTATCTACTATTTTGATTCCGATTATTTCACTCTTGTCACTATTAAATTCATCATCCAAATCATCGAAACTGCCAACAACCGTCTTGCCACGTAACCAATCCTGCGTGCAAATTAAACATTCAACTGTCTCAGGCAAGAGAGAACTTCTGTATTGGTCAAGAATACGCCCACCAGTGCTAAATCCGGACTCTGAAGCAACAGTAGTAATAGGAACAGCCAAAATGTCTTGAGCCATTGCAGCCAATATTGGGAACTTGGTTGAGTTAACTTTCCACTAAGAAAGAATGTCTAAGTCAGTGTCTCTATTTTCTAGGCTCCGCGGGAGAGAGAGGTCGCGGCCTCGCGGGAGACCGGCGGTCGCCGATCGGGGGAGAGCGGCGGTCGGGGAGAGTTAGGTTTAGGTTTTTTTTTTATATATCACCTGTGACCCGGCCCGACTCACCCAGCTTTCGGGCTTTGGGTCGGGTCGGGCCTTCGGGCTTTTTCTAGCCAGGCCCGGGCCCGACCCTACCCGACCCAAGGGATGGATTTTGAGGCCCGAGCCCTGTCGGGTAGGGTCGGGCCATCGGGCTATCGGGCAAAATTGACAGCCCTACTCATAATCACCCCCAAACTGCACAGCCATACCTCCCTCAATCCTTAAAGGGGTCTCCGACAGGGAAACCTGCTATCATCGTATTATTATTTTTTATTATGTGCAAATGTGCCTTTCGGCATTGTTACGAAAGGCAGAGGCTAATGGCGAATTTACTGGCTTGACAATTGCGGAGGGTGCCCCAAAAGTAAGTCATTGTTTTTTGCTGATGATTCTCTAATTTTCAACAAAGCGTCAAGGGAGGAGGGGGGCATTCAAAGAGTTTTCTACAGATATGAGAAGGCTCCTGGTCGAGTCATTAACTTCGAAAAAAATGACATATTTTTTTAGTCTGAATACTTCAAAAGAGATAAAGAATGACATGAAAGATATATTTAGGATGGAAGAAATTAAAAGCTATGAGAAGTATCTCGGTTTACTAGCATGGGTGGGCAGAGATAAAGTGGAGTCTTTTAATGGGTTGCGGGAGAAAATTGAGTGCAGAATTGGATTCCAAAATCTTCATGCTTTTAATTTGAGTGTCTTGGCTAAAAGGCTGGAGGATCATTTGTAATTCTCAGTCTTTGTGTGCAAGAATTTTGAAAGCAAATACTTTCAGGACTGTACTTTTATGAAAGCTGGTAGAAAACAAAATAGTTGCCAGGCGGATTGGCCTTCACACACTCGTCAAGCCACTCGCTGAAGACATCAATGGGGTCGGTGAGAGCCATGAGTTTGGTGCAATAGCTTTCTTAGCAAATTTTGCAGATGGCCTCGGCAATAGAGAGCTTTTTGTCGAAGATGCACTCAACGCTGCCTGCATGGTTGCAGAAGGGCAGGTGAAGTTGGTGTCCAACTTGAGCAGCTTCTTCTTTGGCGCAGGCTTCTTCCTCGACTTTCTTCTAGTCATGACTCAAAAGCTAGTATCTTCTTGTGTTTTGTATGTGCATGGCCGTGCAACCCTAATCTTATATATAGAGGAGTTATTCCTAGTTTAGAACTCTACTCTTTTTTGTTCATTCGTACTAATCAAACACAAAAAAATGTCCGTCACTCTAAGATACTTCTCCCCCTCAAATGTCTCTATTATTGCCGGCTCCTCTCCTCTCTAAATATCTTATTTCTTCTCTCTTTGCTTGAGATTACACGCGCGAGTTGACAATGGAATCTCTCTCGAAGTTGACGAATTGTTTTTAGTATCCAAATGGTTGAGAAATTATGAGAAAGACAAGGAGAAAGCCGCTCTTGGAAACCATCCACCACCGTCGCCGCCTACCTTTTATGAAGTAGTACCATCGCAAGGCCTGTTGAAAATTGACTTGAAATTAAACAAATAAGTTAAAAAATGCAGCGATTGATCGGCAAAATAACGTGATCGATCGTGTAACGATCGACCGTGATAAACCGATCGTTCGTAGTTACTGTAATTTTGTGAAATTTGGTTTTCGTATTGGCCCAATCGATCGGTATAAAAACGATCGATCGTAGTTACTGGAATTTTAGGATTTGTGCACCGCAATAAAACGATCGATCGTAATTTTAGGCTAAATAAGGCGATCGATCGCAAAGCGATCGATCGGCTTATAAAACGATCGATCGGCTAAGCGGTTATAGCGAGTAAATGGCCGCTTCTCTGCGGAAAATTGCGTCTCTTCTTCCTAAAAAGGGCTAAACAGCGTTCTTCTATAAATAGAGAACGAGTTTCTGCAGAAAAGAACAATATACAAGAAAGAAAAACTTGTTCTTCTTCACTCTTAATCCATCATCCGTCATTGAGCAATAGTGTCTCCTCTGATCGAGATCCAGTCAGTTTGATTTGAAGTGCAACTTTAAACTGACGGTGTGGTTCGTTGTATCTCGGGAACGGAATGCGGTTATTCGCCTGTGCACGGAGGGCGGCGTATCTGTTTCAAGGACAACGCATAGCGTGCCTCGAACCTGGTTCTAATTCTTATACTCATTCTAGTATTTCATGTGTATATTTGTCAATATATGTGCATAATTTGGTAGTATTTTAGCCCTCTTTTATGTGACAATCCCAACAATCTTGAAACAGATATTATTTGTTCTTGTTGATTGAATACTACTGCAATTATGGGTGTTGACAAATCATTGAAGCCTGAGAAATTTGATGGCAAGAATTTCATGCGATGGCAAACAAAGATGAAATTTTGGTTGACTCAATTGAACATATTCTATGTTATTTCTGATGTTCATGTGGAAAAAACTGTATCTTCTAAATCTGACAAGACTGCTAGTTCGTCTGATGTTGGAACTACTAAGCCGGTTGATATTGATAAATTCAAACAAGATGATGAACTATGCCATGGACAAATATTGAGTGTCTTGAGCAATGAGTTATATGATTTGCATGTGAATACTAAATCTGCTAAAGAGCTATGGGATACCCTTGATAAGAAATTTAGAAAGGAGCATGAAGGGGAAGAAAAATATGTTGTAGGCGAGTATTTTGACTACAAGATGGTCGATAACAAATCTGTTAGAGACCAGGTTGTTGAAATACAGAATTTGGTAGGAAAGATCATTGGGAAAGGCATTCCCGTTGACGAGAGGCTCCAAGTTCCGGCGCTTATAGACAAGCTACCACCCTCATGGCAGGATTTCCAAGTTAACTTGAAGCACAAAAGGGACGCAATGTCCGTTGATGATCTTATGGTGGCCATACAAATTGAAGAAAAGCATAGGGGTAAGATGAAAATCTTACAAGGCTCATCTTCTGGGGTTAAAGATAGTGCTCAAGCCAATGTTGTAGAAGGGAAACCGAAGTTTCATGGCAATAAGAAGAATAACAAGAAGTTTAAGAATCGGTCTTTCAAACCTAGTTCAAATATCCATAAGGACAAGAAGTCGAAGGTTTGCTGGGTCTGTGGGAAACCGGGACATTTTGCAAACAAGTGCAAAGAGAAGAAAGGTCAGGACCATAGTCATGGTGGGGCTGCATATTCTGCTCATGTTAACATGGTTACTTCAGATGACAGGTTAGTATTAACTAATTCTGAAATTAACTTGGCATGTAAATCTACCGATTGGTGGGTTGATACAGGGGCAACTGTTCACATCGGTGTTGATGTTTCTTCTTTTTCTTTCTATCAGGAAGTAAAGGATAGGACTGTGACGATGGGGAATTCCTCTGAGGCTAGAGTTTATGGAGTTGGAAATGTGGACATCCGGTTTAATCGGGGAACACGTTGACTCTTCGTAATGTGTTGCATGTGCCTAGTGTGAGGAAGAACCTAGTTAGTGGAGTACTTCTTAGTAGAGAAGGATATAAATTAGTGTTTGAGTCAAATAAAGTTGTAATAACTAGACATGGTACTTTTATTGGCAAAGGCTATGTGTGTGGTGGCCTCTTTAAATTAAATTTGGTTTCTTGTAATAACTCTTTATTTCAAGTAGATGACTCTTTGATTTATCATGTTGATTCTTTTGATGTGTGGCATATGAGACTTGGACATGTGAATTCAAATACTATTAAAAGAATGATGAATCTTGATTTGATTCTGAAATTACATGATGTAACTAGTGATAAATGTGAAATATGTGTTCAAGCAAAACAACCTAGGAAACCTTATAGGTCTATTGATAGGTCTACATGTTTGCTTGAATTAGTTCATTCGGATATATGTGAACTGAATGGATTAATTACTAGGGGTGGTATGAGATATTTCATTACATTTATTGATGATTACTCTAAATATTGTCATGTTTATTTACTAAAGTCTAAAGATGAGGCTTTTGAGAAGTTTAAGGTCTATAAGATGGAGGTTGAGAATCAAACTGAGAGGCGGATTAAAAGACTAAGGTCTGATCATGGTGGGGAGTATTGTTCCCTTGAATTTTACAAGTTTTGTGAAGATCAAGGAATAATACATGAGACCACAGCGCCTTACTCTCCTCAATCTAATGGAGTGGCAGAAAGAAAGAATAGAACTTTCATTGACATGATTAATTCTATGCTTTCATCTTCGGGTCTACCGAAGAATTTATGGGGAGAAGCAATTCTTTCTGCTTGTATGATCTTAAACCGTGTGCCTCATAAAGGACAAAATACAACCCCATATGAGTTAATAAAAGGAAGAAAACCGAGCTTGAAATTCATTAAGGTTTGGGGATGTCTTGCCAAAGTAAAAATCCCAAACGTGAAAATGGATAAGCTAGGTTCAAAAACATATGATGCGGTGTTCATTGGTTATGCACAAAATAGTAGAGCATATCGGTTTTTAGTAATTGGGTCTGATCGGCAGGATTATGCACCTAATACTATTAAGGAGTCCGATGATGCAACATTCTTTGAGAATGTATTTCCTATGAAGGAAAAGAGTAAAGCTGTAGTGCATAAAGAAGATGGATCATCATCTTCTATTCCAAGAATTGAAGATTCGGATACCAATGTAGAGGTTAGGAGATCTAAAAGAACCAGAATAGAGAAGAATTATGGAGATGACTTTTATACTTACATGGTGAAGAATGAGGATCCTTTGACTTTTAGTGAGGCTATGTCATCTAGTGAATCTCCTTTATGGAAGGAAGCGGTACAGAGTGAGATGGATTCAATTCTTGCACATGGGACGTGGGTTCTAACGAATCTACCTCCAGGGTTTAAACCCATTGGGTGAAGTGGATTTTTAAAAGAAAATATTATCCTGATGGATCCATTGAAAAGTACAAAGCTAGATTAGTGGCTAAAGGGTATAGTCAAAAGGAAGGTCAAGATTTCTTTGACACGTATTCTCCTGTGACCATGATAACTACAATTAGAGTGCTTCTTGCATTAGCAGCTCATTATAACCTCGAGATCCATCAAATGGACGTCAAAACAGCATTTTTAAATGGTGAATTGGAGGAGGAAATCTATATGGAGCAGCCTGAAGGTTTTGTAGTTCCTGGTCAAGAAAGAAAAGTATGTAAGTTAGTTAAATCTCTCTATGGGTTAAAACAGGCTCCTAAACAATGGCATCAAAAGTTTGATAATGTTCTTCTTTCTAATAATTTTGTTGTATGTACATCGGATAAATGTTTATATTGGAAGTCTTTTAACGATACTTTTGTGATGTTATGTTTGTATGTTGATGACATTTTATTGTTTGGTGATAATGTGGATCATATCAATAAGGTTAAGGGTTTCCTTAACGAGAATTTTGATATGAAAGACTTGGGTCTTGCCAAAGTCATACTGGGCTTAAAGATTGATAGGACTTCTAATGGAATAGTTGTGAGTCAATCACACTATGTGGAGAAGATTCTAAAGAAGTATGGTTACTTCGATAGAAAACCTGTCAGTACGCCATATGATTCAAGTGTAAGACTAAAGAAAAATCTTGGGGAAAGTGTGTCACAACTTAGATATTCACAGCTGATAGGAAGTTTGAGTTATCTGGCAAACTGCAGTAGACCAGATATATCCTATGCTGTGGGAAGACTAAATAGATACACTAAGAGCCCTAATGAGTCTCATTGGATTGCCATTGAGAGAGTGTTCAGATTTCTGAAGGGAAGTGTAAATTTCGGTTTACATTATTCTGGGTTCCCTGCAGTATTAGAAGGATACAATGATGCTAATTGGGTTTCAGATTCTGATGAAACAAAGGCCACGAGTGGTTATGTATTTACACTTGGTGGTGGGACAGTTGCATGGAAATCTTCCAAGCAAACTGTGATAACAAGATCTACTATGGATGCTGAGTTAGTAGCTCTTGATAAAACTGGAGGAATGGCAGAATGGCTTAGGGATCTATTAATAGATATACCCTGGTTGAATAAGCCAATTCCTGGAATTTTGATTCACTGTGATAGCCAATCAGCTCTTGATAAGGTTAAGAGTAAGAATCATAATAAGAGGTCCTCTAGGCATATTGAACAAAGGTATAAAATCTTGCGCAAGTTGACTACATCGGGAGTCATTACCTTAAGTTTCATACAATTAGCGGATAACTTGGCTGATTCGTTTACTAAAGGGTTGTCGGCAGGACAAGTCTTTATCTCATCTAAGGGAATGGGGCTTAAAGCCTATAATTTAAGTCATCGTTAGTAGCAACCCAATCTCTCTGAGTGGAGATCCCACGACGAAGATTCAATGGGTAATAACAAGCTGATGCGTGATTTGGAGAGCACTAATATAATAAATTGTATGCTCATTCCCGTGTGATGATGAGAGTGCTCTACTGCATATGAAACAGGTTGACGAAAGTCTTAATGAGGTCAAGGCTTAAAAGCAGGGTATTGTTATGCAGATTACCCCTGGAGACTGTCACCTATATGAGTGCCACTGAGGTCGCAGTTAAGGAGAACGAGGGCTTCTTCTCTAATGTGCAATTCATGAAAAGATACAAGGCGCATGGCCATAAAGCGCTACCCCGAATGATCTCGAAAAGGGAGTTACTCTAACTGTTAGGATTGTCAAAGCTCTTGCTCTAAGGTTCAAGTTCAAGACATAGTTCACTTCGAACTTGTGAGAGTGGCGGCCTACCAAACTAGGTGTAGGTTCAAACCCGCAAGGTACCTATCGCCGAAAACTTAGAGTACTATTGCTCAATGTCTCATTCATGTGTCGTATGCATTTTAGTGTGTAGACTGGTTTAATATCAAGTCATGGTGGGGATTGTTAAAAATTGACTTGAAATTAAACAAATAAGTTAAAAAATGCAGCGATCGATCGGTAAAATAACGCGATCGATCGTGTAACGATCGACCGTGATAAACCGATCGTTCGTAGTTACTGTAATTTTGTGAAATTTGGTTTTCGTATTGGCCTGATCGATCGGTATAAAAACGATCGATCGTAGTTACTGGAATTTTAGGATTTGTGCACCGCAATAAAACGATCGATCGTAATTTTAGGCTAAATAAGGCGATCGATCGCAAAGCGATCGATCGGCTTATAAAACGATCGATCGGCTAAGCGGTTATAGCGAGTAAATGGCCGTTTCTCTGGTGAAAATTGCGCTTTTCTTCCTAAAAAGGGCTAAACAGCGTTCTTCTATAAATAGAGAACGAGTTTCTGCAGAAAAGAACAATATACAAGAAAGAAAAACTTGTTCTTCTTCACTCTTAATCCATCATCCGTCATTGAGCAATAGTGTCTCCTCTGATCGAGATCCAGTCAGTTTGATTTGAAGTGCAACTTTAAACTGACGGTGTGGTTCGTTGTATCTTGGGAACGGAACGCGGTTATTCGCCTGTGCACGGAGGGCGGCGTAACTGTTTCAAGGACAACGCATAGCGTGCCTCGAACCTGGTTCTAATTCTTATACTCATTCTAGTATTTCATGTGTATATTTGTCAATATATGTGCATAATTTGGTAGTATTTTAGCCCTCTTTTATGTGACAATCCCAACAAGGCCTCCCCCCGCCATCGGGGCCATTGTGGTCTGACTACTTCTTAAGTGACAAGGGCAAGCGTCATGTGGAAGTTCGCCGCTCTGAATTGGCCGAGTTGTAGGACCAATCCCATAATGAGAAGAAGCTTAAATGCTCCTCACCTTACGGCGCCAGCAAGAAAAGGAAGAAGGCAGCTACCCGGATATAGCCAGCAGAGGATAAGAAGATTCCTCTAGGGCCGTAGCAAGAGAAGCACAAGGAGATGGAGGGGTCTCGACCGGTGTGGTTGGGGGTGAAGGTGATAACAAGTTCGAACACCCAGAAAGGCCAAAACCGGCTGTTATTGCCAAACGCCATATACAGCGGGGTCTGGGAAGCAGCGAATGATAGGTCGAAGTTAGACAGCGAGGCCATCGGGTTGTCGGTTGACGTACGTGCTAGGCCAGCTGAGCGAAGAATACAAAATGAACTGCAAGCACAAGTCGTATGAGAAGAGCCATGGGGAAGAGTTTATGGTTCTCATTGGCAGTGACGAGAGTTAATTCGTCGAGACCAACGATTTACAAGAGAACGACCGACTAACCATCACCTCGTTCCGTACAGAGGGTCTCTCAAATTCTTGCTCTACAAGATGCAAGATTAGGGTTTGGGAGGAGATACATGTATGGGTGCAAGCCCTGCTTCCTTTAGGTTAGTAGGAGAGTATATATAAAATAAAAAAAATAAAAAAGAAAGAGAGTATAGGAAAATTAGGGTTTATTAGCTATCATATACTTAGGCAGAATAATGAATTTACACTTTATGGATTAAAAAGTTCGTAAATTTATCGACGACATCTGATAAAATTTGAACAATACAGAAGAAGTTTGTAAGTTAGATTTAGATTTTTATGTAGTTCTTTGGGTTGTCGTGATCAAACTAAATTTTTCATCGATTTTGGAAGTTCAACTTGATTAACTTCTTGTCACGACCCATATTTTCAAAATCCTTTATTAAATGAGAGTGTCCGCGGAAAATGAGAGGATTCTTTCCTCTATAAATAAATGATTAAATCAAATACATTGGCTAAGCATCTAGGCCGTGATAACTTTGGTTCACAAATATGGATATAAAACCATATAACAGATGCAAAGCCGATAAAACATACACAAACCCTTCATATATAAGTCTGTCATCCATATCAAAATACACTAGAATAAAAAGGAGATTGATACATGCTCTGAAGCTGTCAAGTCATCCTCACTCTCAATCGTCTAACACCAGGTACCACGTGAAGTCAGTTTTTTACTAAAGAACTTGCATCACAAGTGAATGCTGAGTATAAAAATAGTCATTGGGATATTATAACACAATCATTAATATGAATAGTTATATTAATATTTTATACACCCTATTAGAGAATTCCACTTGATTCTTTTTATTAATCTTTCAAACAAAGTCTTTTATTACTTTCCAAGTTCATATTCAATAATTTTATCTTTGTCTCATATACACATACTCATTGAATGTCATTCCTACGTGATATATAATACTAAATCATCGTCACATCACAATCACTCCGACTACTGTTGGTAATCACTGTCATGCGTTGATACACTCAAGGGTGAATGCCTCGTCTAATCCTTAATGGTCCTCATCAGGTACCATTATAATACTTGCAGAGCTTCCTACACGAAAGATGTAGAACAACATAAGTCAGTGGAAAGTGGTCCTCATTAGGTACCATTGTAATACTACCAAGGAAATCACATCAAGGTGCGTCTAATCAAAACACAACAATGTCATGGGAAATCACACCAATGATGCAAATAAACCAATCACAACAAAGCCAAGGGAAATCACGTCAAGGCTTGTCTAATCCAATCACAATATAGACAAGGAAATCCACCAAGGCAAGTCTAATCACAGTATAGCCAAAGAAATCCACAAAGGCATGTCTAATCACAGTATAGCCAAGGAAATCCACCAAGACATGCAAATAAACCAATCCTCCAATGTAACAAAGCAAAGGGAAATCACGCCAAAGTTGCGACAATGCAGCATGTGCGACAATGCAACACACGTGACAATGCCAAGTTGTCCAATCTGGTTTTCAATATTAATACGATGATGCAATCGGCGTCAAAGCTATATAACTCCTCTGGGATCACAGAACCACAATGATGCAATCGACGTCAAAGCTATACAACAAGTGATTCCCAACGGCTGGAATATTCCCGACGACAATTTTTAATATTAATCAGCCGGCGGCTGATTTGTTTTTTAATCACCTGGTGGCTGGGATATTACACTTCTAATAATTCCTAAACGTTTCTTAGTTTGGGTATTGCTTGAACTATAATCTGAGACATTGTGTCCATGATTTGCTAGCTAATAAGTTTTACTACAGCATAAATACATGCCTTATGCTCCTCTTCAAGACTATTTTTGATTGCGAAAACCATTGAGTCCCTCTTTCGACATCCTTACTGTATTGATTTCCTTTCATTCTCTTGTCCAAAGCTACCTTCAATTATCACTCGAGAAGCTTTCTCACCCTTTTTCCCTTCATTTTAGCCAAAGAAACAATAAATGACCTTTTAGGCTTGCACAACTTCTTGGCCAAAGTTGCGACAGCCGTTTAATATGTCTATAGCTTTTTCATAGAAACATGTAATGAACCAGAAAAAAAAAGATGTGGAATGAAGCTCAGTTGTAAAGAACATCAGAGAGTACCAGTAATCTCTGTAATAAACCAAGTGCAGAAGATGCAAAGCAAACTATTATAGATACCTATTTATTCACAGCAAAGCATGGTCAATGCCTGTACAAGATTTACATTAGCAACTGAAGGATGAAGCACACCAATTACAACAGTGAACCACCTATGGAAGCAATTAGGATAAAGTCTCATCATTAGCTATGAATTATGAACATATATTTAGAAGAAACAGTTCAGTTTGAGAACAAGAATTCGAAAGCAGATGCCTTCATCTTTAACTTCCACATCCTCCAAATAAAACCCATGTATACAATTCTATCATCTAGTGTAGGAGATGGAAGTTCTATCCGTGTTTGGCATGATGGTTGGCTTCTCGTCCCTGCAAGATAATTTATTTCTTCACCTATGGGGTTCATGATCCTGATTTAATAGTAAATGATCTTATTGATGGGAATACCAGGGAATGGAAATGGGATTTGATATGACGTATGTTTCAATCTATCTCGTATGAAGCCTCCTGATCAACTCATGTGGATAGGTAACAAAAGGGGTATTTTCTCTACTAAGTGTGCTTATCATTTAGTATTGGATCATTTATTGAAGCACAAAAGTGTGGAATGCTCTTCTTATGGGTACATGAGTAAATTATGGAAGAGAAGTTGGACTATCAAGGCTATGACAAAAATTAAGTCTTTATTACCTTCAGCCTGTTTGCTAGCACCTTAGAGATAATATTAAATATTATATATATATATATATAAATATATATATCACATTACATAGACTTAGCATGTAATAAGTCACTTTCCTTGGGTCCTTGCACTTTGTGAGTCCAATGTTTGAATATATATCTCCTCAAGAATAACTCCTTGATTGAGGCTCCTCAATGCAATATTTGTAACATCCTCACCCATCACCTTCCAATATTTTTGATAAAACAGAGATAGCATAACATCCGTTCTCAGTGCCTAGAAGGGGGCATTTGAAAAAGATCGTTATGAACCTCATCTTGTTATTATTCCAATCTCTTGTGTCCAATTTGAAATTGAATAAGGTTTTCTCCAACATCATCGATCCGCAGGTTGTCTCCCCCCCCAAGACATCTCATAGCATTTGTCGCAACCCTTTGATTAATCATCCTCTTCGTTAGGAATTTACCCATAAATCTATCTAGAATGGTCAACCTGTCTACATCCTCGAACTCAGTCTCGTCTTTTCTTCCTCCTATTTCCTTTGGCACTATAGAAATACATCCCATCATTAGTTGCACCCATTTCTCATAATCTCATCCCCAACATCACCGCTTCTAAAAAAATCCATTCTACCTTGTCATATGCCTTGCTTATGTCTTCTTTTTTCCTTGACTTCTTGCCTTCATCAAACATAAAGTCTCAAAAGTAATAAAGACTTACTAACCAACCTAGTATAAAAGCACATTCAATTTGAAAGATCACCTCCAGCTTGTTTGCTAGCACCTTAGGGTCTGTTTGGTTAGAGAGAAAAAGAAAAAAAGTTAAATGAGAAAAAAAAAGAAAAGAAGAAAAGAAAAGAGGGGGAGTTGGACTTTTCTCTTCTTTTTTTTTCTATTTGACAAAGAAAAATGTATAATTGAAATTTTTGTGTGGTCTCCACGAGAGAGAAAAACAGTTTTCAAATACTAAAAAAGAAAAGACTTTGACTTTTCTCACTTTTTATGTTCCTTTTCCTGCGAACCAAACACACCCTTAGAGATAATCTTAGATATATATATATATATATATATATATATATATATATATATATATAGAGAGAGAGAGAGAGAAAAAAAATGCTACAATGAGCAGTCCATTTTGGTGAGCAGAATGAGCAGCTCACTGTTTGTCCATTGATGGGCGATCTCACGTCCTACAATGATCTTCTGCCCATTTTGGTATTTTTAATTTTTTTTAAATTCCTATCCTACCCCTCCCCCTCTCTCTAGCTCCCTCCCTCTCCCCCCTCCTCCTGGCTCGACGGTCCCGCCGCCCTCCTTCCCTCTCCCCCCTCTGGCTCGACAGGCATCCCGCCACCCCCTCCCTCTCCCCCCTATGGCTCGAAAGGGCACCCCTTTCGAGCTAGAGTGAAGGGGGGAGGCGGGGCGGAGAGGGAAGGAGGGCGGAAGGGTGGCGGGGCCGTTGAGCCGGAAGGAGGGGGGAGAGGGAGGGAGCCAGAGAGAAGGGGGGTGCCCTCCCTCTCCCCCGTCGAACCAGAGGAGAGGGAGGGGGTGGCGGGGTGCCCGTCGAGCCAGAGGGGGGAGAGGGAAGGAGGGTGGCGGGGCCGTCGAGCCAGAAGAAGGGGGGAGAGGGAGGGAGCCAGAGAGATGGGGAGGGAAGGATAGGAATTTTTTAAAAAATATTAAAATGGGCATATCATTGTAGGATGTGAGATTTTCCATCAATGAACAAACAGTGAGCTGCTTATGCTGCTCACCAAAATGAGCTGCTCATTGTAGCATTTCTCTCTCTCTATATATATATATAAACATTACATAGACTTAGCATGTAATGAGTCACTTTCCTTAGGTCCTTGCACTTTGTGAGTTCAATGTTTGAATATCTATCTCCACAAGAATAATTACTTGATTGCGAGGCTCCTCAATACTGCATTTGTAACATCCTCACCCATCACCTTCGAATATTTTTGGAAAAACAGAGATCGCATAACATCCGGTCTCAGTGTCTAGATGGGGCCATTTGAAAAAGACCATTATGAACCTCCTTTTGTTATTATTCCAATCTCTACTGTCCACATTGCTTAAAATTTGAAATTGAATATGGTTTCTCCAACACCATCGCTCCGCAGGCTGTCTCCACGCCCCCTCCCCCTCTTCTTGATTGATCGTCCCCTTCGTTAGGAATTTGCCCATAAATCTATGGAGCATAGTCAACCTGTCTTCATCCTCGAACTCATTCTCGTCTTCTTCTTCCTCCGCAAGCCTGAACTTTTGTATCCCATTCACCAGCACACCATGCATTTCCTCTTCCATTGAAAGATAAAAAACTATAGTCAGGTCTTTTGACCACCTGACCGCTCCTTTCACAAGCTATGTGGCTCTCCATATCAAAACCTCAATGAAAATATTCAGAACTTGATGCCTTGCTGAAGATGACCACTCCCCTGCGGGAGAACTTCGATTGTTCTGCGACACAAATGGTTTTCCAAAATGAACTATTTTCTAGAATTAGGAAACCAATTGTCTATTAAAACAATTGGGGGAAGTATCAGATATACATAGTACATATACATTAGACTTAACATTTAGAACCATATATACATTTGTCCTATTTCACTCGAGAAGTTCTAATTTCATATGGTCAAGTCGAAAAACGGTAGCAGATAGTTTGTCAAATTATGTTGTCGAGTGGGTAAGTGCACATCTAAAGACTTTAAGGGTTTTAGGTTCGAGAGGAATTACTTTTTGGCTAAATCATAAAAATCTCTGAACTTTGTCCCACATTAAGAAAAGTAAAAAGTTGAGCCTCTGCTACAACTATAGAAATAACGTAGATAAGTTAGCATACTGAAACGAGGTTTGTGGCTGGACTTGATCGGACAATTCACATTTTCGTACCCATTTTGAACTCGAACCAAACTTGAGCTGGCAGGAAGGAAGCTATGTCGAACACTCTATAATTGAAATTTCGAATGAGTTGAGTCGATCTCAAGCTATGTGGTTGGTGGATACGGTTACTCAAAGAAGAATGAAAAAAAATTGAAACAAGGATGTGTCACTGATGGTCTCCGCTGCATGGAGCGTTGTTGGTAGCTGATCATCGGGTATCATAGAGAGATTAAATTGCCTCCTTATTTAATAGATTTTCCGGCATGCGGTTCTTAATTTGCCTTGGTGAAAGTCGTGGATATATTTTTCACATTATGAAAGTGACCTCTAGCAGCTCTAGCTATGATTGACAATTATGAACAGTAGTACACAAATTCGCAATAACAGCGACGAACAAAGCTATGGCATCAAATAACCGAAATTGTCACTACTAATTAATTGCTTTTCATACATCTACATCTCTTATAAAATTCCTGTTGTATGCCTTGGCACTGCTTCCCAAAGGCCACCAAATAATGGCGGTACACTACAACAAAAAATAGATTTTAGCAATGGATCAAAGCATAGCCTAGCTGTTGGTGGAATTGCTTCTCTATTGTTAGTGCTCTTACTTTTAGCAACGGTTACGCACAACCACCAATAATTCTCTTCAATTTGCTTTCTAATGACAATGCCCAACATTTAATTCTTGCCAAGGAGGGGCTTTCCTTGAAAGACGGATTCGGCCAAGATGAGCGCTCCCCTAGGCTATAACCATCCACAGGCCATGGAATGTCATATCAAATATCGGTAAAATATCAGTAGACCAAAGAGACAAAATATCGGAGATATTTGTAAAAAAATATTATTTGTCTAAAACTAGTTTTTACCATGTATTTTCACAATATAATTTTTAAAATGAGTGATACTAATTTAGACAAGCATAGATTTTAAAATATGCATAAAAATGTGTATATAATTCAAAATATGTGTTTGTGTTTTAAACCCGTATCATGGGAAACAAACGGGAAAGTTGATTTTTTTCTTTTTAATTTTTTTTAAAAAACACCTAAATATCGGACCAAAACCGATATTTATCGATGATATTTAAAAAAATAGTAAAAAATGATATTACTTGGTCTCTTTTTATCAGGTGGGGCCCGATATCGATATATCGCCGAGACAACATTCCATGTCACAGGCTCGTGTTGTGTCCTGGTATGGGACACAAACAGAGCCAGGCATCATGGCCGAAGAAGGAGAAGGAGATGAGAGAAAGAGAGATAAAATAAACTGGTTTCTTATTGCATAATCCTAGAAGGAGGAAGAAGAATTCCTTATAAAGAGAAGGGATGGCAACTGAGCCCTAGGGGCATGCGCCATCAGTCTGCCTAATGGGCCCTAATTGACCACTAATTACGCCATTACAGTCCATTACATATTCAGTTACCCAAATGGGGCCTGATTACATGATATATGGCTTTATTCAAAAGAGAAACTAATCCTATTAATTAATCAAAATAAGAACCGCTTCACTGTTGTGCTGATGTACACAACACTCCACCATGCTTCTGCTTTTGCCTTGTCCTCAAGGCGGCTAAGTAATGAAACGCTCCCTAATTAAAGGATAGTGATAACTCTATAGCAGATTCTTACACATTTTCCATACACGGCTGATGTGCATGGAAATAGTGGGTGAACTGATGTGGGGTCACATCAATTCACCCAATCATTTCCATACACATCAGCTGTGTATGGAAAATGTGTAGGAATCTGCTGTACAAATATCGTTTTCCCTAATTAAATCCCACGCTAATTGCTTCCCATCACATCAGTTCACCCACTCATTTCCATACACATCAGCTGTGTATGGAAAATGTGTAGGAATCTGTTGTACAAATATCGTTTTCCCTAATTAAATCCCATGCTAATTGCTTCCCGCTGCCACATAATTCTGGAGTGGCCTCAACAACCAAGAAACATAGTCCTCCAAGTCACGGATATCAACAGTCGTGTACTCTTCTTCTTATTTCAATATGCAATCTGGGTAACCCAGAAGAGTAAAATCCAAACAAAGATCTATAATATTTGGAGGCCAAGGGTGAAGGAATAACCCGAGAGGAGCAAGTACATAATTCCTTCCAGCGGTTGCACCAGTGTTAACAAATCCCGTTGTAGCCTCACGATCGATACTTTCGTCTTTTCGCGCATCCACAACAACCTCCTCGGAAGAGTTGGCCAATGCAGCACTATCTCTCCACAGACCAAGGCTAACCTTCTGCAGGTCATGGCTCAGAAGGGTATTGAACTCAATGATGGGGCCCAGGCCAATGCCAACTATGCCAAAATAGTCGACTTCAACCACTGCTTGTGGACTAGAAGACATCTCCATAACGTTGGCAGCGGCATATGAGGTTCTACGTCCATATACTCTAATTTTCTGTCCTTTATAGGTGCCTTCCATCATACGTTGATTCAAATATGTCTCCACAATCTCCAAGGTAGACATCACAGGTGCTGGTTGGAAAAAATGGGCACCAATAATGCGATCTGGCGACATTGTCTTTTGCCCGATTACCTGTAGATCTATTGTTGATATACTGGGTGCTAGAATGCAGTCAGAAGGGCAAAATTTCTTGATTTCACTAAAAATTAACTGCTTGAGTGCAATGTTCTCAATAACAGTCTCAATGATCATATCCACAGTTTTGAACTCGAAGTAGTCCAGAACACCTTTAAGAAGAGGTATACCATTGGCTGCCTGATTTTGTGTTATCTTTCCCCTAGACACCAGGCTCTTAAAATCCGCTGCAATCATTTTAGTTCTTTTCTGTAGATAGTCGGAATTAACATCTTTGAGAATAACTGATATATTGCTTAGAAGCAGCGTTGTAGCTATGCCTGAACCCATCAAATCTCCACAATAACAGCAACTTTCTTTAGTTTCCTAGACCTCCGTCCAATATCTGTAACACCATGTACCTTTGAGATGGCACGTTGTGATAAAAAGATATGAACAAGAGCCCTTGATGTGCTCGATAGAACCAACTGATTAAACAAGTTTTCTTCCGTCAAAACCCCAGCATATCCACCATGGAGAACGCCTTCCTCGATTGCTTCAAGACCTGCCTGGTGTTGTAGCAAATTTGGAGCTGTCTGTTTTTCACATGTCCTAGCAACTTTTAATGTTTCATGAGCTTCAGAAAGCGTACCAATTTGATCAGTTCTGCTAAGCGAAGATACCCAATGTTTACGCCTTGCAACAATGTCTAAAGCCCAAGCCCGTGATATACTTAACAACTGGTCAGAAGACACAACAGCATCAATTAAAATTTTGGACACTAGCCAACCTTTTGCACCTTTCTCCTGCCACTGCCTTTTGTTTTTAATATTATAACCTACTCGCTCCCAAAAAGCAGGATTATCCATTGAAGAAACTGAAACCTGAGGATAGTTTGGAGGAGTAACAGCAGGGTGTTCTGTAATATAGCTCTGATGACGTTCTGAGACTTTAGGATGAGGCAGTTTGCCAAAAGCATAATCGAGCTTTTGCAAATGATATATTTGATCATGGACACCCCCAGAATTCATAATTGATATAATAAGATTGGCACCAATGTTATAGCAGAGACCTGAATTGATAGCATGAGCGTGGATTTGCTCTCCATTCTTGGCAAATCTTACGGCTGCACCCAAACCCAATAGTGTGGCAAGTGCAACTTTGCAAACACCATTGTTGGCGGAAGGAATCTTGTGTACAAGCTGAGGGTCATAATGCCCTTGATCACGAGTGTGGCTGCCGTCTGGAGTTTCATCAACATTATCAACTTGTATAACAGAAATAGGAGATACCAGATTACCATATGGGTGAGTATCCATATTATCCAGTTGAGCCTCCTTCATAGCTTGGAGCATTGATACATGTGACATTTTTGTGAATGTCCTTCTAGGCAAGAGTTGTCTCCAAGACTAGGGCAAACCTCCTTTTCACTCGAAGCCAGAGGTGTTGTACTATCTCTGAGAGCCGAACTATCGTCTTGGGGACCCTTCAACTACCTCTTCACGGGTCGGCAATTCGTCCTCAGTTTCTGGGTCATCTGCAATGGATGGATTGGCCGGCACTGATGTTGTTTTCCCTTAGATCATGCTCATCCACATATCTTTAAACACATCTTGCAAAACAAAGTAGCCGCCTACTTGTATTGCTAGAAGGAAGGATTGAGCAATTTTCCTCATCGAATAGTCATAGCGTGAGAGACAGCCCATCACATGAATACTGATTCTCCCTCATGCAACTCTTGAACCATCTGCAACCTCTACTTCTGCGATTATACTGTGAGAATGGAAAGACAGAATCTTCTCATATATCCCTTGCAAAGTCGTGACGGAACTCATAGCACCATTTGGCTCAGGTCGGCTGAGCCTGCTTGAATCTTGGTAACACTTGAAAACATCCTCAGGGAGTGGTATAAAGAGCGTAATAATATTGATCAATAAAGGCATTGCAAACCTCTTGAGTATAAACGGAGATTGTAATCAAAGGAACCGGAGAAAGGGCCTCCGTTTCCCACTCAGACATTTCGTCGAACAGTCGGCGATCAACTGAAGAGGACGATGATCTGCATGCTTTTGACGGCGGCGGAATCGGTGTTGACACCTGTCTAGAGGTTCCGATCATCCTCGTCGGAGGTTCAATCGTTGGGGCCGCAAGTGCAGCGGTTTGCATCGCCGTCGCCCTCGTCGTCGAACACCATGCCATGGTCTAGGGGAACAGGGTCGAGTTCACTCCTTCCGTCTCCCCGGCGGTGTGGGTTGCTCCGGTGGAGGTCCCCAGTAGAGTCACTAGGCTGGAAGTCCCATGGGTGGCCAAACCCAGGGCAGATCGATCCGTCGGGTCGTAAAATCTGGAAGTGGCGAGTCGAGTTGCCTGCGAGGTGGCGGCGATGCGCTCTGCTCCAACCACGGCCGAGAGCGGCGAGGAGACCTCTGCGGCGGTGAGAATCGAGGTGTGGGTCTGAGTGCTGGACCATGTCCTAGCTGACGGGGCAGCGGTGGTAGAGTCCAACCACTACACGACCCTTCCTCTATCACCAGATGTGGGGTAGTCATGGCTAGACGTTGTAGCTTGCGCGGTCCAAAACTGGGAAGGAGGATGATTAGAGGCCGGCCGCATAGAAAAATGATCGTAAGGATTTTCGTACACCGGTGGATGTTGCGGGGATGGGTTCCACTGTGGCTGGGAGGGGTTCCAGGCGGCGGCGCCTGGTGGTTGTGTCGGTGGCGGCAGAGCCGTCGGTGACTTGGCCTGTAGCGGAACGGCGGCGGCCCTTTGTGTTTCGGCGAATTGTTCAATCTGCCGTTGGATAGCGGCGCACCTGTCTAGCACATCGTCCCGCGCAACGGGTGATCGGAACGGCTCTGATACCAATGTTGTGTTCCGGTATGGGACACGAATAGGGCCAAGCATCATGGCCAGAGAAGGCCAAGGAGATGAGAGAAAGAGAGATAAAATAAACTGGTTTCTTATTACATAATCCTAGAAAGAGGAAGAAGAACTCCTTGTAAAGAGAAGTGATGGCGCTGAGCTCTAGGGGCGTGCGCCATCAGTTTGGCCTAATGGGCCCTAACTGACCATTAATTACGCCCATTACAGTCCATTATATATTCAGTTACCCAAACGAGCCATGGTTACAAGATATATGGCTTTATTTAAAAGAGAAATTAAATCCTAGTAATTAATCAAAATAAGATCCACTCTATTGTTGTGCTGACGTACATAACAGCTCGCCAACTCTAAAACTAGCTAGTACTGTGTTGCCATTGTACACGACACTGTAGCCCCGCCCATCTCTAGCATCACAAAAATATGGCGGAATAATTAAGAATTAGTAGTAGATACACGCCACATGTAATATTTGAAATTTACGTCGGTGCCGTTGCTGATGTAACAAGGCTTCCAAGGAGTCTTGATTGGAAGTTTGAGGTCACTAAAGAAAGCCCTCGTTGTGGTAACTGAATATAGGATATTTAGATCACCGCTGCATCCATTGCAATGAAACAAACTAAAATTAATACTTCTGGCTATTACATTTAAAAGAAGGATTGAGAACTATCATTGTTATTTTCTGGATATTTTATGCCACAAAAGCAAATCATACTCTGTTAACCAACCCACGCTCACCTATATCCATATTTACATGCGATTCGGAAAAGAGAGGGTGCTCTAAGAGGTCTGTTGTCCTGCCCAGGTGTTAAGGAAAGTAACCATGTTTATATTTTAACGTGCTTAATCACCATTGTTCCACGCATAAGGGTTTCTATAAAGGGACTGACCATCTTTGTTCACTCTCGAAACGGTTCAATTTCCTGGAGGGTTTCCATATCCAATAGTAAGAACAAGAATCATATAAATCTGATGAACAAGAAAAACATTTAGAAGTATAAATGTACTCAACTCCACTACAATATAAACTTCCCCAGTCCCACATTCATAGTCTAATTGTAACTTTTAAATGAACAAAAGATAAACTAGACTATGAATGTAGGACAGATGGAGTACAAATATTATATGTGCATGTATATTTGTTGTAGCAAATCAGTACATCAGACAGTTGCCTCGGTGAAGTAGTAGAAGAGACTCCGCCCGTCCTGTCAGATATACAGTGATATACCCTGAATAGTGGTTGAAATCAACATCTGGTTATCCAGGCAATTTCACAATCTTGTCCTTCTCCTTGGATCCATTAGGAGGGACGGGGGCTGGGTTGATCCATGCCATAGGATCAATTTTACCATGCAGCAAGCATACGCGACCGTTGTCGAAGCTGACTCTGCCCATTTGCATAGCGTCATTGCTTCCCCCTGCTATAAAGAGTAGCGCCCGAGAGGGAGACAAGTATAAACAAGAGAAGAAGATTCAACTTCATACTGATCAAAATGAAATGAAAGAATTCCACAAGAAAGAGTACTTTGGAACATAAAGCCAATGTTTACCACCAACTTAAGTTTATAAACATTTGGCCAGATTGGAGTGAAGGACTCTCAGTCACAAAACCGGCGGTTCGTGTTGTTGTTACATCTAAAAGCGTAAAATGGGGGTTGGGTCGAAAAATACCGGCCCGGTCCAAATCCTCCGTTACCGTGCCGTTGATCTGAACGGGAACGGAAACGGCCGCCGTCTATTTCCGTTTTACTAGGGTTTCCGATATGCTACGGTTTTTCGTCCTCCCCTCCGTCCGAGACGAATCGCCGCGCACGACTCCGGTCGGCCGGACCACTGCCGAAATCGCCAAAGTACCAGCTTTTCTTTCGTTTCGCCTTTTGTTCTTCGTTTCCGTGCTGTATCGGGCACCATTTCGCCGGCACTGATTCAAAGTTTGCTTCTTTCTCTGATTTCAGCCCGACCCATTTCGGCGGAGCTTGTATCGGTGCAGTTGCTAGTAAGTTTCAGCGCCTAGCTCTCCTCTTGCTTTTTTTGTGTTTTTGAGATCAATTCCAGGAGTAAAAAATTGGATCTTTATGTGAAGTTTGCTTTTATGATGTTAGATGCAACATTGTCTGAGCTTTTTGTTATGTGGGGAGTGTAAGGACTGATCAAGTGCAAGTTTGACGTACAAAGGTTGAACTTGAGGGACTTCAAGCAGTGAGCTGCTTTTTTGGTGCAAATGTTGAGGGGACAAATGCTACATGAGAAGTTTCCCTCAAGTGGAGATGGAGATTGAGTGAAATTCAACTATTCTGGGAAGAGGTATGGTTGACATTGGTGACAATCATGGGTTCCGCTTCACAGTTTCCTTGTATGGAAGAGGATTTTTTTTTGGTAACTTCTATGGAAGAGGAATTTGAATCTTTAGAAAAGAAAATGCCACTTTGTAGTTGATATGGGAGGACAAAAGACCCGCACTGCAAAAGAGTATTAAATTGAGCTTGGGCTTGCTGCTTACTTAGAATGAACCAAAATTTTTCTTAGGCAAAGAATGATCATAAGTTTGCATACTGAGCATTCAAACTAAATAATGGCATTCTTTCTTTTAATTACCCCCAAAAAATAGCATGCTGTAAAATAATGGTAAGCTAGTACAATAGGGTTTTTATTTTCATGGAGCATAGATAATAGTGTTAGAATATGTAATAAATGAATAAAGATTTCCGTTTCCTAACAGCTCGAGCTTTTGGGAAACTTGGTTATCTAACATGGTATCAGGTAAAGGTCTTGGGTTCTAGTTCGATAGAGGCGTTTATACCCCAATTATGTTCCATGTGCCGCGCCTTGGTGGACGCACTTGCACGTGAGGGGGGATGTTAGAATATGTAATAAATGAATAAAGATTTCTGTTTCCTAACAGCTCGAGCTTTTGAGAAACTTGGTTATCTTACAAACAGAACTTAAAATTATGTAAAAGTGAGAACTGACTGTCTATGAGAACAAATGCTAACCGAGACATTCAGGGGAGAGGATTGATTGCTTCATGTTCACATTTAGTGATGAACTATAGATTGCTTCACAGTTGTTTGCTTGCCATCATTGAAATTTAGCATTCATGGATTAACATTGTTAGTGAATTATGTCCAAAGGTAATCTATGTGGCCATGACTTATGCTTCTACTAACAAATTCAAATATATGTTTACCTGATTGAAAATTTTGACTCAGTGTGTGTTCATAAACAGAAGAAATAGAATTCACTTTAAAGGACATCAAGAAGGCACACATGAAAACTTTGACACAGCAAAAATGCTGGTTTAAGCCCTTGAAATTGATTATTTGATGAACTGATTACAACTTGACATTAGCAGATACAAGAACTGAGAAATGTATCCAATGCTGGTATGTGAGCTGTGATAATGGACGAGGGCTCGGACTACTTAAAGCATCCTATATAGAAGCTCTGGTTTTTAGCATTTGTAAATTGTCAGCCAACTTGATCTCTATAATCTATCATGATGATACATTTTGATTTGGGGTGGCCAGATATTTTGTCCATTCTCCGCTCCCTCCACTGCCACAATGAAAAAAAAGAAATACGAAAGCAAGGCGTGTCCACTGGTGCTTTTTTAGTGGTGCTATGCACAGATAAAGAAAAAGTAGTTTTAAATTTTACGAACCCGAGCATGAAATATGTCAGACATGAAAATTTTCACTCTCTTGCTCCAAGATGTCCATACTGACCATTTTTAACAGTTTGAAGTTTATAATTTATTTCTAGAAATCTATTTTCCAAGATTTTAGACACTTTAAATTAAATCTTTTAGGTGTAAGTGTTGTGTATGTCACATATTGCTCTTCTTTATTCTCCTAATGGATTATGGATAAAGTAGTCTGTCATGTTTAGTTAGTCTCAAAAATGTATTTTTTCATGTTATGATCATATTTGTTGCCTTTCTATGGTTCCGTAGCTGTTATTATTATCCATGGAGCTCCATCTCTGTCTCTTGATCATAAATTTTCTAAATGAAAACTCATTCTTGGATTTTGTTGTAAGGTTTGGAAGGGTAAACAAGCAGTGACATTATTCGAAGAAAATTGGAGAATATAGAAGAATGTCAATTTCACTGTATTGGTGGTAGCATCTGTTTTTGCAAATTGCAAGACGTAATGCCACGTGACCCTGATATTGGGTGGCAACATGGGAAGATGGTTGGAGGCCTGAGGCATCATGTACAATGCAATTATTGCACTCGTACCATAGTTGGGGTGTTACTCGCTTCAAAACAGCACCTGGCTAGTAAAAAGGGTGAAATTAAAGGTTGCGATGCTGTTCCCAAAGAAGTAAGGGAGGCAATGAGAAAAAATTTAGCTACTGGAAAAACAAAAAATGGAGTTTGCTAAAACGGATTTTGATGCCAGTATGGATGCTTTCAATGCGACACTGATCGATAACAAGATTATAGAATCAGATGAATCAGATCGGGAAATGGCTGCCACTAGACTGGAAAGCTTGAGGGACAATGCATGAAGACAATGCAGCTGTTAATGGTATATTTTCCTCCTTTTACTTGTGTAATTTAATTCTTTTTTTGTTTTAGTTTTGGCACATGCAGAATGAAGTTTAAAATTTCATAGCAAAATGAGTTGTGCGAACCCAAAAAGCTTGTATAAATAAGGGCCTCACTAACTGAACTTCTTTCTTTATTTGCTTTATTTCCACCATTAAAATGAACCAACAATGAAGCAAACAGACAAGGGGATTCATATTTCGGGATGTGATAAAATTGCTGAGATCCTTGAGCAACATATTTTTATACCAAACACTTGCTAGTTACAGCTGCCCATGGGCATGCTCTGATGAAAGCATATTGCAGCTCATGAGTGCTGCAGATTGTAGCTTTAAAAGAAAAATATGCTTTACTTCAGTGAAATGAATGTGTGGGAAATCAGATATTGAAATCAAGTGCTCTTTCTTCCTCTCATTCCTGCAATACCTTCCTTTCTTTCTCATATATTGTTTCTCCTTCACTCTTTTGAAAAAAGCGGCAGACAGCTCAAAACAAGGTGGGTAGTCTTCAAGTTATTAATTACAGATTAGGTGCTGTGTTTTCCAGATTACAAATTGGACCATCAAGAGTCAATGATGGGGGCTCGCGAACTTTTTGATGGTTTCTCAATGATTTCGTGCAAGGATGAGCAGGCAAGTGCACCACTATCCCTTTTTGTCATATCAGTTTCTCTCTCCCATTAATATAGGCAATACTGTATCTGTTAAATGTTAGCCAATGCTGTTATGTGCTTAATGTGCTCTGACGCATTTTTCTGTTTCATGAATCCAAGGGATTGGCACCTCCAAGGGCCACTGACCCTGGATGGGCCCATGGTACTATGGTTAATGGGGATAGGCAGAAAATTAAATGCAGTTACTGTGATAAAGTAATCTTAGGTGGTGGAATTTCTAGACTAAAACAGCATTTAGCTGGTGAAAGGGGAAATATAACCCCTTGTGAAAGGGTTCCTGAAGGTGTCAAAACACAAATGCAGCAACATCTAGGATTTAAAGTTTTGGAAAGACTAAAAAAGTATAAGCAATCGGAGCTTTTAGAGGTTCTGCAGAAGAGGGAAGGGATGAAGGACATGGCAATGGCCCATGCAGGATTCCAACTACGACTTTAACGCACTTAGGTGCTGGCAAAAGGAGAGGAAAATCAGTGGATGAAGAGAACTCTAGTAGAAGAAAGAAAAGAAAGAAAATATCTGTTACATCGCCTGCAGCTATGTCTCAGCCTGGTTTGCATGTAAATTTGACCTCACAAGAATATGTGGACCAAGCTGACCTTGCTGTAGCAAAATTTATGTTTGATGCTGGGATTCCCTTCAGTGCCGCTAACTCATCTTTTTTTCAACTAATGGCAGATGCCATTGCTGCAGCAGGCCCTGGATATAAAATGCCCTCTTATCATACCTTGCGAGGTAAATTGTTGAATAAAATTCTCCATGAAGCAGGAGACTTGTCTCAAGAATTGCGCAAATCATGGGAGGTCACTGGTTGTTCTGTTATGGCTGACAGATGGACAGATATAAGGGGCCGGTAACTTAGTAAATTTCTCGGTTTATTGTCCTAAGGGTACCCTGTTCCTTAGGTCAGTGGAAGTATCTGATATTTTGGTAAATCCTGAAGCATTAACAAATTTATTTGACTGCATTGTGCAAGAAGTGGGATCCAAAAACGTTGTGCAGTTTCTTACAGATAGCTCGTTGTGTTTTAAAGCAGCAGGAAAATTGTTAATGGATAAGCACAGAACTCTTTTCTGGAGCATTTGTTCCTCCCACTGTATTGAGCTGATGCTTGATGAATTCAGGGAAATGAATGAAATAAAGGATGTTTTGACTGAGGCAAAAAGAATCACTCAGATTATATACAACCAAGCATGGGTCCTCAAAGTAATGAGGAAGAGGACTGGAGGGCGGGATGTCATTCAGCCTGCCATGTCAAAGTCGGAAACTGACTTCCTTACTTTGCAAAACGTAGTTCTGTTTAAAGACCATCTTCACCAGGTATTCACTGGAACAACTTGGGCTCAGTCAACACTCTCCAAGCAGGGAGTAGGATTACATGTGACGGAAATTGTGGCTGACCCACAATTTTGGTCCTCATGCGATGATGTTCTGAAGGTCACTAAACCTCTTATGATGGCCTTGCATTTGGCTGGAAGTGAAGAGCGGCCCTCAATTGGTTTCATATATGATGCAGTTGAAAATGCCAAAAAAGATATTAGGTTGGCATTTAATGAGGTGGAAGCTGACTGCTTGAAATATTTGAAGGTTATTGATCATATTAGTGAAGAACAACTTCATAGCCCTCTTCATGCAGCAGCATACTATCTCAACCCTTCCATTTCTTATAATCCAAAATGTTCAAACAACAAAATTCAGAAAGGTTTACTCGATTGTATTGAGACCTTAGAGCCTGATTTTACAGCCCAAGACATGATTACAAAACATATGTCTTTCTATGAGGATGCTGTAGGAGACTTCAGACGTCCAGTTGCGCTGCGGGGTCGGTGCTCACTGCCTCCTGGTCTGTGCCAATTTGTTATGTGGAATCTCTATCTTTTTAATGCCACTTTTACTTTTTTACTCCTTATACTATTCTGTATATAGATTGTTCTTCCAAAATTGCAGCTACGTGGTGGTCTTTGTATGCATCAGATTACCCAGAATTGCAGCAGTTTGCTGTTAGAATTCTAAGCCAAACGTGCAGTATAACGAGGACAGAGAGAAATTGGAGCCTTTTAGAGAGTCTTCATTCTAGGAGGAGAAACCGATTGGAGCAGGAAAGGATGAACGACCTTGTCTTTGTCCACTGTAACTTGAGTCTTCAACTGAGGTATGGTACAAGGATTTTTCAAATTAGAATGTCTATTTTGTAAAATCCTTTTCAAATTAGAATGTCTATTTTATAAAATCCTTTTGGAGAACTGCAAGCCTTACTACTGGAAGTTGCTATTGAATTAGACAAGCTATGTCCGTGGGTAGTAAGGCCGTGATGAGAGGAGCATATGATCCATTGTGCTTGGAGGGTATAAATGCTAATGCTGCAGAGTGGGTTGAAGATCCTGGGGTGCTTGAGTCAGAAGATCTGGGTTGGATGGATGTTTCTCTACCTGGTGATGTAATTAGTTCTGTAGGCAACGAATCTTGTGCTGACGATGGAACTAACAGTCGTAATCACAAATGTGAAGACGGCAGCAACATAATCTGAAGACTGTTGTATTGTTTGCTCTTTTAAATTATGGACTCTCATATAGTGTATGATAGTCAACACGCTCTTTAGAACAAAGCACAAAATTGCTCATTATTATAAATATACCTTGGCACAGTCATGCATAGAACTATTGATGTGTAGAATATGTAAACTTTTTTTTTCCAATTTTGACTTACGGAAGGTTAATAACGTTTGAAGAGTGCAAAGAAAACAAATGAAATCTAATTTTTTGTCTTTCTTTGCCTTTCTCCTCTTCCCTCTGACAGACCTCTGCCGTGTCTTTGTCTCCCTTGATTCTGTGATTGAAACCCACTTGGACATTAATCACCATCTACTTATTCTAATATGTCTCTTGAATTGTGAAAAAACAAGCTGTTCAGTCCTTCCGCCTTGGTAGCCCTCCTTATTTCTCACCTTCCTACCTATAGATGATGGGAAATGTCAGTTTACCAAGTTTGACATTGACATTATCTAGTTGTGAAGAGAAGAGGAGGGTAACAAGTCGGGCTAATGGGGTGAGTGTGTGACATAACTCTCTTAAATGTTGCTCTCGGTATAGTGTACTTGCTAGGCTAACTTAGGGTGGGTCTTGGAGCCCGATTATCTATCAGTATATTTCAGCACCTTCGGAGATTACCACTGGAGCTGAAGTTCAAGGTTTTCTCTCAGCGGAGGGAAACTATGTTTCCATTTGGCTCATCGCCTTCTAGTGAGCTTCGGTTGGATGTTTAATGCGATTAATGGAAAACTTAGAAATCAATATTTAAACAAGAACAAAAAAGAATGAAATCATTCCAATTACATTCTCTATTTGCCTTGTCATTCTATGAGTCTCTTTTTTGCGTATGGCATCGCCACTCCCTTTGGCAACATCCACTAATTTGGAACTCAATGTGAAAGCCATATTTCGACCCGGACGCTTTCGGGATGCCCATAATAACCAACGAATGGCAAGTGGTTTTCCTTGTATAGATCCTATTTCAATGGGAACTTGATGAGTCCATCCACCTACACGTACTTACATGTCTTACTTTTATTGCTATATCGGGAGTTAACACTCATTAGAAAAAAAAACCAACAACTTGACAATTACAAAATTATGTCAATGCCGCATGGCTAAGCCAGAGGTCATTTAGTCCCAAATTTTGTATATAGTTTCACAAGGTAGTTTACAATATCTGAATGCTACCCCTCGTACCATTTTGATTGTACACATTTGACAAAAAAATGGTAGGAAACCTACAATTAAGAATGCTAAATCTTTCCTATAAAAAAATACTAACTCTTCTTCTATCCACTAATTGCTATGAGAGGGCTTATGTAAAATGGGATACTCAATATAGGTCAATTAATTTTTTTAACTAAGACTAGGGATGGAGGGAGAATTCTTGTTTTCTCCAGCCTCGTCTTTTAACGTTTCTTTTGAAAACTTTCCACTAAGGGTCCTTCTGTTTTGCCGGAATCTGAATCTGAATAGTCATCTATAAATTATGAAGGCATTCTTTTGTAGAGGTGTAAATACATGTAGGCATATGTAGAACGTTAAAGTACTCCCTCCGTTCCAAAACACTGTATATTTTAGAAAATTCTCATTTTTATTGGACCGTGAAGCCCACAAGGAAGTCACATGACTTCTTCTCCTTGATATCCCTCGATCACGAACCAAGTTCAAGTTAATTCTTCTAATTCTCCTCCAATTTTGGAAAGAGGAAGTCATGTGATTTGGCAAAATGCACGCAATATTTTGGAACAATAAATATTTTCAAATGTATATAGTATTTTAGAATGGAGGGAGTATGTAAAAGACTTTTGCAAAAACATTAATGGAAGGGAGGTTGGTGTGATAGCTAGAATATGCTTCATGAAGAGAGATCCTGAATTCTAACTCCCACTCCATTGACCTCTCATCTGGGATAATTGACCTGGTACAACATAATAACATACGAGGGTAGTTGCCTTATACCTTGTAGTCGGTCTGAGACTCTGAAGGGCTCGGACATCCCTCATTAAAAAAAAATGTGTATAACCTTTACATAAAAGACGATATGGAATTCATCCAACTATCCTATATTATGCCAACTTATTATGGACACTGATTGCATATTTCAAAATACATTAAAATATTCAGGTGAGGATCATACAGAAGCAAATCGTGAATTTCACAAAGAAAGGTGTATTGCATTTGAGGAATCTTGTTTTTCTGCTTCACTATATTAACTGCGAGAAGAAAGTCTCCATCTATGTCAAATGGTGTTCATAAAACAATTAGAGAAAGCCACATACCATCCTTAGTGTATTTACTTTTTGCCAATTAATCATAATTTTTCTATTTATACTTTTCTAATTGCTTTATCTAAGTTCCCTAAAGGGGAATCACCAATGGGGATAAAAAATAAGGAGGCCATTTGTAATACATAAAGCACAAACTAGTAAACAAGAAAAACATAAGTGAGTAAGTGTTTCCATCTCCGCATTATACATCACAAACATACCAAGAGTACAGCCTAATCTATTGACTAATAAAGATAGACTTATCTTTTGATACATCGACGTGCCAAATCTTTTAAGTGCTCGAAGGAATTGGAACAAGGTTATTAAAAAGAGCAAGCGGTTATTAAGATCAATTCCACGATGTCATTGAACCGATTTTTGTTTAATGATCATAAAATTAACTTAAAAATATGTAAATAGTTCGAAAAAAAGATGTGTAAATTCCACCACAGTGACCTCAAGACATGCAAATTCTCCTACTATTAAAAAATAGCTCTATATAATAAGCAGATAAAAATGTGAATATAGCTCTATAATGTGAGTCATGACTCATGAGAGCAAACGATTCTATGACTCGGTCTCTAACTCGGCCAATGGTAGACGGTGCCACACAAACCAAACTACCGAAATACCCCTCCCAAAGAGAGCTACAATTCGTTGCTTTTCCTGTAATTAAAATATTTATGAAGGGTAATAGCGTCAAAGGAAGGAAAGAGAGAATAAAAACAAGTTCTCCGAGTCCCTTTCGTCTCTGTGGTGGACTCGACCGCCGCCTTCTCTTTGGATTCCGCCGGCGGCAGGTCCAAATGGAGAAGGCCCAGCCTTCCGATGCCAGCCCCTCCGGCCAAGTAGCCAGAAACCTATCTGGGAAGGAGCCGGGATCTCTTGAAGAGACCCTCTCCAGGCACAGGTATGTATGCTTTGTGTTTTTTGTATCAAAGAATCCAACCTTTTTGTAGCTTTTTGGCGAAAATTACACAGACCGATGTCTGCTTTCGTCTCATTGATTGATTTTGGATGTGGCTATGTTTGTTGTCATGGAGTGTAGACATTGAAGCTCACGTTTTTATTACTGTTGAGTTTGTAATCTTGTTGTTGTAGAATCTGCTAGGTTGAAAAGTAGTCTTTGCTGATTTGAGCTTGATGGGGATATGCGTATGGTGTTATTTCAAGCTGTTTTCGTGTGCGCTAGGAAGAAGGTACTTTTCTTGAGTCCAAGCGAATGAAGTCAGGAAGCGTGTGAAAATTCTTCAATTCACATTCTGTGATATGACTATTGCTGAAATTTTTGCTCTGCATGCCTTGTACTACCGGAAACTGTTTTCTTGTGTATGTCAGAGATGGTTTTCAGTGCTATTTCCCTGTCATGGAGGACATGATTTTGTTTAAATTGTTCTGTTTTCAGTAATTATTAGGAATATATTCTAAATTGGTCGCGTGATTATATAATCAATTTCATGAATAATGATGACAATTACAGGTTAGTAGTTGTTTTATTTCAATGTGCTATCATTTTTTTATTGTTCTTTTCCCACTTATGGTAATCAATGTACTGAAATGGTTCTTGGATCTAACATTTTAGGCAAGCATTTTGTTTTGAACGTCAATGAGAACAAATAATAAAAACTTGGAAATAGGGATATGGATGAAGAGAACCTCCTTTCTTGTTCAATTGTACGGGGATTGGAAAGAATGTTTACATTTGGAAACCTGAGATTTTAAATGCTGACTTGCTGAGTAATATAATGGATATATGTAATCTTTAAAACTGTTGCAGATTTGGTGAGTATATATGGTGGCTTGATATAATTGAGATAGGTATTGTCCCAAAAAGGGCAAAATCAGTGTACTGAACAAAGCATGTTGCTCTAATAAACAGAAGGAAAATTGATATCCAAATGGATTATACATAGTTAGGAGATGGGAACAATATTGTGGATTTTCTTTGATCGTAAAGCTAAATTACAGAATTGCCCTTCCATAGCTAGTGGTAAATACACTCTTCAGTGGTCATTTGCTTTCGTCAATATTTTGTAGCTGATCTTAGCTATAACCATGGCTGCGGCTATGTCAATTGCGCCTTTTGGATTTGTCTCAAGTACTTGAACTCTATTCGTACATAAATACTACATGGATCCCAAACAACTGGGAGAGCAGTAGTTTGTGGGTATATCAGATCTGCAGATTTTGTGATAACCAATACTTGTTTTGCAATACTGTTTGGATGAATAACTTGATATTGCTGCATGGATATTTAGTGGTCCTAGTTGTATCATTGTCTTAACTTGTCACTATTGAAAGGAATTTGAGTATAACGATGATAATAACAATATTTGTGCGCTCCATAAACTTGAATTACAGATATGAACGTGTTCTGCTCTGCATCTTCATGCAGAAAATGGTGAGTTGTTAAAGGATGTGCATTATTTGTGTTTTTCAGGAAAGAGACTAAGGACCTTCAAAGCAAGCAAATGAGCATGAAAACAGCAGCAGCCAAAGGCAGTAAGGCAGAACAAAAGTCAAAAAAGAAGCAGGTGGAGGATGAAGTTTCTCGACTGTCAGCAAACCTTAAAGCGAAACATGAAGAGGAACTTGCTTTATTAGGCTATAAAAATAGTTCTAGCAATGGGACCGGAGACATTAATAATGTAATTATGGCCATGTCTGGCATGTCCACCTCCCAGGGGGATCACCCATCAAAACCTAGCAGGAGTCTTAAGAGACGTGAGAAAAGAGCACAACAAGAAGCAGCACGTGAACAGCGGATACAAGAGGAACAAAGCCACATTGTTAGTGACAGAATGATTGAAAATGAAAAATTAGAGAAAAAACTTGAGCCTCTTGGACTGAAGGTTAATGAGATTAAACCTGACGGGCACTGCTTGTACCGAGCTGTGGAGGACCAACTTTCTCGTCAATCTGGAAGTTCTCCAGGTAATTATCAAGAGCTTCGAGTAATGGCAGCTACTTATATGCGGAAACATGTGTCAGATTTTCTCCCATTTTTCTTGTCTGAAAAAGAAATAGAAGCCGACTCTGAGAGTTCCCTCTTGGAAAAATTTGAAAGTTATTGTAGGGAAGTGGAGTCCACAGCAGCTTGGGGAGGGCAGCTTGAATTGGGTGCTCTCACACACTGCTTAAGGAAACATATAGTCATATACTCTGGTTCTTTTCCTAACGTTGAGATGGGAAAGGAATACAAGTCTGAAAGTGGCAATGAGCTTACTAATCCTACCATAATGTTGTCATACCATCGACATGCATTTGGGCTCGGTGAGCACTATAATTCAGTTATTCCCTACTCTGTGAGCTAGTATAAGTTTTGAAGCCTGCCAGCACATATTTTTGTTCTCTTTGCTTTGCTTGAAAATTTATCTCTATGTTTGCAGTATATTGATATCATCGACAATACAGGTCTTATATATTGAACAAAAGCCTAAAACATGTCATACCTAGGATTGTTTATCTTTAGTTTAGATATATATATGCAAACTTTTGAAGAAGTGTTGTATTTGAGGAAAATTCGTGTTACGGACGAAGCAAAAGAGGCTAGTTGTTTTTACATTTGGCCATGTGGGATTCTTAATAGTTTCTTAACCTCCTTGGCTTTCTCTTGTTGGATGAAGTGATGACCGTCAAGTGTTTTTACTTGTACATTTGGAACCAAATTCTCAAAATCTTCCCCAGTGATGTAGATCTTTGTTCCGAAAGGCTCAAAGCCAATGTCTTTGTCCCTACTATGAACTTAGTAGGAACCGTGATTTTGGCTCCTTGCCATGCTGTTAGTAGCTACCAATTCCTAACATCAAAACGCCATAACTTAGACTTCTTGAAAGCAAGCTTAATATAATCATAATCGTAAACAAGTAGCACATTTTTCCAACTATTTGGGGTTGTCGATATAGATCTTACTCTTCCGTTCAGGCTTGTTTTGAGCTACATCTTTTATAAGAGATAGTAAAGTTATATTATTTTTTATTAACTTCATCTAAGTTTTCTTAGGTGTCTCTCCCCCTCTTTTGACATCAATTACATACATCTTTTCTAATCTTCTTACAGAGACATCTATTAGTCTTCTTTGTATATGCTCGTCCCTACATTCCCTCAGCTTCTCTCCAAAATGAGTTACCCTTAAACTCTTATGAATATATTTATTTCTAATTTTATCGTTTTTAGGTATCCTACTAATCTACCTTAGCATTTTCATTTCGGCTACATTCAACTTATCTATATGATTTCTCTTTGGTGTTCAACACTCCGTTCCATAGAATATTGCATATAATTCCTCTTTAATGATAATGCATATGTACTATGTTAATAACTACTAAAAAATTAACGTAAGCCATGCTGCATATTTGACATAAGTTGCTGCAGCTCATCTTGTGCCTTCATATCGAGATCCAGAGGCATACTTTATTTACGGGGGTGCCACATGGTCGAAATTGCCCGGCATGTATTTACTCCCGTTAATAGAGAAAATATTACTCCCACTGTTGCATTTTAATAGTCTAATTTTAGTTCATTTTAACGGGAGAAAATATTACTCCCACTGTTGCATTTTAATAGTCTAATTTTAGTTCATTTTAAAAAACCAAATCGGACTACTCATGTGGAACTGATGAGTACCATTTTGACGAGCAAGAAGGCAATCAGGCCAGCTTCTCAGATTTTTGGTTGATTGGTCTACTTGTCAACCTTTTTTCCTCTTATGAACATTGGATCGATATTTGTACGAATTGATCATCTGTGAGTATAAATGAGTAGAGCATGCAAACTTACAAGTCCAAAGCACGATAGTAGTTGAGGGCGCCAGTGAAGCCTGATCTTTGAAACTTGGTAGCATAAAACTGGAGCTCCTCTTCACTCAGCCATGCTGGAAGTTTCAATGGATTATCCAGGAAATCAATTATCTCCACACCTTGAGGTGCATTCAACTGCTCTGCCTCAGTCAGAAGAAACTTCTTGATCACTGTATATTGATCATATCGGGGGAATGATTTTTATCTTCTTCATGGCTCCTGCTTATAGAAATCCTTCCCAATCAGTAAAGGAGCTAACCTGGAACTGAAAGATATAGAATCCCTCTCCAAACATTTTTGTTAGCATCTCAACTGGTTTCATAGCTACATAATGTGGCCGGAACGGGACACCGATGTTTACGAGTGCCCTGACTCTATCAAGCTGGAACATACAAAGGTGCTAGGCTATTAGAATATAAAATATATAATAAAGATTTCTATTTCCTAATAGCTTGAGCTTTTGGGAAACTTGGTTACCTTACATGGTATCGGAGTTCTAGGTTGTCGAAGGTCCTGGGTTCTAGTCTCACCAGAAGTATTTATACCCCAATTATGTTCCACGTGTTACGCTTGGTGAACGCTTCTACGTGAGGGGGATGTTAGAATATAAAATATATAATAAAGAGATGTTAGAATATAAAATATATAATAAAGATTTCCGTTTCCTACTAGCTCGAGCTTTTAGAAACTTGGTTATCTTACACAGGCAACTTCAGCCACCACATCATGTCCTACTACAAACACCTGCTCATTTACGTATAAAAATCTCTAAAAGGTTTAATATCAAATTCAAATAGTGTATGGATTCATCGTCATCAAAGGAAAGTTCGTGGTTAGTTGGTGGTGGCCGAGGGCGTCGGAGAGGCCGATAACGTCACCAACCAGGTGGAGTAGTGTGTAGGATGTTGGACGAGGTGGGGACTCTGTCTCTCTGTAACCTCGCATGTCAGGAGCTAGTACATGGTTCCTCCATGAAAACCAGAATTCCGGGAAGCCATGGAGGAGGATGACAGTCGCCCCCCTACCTTGCTCGACCACATGAATCTGGATGCCGTTGGCTTAGACCATCCGGTGAGTTAACTCGCTCTCCATCTCTGTAGCCTTTATAACTTGCTTCTTTTGGTTGTGTTAACTTCTTGCCAAGAAATCTGTTTGACATGTTCTTAAATACTCCCTCGGGTTACTTTAATTAATTGAGACAATTAGAAAATATGTGTACTAAAATTAAATGACACCATTCCTTAATCATTCTACGCTCCAAATACGCCTTCTTTGCTTGGGTTGGGTGGCTCGCACCCATAGCCCTGCCTCTTCCTCCCGATGCTTATGCTCCCAGATTCCTGCCTTCTCTGCTTAGAAAGCCTAAGCTTTTATTATTGACCCTACATCTCAATAAAATTAACAAATATATGACCGTCTCAATTAAAAGCGACCGGAGGAGTATATGGAATTGAATGGAGTCAATAGCGGGGTCTATAGGACTCAATTTCAAATTGGAACGTATGTGGGCGAGTTGATCTAAGGAAACAAGTAGAACTGCATAAAACAGAAGTCAAGGTCTTCAACTTAAGAAGCAAGAATTTGACTGAGGAAGTTATAAGTTAATATACTAGGGACTTGATTTGGAAAGTTTTAGAGGAAATTTTCACCTATATTTTGACAAATTATATCAGGTCTCCGAGTAGGTATACTGCCATGGTATACTCCCTCAGTACCAGGGACGGATCCACGTTGAAGGCTTTGGGGTCAGATGACCCCATTGGGTTTGGGATTTTTTCATTACCCCCATTAAAAATATGTTGGGTTGGGCAAGGAAAAAATATAGGGCTTATTAGGTGACCCCATTGGAAAAATCCACTGACCCCAGAGTTAGGCCAGAAAAGAAAAAATTGACCATTAATATTTATCTTTTTATTTTTCTTATTAACTTAATATTTATCTTTCTAAAACAACTGATTTCTTGGCGTTGAGATACATCTTTTATAAAAATTATCGCAAGTGAAAGTCAGCAAGATATCGAATAGTATGCCTTTAACACATAATATACATTTAATTTTTTCTAGAGTAATTTCTCATAGTTACATTTCATTTTCATAGTTTTCCTATATATTTTACTTCAATACACCTTAGTCGTTAGCCTAATTATTCATAGTTTTCCTAATGATTTTTTTTTACATTCTTGACGGGGTTTCTTGCTGCTTGCAATCCAAGCTAAGGTGAAGACTCTCCAACTAGCATTCTACATAATATTTAACCCAACAGCCAATTGCTCCCATGCAAGCGGCCAGAAGGCTGCTGTCCTCTTCTCCAGCCTCTATCTCATTGCATTAGGCTTCGGAGGCCTGAAGGCCGCATGCCAACCTTAGGCACTGGCCAATTTGATGAAAACGATCAGAAGGAGCGTAAATATATCTCCACATTCTTCAATTTCTATCTCTTTAGCATGGTCTTAGGGACTTCCTTGGGTGTCACAATCCATAGTCGCGTAAGCTCAGATGCCGGACCACCAAAGTTGTCCGCGTCCGTGACAGACAAATTTTTATGTCCGTTTGGACAATAAAACGGACAGGCGGACACGGACATTTGGACGCCGTTTACACACCTACTTATGACCCCATTGACAAAAATTCCTGCGTCCGCCCCTGCTCAGTACCATATTAATTATTCTATTTGATCTTTTACTTTTCTAAAATCCAAATAAGACATGGCTTGCATGGGAGAGAGGGATAATATGGTGGAGCTTCCAGGATGGCCAAAACAGAGGAAAGTTCAATTGAGGTCTCTTCCTCTCTCTCTGATTGGTACATTCTTGTCTTTTAAGTCCTGGCGAGATGGTAAGAAGAATAGGCATGAGCTAACGAAAAAATGAGAAGAGAATATGCATGTCACATAGATGACAACCACCTCAAAACTCCTCTTGACACCAAGCTTTTGAATTCCTCTTATGATATAGTTCTGCCTTTTTTTATAATTTTGAACACTAAAAATTTCCAAATAAAAATCCCAGAGAGGAATAATGCTGTCACTTATGGAAATAATATTTAAAATTTATTTAATATTTAAAATTATCTTGGTCCGTGCTGTAATTACGAGTACCTGCCACGGTGCTGTAAGTTCTTAATTCATATTTATGAGTTGGAAGTACGCATATATGTGAACACATTTCCCTTCGCAAACTGTTTGGGTATTTAAGATTCTTATTTTCCTTACCAAAATTCCATCCCATACAATTATTCAACCCTTGACAAGTAACAGTAATCCAAGCCAATCCAACTACCAAGACGACCTTCTTGACACACAGAAAGTCAAAAAAGAAACGATATGAAAGTTCTTGTGAAACCAAAATAAGGCACATCAAAATTTATATGCGAATGCAGTATCTAGATAGAGTGCATTTTGTACGTACGAAGTGGCACCTTTCTGAGGGTGCACCTAAGGAGGTCCACATAGAGTGGGAACTGGGCAAGCGCAAATAATGTGATCGGCAAGCATGTGACTGCATAGATAGGATATGCTGCAAACTTGAGCTTCTCTCTAAGCACAAAGAAATGGCCAGCACAGAAGGACACCAACATGGCAGCCAATGAAACGTAGAGTGAGCTGAGGCCCGATATCAGCTTCAGCGGCAAATCGTTGCCGAAGTCTTTCTCATCGTAGCGGGAGGTGAGGATGGAGAGGAACATGACTAGGGAGGTTACAGAGAAGCAAAGTGCCACCAAGGATGAAATGGCAAAGACTTTAAAAGGGGGGTGAGTTTCTAGGATTGGGAAGCCAGTCTTGTCATCTACTCCGCCGGGAACAGTGGTAGCAGTGGCGAAGGCAACGGTGGCAATGAGGGCGGCAACGACTGAGCAAGACTGGGAGGTGTTGGTAAGCCATTTTCCTCCTTCTGAGACAAGTGTTTCGTGAGTGTCGGAGAAGACGTCTTTGGGTGTCTTACCTTTGCTGTTGAAGCCACCAAAGAAGTTGATGGGCATGGAGTCTTCGATATACTGGACCATTTAGGGCATGTAAAAAAATGAACAAGTCTATACATATAGTAGAATAATGAGATCTGAACCATAATCGGTAGCACAAAAAAAAGTAGTGTATTTCCTAGTAATTTGAGGTAGTTTTTAATACCATTCCAATAGTTGATTTAAAAGAGTGAGCATCATGTGTACCTTAAACCATTTAATCTCCCATTGCATTTGCAAAGCTGCACCTGGAATGAGCCACGGCCGATTATGACTCAATGTGGCAGCCAAGTGAAGAGCACTGTTTCTTTGCTTATCTACAGCATGGAAGATACTCTCGTTCATATTATCTCTCTTCAGCAAGTACTGATACACTTGTGGTTGCCTATTTTCAACGGCTAAAAGAACCACATTCTTGTCATTACGATCAGTATCTTGAATTGCTACAGGAAATGTTTTAAGAATGCCCTTGACCATCTCTACAATCCCCAGCCTAGCTGCAGTCAGTATTGCAGCCTCATTTGCACCTGCTATGGAGAGGAATACTTCAGAAATGACACTAAATATGATATTATTGTAAAAGGTTTTGCAATTAGCTTGAAGAGTCACCTTCTTTCAATTTTTCATCTGATTCATTCATATTTCTCACCACAGATTGAACGAGCCCATTTTTTGCAGTGACAAGCTGGTATCGTATCTCATCCTCTAGATCTGCTTTGCAATCCAAATTAGAGTGCAATAAACAGCGTTTATGACCAATCTACTTCTAAATCCATAACTGTACCTAACAATGGTTATAGAAGACAACCAGACCTGTTATTCTTCTACCTGTTTGTGATGGTTGTTTTGTTTTCTCTTGATCCATTTCAGATTTCTCACTTGAAATTTCGTCTGGTTCAAAGTTTGCCATCTCTATTCCCTCAGGTGGAGCCATGCCAGTGTCTTCATACTCGTAGGAAGAAGCATTCATGATCAATTCTTCCATAACTTGGGCAGCCCACACATGCTTCTCCTTCTGTGCCTTAATTTTTAGAAATTTTCCGAACTCTGACAATTCGAAACTTAGGTCAGGATGTCTTAGCTGATTTTTTTATGTTACAATCATATTTCATGCCATGTGGACATAAAAGGAATTCGCAACATCAACTTTGGTTAATTGAATCCAACATGCCATGGCTAACAGCTAACTTCCTTGCATCCTTTGCTAAGCATCAAACGGAATTTCTTTAGTTTATCGGGGCATGAAGGTGTTAGATTTCTCAGGGATCTTGCTTCATAGGATTGTAATTTGTTGGGGCATTTGGAATTCTAGAACCACTTAGTTGGCAGTTTTTGTGCTTTTTTAATAGTCTTTTAGTTTCAATTTTGCTACCTTTGCTCTGGTAAGGACTTTCACCCCCCTAGAATTGTACCTAATAATTTTGTCAATGAGTTGTGTTGGTCTGCTTAACTCCCCATCCGTGTAGGTAGTTTTTCCTTTCTTTAAAAAATTAATTAGTAGGTCAATTAAAAACTTTGTTAATTTGGTTTAACTCATTCCAAACAGTCACCCTCACTCTAGGGTTGTGATCAGGCTTGCTCACATTTCTCCCAATGGAAAAGGTTGTTTGAATTAGTATATTATGTCATTTAGAACAAAACTTTACGATTTACTCCCTGTGTTCGGAATTAGTAGTTACATTTGGTTTTGCAAATTAGACTAGGATCAGTTCATTTCCGAAAACCAACTGTATCTACTCATTCCTGATGAGAGGAGTGTACATTTTTATTGAGTTTCAACTTGATCAAAATTAATCAATTTTTTATTTGAAAATGGATAGACAAACTCACCAAGTCCCAGTGGAATTAGTGATATCCTCATAAGATATTTGATAATATCCACCAATGAATTGTAATTTTCAGGGTAGTACCTGTTTTCAATATCATCATGAGCATGACCTGAAAAATTAAATCAAATGATAAGCTAGAAAGGGAAAAAATTATGTACATAATAATGACAACAACATTAGACGACTAGATAACCTAATTCAACAAACATCATGGTTATTTGATATATAAGTTTTTTTTAACTGTTAAGATTTCGCCATATATATTTTCTTTGCATCTAGACCAACAATTTGTCCTTGATATTAGGAAGAAAGTCATATAGGTCAAGTGCTCACCGTATAATTCATCCAACCAGCAAACCCTTGTATGAGATTTCACCCTAAACCGCATGTGATTACTAATTTTTGCTAGCTCCACACGTAAATGATGTATTAAGCTACAATATGTGTTATGTCTCAATACTTCTGGAGAGGAAAAGGGGTTATGAGGTGGAGGAAGGAAGGAAGATCGACGGGGAAGAAGACTCTCTGCTGGCCAGGCGGCGGGTCAGGCAGAGAGGGACGGAGGAGGTGAGACGAGAGGAAGATTAGGATTAGGGTAAACTTTCTGAATAATCCAATCAAGAGAGCATAAGCTCTTTACATAGTCTTCCCACGTCGTGGGCTTGGGCTTTTCCCTGGGCTATTCCCTCTAATTGGGCCAGTGGCCTTATTACATAATACGCAAGAAGTTGGGTTATTCCCCTAAGCTGGGTCGAAGGCCAGCAATACAATTAGCCTAAATAAACCAAAAGACGACTACTTAATAATTGGAACACAACATTCCACTACGCTCCCCTGCTAGCCTTGACCTCAAGGCGTCCAACCCAGATATTGGGCCAAAAATTCGTCCTCAGGAAGCCATGAAGCATCCTCCAGTGGTCGGTCCAGACGGGATCGATAACCAACAACACGACGGAGCCGTGAGACGTGAAAAACAGGATGAACCGCAGAATCGGCCAGAAGCTGTAGTTTGTAAGCTACTGGTCCAATGCGCTCGACAACCTGATAGGGCCCATGAAATCGATAGGCTAATTTCAAACTGGCCGATTGATAAAGTGTGAGGATTGACGCGCAGGAACAAAACTAACATAGACCCAATCACCAATTTGAAACTCACAGTCAGAATGGCGCTTATCATAAATCTACTTCATACGGTTTTGGGCCAAGGCCAAATTAGACTTCAAGTGCGGCAAAATGTCATCTCGGTTTTGCAAGAGATAGTCAACCTCACTGACTGATGCCCGCTGAGGTACATATTGAAGAATTGTTGGGGGAGGTCGGCCATAGACAACCTGAAAAGGAGAGAATCCGGTAGAAGTATGGTAGGCAGTGTTGTAAGACCATTTAGCCCACGGAAGAAATTATAGCCAACGCCTAGGATTTTCCCCTGCAAAACATCTTAAATACTGCTCGAGGCAACACTTAACTACTTCTGTTTGATCATTTGTTTGTGGGTGATATGTGGCACTCATGAGGAGACAAGATCCCTGAAGAGTGAAGAACTCCTGCCGAAATTGTGAGATAAACACCCTATCACGGTCCGAAACAATAGTGCGAGGCATTCCGTGAAGTTTAGCCACATCCCAGACATAAACCTCAGTAACAACCTTGGCCATATAAGGGTGGCCCAAGGCTGAAAAGTAAGCATATTTGGAAAGCCGATCGACCACAACCATCACCACTAATTTGCCATGTACAACCGGTAGTGCTTCAATGAAATCCATATAGACGTCCTCCCAAACCTGCTCCGGGATAGGCAGCAGCTGCAAAAGACCCTAAGGGGTCAGAGTAGAAGCTTTGGCGCCCTGGCAAACCTCACATTTGGCCACAAATCTTTGAATGGCTCGCTTAATACCACGCCATAAAAAATATTGCGAGACCCGCTTGTAAGTCCGGAAAGAACCTTCATGACCCATTGTAGGAGTAGAGTGAAATTGCTCCAAAATAGTACGACAAATGCTGTCACAATTCAAAACCCACAGCCGATCCTTCCAATAAATAATATTGTCTTTCAGTGTGAAAGACGGATCATCAGAAGACTTGGCCAGAACTTGATCCAATAAAGCAACCGTCGCTGGGTCCTCATGACATGCTTTTCGTAAATCCGCAATGAAAGGAAAGAGAGGAGCGGACATATCGAAAGAAGAGGCCTCCTCAAACTAACGGGATAAAGCATCTGCGATGGTGTTCTCGGACCCGCGTTTATAAACCAGCTCATAATCATGCCCCAATAATTTCGTCACCCAACGCTGTTGTGTAGGAGTGGCAATCCTCTGGTCCAGGAAATATTTCAGCAGTTGGTGGTCCATTCGGATAATAAAATGGCACCCCAATAAATACGGCATCCACTTTGTCACCGCATGTACAATGGCCAACATTTCTTTCTCATAGGCTGATAGTGACAATGAGCGGCCAAACAATGCTTTGCTCCAAAAAGCTATCGGATGGTCGTCCTGTAACAGTACGGTGTCGAGGCCTTGGCCGGAAGCATTAGTCTCAACCAGAAGGGTTGAGAAAAATCAGGGAGAGCCAAAACAGGGGATGAACACATAGCAATTTTTAGAGTTTCAAAGGCATGCTGGGCAGTGGACGACTATACAAAGGCGTCGTGTTTGAGTAGACTGGTCAAGGGGGCAGCGAGAGAGCCATAGTTGGCAACAAACCTGCGGTAGTAGCCGGTCAAACCCAAGAACCCTCTAAGACCCTTCATGGATGTCGGTAGTGGCCAATTAACCATAGCGGCCACTTTGGAGGGGTCAGTGGACACTTGGCCATTAGAGATCACATGACCCAGATAGTCAACCTGAGAACAACCAAAAAAGCATTTGGACCGTTTGATAAATAAAGAGTGGGCTCGAAGTACCTCAAAGACGGAGCGAAGGTGCTCAAGATGTTACTCCCAAGAAGAACTATAGACGAGGATGTCGTCAAAGAAAACAAGAACAAACCAGTGCAAGAAATCCCGAAATATGTCATTCATAAGTCCCTGGAATGTGGCTGGAGCATTAGTAAGACCGAAAGGCATAACCATGAATTCTAAATGCCCATCATGAGTATGAAAAACAGTTTTGTGGACATCCTCAGGGTGCATGCGAATCTGATGGTACCCAGGGCGCAAGTCGAGTTTAGAAGAAACCCGTGCATGTGCTAACTCATCTAGCAATTCTTCGATGACGGGAATGAGGTGCTTATCTTTGAGTGTAATGGCGTTGAGAGCCCTGTAGTCCACACAAAAACACCATGTGCCGTCCTTCTTCTGAACAAGCAGGACCGGCGATGAATAGGAACGGAGCTTGTCCAAATGATTCCTATCAGCAACATCTCTTTGACCAACTTCTCAATCTCCACCTTTTGAATGTGCGGATACCTGTACGGCTGAACATTGGCAGGTGCAGCCCCTGGGAT
Organism: Houttuynia cordata; assembly: GCA_039654745.1. Lineage (NCBI taxonomy): Eukaryota > Viridiplantae > Streptophyta > Magnoliopsida > Piperales > Saururaceae > Houttuynia > Houttuynia cordata. The sequence goes on along the minus strand of CM077505.1, from coordinate 44,597,880 downwards.
GATGGGAATATGGTGGTCATGGGACCGAGGGGGCAGCAGACTAGTAGGCTCCTAGAACAGCTCGTCAAAAGCCGAGAGGAGTGCAACCAAGTTAGGAGAGTCAACCGAAGGGGGGGGGTGTCCTCCGTGGATATCATTTGCAAGAAAAACCCTTGATGAACCCTGCCATTAAGGAATCCACCGAAAGCATAAAATGAAGAGAACCGGGAAGTGTGCCAGACAGCCGAATGGAATGGCCGCCAATAGAGAACTGCATCGTCATGGCCTTGGCCCACTACACACCTAGGACCACATCAGACCCCTGTGTAGGCAATAATAAAGGTCCAAGAGGAATGCGTGCCCTTGTATAGTCAACTCCATCCGTGGACACATACTGATGCTCCTAAGGTTCGAACCATCTCCAATCCGAACATCGAAGGGGGACGAGGCGTGCAACGGAGATCCCGGCCTCATAGCCACCTTGCTGTTGATAAAGTTATGGGTACTGTTGGAGTCAATCAGGATGGACACCTGTTGTTTCTTTATAGTGCCCTGAACGCGCATGGTCTGAGGCATATTCGCGCCCGAGAAGGCATGCAAAGAGATCTTGGGCTGACTGTTGGATGGCGGGGGCGGTGAAAATTCGGCCGCATCTTTGTCCTCAGGGCCCTCGTCCCAGATACCTTCCAAGGCAAGTAGGGCTCGGGTCTTGCAGCGATGACCCGGAACGAAGCGTTCATCACAATTAAATCATAGGCCCTTAGAACGACGCTCTTCCATTTGTGCTTGTGTCAATCGGTGGATGACCTACTGCGACATAGGCGGAGCATGGGAGTCAACCAGAAGTACCTGTGAGGCTGACGACATGGGCGCTCTCGAAGGGGGCCTCTAGGACCGCTGTTGATGATTAAGGCATTCTTCCGCAATCCGTGCATGTTTAATCACTTCAGCCATAAACGTGCGCGGGTAATGATGAATAGCATCCGAGATTTTTAACTTCAGGCCGTGCATGAACTTACCCACCAGGGCCTCCTGCGTCCAATACGGAAGACAATTGGCGATATGCATGAATTCCATTTGATAGGCATGCACGGTAGATGTCTGCCGCAATGAGCTGATGAGTTCGTTAAAGTTGGCATACTCCGTAGGTCCGAATTGAATGCATAACTCACGAGTAAATTGTTGCCATGAATGACCATTGTGCTCTGCCTCAAAGTATTGGTACCAAATCAAAGCATCGCCAGTGAGATGGAAGGAACTTACTGTTAATTTGTCATCATCAGATCGTGTGTCCTAGTATTAGAAGAATTTTTTGGCTTGGTATAGCTAGTCCACTGGATTATCATCCTCTGAGTACTTGGGGAACTGGAACCTTGCTAGCCGCATCTCTGCTACCGGCCTGGGGCCATGTTGCTCTTCTCGCGAGTGCCCTTGGTTGGTCCAATTGGATTCAGCTTGGTTATTTGTTCAGTTCAAATCGTTTTCCTCGTCTCCTAGACCCCGGCCAGCCTGTGTTTGAATGAATGAAATCGGCGTAGCATTATGTCGAACACCCTGCATGCCTGCTACCCCGGCACCCATGGAGTGTTGCCCTGTGGTTGCCGTCTGAGTGTTAAAAAAGGTGGTGGTCAGCTCTTGGTGCCGGGCCGACAATGGAGGACATCGAGCGAAGGGACCACTCAAAGGGGAAGAACACCTTTGTCTGGTCGTCCTGTATGAGGGGGCACCGTCTTGGACAGAGAGAGGCGATCAAAGGACTCACGGAACATCATCATGTCCTTGTGATATTGCTATTGTACCTGTAGAAGGACTTGAAGAATTTGGTCTTGGCGCACCATGGATGCTGCCATCATCTCGCGAAGATTATCCCCCCTGGGAGAGGAGGGCGGCGCCTCAGTGTGGGAGTCCCCCTGCATGGCTGGTTCAGCCGCTGACTGATGATCTGCGTCTGAACACTGGTTGCTCTTGGCCATCGCGAAGGTGATCTGGCGCTTCCAAGGTTCGGTGCTCTGATACCAATGTTATGTCTCAATACTTCTAGAGAGGAAAAGGGTCGTGAGGTGGAGGAAGGAAGGAAGATCGACTTGGAAGAAGACTCTCTACTGGCCAGGTAGGCTCAGGCAGAGAGGGACGAAGGAGGTGAGATAAGAGGAAGATTAGGATTAGGGTAAACTTTCTGGATAATCCAATCAAGAGAGCATAAGCTCTTTACATAGTCTTCCCACGTCGTGGGCTTGGGCTATTCCCTCTAATTGGGTCTGCGGCCTTATTACATAATACACAAGAAGTTGGGTTATTCCCCTAAGCTGGGCCGAAGGCCAGCAATACAATTAGCCTAAATAAACCAAAAGACGACTACTTAATAATTGAAACACAACAATATGTCAATTATTGCTACCAGATATTGTAACACCTATGAGTTTAGGCTCCAGAGTGTACCATCAAAAGATACACTCAAGCCTTATTTTGATGTTTGTTGAGTCTTAGTGCTTGAGCTTGAAGATCATTAAAGGTATAGCTCAAGCCTATTTTCAATGTGTCCTCAAGAAAATGAGCTTTACAACTTTTAATACCTTCAAATGTCCTTTTTTAATAAAACCCTTGCACTTTACGTAGAAGTATCTTTAAGTAGCTCAGTCACTCTCCATTCTTATGAGCAAATTATAAGCATAATATCAAACGACAATAGAAGTTGGATAGTGTATAACAATAAGATCAAGGCATCCAGGTGATCAAAATACTATTACATCTATCTTTAAGATAATGATGAAACTCACCATTGGTGTCACTTTGTTGTTGCATCTCTGGTTCCTTAATTAGAAAGTTGAAAATTGCAACTTTAAAACTATAAACTGCAAACAAAAGATTATGAAGATCTTTCGTTAATAGCAAAGAGAATTTTCATTAATTTCATGATTTTGTCATTTGAACAAAACATAATATACATATATATATATATATATAGAAGAGTTTACACGAGATCGTTCTCATATAAGGAGTATGAGGCCAATCTTTATTGCCGTTAGATTCCGATCAGAGGGTGGATATCAAATCAGTGGGTAGGTGAGTGTGTCACATCAAAGAGTGGGTGAGATCATTATAGCTATTTGTAGTCGTCAGATCAAGATCCCATGGCTACGATTGAAAGTGGCCTCATATAAGCCATATGAGAGCGATCTCATTTAAACTTTTCCCATATATATATATATTGATATTGAAATTAAAACCTTAGGTGTTAATGAATTCATCAGTCTTAACTGATAAACACCTTAAGTGTCTTTGAAAATTTTGTCATAACAAAGGTTAGAATAATAATTTACATGAAAAAATCATCGAAGATAAATGTGCTTTCACCGATGGTTTTAAAGGCGTCCACAATGGTATAGTATGTCTGATAGTTTTCTGGTATCTCAAACTGCCTTTGACTGCTTTGCATCACTTTGAGACGTTGGAAGGAACGTTGGAAAGATGTAATGTCAAGTTGATGAACCCATGTACCTATAATATAGGAATTCCTTAAGTTTATACTAATTAAAACTGTAAAAAGGTTATGATTGCATGTCCAAATAGATGACCTCATAAAATATGGAGCATCTGATCAACTTATAATTAATACTCGACACAAGCTTGTCCAAGTTCTAAAATACTTGTTAAATATATATTGTTCAATGAGATATAAACTCCATTTATAAGAAATAAAGATTAATTGCATTTAGTGCTTTTATGTGCTTAATTGACTATCCTTCATATGATATAACTGATTTTATGACTATTATTAAAGGTGAATATTGGTTAGGTTTTACATAAAGTTTGTTATATTATACATGTTGAACAATAGTTGAAACTTGAAAGGGTTTTGGAAATTGCACATTGAGCACAATATGTCTCCTTCAGCGGTTTTAATTGTATCTTTGTATGCAATTCTTTTTATATTAGTTATGTTTCATTCTCTATTGTTTTTTTCTTACACGACACGTACTATGGAGGTTTTTTTCCATAATAGAAAAGTAGAGTTCATTTTTGCATGATAGCGAGCTATCAGTTCTTTCTTCATTTCAATCACAATTATGTTTTCTTATTTGTACAATACTTTAGTAAGGTAGTCCCAGTGAATCTGCTATAAATGACCCTGCAACATAAGTTTTACCTTAATTATACATTATACATGAAGTAATTGCACACGGCACACGCTAGATAGAGATGATGGTATTAAAACTCTACTTATATGAGACTAATCATTGACAACTTGCATCATACCTTCCTTCCTGCCTCTGTGGGCCCTGATATGACTACTATATATATATATAGAGAGAGAGATACAGACACACTTCTAGAGTTGGAGCACACACATACTCCCTCTATTTCACTTCAAATAAATAACACTAAAATGGGACAGAGTTAGGGAGAAATATTTTGATATGCACTATATAGGTTTTTTAGACTTACACGCATAAATGATATTGTCGGTTCTTTTGAGACGACTCCCACTTGAGAAAGCAGAAGGATGGTTTGCTAGAATTTGCAATGGTGACGAGCCTTTCTGGTTGAGCGCATTAGCAAGTTCAGGAAATATCCTAAGCGTCCAGAAAGCCATATCTGTCATAAACAGACACACATAAAAACCTTGTTTGAACAAAAACCATGATGCATTAAATCCATATGTAAAATTTTTTCCTGATCAGGCACTATGAACAACCCCTGTGACTATAGTGCATAGGGTGAGTACATAGACAACATAATATACTAAGTCAGCTCTCTATATGCTATCGGTGCCGCTAGAATGTGTTCAATTTCTATGTACCCTCCTCAAGTTGTTTACTCCCTCTATCAAGAAAACTTTATCGACACATGCAATCATATCCTTAAAAATTAAAAAAACTGATCTCCATCATGGTGGTACCACTAAGTTCCCTTAAAAGATTATAAAACAGTCATGACCCGGATGACATGGCTCAAAAAATTGACCGGTTCCTGGTCCAACCGGCCGGGCCGGTCCAATTTTAAAAACCATGATTAGAACGACCAAAAGAGATGGTGGAAATAAAAAAAAGCATATGTTTGTGGGGGAGTATTTTTTTCTTTCTCCTGTGCCTAGTGATGGGGTGAGCTGAGAAAACGAGAGAAAAGAACGATCATAGAAGTGCTTCCAATTTGTTGATAAGACTAATTACTCTAAGGCGGTTGAGCTTTCTCCAATGTGAGAAAACTATACAAAATGTTAATTAAGCCACCATATATGATAAACAATGTTGTTAGATAGAGAGCACGATATCATGACAAATTAGGGAAGCATACACTATTTTTGCATGTCTATATTAATTGATATACTTTAGAATATGACTACCATCTTAAAAAAAAATTAGCAAAAGTAGCAAGACACATATGGGTATTGACTAATGAGAGGGTCCACTCTGATGGGAGATCAGAAAATGATAAAAATTGCCCCTTGTTTAACGGTCCAATAAAAAAAGGACCGAATTTGGGATAAAGTAGGTTTTAGACAGATATTTAGGAATCAAGTAGTATCTAATTCTTTAGCACAAAAAAATAGTAGCTACCTAATTAGTAAATTGTATATTTTGTGATATCTCTAAAACAATGTAAAGTCGATTGCATAATAATTTAGAATCATGACACTGTAGTCTCCAATTCTTATTGCTATTTTTTGTACTCACTCTCTCCAATTCTTATTGCTATTTTTTGTACTCACTCTCTCCACCTGATCACAAAGTCTCCTAAAAAAAGAGAGCCCACCCTGTCCGCGTGTTCCTGCAGCACAATTAACTCTTTAAAAAAAATAATTACCGAAGAATTCGGAGGCAATGATGCAATGGAGAATTGTGTCTCCATTATCCCTCCTGCAAAGAGGCTTTACATCGTAGTCTTCTGGAAGATGGGTTAGAAAGTATATGAAAAGTTCCCGGCGGCCGAGCATCGCTGCAAGGAAGAAAGGGGTTTCGCCATTTTCATTCCGGACGGCAATCAGGATGCTGCCTCTTTTATCCGGCCCCATGAGTAGCTTTTCCTTTACCAGGATGGCCTGGCACATGCCTACAAATCCTAGAGAGGATGCTGAGTGTAGAGGTGTGTTCCCTCTCTCGTTGGCCATCTTGAGCACACTGTCATCTACAATGAGGCCCAACAGATCCCTCACATGCTCTTCCTTCCCACTGAAAACAGCCAGATGAAGGATTGTGTCGCGGGACTTTGTGATCTTGGCTTTCTGCAATTTTTCTCGGTCCTGGCCACTATAGGCTTGTTTAACGGCATTCCAGTCGCCCTCCATGACCTTTTGGAATATGGATTTGTGGTTGCTGTGGACGGATGGGTGTGTTTGTGTGTGAGGATTTGCCATTGGTTGGTCACCAGGTTTCTCTCTTCTCTTGTTGCAATTACTGCTGTCCTGGCCACCATAGGCTTGTTTAACGATTTTCCAGTCGCCCTCCATGACCTTTTGGAATATGGATTTGTCGTTTCTGTGGACGGATGGGTGTGTTTGTGTGTGAGGATTAGCCATTGTATGGTTTGTGACACCAGGCTTCTCTCTTCTCTTGTTGCAATTACTGCAAGGAGTGAAAGTGCAGCTTCAGCATATATAGGCCTATGGATGATTCTTAGCTTGTGACCAACATCTTTCAGTATTATGAATGAAGCCTGTCTTTTTGCTTTCCCTTTTGTCTTACTATTCTTGATACTTTGTTCTCTGATCTCCTTTTTTCTGGATATATAATTAAAATGACGTTTGAAAATAAGACTGACGCAAAAGAAAAGCAAATTCGCCCACCGTGGGGCTCGAACCCATGATCATTTCTGATCTCCTTGAGATTATTTGAAGGGGCTATCCCCCCAATTTACTCATGGCTTAAGTCTTCAGTGACACAAATTGCCAGGTTTGTCTCTTGAATACTTTGCTTTTATCTGTTTTTCGTTCTTTTCTGGCAAAACAATTACTGAAATAAAGTTGGCATTATTAGTTTATGTGTCACGCAGTTCTTTTGGTCATGAACCAGCATGCATGCATTTTCAGGGAATGAAGTTTCTCTTTGATTCTTGGCATCTTGGCTTTCCCTTTACTAAAATTGTATTCTTCAGGCCAAAAAGTGAAAGTAAAAGAAAAGGATTGATTAAGATGGTAGAGATAAAAGAATGATCCAACTTCAATCAATAGCTTCTACTACTTTATTTCTGCTCTTAACTTACTCCAATGGGGCATTTCTAATTGAAAAGGTAATATGGGGCGTACTTAATTGATAAGCTATGTCATGCCATCACAACCGTCTATTGAAATCCAACCCCACAAAATGAACCAATCTCACTTTTGACATAGCCTCATCATGTATGAAAAGTTAACGTTAGTGTAGCATGATTCTTCCTTTTGTGTAACCATTTTCCGCATAATTCCCGATGCACATTTGTCCTTTAACTAACAAATTAAATTCATGTTTAGCAGAGTTGTTGGATGAGGAGATTATAACACATTCGATCTATAAAAAAATATACTGCTAGCTATAATAGATACTTGTTGCAATTAAGGAAGAGATAAATGCCTTGAATACAGAAAGATAAAGATAAAGCAAATAGCACAAAGGGCATGGAATCAATGGGATGACTACTCAAAGGCTATGTGGTATTCTGTGTTCCATCCATGAAACACCATAGCCTTCATCCCACAAGGAGTGTTAGTCTTAGGACCAATTACAACGGGCAGGGAAACGAGCACATATATCCTGCGGCCAACCCCCTCAGGCACGTACACAGTCCATGGAACAGCTTGCATGGCCAATAGATTATTCAATAATCAGTAGGTAAAATAAATTGCCTTAAAAGTCTGTTTATTATGATTAATTAAATATGACCACAGCAATTCGTATACTCTTGTGACAAACTCTATTTATGCTAACACCTTAGAACGTGTAGTAAAAAAATAAACCACCTTAGAGCGATAGCAGGATGGGAATGCTAAATCTCTGTGATTAAATGCAAAGAGTTTAAATTAATATCCAGCCTTCTTAATAATGGCATCAAGATGCTGGTAGGGGTGCTAAGAAGTCCAGCAGGCTCCACGGGTTCGGCTTGAACTTAGTCTCAAGTGAAGTTTCAGCTGATCATAACTTCTTGATAATCACATTATACGATCTGCAATGAAAAATTCAAAGATCTTATCTTAGTTTCCACGTTGTTAATATTTACATGGAAATCCTACTCACAACCCAGCTAATTCATCCCAAGTATTGCACCTTTTGCAAGCTAGCACAATTCCAATGCTCAAACTGAAAAAAGGATGACCTAAATTCAGAGAATTGTCGGTGCAGACACTAGATCTGCGACAGTAATTCTGAAAGTAAAACTAGGATTAAGGTCTTCAAAAGTACTTTGCTGACTGTGAAGATGTTTAGTAGTATACATATAAAACACTTGCTATACAAAAAGAGTTCACAAGAGGAACTCAACAGTTTTAAGCTTCAAAGGTGCACAATCTGGATCTCACCTCAGATACATCAGATCTCCATTATCACCCAACAAGTACGCTCTCATGAAGGCCACCACAACCCCCCCAACAAAACTTCTCATAGGCTTCCTTGATTCTCCATTGTTACAAAGACAGTAGGTAGCCTTTCCCCTTACCCCTTTGGTCTCATCATCCAGCATGTCCATAGTCCTTAGCCACAAAGTAACATGCAGAAATCCTCATGGTTCACACCTTTTGGAGCACAAGGAGGGAATAAAGGGTTCCTCTTCACTTCCCCTAGACCTGAACCAATTATCAAAACTGACATATTCAGATGGAATGATCTCAGAATGTAGGTTAAGATACTGGGTGGGGTTTGTTTCCCTTTATCCATTCCGTCAACTGGGTATATGCCGATTAGTGCAGAAAACTTAAGTGAAGTCTTCCCATGGCCCATGGCATGGGCAAATGCTACCTTACCCCCACGGCTATGACCTGCTAACCCACTTTGGTTACAAGAGGGCGGACATTGATGGGAAGCACAAGGACGAGCCCATGCATTAGCCAATCTGCAACTGCAGCTGCATCAACGATCTCCGCACCAGAGTCAGATCCAACAATTTGGAATGACTGTACAAACTTCGCCATACAGAATATCAATTGAATAGTTTACAATTTTGAACCTAATGCGAGATATAAGTCTTGCAAAAATGAAAAAGTGCCAGACATCTGAATGACCCTGTGTTCACTTTCTATTTTTGACGAACATTCTCATAACATCCCCCTAACAGTGAAATGACATTCAGTTTTATCTTATTTCAGTATACATCGTTAGAAGCAACCCAATCTTTTTGAGTGGAGATCCCACAATGAAGATTCAATGGGTAAAAATAAGCTAATGCGTGACTTAAAGAGCACGATTTAAATATATATATATATATATATATATATATATATATATATATGCCCATTCATGTGTTATGATGAGAGTGCTCTAATGCATATGAAATAGGTTGACGAAAGTTTTAGGGAAGTCAAGGCTTATATAGTATGGTATTGTTATGCGGATTACCCTCCGAGATTGTCACGTATTTGAGTGCATACAACAACAAATTTAGCTTTTAGCGACGGTAGCAACCGCCGCTAAAGACATTAATTCTGTCGCTATACACTTTAAACGACGGTTTTACACCGTCGCTAGCCCCGTTGGTATAGATGGCGCCGCTAATGACTTCAAGACAGAAGAAGGCCAAACCGCCGCTAATATTTTGCGACGGTTTTTTACTGTTGCAAAAAATGATTTATGACAGGTTTTACCTTTCCGTTAGTCCTGACGGTAAAAATTACAAACAGAATTAGCGACAGTTTAAATTCCATCGCTATATCTATCGATAAAGTTAATTAGCGACGGTTACTGTTATCCGTCGTCTCTGAGCAATACCGAAGCGGGACGAGAGTTTTAGCGTCGGAATTTGTCCGTCGCTAAAGGCTATTTTTTTTTTTGTAGTCACAACAATCTTTATGCTTCAATTTAGCAGAAGCAGGTACCGCCTCCTCATCCTGGTCACCCAGACGACTCCTTTTTGGCTCTCGAAGTCTTTCACTACCAGACTGGGCCACCTCAGTATTGGTAGAAGATTTTTCTTAGCAGGTTGGCCCCGTTTAGAGCGAGGTGAAGAGTCAGATTGAAAAGGGTAGACAGTTTCTTGCTCCAATTTGGCAGGCAATGCAACGTCCATTTTCATATCAGGATTTGATGGTGAAGCTGTTTTCTTGGTAGCTGGGGAGGACTCGGGAAGGGACATATAATCGTTGTCCTTGCTGCTATCACCATATTTTCGCTCCAAAACATCAGCAGTTTCTTTCTCACTATCAGCTTGTGAGCAGTCAGAGATGTCTGCAGAAGGTGAAGAGCTAGGATTACGACCCCTTTTGTTGCCTGACCACCTTCAGTTTGGGCTGTATACACAGTAGTTTTCATTAGCCTGATAAATACCAAATGACAAATCAGAATTTGGTGCAACCATACTACAAGCCCCAGTAGATCATGTCATATACTTAACACATAACGATCAAATAGACAATTATTATATTACACAAACAGACATCTGAATTTCAATTCCCTGTAATCTTTGCAGTAACCTAGGCAGATGAATCTACTCTCTGGTGAACAAAAAAATGGAGCATAGGAGAATCTACTCTCTGGTGAAGACACTAGTAAGAAAAGTAAGCAGTTAATGCCCACAAACAAGACCAACTCCTACAACAAAAAAAAGTTTGCACTAAGCATGAAAGAACAAGTCAACATACATAAGGAGTGTCAGTAATGAATATAAAAAATCCTGTGAGTCCATCTGTAAACACAATATGGAAAAACATCTTCTGCTTTCTTCTACCTTGTAAAAGCATTTCTTGATGAAGCCCCAAGAACAAGCTTATCTACTGATTGATGCACAACGTAGTCGATGATGGCTTTAGGTACATTTGTTTCATCTAGGACAACCTCCTTGCACTGTAACTGCATAAACAGGGAGATAAAAAAGAAGAAGCTTGTCAATAATTGCAAAATTATTGATTTTTATACCAATAATTTAAGGCAGAACAATATTTCCTATGACAGATAATAAAAGGAAAAAAATGAAATTAATTTCCCCACATTTCTCCACTTGTTACTGATAAAAGGTAACAACATTGATCTAAAAGTACTAGAGACCTATTGCAGAAACATTGAAAAGGCGGAAGTGGTTCTCTGGTCTGCCTGTCACGCTGATGAAAGTATGCTGCTGCTACATCTTCATCCACTTCTGCAATAGGAAGTTGCTGGCCAGCTGCAGAAAGAAGCCACAAAATGGACGAGGCTAGCTAAAAAACGACGATTGCTAAGTTAGTCTAAGTTCACATTCATATCGAATTCGAATATCTTGCCGAATCTGATTCCCCCAAGCTTGCTAATCTGGAGGGAACTTGACTATGAAATCCAATGTCATGCTGAGATCAATACTCGCCTCACACTCCAAACAGCAGGAACAATAGATTAGATTGCATAAACAGGTACAGAACCCATGAGGATGGAGAAAGTATCCTAAAGAGAAGAGGTAGTTCTTTGAAGTAATAAAATTCATGTTAACTTCTAAAACAGCTAATCAGCATAGAATTCCTAATGTGCTATTCCTCCATAATTAAATGAATAAAATCATCCAGGTTCACACCAATCCCTCAGCTCTATTTATTCATCTATCTATCTAGGTAGCTTATTTTTATATTCCTCTATTTAAGGACATAAACTCATGTTGACTCATCAAATGAAAAATGTATTGACACAGATTACCAATCCCTTGTTATTTCTAACCAGCAGAGGTTGAATTCTTCCAAATGATTTTACTAACACAAACATGTAGTAACATCGATTTCGTAAAGTTAACAAGTTGTTTTACAGCTCCACATTGGCTAAAGATTGTTTTACAAGGACTAAAATGGACAACAATATTACTGATCGTACCAAGAGCCACTACCTGTGACAGAAATGATAGTTAAAGATATGAGAGGTGACAAACAACCGTGGGGCTGCTAGTGCAAAAGCTTATTCTCATTTGATCTACTAAATCAACCAAATTCAATACATCATAAATATGGAACACATTCGTATCCAATCCTGCAATATCTCGATACCTAAGGCATGGCCCCCAAAATAAAAATTTACAGTTCTGTACTTTTAACCCAAAAATGCTTTTATCACAAAAAAGGTTTTTATCTCTTATTGACATTTCACCACACATATAGGGGTCAGTCAGAATTCTAAAGCCATCATTTCATCAAACACATTGGGAGCAGTACTAATACCTTAGCATTAATTTGACAAAACCTTATTTTGAGCACCCCACGGTTAGTTATATAGGCTTTTTACTAAAGCACATGTTATGCATTGATCCAATGAATGAAGAAACACATCAAGTCATTAATTCTCTTGCCAAAAAAAAAAACATTATGTCATTAATTAACATCAAGTTATCAACACACTGCCATGGATTGGGCAAAGTAGCAGTGTATTAAATCTGTCTGCTAGATGTTCATGCATGAAGACATTGGACAAAGTCGTATACGCAAGTAATCTCAAAATTTGCTTTCACCTTGACAAAAAGATATTTTGACAATCAAAAAGGATATGGGTTCCTACAAAATTGACATATATTATTCCAACAAAACAGAGAATTACACAATAAAGTTTATCAAACTCAGATATTTGACAATCAAAAGTAAAGACAAAGACAATGGGACATCAAATAAGTAAATTACTTCTTTTCCAAGATAAAATTTGAGTCTCTAACCTTCAACTGCAACCTCCTTTGCCTAGCAGACGACCCCACGGTGGGTGACTCCAAACCTGCTTGCAGTGGCAGAGGACGATGTAAGGGTCAACCTTCGGAACCGGGTGTCGATCCTCAACCACCCTTCGCTCCTGCAAAACTCAGCTCCTATGAAATCCCAGCACCAAGGCAGTTGCCACCGGAGCAGGCGCACTTTAACGGGGAGATAGAGATAACAGGGAGATGGAGAGAGAAGGTAGAGAGCGAGAAGCCGATAACGTACTTGCACGGCGGTAAGCGGAGGCTGCGAAGAATTGCGGCGGCGCCTCTCCTCTCTCCCGTTGGGTGAGGGTCCAATCGAGCGACGGAGCTCTACGGCGGAGGGATTCGGATCATGCGATGGAGCACTGCAGCGGAGGCCGGGAGGGCAGAGGGTGAGGGTTGGATCGATCGAGGGCAGACGGGAGGAGGGGGAAGTGGGTTTAGGTAGGTTTTTTTTATATAGGGCTCCATTAATGACCGATTTTATGCTTCGAAAACAAAACCGCCGCTATTCTTTTCCGACAGAATTGTTGCCACAGAAAAAACTGTTGAAACACACAGATTTATACCAACATACCATTTTATGTCGTAAAAATCAGTCGTAATTAAATTTTAATATCGACGGATATATGTCTGCCAAAATATTCCGCCGTTAATGTTCTCACTTTTACAACAGATTAATGTCTGCCGCCAATGATGATTATTATCAACAGATTTTGTTCTATCCAAATAAAATCAGTCATTAAAAACCATTTTTGTTGTAGTGGCCATTGAGGTTGCAGTTAAGGATAACTGGGGCTTCTATAATGTGCAACTCATGAAAAGATACAAGGCATATGGCCGTAACGTGCTACTCTGATGATCTCGAAAAGAGACTTACTCTATGTGTTAGATATGTCAAAGCTCTTGCTTTAAGGTTCAAGTTCAAGACTTTATTCACTGCAAACTTGTGAGAGTGGCAATTTATCAAACTAGGTTTAGGTTCAAACCCGCAAGGTACCTATAGCCAAAAACATAGAGTTTTATTGCTCAAGTCTAATTCTTATTGTTGACTACATTCTAGTGTGTTGACCAGTTTAATATCAAGTCATGATGGGGATTGTTAGAAAATATTATTGTCACGCCCCAAATTTCAAAACCTTGAATAATGCGCCGAAGCACTAACTCATTTAAGGTCATGAGGCTGAAACCCGGGACGCGACCGAATACTCGATCACACCACTTTCTCATTCCAGAATGCTTAACCAATTTCTTAAATAATAAAACTACTCCGAGTTTAACTACGCTATTACAATAATTCAGTCTTAACAATCAGCAATCATAAATGCAATTCAGCACGCAGGCTGATTAGTTCTCCATGAACAAGAAATTAAAAACGATAAATAAATCCACTGCTATCAACTTTCCACCATCGAGCTCCTTCGCACGTACCTTGTTAGTTTCTTTCCACTTTGAGTCCTGCATCGAGAGATGCATGAGTATTTCGAAAGAAATAACCAGCAGGAGCCAAGAAAAACCCACAACATAATAATAATAAAGGAAATGCTGACAACATGGTATAAAGACATGTTTAGAAAGATCAGGTTGAGCAAATACGGAGTTCACTTACCTGGACTATACTCATCATCAAAGACTATCAACGGTCGAGAATAAACAAACATTAACTCAGATCCCAAACGTACAGAGCATCAGGAGGAAATAATAATGAATACTGACTCCAAACATACAGAGTGTCGGAGATAACAATTTCTGCTCTCTGTTCAGTCCACTTCCCCTATGGACATCAATACCAGATCATCCTAGAGGTTCTACAGAGGAACCCGGCCATGCGTCTAGGGATGCTGGCCCCATCGGTGCTTACGGGCACAATGGGCTGAGACTGCAGACCTTCCGTAATATCATACAGTCTAAAGCGCACGCGTTGCCGTCATCGGCTGAACTACAGAGGTTCAATAATATAATCTGAGATCTCGCAAGATCTAGCAATGGCTCGTGAGCATACTATGAATCCAACTAAGAGTGTTCATCAGAACTCCTAGTGGAGAAATATTTTACATAGAACTGAATCAATCTAGAAATATCAAGTGCTCTCTCATCTAGAGACTCAAACATCAATCTTCCAAAATATGACTCACCGAGGAGTAAAGTAACAATCTCATTGATACAATCTGAATTGACTCTCATAGGAGTGAGTACTCAAGAAATACAGTCTGAATTGACTCACATAGGAGTAACCAAAGAATTCTCAATGTTCAATCACAAGATGACTCAAGACTGAGACTCATCAGAAATAACTCATTAAACACCTTCACCATGCATAGCTCCAATCAAGATATCATCGATTCTGACAATATTGAGGATTATATGACATTGGTATAAGATGGTAGGGTCTAGGAAACTAAACCCTAACCGAGAATCTAAGATTTCAAGTTCGACGCCAAAGATACTATATTGGTAGAACAATGCCCCACGAAGGAATGACTCGGTCTGACATGACTCACTCTCTAGATTGGATCAATTACTAGACGTTACTAACTTCATCTCTCTGGATTTTATATAGTTACTACAGTTTATCATTAGGTATATCACATAGGTTTTAATATATGGTATAGTTTAAACAACCCGGAAATATACTGTTATCTGCACAACAGCTCCATTCTATGGCTCACCACGGTCTGCACAGAACATATTCTAGTCTGAAATTTTTATGACAGACAGCTACATGTCTCTAGTTTCTAACCCAATTGACGGCATAATTTTCCGAGTTTTTTACATTTAATTATAATTTTTCTATCACAATCTGTCGGCACAAGACTAAGTCTAGCCGAGATCATTAATTATAAACTTACTTAATCAATACAGTCTATTACTCAATTAAACACTTATTAATGCATTCTAGACTTATTACATTATTCTCCTGGGCATTTACTAACTCCCAATTATTCTGCAATTAATTAGATTCTTAACTACATTGTTAATCCCAAAACTAATTGTACATATTCATACAGTTTAGACATGTAGACTGCAATTATGACTATTAATTCAGGACATACCCATACTAAATCATGAGATAATTAGGGTACAATAAATCTCAAACTCCAGTAACTCTTTTTCACAAAAATTGTTACTTTAATAATTAGTATCATAAGGTATGTATCATTATGCCAAAACAGTTTTGTACAAATACTTCCCTTTATCGACCGATATGACCCAAAATAGACAATTAACGTGAGACAGGAAAACTGACGACCCAAAGCTAATCTTAGAGGCTGAAACATCTGAATACCAGTACGCATTAACCACAAGTTTCAAACTTTAAGGATTAATCACAGCATATGATTGAAATCTGGAATCCGGTATGACCCACATGATCATATAACAACGAAACTAAGGAAAGAAGACATCCATATAAGGACATACAATTGTACAACGTCCAACAGAATGTACTCATCTCGACCAAAGCAGTAAGCATACAGTGAGAGCTAAGTGGAGCCATGCATGAGAAGTATTTAATTTACTAGGATCGGGTGTAATAGTCATCATGTTCAAAATACAAATGGTAAACCATTGAATTGAACGACACCAATATCAAAAGGATCATCATTCATATAGGTATTCACATAAGTGCTCAAGTATCATATTCATCACAAAATATCACAATTTATAGTATGGAATTGTGGGAAAAAGAGCACCTACCTCGCAAGACAAAAAAATTCGATTTTTCTTTTACGCGAGTTGTCTCCTTCGAATCACTTCTCTTGCTTTCGCGATCCAAGTACTACGGCTCGCACTACCACCCCTTAGGTCACTGTAGAAGGCTGAAAGGAGAATGGACGAGACCCCCTTTGCTGGTTTGCACGTCTCTCAAAGTCTCAAAGGGATGGCGGTCTCTCACTTTGCGAGTTTAAATAGCAAGTGTCCTATTCTCCTAGGACACATCTCCACCGTCGATTTTCTCTTAATCCAAAGGCCACGAATGATCACCAAAAACAAGCCTTCCACTTGCCCAAGACGTTCCCCCAAATTAATTCCTCATTTAGTTAGGATTTCTTTTAATTAAGGAGTTTCAAAACTCTAATTCGGTTACACATACTTAAGATAATTTTTCCCAATTTGGATTCAATATTCCACCATTGATTGCTACCTAATCTAAGGCCACGATCTACCCCAAATCAAGGCATGATCTCCCTCTTGAATGCCATCACTGCTTCTAGCAGTTTTCCAATTCCAATGGATGCCCAATTGCCTTGATCATCTCGTCCAAAATTGGCTAGTAAATCTTGGGTAACCTCTTTATTAAACTCTAATTGACTCTCCATACTAATTGACGTAACCTATCCCATTTAGTTAGGGGATTAAGTCAAATCAAGTAGTTACTTAACATAGGATTTGTAACTTCCTAATTGAAAACCAATTCCACCATCTTCTCCCATCTCCATACGTGTCACTAATGAGTTTAGTAACTGCCAATTACCGCACTAATCACGTCCAAAATTTCCTTCCTTCGGATTCCTTAAATTTCCAATTTAAAAGTCCCAATTCTAATCAAATTCAAACCGGGTTTTTAATTCTATTTCAAATCTTTTCAAACCACCAATCATAATTCATCAAATTAAGAGAATTACCTGCTTACCTTGCATAAGATTTTCCCATTTTAATAAATAAAAAATTTCGGATATTACAATTATTGACTTGAATTAAATAGTCATGGATGTGGCGATCAATCACCTAGATTGACCCGATCGATCGCTAAAGTAAGCTATGATCGATCACCTTGAGAATGATTGATTGTAAATACTGTGATTTCATAATAATGAGCTGCGATCGATCGCCTTTGGGACGATCGATCGTAAGTACTGTATTTTTACGAAAAATTGTGGCAATCGATCGCCAAATGGTCGTGATCGATCGCACAACAGTTACAGAGTCTGAAAGTTGCAATTTTCTTCAAAAAGTTGCGCCTTTTCATTCCAGAAAGAACCCATTAGAGATCTCTTATAAATAGTGAACGAAAATCATAGAAAAGAGATATAGAAAACACTCAAAACTCTCTCTTTGTTTCTCTCAAAATCATAGAGCAATAGCATCTCCTCTGATCGAGTTTGAGTTTGTCTGATTTAAAGTGCACTTTTAGACCAACAGAGTGATTTGTTATATCTCGAGAGTGGATCTCCAGTAAAAGCCTGTGCACAAAGGGCGGCGTATCTGTTGCATGGACAATGTTTAGTGCACCTCGAATCTAATCTCTAATCTGGTTATTTGTGGTATTTTTTGGAGTTTTTCGTAACGGGTTGGTGGTACTCTTGCCTTATTAATCTTATTAATTGATCCAACAGTACCTGCCATGGTGCTGTAAGTTCTTAATTCATATTTATGAGTTAGAAGTACGCATATACGTAAGGGTGTAAACAAGCCGAGCCGGCTCGCGAGCTTTTTTAGCTCAGCTCGGCTCGGCTCGACTTTAAGCTCGGCTCGACTCGGCTAGGGCTCGTCCCAAAATGAGCCGAGCCCGAGCCCAATGATATTCGGCTCGGCTCAGCTCGTTTAAATTCAGCTCGAATAAGCTCGTGAGTTGGCTCGCGAGCCGGCTCGAGCTTGGCTCGTTATGTTATATATATACATATATTATATAAAATAGATATATTAGTATGTGTGAAGTTTTTGAAGAGAAATACAAAGGCTCTAGGCTCAATATGCGCTTAGAACCATTTATCAGAAATGTGGAATAACTAGAGATCATTAAATTATTTTACTATTTCGTCACTAATTAAGTGCCCTTATCAAGACAATTTTTGCCTTCTATTTGAAAATTTGAAGTCAAGCTAAGCCATGCCTAAGCTTGGCTCGTTTACACTCCTAATGTTAATAGACTTAGTACTATTTTTATCTTTTTTATAAATACATCATTTGTAGCTTCGGATTCCACCACATAAGACTTTTATCATTATAGGTCTCAATTGTTGAAAAAAATTAATTTTTTATTCCCACATAAATATGTAATACCTACTATTTGGGGGCAAAGTTTTCAATGTTGAGTCAACCTCCTCTCTGCCATCTAATTCTGGAATGTTACAAAGAGAAGAGAAAGAGTTCATGCTTTCTCTCGCTTGGTTTAGTTTAGGGGCTCTCTCTAGGATTGACACTGTTGGTAATTAGCTTTTATGGTTCCAGACTCGTGAATTAAGTAAGAAATGATCACTGTTATTTCATTATTAGTCATTTTATTTTTAAAATAATTCATCTCCGATCCACCTTACTCATTTTAACCAGCAGTCTACCGGCTTAAAAGAAAATTGATAAATTCTTCCTTCAGGAAGGTGGAGGGATTGTAGCAGAAGACTGTCAGGCATTTGAGTCATACGTATGTTGGGCTCACATCACATGTCTATGTTGTCCGTCTGATATCACGTAATATATTCAAAGGATCTTCGACTAAAGCACAAAAAAACACCAGAGAGCAAGTGAGTGGTATAGAAAAGTATGCCATTTATGAGAGATTGTCATATTACATAGCTCCACTGTTTAGTCTAGGCTTCCGTAATGATTTAAAAACCGGACCGGTGACTCGAAATTCTTGTCGGATAAGTCCAACTAGGGGTCAACCCGGGTTGACTGATTGCTGTTGTGATGTAAAAAAATAGAGAAAAAGAAGTCCATCTAGCCTGACCCATTTTCAACCCCGGATCAAAGGACCAAGGCCCGTGTGGGCATGGGCGTTGGAATTGGGCATGGGACCCGCATGGGCTTCACTCCCACAAAGGGAAGGGGGGTGTGCTGGCACGCGAGGGGGTGTGTGTGGCATGCAAGGAGGGGTGTGGTATGCGAGGAGCGGGAGGGGAAAGGGGGGGGGGCGACGACTGAGCCACCGGGGGGGGTGTGGCACGCAAGGGGGAAGGAAAAGGGGGCGGCGGCGACTGAGCCGCCGGGGGGTGGGTGTGGCACGCGAGGGGGAGGAGGGGAAAAGGGGGGGGCGTGATTGAGCCATCGGGGGGGTGTGGGCGACTGAGCTGCCGGGGGGGGGGCACGCGAGGGGGAGGGGAAAGGGCGGTAGTGACCGGCTATCTGCCGGGGGGCTCGACGGGACTGGCGAGGGGGGTGGTGCTGGCGAGGGGAGGGGGGGCCGCGACGGCGGGCAGGAACAGAGGAAGGAAGGGGCGCTGGCGGCGGCGGCGAGGAGCGAGGCGACGGTGGCAGAGGCACGGAAAGGGTTTCGAGTGAGGTTCTGCCATCCAAAAAAATTTTTTTTTTCTCTGGCGAGGCCGACGAGTGGGCAGTCCTCTGCCGTCGGTGGTACGTCCAACCGTCGGCCGGTGATGTGCCGGCGAGTTTGTATCTCACGAGCCAACTCGAGCCTGAGCCGAGGTTTCCTGTATAAGGCACTCGAGCTCGAGCTCGAGCCGAGCTCCAGATTTCTGAACGAGCCAAGCTCGAGCCTAGAGAGTCCGAGCTGGAAACGAGCCGAGCCGAGCTAGAGTTCGATTGTAAAATTTTGAGCTCGAGCTGAGCTATGCCCAAGCTCGGCTCAACTCGGCTCGTTTACACCCCTACATATACGTGAACACATCTCTCTTCACAAACTGTTTGGGTATTTCTCTTCCCTTACAATTATTGAACCCACTACAAGTAACAGTAATCCAAGCCAATCCAACTACCCAAGACGACCTTCTTGACACACAGAAAGTAAAAAAAAAACAAAGGATATGAAAGTACTTGTGAAACCAAAATAAGACACATCAAACTTTATATGTGAATGCAGTATCTAGATAGAGTGCATTTTGTACGTACGAAGTGGCACCTTTCTGAGGGTGCACCTAAGGAGGTCCACATAGAGTGGGAACTGGGCAAGCGCAAAGAATGTTATCGGCAAGCATGTGACTGCATAGATAGGATATGCTGCAAACTTGAGCTTCTCTCTAAGCACAAAGAAATGGCCAGCACAGAAGGACACCAACATGGCAGCCAAGGAAACGTAGAGTGAGGTGAGGCCCGATATCAGCTTCAGCGGCAAATCCTTGCCGAAGTCTTTCTCATCGTAGCGGGAGGTGAGGATGGAGAGGAACATGACTAGGGAGGTTACAGAGAAGCAAAGTGCCACCAAGGATGAAATGGCAAAGACTTTAAAAGGGGGGTGAGTTTCTAGGATTGGGAAGCCAGTCTTGTCATCTACTCCGCCGGGAACAGTGGTAGCAGTGGCGAAGGCAACGGTGGCAATGAGGGCGGCAACGACTGAGCAAGACTGGGAGGTGTTGGTAAGCCATTTTCCTCCTTCTGAGACAAGTGTTTCGTGAGTGTCGGAGAAGACGTCTTTGGGTGTCTTACCTTTGCTGTTGAAGCCACCAAAGAAGTTGATGGGCATGGAGTCTTCGATATACTGGACCATTTAGGGCATGTAAAAAAATGAACAAGTCTATACATATAGTAGAATAATAAGATCTGAACCATAATCGGTAGCACAAAAAAAAGTAGTGTATTTCCTAGTAATTTGAGGTAGTTTTTAATATCATTCCAATAGTTGATTTAAAAGAGTGAGCATCATGTGTACCTTAAACCATTTAATCTCCCATTGCATTTGCAAAGCTGCACCTGGAATGAGCCAAGGCCGATTATGACTCAATGTGGCAGCCAAGTGAAGAGCACTGTTTCCTTGCTTATCTACATCTTGGAAGATACTCTCGTTCATATTATTTCTCTTCAGCAAGTACTGATACACTTGTGGTTGCCTATTTTCAACGGCTAAAAGAACCACATTCTTGTCATTACGATCAGTATCTTGAATTGCTACCGGAAATATTTTAAGAATGCCCTCGACCATCTCTACAATCCCCAGCCTAGCTGCAGTCAGTATTGCAGCCTCATTTGCAACTGCTATGGAGTGGAATACTTCAGCAACTGCACCTGGATTATGACACTAAATATGATATTATTGTACAAACTTTTGCAATTAGCTAGGAGAGTCACCTTCTTTCGATTTTTCGTCCGAATGTCTCTCCACAGATTGAAGGACTCCATTTTTTGCTGTGACAAGGTATCGTATCTCATCCTCTAGATCTGCATTGCAATCCAAATTAGAGTGCAATAGACACCGTTTATGACCAATCTACTTCTGAATCCATATCGGTACCCAACAATGGTTATAGGAGACAACCAAACCTGTTATACTTCTACCTGTTTGTGATGGCTGTTTTGTTTTCTGAGGACGCATTTTCTCTTGATTCGTTACAGATTTGCCACTTGAAATTTCGTCTGGTTCGAAGTCCGAATCTTTTGCCTCTTCCTTTACAGGTTCGACACTTGAATTTTCATCTGGTCTGACGTCCAAAGCTACGCCCGCCATCCCTATTCCCTCAGGTGGAGCCATGCCAGTGTCTTCATACTCGTAGGAAGAAGCATTCTTGATCAATTTTTCCATAACTTGGGCAGCCCACAAATGCTTCTCCTTCTGTACCCTAATTTTTCGAAAATTTCCGAACTCTGACAATTCGAAACTTAGGTCAGGATGTGTTAGCTGATTTCTTTGATGTTACAATCATATTTCATGCCATGTGGACATAAAAGGAATTGGCAACATCAACTTTGGTTAATTGAATCCAGGACGATATTGCCCAATAACAAAAAACGAATCCAACACAAAATTAAGAGTTTGTCATAAAATTGAGTTCGAAAAATTTTTGGCACGCCCATCTTTTGTGTTTTTTTTCTTTTCAAAATACCATCTTTTAGATCATAAAGATTCATTTCGAAGAGAGAAGAATAATACAAAGTTCAGTCTTAACGACAGAAAATAATATAAAATTACCCATCAAAATAAAAGAAAACAATAAAAAGTTACAATTGTCAATTTTCTTTTGACAAAAGAAAGTCGAAAAAACTTTTCAATTAAGTACGTTTCTTTTCGCTCCCAGTCCAAGGCTATATAATTCAAAGCTTTCCAAAGATATTTATGTGTAATAATATTGTGGTAAATAAGCTTACTATGGGTATCTAAGGGAAAGATAATATGGTTGCCTCATTTTAAAAAAGTTATGTATATTCATTTTCAATATTATAAAAGCATGTGGAAGATTCACCTTTTAGCAAAAAAAATTGTGGAAGATTAACCCGGGCATAGACACTATAAATGTAAAACAGGCAACAAGAGTACATATGCCAAGAAAGTGTGAATACAATCACAAGTAAACATTGTTGGCCACCCACTCAGTCCTAATCTACCCGGTGTGTATGATGGGTGGGCCTTGTATATGCTGAAGGGGATTGAAGCTGCATATGGTACTCTAAGAGGCTAATTACCTTGCCCCTTCTAGTTAGGTCCTAAGGACTTGGACACCCTTATTACCGAAAAAAAAACCAACATATTTTTCAGAATTAAGCTTCATATAAACTAACTCTATTTTACATTACAATCACTCGTAAAGTAAACACTGTATTTTTCAACTTGGACAAATTTCTTAAGTTATTCACTTTGAGCCTAGTGTAACTAGAAGCTATAACCTATGGGCTTCGTTTCTTGAATCACTTCTAATCTAAAGTTCTCTATAAGTGACTTTAAACCTCAAAAAGTTATAAAACTATACTCACTCCGTTCCAAAATACTGTGTACATTTGAGAAAATTCCTATTTTTATTGAACCATGAAACCCATAAGGAATTCACATAACTTTTTCTCCCTTATAACCAGTCTAACTCGTATCATCATTCATGAACAAAGTTCTAGACAATCTTTTCAAATCTCCTCCAATTTGGAAAGAGGAAGTCACGTAATTTGGCAAAATGTACATAATATTTTGGAATAATAATATTTCCAAATGTACATTGTATTTTGGAACGGAGGGAGTATTATTTAGACCTTCCGTAGTTTCCAAGAAGATGAATGTTGACGGAGCAACTAAACACAATCTTAGGCTTTCGGGAGGTAGTGGTGTCGAACAATTCAGGTGGTGGTATCTTCTTTTGTTTCCATCACTATTATGGGATTTTTGATCCGTGTTGCAACCAAAGCTATAGTAAAAATATTTGTTGCATTATATTCTTGATTTTCCTCCTTAACCAATAAAGAGTAAGACTTTCACTTGTTAGTTAATGGGGTTCACAAGAAAAGCTCAACCTCATGGAATTGCAAAATTTTTTGAAGGAAATTGTAGACGTCATTAGCATTCACCAAATATCAATATTTCATGTGTCTAGGGAGTCACATGCCAATGCTAACTTCCTTGCATCCTTTGCTAAGCATCAAACAGAATTTCTTTAGTGTATTGGGGCATGAGGGTGTTAGATTTCTCAGGGTTCTTGCTTCATAGGATTGTAATTTGTTGGGGCATTTGGAATTCTAGAACCCCTTAGTTGGAAGCTTTTGTGCTTTTTTATAGTCTTTTAGTTCCAATTTTACCACCTTTGCTCAGGTAAGAACCCTGAGAAATCTAACACCTAGAATTGTACCTAATAATTTCGTCAATGAGCTGTATTGGTCTGCTTAACTCCCCATCCATGTAGGTAGTTTTCTCATTCTTTAAAAAATTAGTACGTCAATTAAAGGCTTAAATAATTTAGTTTAACTCATTCCAAATAGTCACCCTCACTCTAGGCCGGGTTGTGATCAGGCTTGCTCACACTTCTCCTAATGGAAAAGGTTGCTTGAATTAGTATATTATGTCATTTATATCAAAATCTTATGACTTACTCCATATGTTCGGAATCAGTAGTTCTATTTGGTTTGGCAAAATGAACTAGAATTGATTCATTTTGGAAAACCAGCTGTATCTACTCATTCCGGACAAAAAAATAGTATACATTATTATTGAGTTTCAACTTGGTCAAAATTAATCAATTTTCTCTTTGAAAATGGACAGAGAAACTCACCAAGTCCCAGTGGAATTAGTGGTATCCTCACAAGATATTTGATAGTATCCACCAATGAATTGTAATTTTCAGGGTAGTACCTGTTTTCAATATCATCATGAACAAGACCTGAAAAATTAAATCAAATGTTAAGCTAGAAAGGGAAAAATATTTACTTAATAGTGACAACAACATTAGACGACTAGAGAACTTAATCCAACAAACATCATGGCTATTTGATATGTAAGTTATTTTTATCCGTTAGGATTTCACCATATATATTTTCTTTGCATCTAAACCAACAATTTGTCCTTGATATTAGGAAGAAAATTAGATAGGCGAAGTGCTCACCATATAATTCATCCAACCAGCAGACTCTCGTATGAGATTTAATCCCAAACCGCATATAATTACTAATTTTTGCTAGCTCCATTGGTAAATGATGTATTATGCTACCGTGTGCCAATTATTGTGACCACATAATGTAACACTTAGAGTTTAGGCTTTACAGTGTTCCATCAAAAGATACATAATTATTGTGATACTTGTGTGAGTCTTAGTGCTTGAGCTTGAAGATCACTAAAGGCATAGCTCATGCCTATTTTCAATGTGTCATCGAGAAAATGAGCTTTACATCTTTTAACACCTACAATGGTCCTTTTTTAATAAAAGTATCTTTAGGTAACTCAGTCACTCTTCATTTTTATGAGCAAATTATAAGCATAATATCAAATGACAATAAAAGTTGGATCTTGTATAACAATAAGATCAAGGCATGCAAATGATCAAAATACTATTACATCTTTAAGATAATGATGAAACTCACGATTGGTGTCACTTCGTTGTTGCGTCTCTGAGTTCTTGAATAACACATTTTTCAAGTTAAAAATTACATCTTTAAAACTGTAAACTGCAAACAAAAGATTATAAAGATATTTCGTTAATAACAAAGAGAATTTTCAGTAATTTCATGATTTTGTCATTTGAACAAAACATAATATATATATATATATAGGAAAAAATTTAAATGAGATCGCTCTCATATTGCTTATATGAGGCCACTTTGAATCGTAGCCATTGGATCTTGATCTGACGGCTACAAATATCCATAATCATCTCACCCACTCCTTGATGTGACACACTCACCTACCCATTGATTTGATATCCACCCTCCGATCGGAATCTAACGGCAATAAAGATTGGCCTCATGCTCCTTATATGAGAACGATCTCATGTAAACTTATCCCATATATATATATATATATATATATATATATATATATATATATATATATATATATATATATTGAAAGAAAAACCCTAGGTGTTAATGAATTCATCAGTCTTAACTGACATACAACTTGAGAGGCTTTGAAAATTTTTTCATAGC
This sequence comes from Houttuynia cordata, assembly GCA_039654745.1. Taxonomy (NCBI): domain Eukaryota; kingdom Viridiplantae; phylum Streptophyta; class Magnoliopsida; order Piperales; family Saururaceae; genus Houttuynia; species Houttuynia cordata. Next base: position 44,571,885 of record CM077505.1, on the reverse strand, counting down.
AAAGGTGAGAATAATAATTTACATGAAAAAACTCAAAGAAGATAATTTCACTCACAATTATCTCCGATGGTTTTAATGCCGTCCAAAATAGTATAACATGTCTCATAGTTTTCTGGTATTTTAAACTTCCTTTGACTGCTTTGCTTCACATCGAGACGTCGTTGGAAAGATGTAATGTCAAGTTGATCAACCCATGTACCTATAATAGAGAAATTCCTTAAGTTTATACTAACTCAAACTGTAAAAAAGTTATGATTGCATGTCCACATAGATGACCTCATAAAATATAGAACATCTAATCAACTTATAATTAATTCGCCATGAGCTTGTCCAAGTTCTTAGATACTTGTTAAATATATATTGTTCAATTAGATATAAACTCTATCTATAAAAAATAAAGATTAATTGCATTTAGTGATTTTATGTGCTTAATTGACTATCCTTCGTATAATATAACTGATTTTATGACTATTATTAAAGGTGCATATTGGTTTTACATAAAGTTTGTTATATCGTACATGTTGAACAATAGTTTGGAAATTGCACATTGAGCACAATATGTCTCCTTTAGCAGTTTTAATTGTCTCTTTGTATGTAATTCTATTTATATTAGTTATGTTTTCATTCTCTATTGTCCGTTTCTTATTAGTGATACTTTTACATACTAGCATCTTGCTTGCATCTTACACGACACATATTCTAGCAGATTTTTTTCCATAATAGAAAAATATAGTTCATTTTTACACGATAACGATCTATTTGTTGTTTCTTCATTTCAGCCATAGTTATGTTTCTTATTAATGTTGTACAATATTTTAGTAAGGTAATGTCCACTATGTAACAATATATTACATTACTTAGTAACTTAATTTAAGGGTGAATCTCAGTGAATCTGTCTTAAATGACCCTGCAGCATAAGGTTTCCCTTAATTATACATTATACATGAAATAATCGCACACGTTAGATAGAGATGATGGCATTAAAATCTACTTAATATGAGAGTAATCATTGACAACATGCATCATACCTTCCTTCCTGCCTCTCCTGGGCCCTCATATGACTACTTTAGATATATTATATATTTAACGCTTCTAGAGTTGGAACACACACATACTCCTTTAATTCCACTTCAAATAAACAACACTAAAAATCAAAAATAAAGTAAATTTCAGTTTATTGGACTTCGCATGTGGACTACTAAAATGGGACAGAGTCTAGGGAGTAATATTTTAATATGCACTATATAGATTTTTTACTTTTAGACTTACACGCATAAATGATAGTGTCGGTTCTTTTGAGACGACTCCCACTTGGGAAAGCAGAAGGATGGTTTGCTAGAATTTGCAATGGTGAAAAGCCTTTCTGGTTGAGCGCATTAGCAAGTTCAGGAAATATCACAAGCGTCCAGAAAGCCATATCTGTCATAAACAGACACATAAAAATCTTGTCCGAACAAAAACCATAATGCATTAAATCCATGTGTAACTTTTTTCTCTGATCAGGCACTATGAACAACCCCTGTGACCAAAGTGCATAGGGTGAGTACATAGGCACCATAATATACTAAGTTAGCTCCTTATATGCTATCGGTGCCGCTAGAATGTGTTCAATTTATATGTACCCTCCCTCCACAAGTTGTTTACCATTATGATTCAAAAAAAAGTCCCAGCTATCAAGAAAACTTTATCGACACATGCAATCATATCCTTAAAATTTCAAAAAACTAGTCTCTATTATGGTGGTACCACTAAGTTCCCTTAAAATGTTGTAAGATGGTCACTACCTTTTATTGTTGTCTAAAACTCTACAGCTTCAGCTATCCAAAAAAATATATTTAAAGCTTCAGAAATTCTATAACAACTCATGCATCCTTCGCACTTTACAGCACAGGAATTCAACCTTGGGACATCTCTACGGAGTGGGAGAGATTAACCATGGACTGGATCAGAAATTAAGAACTGTCTAGAAATTCCGAAAAACTTTTACACACAAAACCTTTAACAAGTTTAGACAACATAGTAAGTTGTACATGCATATATATGTCGCCTCGCCCTATCAGCAGCTTAGCCTTATGCTTTTTAAAAAAATATCCACCCATTAAGAAATGGATGTCTTTTAAAACCCCTTTATCTTCTCAACCCCCACATTTTAACCAGCCCACCCCGTAACACAGTTGGTGAATATCCACCATCAGTGTATAGGCAAAAGAAAAGCAAATTCGCCCACCGTAAACTACTCATCCACCTCCAAAACTCTACCTCATGAGTACACCCCTCCTTTCCAGCAACCTTTGCCTTCTTTCGAAGCCACCATTGCCACCCCTCACTCCTAGCTCAACAGCTGTCTCTCTTTTCGCCATCTCCTTCTAGCCCACTCCTCTTTTGTGTCGGACTTGTAGAGGACAATGTATCTGATGAGGGGAAGGATGACGAGGATGGGAGTGGCTGTAAAATGACCAAAAGGAGATGGTGGAAAGAAAAAAAAAACATATGTTTGGGGGTGGGAAGAGAAGTATCTTTTTCTTTCTCCTGTCCTCAGTGATGGGGTGAGCTGAGAAAACGAGAGGAAAAAAGGATCATATTAATTCTTCCAATTTGTTAACAAGACTAATTTCTCTAAGGCCGTCGAGCTTTCTCCAATGTGAGAAAACTATACGAAATGTTAATTAAGCTACCATATATGCTAAACAATATTGTTAGCTAGAGAGCATGATATCATGACAAATTAGAAAACCATATAGTACTTTTGCATCTCTATATTAATAGATGTACTTTAGAATATGACTACTATCTTACAAAAAATTAGCAAAAGTAGAAAGACAGATGGGTAATGACTGATGAGAGGGCCTACTCTGACGGGAGATCAGAAAATGATGAAAATTACCCCTTGTTTAACGGTCCAATAAAAAAAGGACCAAATTTGAGATAAAGTAGGTTTCAGACAGATATTTAGGAATCAAGTAGTATCTAATTTTTTTAGCAAAAAAAATAGTAGCTACCTAATTAGTAAATTGTATTTTGTGATATCGATTGCATGAATATTTAGAATCATAACACTACTATCCAAATGCTACTACCTTATTGCTATATTTTAACTCACTCTCTCCCATGTCTGCGTGTTCCTGCAGCATATTTAACTCTTTAAAAGTAATAATTACCAAAGAATTCGGAGGCAATGATGCAATGGAGAATTGTGTCTCCATCATTCCTCCTGCAAAGTGGCATTACAACTCCATCATTCCTCTCGTCTCCATGATTACTCCTCCCACGTAGCTTTACATCGTATTCTTCAGGAAGATGGCGTAAAAAGTATATGAAAAGTTCCCGGCGGCCGCGGATCGCTGCAAGGAAAAATGGGGTTTCGCCATTTTCATTCCGTGCGGCAATCAGGCCGCCGTCTCTTATTGGCAGCCCCATGAGTAGCTGTTCCCTTTCCAGGATGGCCTGGCACATGCCTACAAATCCTAGAGAGGATGCTGAGTGTAGAGGTGTGTTCCCTCTCTCGTTGGCCATATTGAGCACATTGACATCTTCAATGAGGTCCACCAGGTCCCTCACATGCTCTTCCTTCCCAGTGGAGATAGCCACATGAAGGATTGTGTCGCGGGACTTTGTGATTTTGGCTTTCTGCACATTTTCTCTGTCCTGGCCACCATAGGCTTGTTTAACGGCTTTCCAGTCACCCTCCATGACCTTTTGGAATATGAATTTGTCGTTGCTGTGGACGGATGGGTGTGTTTGTGAGTGAGGATTAGCCATTGTGTGGTTTGTGACACCAGGTTTGCTCTTCTCTTGTTGCAATTACTGCAAGGAGTGAAAGTGCAGCTTCAGCATATATAGGCCTATGGATGATTCTTAGCTTGTGACCAACATCTTCTGTATTACGAATGAAGCCTGTCTTTTTTGCTTTCCCTTTTCTTTTTGCTTTGTCAAACATCCACATGGTCGATCTAATTTACCTTTACCTTTAAAGTATAAGTTAGAGAATAGCTGATAGTGAGTTTGTACATTTTGTCTTACCATTCTTGATACTTAGTTCTCTGATCTCCTTTTTTCTTGTATATATAATTAAAATGACGTTTGTAAATAAGACGGACGCAAAAGAAAAGCAAATTCGCCCACCGTGTGGGGCTCGAACCCATGACCATTTCTGATCTCGTTGAGATTATTTGAAGGGGTTATCCCCCCATATTTACTCAAGGCTTAAGTCTTCAGTGACACAAAATGCCAGGTTTGTCTCTTGAATACTTCGTTTTTATATGTTTTTCGTTCTTTTCTGGCAAAACAATTACTGAAATTGAGTTGGCATTCTTATTTTATAGGTCACGCAGTTCTTTTGGTCGAGAACCAGCATGCATGCATTTTCATCTAGCAAGCTTCCAGTCGTAGAGAAGAAAAAAAAGAACCGGTTCTCCAAAAACTTGCCGTGCATTTTAAAGGGATGTAACTCAGGGAATGAAGTCTCTCTTTGATTCTTGGCATCTTGGCTTTTCCTTTACTAAAATTGTATTCTTCAACCCAAGAAGTGAAAGTAGGAGACAAGGATTGATTAAGATGGTAGAGATAAAAGAATGATCCAACTTCAATCAATAGCTTCTACTACTTTATTCTTGCTTATAACTTACTCCAATGGGGCATTTCTAATTGAAAAGGTAATATGCGGCGTACTTAATTGATAAGCTATGTCATGCCATCACAACCGTCTATTGAAACCCAACCCCACAAAATGAACCAATCTCACTTTTGACATAGCCTCATCATGTATGAAAGTTAACGTTAGTGTAGCATGATTCTTCCTTTTGTGTAACCATTTTCCGCATAATTCCCTATGTCCATTTGTCCTTTAACTAACAAATTAAATTCATTTTTAGCAGAGTTGTTGGATGAGGAGATTATAACACAGTCGATCTATAAAAAAATATACTGCCAGTTATAATAGAGTACTTGTTGCAATTAAGGAAAGATAAATGCCCTGAATACAGAAAGATAAAGATAAAGCAAAACACACAAAGAGCATGGTATCAATGGGGATCATGGTATCAATGGGAGGACTACTCAAAGGCTATATGGTATTCTGTGTTCCATCCATGAAACACCATAACCTTTATTCTAACAAGGAGTGTTTGTCTTAGGACCAATTAGAAAGGGCAGGGAAACGAGCACATATCCTGCCGCCAACCCCCTCAGGCACGTACACAGTCCATGGAACAGCTTGCATGGCCAATAGATTATTCAATAATAGGTAAAATAAATTGCCTTAAAAGTCTGTTTATTAGGAATAATTAAATATGACCACAGCAATTCGTATACTCTTGTGACAAACTCTATTTATGCTAACACCTTAGAGCGTGTAGTAAAAAATTAAACCACCTTAGAGTGATACCAGGATGGGAATGCTAAATCTCTGTGATTAAATGCAAAGAGTTTAAATTAATATTCAGCATCCTTAATAACGGCATCAAGATGCTGATAGGGGTGCTAAGAAGTCCAGCAGGCTCCACTTGACTCCTCTTATGTTGTGCTCGGCTTGAACTTAGACTCAAGTGAAGTTCGAGCTGATCATAACTTCTTGATAATCACATTACACGATCTGCAATGAAAAAATTCAAAGATCTTATATTAGTTTCCACGTTCTTAATATTTACATGGAAATCCTTCTCACAACCCAGCTAATTCATCCCAACTAGTGCACCTTTTGCAAGCTAGCACAATTCCAATGCTCAAACTGAAAAAAAAACATGACCTAAATTCAGGGAATTGTCAGTGCAGATTTTACTCTGCGACAGTAATTCTCAAAGTAAAACTAGGATTAAGGTCTTCAAAAGTATTTGCTGACTGTGAAGATGTTTAGTAGTATACATATAGAATAGTTGCTATACAAAAAGAGTTCACAAGAGGAACTCAACAGTTTTAAGCTTCAAAGGTGCAAAATCAGGATCTCCCCTCAGATACATCAGATCTCCATTATCACCCAGCAAATAAGCTTTCATGAAGGCCACCACAACCCCTCCAACAAAACTTCTCATATGCTTCCTTGATTCTCCATTCTTACAAAGAAAGTAGGTAGCCTTTCCCCTAACCCCTTTGGTCTCATCATCCAACATGTCCATATGTCCATAGTCCTTGGCCTCAAAGTAACATGCAGGGGGACTACATTCACTGTAGAAATCCTTGTTGAATAAAATAAAACTCAAAAGGGATTGTATTTTACCCATCCGTGTTGAATTGTACTCAAATACAACCTGAAATAGCATATTAAAATCCAATTGTCCGAGGCATGGCGATTATACACAGCTCACTTTAAAATAGATATTGCTACCCTCTCGTGCACGGGCTTTCTCCAGCAATCTATTCCCACTATACAACGGACCGTTGACAAGCGGTGCACTTCAACTCGTCAAACTCGATCTCAGAGAAAAGATAATGTTGTCTTTTTTTAAAAAAATCACTGATGAAGAAGATGAGAGAAAACCAAGAATAATTTGTGTTCTATATATTAATTTTTATTTTTTCTCGTTCATAATATATAGAAAGACTCAATTGGGTTCTTTCTGTAAAGAAATGATGCAACTTTTAGAAGAAAACGACAAGAAATCGCACAAAACGATCGATCGCTACACATATTTGCGATTTTACAGTAGATACGATCGATCGTTCTGAGGGTCGATCGATCATTTCTCACAAAATTGAAAATTACAGTAGATACGATCGTACGCTGCAAGTTCGATCGATCGCTACATCGATCGGCTCATAATTTCCAATAAAAATTACCTGTTTGATAAAAAATCAAAGGCTCTATTTGCGAGTGCGAAGTGTAAAGTGCTAAGTGTGCCACTAAAGCGCCACACTGCTCCTATTCACCCAAATTTTACACGTGTGATACATGTTCCTTCTATTTCTCCAAGTAAAGCTCTTCGCATCGCGATACCTATCATATCCGCTTGACTTGCCATGCGCGCGTGCGTTTGTGTACCATTAGGTACACCAACGAATGTGTACACCATTAATTGGGGAGAGTCTTCACAACCATAAGTTATACAAAGAGAAAGATTCATTCCTCATATATACCACATCACACTCATGTATGCTTCCTATGTGGAACTAAAGAAAACTCCTAATTAATTTAGCACAATATTTACATTAAATTACTACTAAACCTATTTCAATCAATCAATAAAATATGGGCCTAGGATGATCCTTAGATGGAATTCAATTAGTGAGCTCACATCACTAAATTAAATTGGGCCCAGCTACCCAAATCAAAACCCATCTTAGCAAATTAGGCCCATCATCCATAACCAAAACCCAACAATCCTCATGGTTCACTCTTTTTGGATCACAAGGAGGGAATAAAGGGTTCCTCCTCACTTCTCCTAGACGTGAACCAATTATCAAAACTGCCATATTCAGATGGAATGATCTCGGAATGTAGGTTAAGATGTTGGGTGGGGTTTGTTCCCCTTTGTCCATTCCGTCAACTGGGTCTATGCCGATTAGTGCAGAAAACTTAACTGAAGTCTTTCCATGGTCCATGGCAAAGGAAAATGCTACCTTACCCCCACGGCTATGACCTGCTAACCCCACTTTGGTTACAAAAGGGCGGACATTGGTGGGAAGCACAAGGCTGAGCCCATGCATTGGCCAATCTGTAACTGCAGCTGCATCAACGATCTCCGCACCAGAGTCTGGTCCAGCAATTTGGTATAACTGTACAAATTCGCCATACAGAATGCCAGTTGAATAGCTTACAATTTTGAACCTTAATGCGCAATATATGACTTGCAAAAATGTAAAAGTGCCAGACATCACCCTGCGTTCATGACCGTGTTCACTTTCTATTATTGACGAACATTCTCATAACATCCCCACTAACAGCCAAATTACATTCAGTTTTATCTTATTTCTGTATACATTGATAGTGATTCACCTAAATTTTTGTTAATATTGCTCCTCAAGTTTTATAAATGTCTGTATTACAAGTAGCATTGTTTTATAATGTGGTTAAGTTCGCTATTTTCCTTCTTTAGGAATATTGGGATCTCATATCGATATTTTGTAGGTTGGATATCATGTTCTAAATAGGCTTCTCCTTTTTCATGCCTCCATATGTCGGATACTGGTTGAAAATTTTATACCTATGGCAAAGAGAGAGTACAGCCTTCTGATCAAGTTCTTGATGATTGTGTTGGATGTTAGCTTTGTTAAGCCTTCACCATAACTATGACTATGAGGGAAGTATATAAGAAGGAAATGAGACAATGGTATGAAAGGAAAATTTCTCACAAGTTTCACTATCTCAAGAAGAATTCAAGGGACAAGGTTGCTACCTTTACAAGAGCACTCCCTCACACTTCACTTCACCTCTTGAGTTTTCTTACACACTTGTGTGTTGGAACTCCATCTACCATTCCCTATTTATAGGAGTCCAACATCCTTCTACAAGTTTCTACAAAAGACTTTTCTAGACAATTCTTCTAAGTAGGTCTTCTAGAGACTTCTACACTATACACCACATGCTCCATTCTTCTAGCATATTCTATGCTTCTAGATTTTTCACTTTTGGGCTTACATCTTTAATGCTTGTTAGGCCTCTTAGTCAATAAGATTCATATGGGCTTCTAATATTTCATTATGGGCTTGCGCCCTCATATGGGCTTTTGGTTTATGTCCAACATATCCCCCCTTAAACCAAAAGCTTCTTCATTCCGAGCATAGTCCTCAACTTGATGAATGTGTCGGTGGGCAAAGCTTTAGTGAAGATGTCAGCCACTTGCTCTTTAGTGTTGCAATACTCCAGCTTCACAGTACTTTGTTTTACGTGATCTCTCAAGAAGTGATACTTTATGTCTATATGCTTGCTCCTTCCATGCGGCACCAGATTCTTTGCAAGCTCGATTGCTTATTTATTATCCACATATATCGGGGTTGAATCTTCTTGAGGATGATTTAACTGCTCTAGGAGATTTCTCAACCATATAGCTTCACAGACAATGGATGAGGCTGCCACGTATTCTGCTTCACAAGATGATAAGGCTACTACATCTTGTTTCTTGGATATCCATGTAAAGGCAGTTGATCCAAGATAGAACACATAACCTGAGGTACCCTTTCTTTCATCTTGATCTCTAGCCCAATCACTATTTGAATAACCATATAAAGTTGCATCATCTTTATATGAGTAAAAGAGGCCAAAGTCCAACGTACCTTTTATATATCTTAACATTCTTTTGGCAGCCAACTAATGTGATTCCTTTGGTGTTTCCATGTACCTACTCAAGAGTCCAACACTGAAGACAATATCTGGCCTTGTGATTGTGAGGTACCTTAAGCTTCCAATTAGACTCTTGAATAAGGTGGAATCTATGTTTTTCCCTTCTCCTTCTTTTGTCAACATAAAACTAGATGGAAGAGGAATACTGAGTTCATTGCAATTAGTCATCCTAAACTTTTCAAGTAACTCTTTTGCATATTTCTTCTGAGAGATAAAGATACCATCGGATTGTTGACGTACCTCAATGCCAAGACAAGAATCCTTCGTCTCGAACTCCTTAAACATTGCTTGCTTAAACTCTTGAAACATATGTTGGCTATTTCATGTGAAGAGCAAATCATCAACGTATAGGTATACTATGAGTATCTCACCATGAGCATTCTTCTTTATGTAGACAACATGCTCATACAGGCATTTAGTGAAGCCATTCTCTTCTAGATAGCCATCGATGTGAGAGTTCCATGCTCGTGGGGCTTGCTTCAAGCCATATAGAGCTTTCTTCAGCCGGTACACCTTTTGCTCTTCTCCTGTCACTACAAAGCCTTGGGGCTGCTCTACATACACCTCTTCTTCAAGCTTCCAAGAAAGGCTGATTTCACATCTAACTGGTATATCTTCCAATTATGATGGGCAGCAAGAGACATCAGCATCCTCACAGTGTCAAGTCTTGTAACCGGTGCAAACACTTCTTCATAGTCCATGCCATATTTTTTCTTGTACACTTTGGCTACAAGTCTAGCTTTATACCTTTCAATATGTCCATTAGTCAACCACTTGATTTTGTATACCCACTTGACACCAATCGCCCTTTGACCTTTGGGCAATGTAGTTAGCTCCCATGTGCCATTCTTCTCGATGGCATGAATCTCTTCCTCCATGGCTTTCTTCCAGCAATCTTCTTTAACAGCCTCTTCGAAGGTTAGAGGCTCAATATGCATATAGGCAAAGAAGATTTACATCTTCGGTTTGCTCATAAATTTCTCTAAGACTTCTCATCTTAATAGGTGTAGAAGATGGAGTTAAGATATCTAACCTTTGATCTATATTTGATGCCTTAGGGAGCGGTGTTGAGATTACTCTTTCTGGAGCTTCATGCCTTGCTTCTCTCTATTCCTCCATCTCAAGATGATTCTCCTTTGGTGTGCTTACTTCACTCCAGCTCCATGCTTCCTCCTCACTGAAAATCATATCTCTACTTACCACCACCTTGTGTGTAAGTGGGTTATAGAGCTTGTAAGCTTTTGACTCCTCACTGTATCCAATGAAGATGCACTTCTCTCCACGGTCATCCAACTTCTTTCTCTTTGCTTCAGGAACTTGGGCATATGTTATGCAACCGAAGACCCTGTGATGTGTCACACTGGGTCTATAGCCACTCTATGCTTCTTGTGGTGTCATGTTCTTTACACTCTTTGTGGGACAGCGGTTGAGAAGATAGGTTGTACATGCAACAGCTTCGGCCCAGAAATTCTTCGGCAATCCTTTCTCCTTAATCATGGTTCTAGCCATGTCAAGAATGGTCCGGTTCTTCCTCTCAGTGATGCCATTCTGTTGTGGTGTGTATGCTGCTGTAAATTGTTGTTTGATGTCATTCTCCTTGCAGTAATTCCGGAACTCATTCGAGGTGTACTCTCCACCTCGATCAGATCTGAGTATCTTAAGCTTATATCCGCTTTCAACTTCAGCATGAGCTTTAAAACTCTTGAAAATAGTAAAGGCAGCAGACTTTTCTTTGATGAAATAGACCCAAAGTTTTCTGCTGAAATCATCAATGAAGGTGATGAAGTATCTATTACCTCCAAAGGATGCAGGTTCAATGGGTCCACAAATGTCAGTGTCCACCAACTGCAAGGGATCTACTGCTCTCTAAGATTTTTCACTTTGAAATGGAGCTCTTTGTTGCTTGCCAAGTGTGCAAGACTCACATACATATTCTGGCTTCTCTATAGTCGGCAATCCACGCACCATGTTTGATGTAGACAATAACTTGAGGCCACTGAAATTAAGATGCCCGAATCGAAGGTGCCACTTCCATTACTCGTCCTTTATATTACCATAAAAGTATTTATCCAAACTTGTGTTGATGTGGATAGGGAACATTCTATTGGATGTCATTTGGACTTTTGCAATAATCCTCCCTTGACCATTCATCAAAGAGAGACACCCATTCTCCATGTGTATTTTGTACCCCTTCTCTAGGAGTTGCCCAATGCTTAGAATGTTGCTTCTCATGTTGGGTACAAAATACACATTTGAGATATACTGTGGAGCGCCATTCTTTTTATAAATCTTAATTTTTCCCTTACCTTTTACTGGCAGTTTGGATGAATCTCCAAGGCCGATGTTACCATGAACGTCTTCAACCAAATCTTCAAAGAGCTCCTTCTTGCCACACATGTGATTGCTCGCTCCAGAGTCAAGATACCAGACATCTTGTTGATCACGTGTCTCCTTCTGTGCAATGAAGAATGTGGCATCTTCTCTCTTGTCCTCAGACGCTTTTGCAAAATTGGATTGTTGATTCTGATTTACAGACTTGTTGCTCCAGCACTCAGATGCATAATGCCCAGCCTTGTTGCATTTATAACACTGGACATTTCTTCTATTTCCAGGTCTACTACCACGAGTAGATTTACCGCTACTCGTGCCTCTTCTACTATTGGTGGACTTCCAATGATTTTGACCTTACCTTTGATAATTTCTTCTCCCACGGCCTCTTCCACGGTTGCCGTTAGTAAAGCCTTCACATTGACAATGACCACTCTTCTTGTCATTTAAAGTCAACTTTGAGTCAAGTGCCTTCTCCACAATAGATGGGCTGCTGCTCTTTAACATACGCTACTCATGCACTTTGAGTGATCCCATTAACTCCTCAACCGTGAGAGTGTCCAAATCTTTTGATTCTTCAATGGCCACAACCACGTGTTCAAATCTGGTTGTGAGGGATCTCAATATTTTCTCTACTACGCGAACATCTTCAATTTTTTCTCCATTTCTTTTTAGTTGATTAACTATGACTAGTAACCTTGAGAAGTAGTCGGAGATGGACTCACCTTCCTTCATATGAGCAGCCTCAAACTCAGCCCATAGAGTTTGCAAACGAACTCTTTTCACGCGATCAACACCCTTGAAGAAAGTGTTGAGAATCTCCCATGCTTCTTTACTTGTCTTCGCTTCAGCGATCTTCTCAAATGTTGATTTATCTACTCTTTGATAGAGTAAAAACAATGCCTTCTTATCTTTTTTTCTTTGCTCCTTAAGAGAGTTCTTCTGCTCCGCAGTATACGCTGCTTCTTTCTCAACAGTGGGCTCCTCATATCCATCAGTAATAACTTCTCATAGATCTTGCGACCCGAACAATGCTTTCATTTGAATTTACCAACTATCATAGTTGTCTTTCACCAACTTTGGAATTTAAGGTTGGACTAGATTGGAAGCCATCTTCTATGTAGGATAAATGGAGGAATAAACTCAAGGGCCACTATACCTAGCACTCGATACCACTTTGTTGGATGTTAGCTTTGCTAAACCTTCACCCACAACTATGACTATGAGGGAAGTATATAGGAAGGAAATGAGACAATGGTATGAAAGTAAAAATTCTCACAAGTTTCACTATCTCAAAAATAATTCAAGGGATAAGGTTGCTACCTTTACAAGAGCACTCTCTCACACTTCACTTCACCTCTTAAGTTTTCTTACTCACTTGTGTGTTGGAACTCCATCTATCATTCCCTATTTATAGGAGTCCAACATCCTTCTACAAGTTTCTACAAAAAACTTTTCTAGACAATTCTTCCAAGCAGGTCTTCTAGAGACTTCTACACTACACACCACATGCTCCATTCTTCTAGCATATTCCATGCTTCTAGATTCTTCACTTTTTGGCTTGCATCTTCAATGCTTGTTGGGCCTCTTAGTCAATAAGCTTCATATGGGCTTCTAATATTTCATTATGGGCTTGGGCCCTCATATGGGCTTTTGGTTTATGTCCAACAGATTGTAGTTGTATACTCCCTCCCTCTAGGATTATTGTCACCATAGCGCTTTTCAAAATGAACTAAAATTTGTTCGTTTTGAAAAAACTTATTGTGATAATAATTCTTGACGGAGGGAGTAATACTCAATATAAATCTGGTTTACCAATTTCTGATTAGTGATAGGAATTTCAACTACGTATACTAGCAAAACCTGAGATTAAGCTAACTTGATGGATTCTTTACCTGCAATTATATCTATATAGTTTCTTCCACTAAGTTGGAACTTGGATATATACATAATAAAAAGGAAGTCTAGAAGAGTATATTCTGGAGTAATATAAGCATGAGAGGCATAAAAGATAGTAGAGAATTAACTTGAGGGGCAACAACAATGAACCCGTGAGAGGCGATGTGCTTGAGGAGCTGAGAGTAGGAGTTGTAGAGAAGGTAGCCATGCAGGAACACAAGCAGAGGGAACTCTCCTTCTTCAGATGGTGCTGCAACTAAAAGAGGTTTGGGAGGAAGAGATGGATACGGCTGAGACCCTAGTTCGAGTTTTTGAAGCAGGACAGCATAATTTCCTTCTTCAAATATCTGACGAGCCATTCACTTTTTGGATCCTTCAAAAGATCCAATGGCATTGGCCTGTAAGGAAGCCCTTAAGTTCATGACATGAGGATAAGTTTGGTGGATCCGTGTTTTAGTTTTTGGCCTCACGTTATGCACGGTCTAGGCTTTTACTTGGGGGGAAGAAATATAGAAGTATGAACAATGCTTCCTAGAAACAACTCAATATACATACAACAACAAAGATGAGACTCAATATACATACAACAGCAAAGATGCGACTGCAGGTTGAGTATGGATGTAGTTTTGAGCAAGCCCCTGAACTAGTGGAAATATGCCAAAAACGGACTAGACGTGATGGAAGATTGCCTCGTGCCCACTCAGATCTTGCACTGCTAGATACTGACCATGTTGGAAGGATATGCATGTCAATTACATGGACGATTGGAAGTGATGGCCTCATGCCCACGCAGATCTTACATTGCTAGATATTAACTATGTTTGGAAGGATATGCATGTTAACATTAGATGCAACATTGGAAGTGATGGCCTCATGCCCACTCAGAACTGGCATTGTTCTGAAAAGTACTGCATATCATTGCAGTCACTAGAAAAATGGCCGTGATCTCAGAGAAACTAATAGACATTTGCTTTTGTTCTTTTGAGAAATAGGAACACCTACCTTACGCTCCAACATTTCAACTTACAATCTTCTCTCTTCTTTCTTTAAATCCCAAATTGGTTTTTCTGCTCCATCCTTTTGTGGTAAAGATAGTTAACTCCACCAGAAATTGGGAAGGAATAAGCTCAAGTTCGCAAAAAAAGTCATTTTTCTAGCAGATGAACATCTTTCCCTTATTGATTTCTTTATTTTCTTAATTATAGCTCAAATCCTTCCTATGCAAATACACCCCCTTCTGTTGAAACCAAATGCTTTAATTGGCAAGCTAGAAACTGCTTGGCAAGTGAAGATCACGCCATCAAACTTGTGTATATTATGCTCATCTTAGATGGAGTTTTGGTACACCGTATCATCACAGACTTGCAAAGACAATGCACAAACTCATTCCTTTCGCTGTACCCATAATGGTCTCAAACTTGTGCATATTATGCTCATCTTAGAGGGAGTCTTGGTACACCGTATCATCACAGACTTGCAAAGACAATGCACAAACTCATTCTTTTCGCTTACCCATAATGGTCTCAGATATTAGAGAACTCTATCAATAAGAACTGGACTCACAAACAGCTTATTGAGAAAAGAAATATAAACGCCCAAGCTAAAATGTAAAATAAACCAAAGTCCACAATCAAAGAAATAACTCTCAATATCTCACAACATAATCAGAAGCCAAACGCACAAAGTACCAAATTACAAGACTTGAAAAAGAGAATGATGCTTGATCTGCAGCTCCCCTCCAAATTAAAAAGCCATTTTGACTAATCCAAAAAAAAAACAAGTAGTGAAAAGCTAAATAGATGCAAATAGCCTATTATTCTTATGCCCGCTTGTGAAAAATGAATAAAGTACCAGCTCATTGTCTTACAAGAACTAACTCAACAGCATCACATACAATCAAGTTGATATATCAATAACTAACGACTTAAACCAAAAGCACTCACTAATTATCAAATAACCATTAAGGGAGACCTAGGGATTTACAAGAAAACTGAATCCGACCCCGCAATTTTAAAAGCAAATTCAAGAAGCTTCTCACTCGATTAGAAGCAAAGCTAAAACATTTTTCTTTGGCACTCAGCAAATAAATATAATTGATGTCATGTCGTATGAGAAATCGAGATGAGTTGAAAAGGCAAAAAACTAATACCATGCCATGAAATAGCTCATAACACTTATTTTGAAACTTTGAAGAGCTAATATTCAGTTTGCATCCAAACCAAGTACCACCTACCCTTGATGCAAAAGTTTCCCAAGATTGCAAAAACAAAATTTATCCACATGTCGACCGCTTTCATCTAGTCAGAAAACAAAGACCATCAGTTCATATCGCATATTAATCTCTCTTTCATTAATAGATTTTAATTCATTTTGATTACCAAAATAAGACATTTAATATGGGTCTAATGTAGTATATTTCTTTGAAATGCTTCAACGTTTATGCCCCAAGGCTAGGCGCCAACTTGTTAAATTTGAAACTTAATATCAGTTCTTCAATGTTTCAGATGTAGATGGCCCTCACCTTCTGTACAGAGTATGAAGACATCATGCCCAAACAATGAAGAATTTTGAGATCAAAGACACCAACTCATGTCAAATATTGACCACATTTTATCACGGTCAAAGAATAGAAACAAAAAAGGAACTGTTCCATCAAACATTGGCAATTTGGAGAAGATAACTACAAATATGCAAGTTGTTTATGATTTGAGCTTGAGGATAAACACTATGAAACATTGGACATCTCTACTTAGTATTTGGTATTTAGTCTTCTGACTGTATATACACTTAGAAAAATTGAACTTCAACCCTCGTAAGAACCATCAGGCAACAAGTACATGATCTCCAAACGAAGATCCTACAACAGACAATAACCCTTATTGAAAAAAGAAAGAAAAGACTATAAACACATTCGTGGAACATGTCTTTGCTTTAGCGGTTTTATCTATTATCAAGTCTCTAAAATGGCACAAAATGAAAAGGCCAAAGCAGATGATTGGAAATTCGACCTGACTTTTTAATTTGCACAGCATAACACCAATAGAGTCATTTACATTCAACAAAAGAAAAAGATTACTATTTCCCTTAAAAACAATGAAACCCACTCTACCAATTCTTTTATCAGCAAAAACAGAAAATTTTGGAGAGAGGAAGAACCTAGTGGCGGTGACTACGATTGGGGTTAAGGGCGGTGAGATGTGCAAAGAGGAAGGAGGAAGAAGAGAAGAGATAGATAGGCCTTACCTTGGCTGAGTTCAAGGAAGAAGACAAGGTTGCGGCGGCGGTGGTGGCGGAGGCAGTGGAGAGGGCAGAGGACTGGAAACTGGTCAGACTATGGCATTGGGAGGTTTTAAAAGAGGCATTTGATTCGAGAATAAAGCCCACACCAGCCGTTTCCATGAAGTGGAAAGTAGGGTGTTTACCAACGTCCATGTTCGTTAGTACGTCCGAAGTTTGACGATGGACTGTACAGATAACGAACATGACACAAATGGAACATAGTTTTAAGAACCCTAAATTCCTTGCCTAACAATATTTTTATATTAACATGACACAAATGGAACATACTTTTAAGAACCCTAAATTCCTTGCCTAACAATATTTTTATATTCATTAACATATTTTTATGAACTATGGATGACAAATAAGATGGTGAACATACATGTGGGAACATATTTTTTCAACTATGGAAACCAAAAAATTAATCTAGAAGTAAATCCAAAATTTAGACTTATTATCCATAAGGTGTCCCTACATTTCCGTTCTCCGTATGGACAATGGTAGACAAACACGGACAAGTCTTGTAACTGGCAATTGCGAATTGCAAAGTCCAAGGTAAGGTTATGAACAGACATGGACAACCATCCTTCCATGGTTGCGTCCATGAACACCCCTAGTGGAAAGGTACGTGGTCAAAGATGGATGGAGGTTTTTCCTCATTCCCGAGTGTACAATTTGATATCTTCTATGTCTGATCATAGTCCTATTTCATTGCACATTAATCAAAAGCCCAGAGGGGGGAAATGACAGAAAGAAAGACCTCATTTGTTTAAATTTGAAGCTATGTGGGTCCGTAGTAATGATTGTGAACAAACTATAAAGAAAGCTTGGCCTATTGGGAATTATTGTAATGTGAATAGCTTGTGTGCAAAAATTGCTTTATGTGGAGAAAATTTGGAAAAATGGAGTGATAAAAAATTTGGAAAATTCAGGAAGATAGTGAAAGAAGCTAAAACTAGGATGTATGAACTTACAAAATCTAGTAATCCAAGGGATAAACAAGAGTTGCAGGAATTGAAAAGGGAATTTAATGAGCTGCTTGATCGTGAAGAAATCTTTTGGCATCAAAGGTCAAAAGCTTTGTGGCTTAAGGATGGTGATCGGAATACTCGATTCTTCCACGCGAAGGCATCGAAAAGAAAAGCGAAAAATAAGATTGAAGGCCTAGAAGATGTAAATGGGCAATGGCAGGAAGATGAAGAGCAGATTGAGGCTACTATAGGAGGATATTTCAATGACCTGTTTGCTTCTTCCCGTCCATCTATTGAGGATATTTGTATGGTTACTAACTTGCTCCGTAGGGTTGTTACGGATAGTATGAATGAGCAGTTATTGGATGATTTTAAGAAAGAGGAGGTAGTTGAGGCTTTATCTGGTATGGAGCCTTGCAAGGCTCTAGGTGATGACAGAATGTCAACGCTATTTTACCAGCGGTACTGGACTACTATTGGTAAAGATGTCACTGATGTAGTTTTGAATTGTTTGACTAAACAGTACTTATGTTGTGCTAATTTCAAAACAGAATCAAGCTAGCATGATTACAAATTTTCATCCTATATCGTTGTGTAAAGTGGTATATAAATTGATTGCTAAGATTAGGGCCAACCGAATGAAGGGTGTACTGCTATACTGCCAATGATAATAGTAGAGAACTAAAGTGCCTTCATCCCAGGTAGACACATCCGATAATATTTTAATTGCTTATGAGGCCTTACATTCTATGAAGGGGGGAACAAGTGGGAGGGCATATGGCGATTAAATTGGATATGAGCAAAGTGTATGATCACGTGGAGTGGGCGTATCTTGAGATGGTAATGAGAAGTCTTGGGTTTAATGATCGATGGATTAGCCTTGTTATGTCTTGTGTTAGTTCATGACTTCTAAAGTATTAATAAATGGATCTACATATGTTTCTTTAAGGCCGGAGATAGGATTGAGGCAGGGGGGTCCTCTTTCCCCTTACCTCTTCTTGCTATGTGCGGAAGGTCTCTCGACACTTCTTTGAAAGGCAGAGGAAGATGGTGAAATCAATGGCTTGGCTGTGGCATGTGGTGCTCCTAAGGTATATCATCTATTTTTTGCAAAGCATCTACAGAAGAGGGGCTGGCCATTCTCATATTCTCAAAATTTATGGGAAAGCCTCTGGTAAGCCATTAATTTCGAGAAAACTAGACTATTTTTCAGTCCAAATACCTCAGAATATTTGAAAAGTTTTATTAAAGAGGTGTTTAGTGTTGATGCGATCAAAAACCACAAAAAATACTTGGGGCAGCCAATTTGGGTGGGAAGAGGAAAAGTCAATACTTTCAAAGGCTTGAGGGAAAAAATTGAGAGGCGCATTGGTGGATGGAAAGAGGGTTTTCTTTCTCAAGTTGGAAGGGAAGTGATGATTAAATCTATCGCTCAAGCAATTCCGACAAATTCTATGTGTTGTTTCAAAATTCCCAAGACAGCTTGCAAGGACATTAAGAAGGCAGTGTGTAATTATTGGTGGGGCTAGAAAGGGAATGAAAGAAAACTGCATTGGATTGGATGAGTTCGTAAAAACTGCATTGGATTGGATGGGATCGTTTGTGTTCTCCTAAGGGTCGAGGAGGGATGGGTTTTCGGAATTTGTATGCCTTCAATTTGAGTTTATTGGCAAAACAAGGGTGGAGAATGATTAGCAATCTCAATTCTTTATGTACGAAGATAATGAAGGCCACGTATTTCAAAGATTGGACGGCAGGGAGGTTCTCAAACTTGGGGTTTGTTGGCGTGTCAGAGATGGTAAATCAATAAAAGTGTGGGAAGATATGTGGTTGCCTGCTCCGGCCAGACAATTTGTCTCATCGCCAAGACCTCCAGCTTATGTAGGTTTGAAGGTTTGTGATTTTATAGATACAAGGACAGGAGGTTGGAAGTAGGGTTTTATTAGATCTATTCTCCAACCTCATGATGTTGATAAGATTGAAAATATTAGATTGTCTCCTGACATGCTTCCTGATCAGTTAATATGGATTGGTAATAAGAGGGGCATTTTTTCCACAAAAAGTGCTTATCACATTGCTATGGATTACATGGTGAGAAATAGAACAGAAGAATGCTCCTCTTGTATTGCCTCTAATAAGTTTTGGGATAAACTTTGGAAGATGAAGGTTCATGTTAAAATCAAATTTTTTGCGTGGCGTATATGCACAAATATTATTCCAACCTAAATTAATCTATTCCGGAAGAAAATGACCCAAGATGGTAGGTGTGAATCATGTGATTGTGATGCTAAAACTGCTATGCATGCATTGTGGACATGTTTGGCTTTAAAGCAGGCTTAGGGGTCTGAGGAATGGTTTCAGGAGATTGATTTTAGCTAGGCCCGATGTCCAATGGGTGTAGTAAATTTTATTTCGTTGAAAATCCTAGAGGCAGATTTGGGTTCAATATTTTCTATTGCATATTTTCTGTGGAGAGATAGAAATGTTGCTAGAGTGGGAGGCATAAGAAGGAATTCGGCCATTGCCTACAAGCAAGAATTGGAGTGGCTGAACTATTTTCGAAATCATTCTAGTTCTCATATTAGAGATGTACCTTTATCTAGGTTGCATTGTTGGCTCCCTCATTATGAGGGTTGGATTAAAGTAAATTTTGATGGTGCAACTTTTGATTCAAATGTGGGGGGAGTTGGGGTGATCTGCAGAAATCAAAAGGGTGACCCTCTTGCTTGTCATAGCAGCAAAGAAGTCGGTTGTGGAGAAGCTAAAGATATAGAATTATTTACAGCATAAAAGATATCTCTTTTGCTAAGGATCATGGGTTCAATCGCATAGCATTCGAAGGAGATTGCTCCAATATTATTGCTCTATTTCAGAACCACAAGCCAAATGTCTCACATTTGGCAAATGTTGTGAGTTTTGCATATAGTTGTTTGACCTTCTTTGAGGAAGTGTCTTTTGGCCATGTTCGACGAGAAGCTAATGGAGCTACCCACTGCTTGGCACGTCATGGGTGCATCATATCTTCATCTGAGGCTTGGACCACTATTTGTCCTAGTTTTTTGCAACCAGTGGTCGATTTTGATGTAGCTAGATCTGTTTTGTAGGGTGGTTTGACCCCCATGTTAGAAAAAAAAAAAAAGACAAAAGATAGGCTTCAATCCCTTTATATGCATTCAACTCACCCTAAGAGCATGCGTCAGGCACTTTTTGCCCCACAATTTTTTACACGGAGGGTTTCCCTATTAAACACAGCACATCAAATCTTATTATGATGGCTTGCAATGCACTTAACTGTATATTGATAATATATACTCGGTAAGCATATAGTCCATCCGTCCAATGAAGCTCACGTGGCTTTGGAAAAAAAAAAAGACAAGTCCTACATTGCAATATTACATGGTTGACTTTGATCTTTAAAGACCAAAAGCATGAAGGAAAAAGGTAAACCTTTGTTTTTTGTATGAGTCCAATAAATTTAACTCATTTTCTAATACAGATGAGCTTCATTGGACAGAGGGAGTAATTAATTGTTACCTCAAAAAATATACTCCCTTCATTGGAAGAGGGGGTAAGAGTTTCCTAATCTTTCACATCATAGTTGTAGCTAGAGCAGAATGCAAGCAAGCCACAAACAAGTGAACAATAAACCTAGATCATGTTCATTCTCAAACTAGGTAAAATAAAGTAAATTCTCTTTCAAGACTGGAGAAGGTGATATATACACATAGCCTCAATTAAGATCAAACTAAACAGTTTTACTAAAACGCCACAGAAGATTGTATCAACTCTCCGCTGTGTCAAAGACCAACAACATCTGTGATAAAAATAAAGAGTGAAAGAGATGAGAGAGGAGAGGAAGAACTTGTATATTTCTGTATATTGTGTTATATGCTCTGTGTTATGTTACAATTGAGGGTATCCATCCTTTATATAGGAATGAGAAAGAAAGGAAACAAAAAATAGCTTCCTCAATTTCAGCCTACAGCTCCCTCAATTGAGCATCAATTTCAGCCTCAATTTGTTCATAAAAGTCTTCTTGATTTTAGCCTACAACTTCCTTAGTCTCAGCAACAAACTATTCTAAGTTGCACTAATTTTCAGCATTCTCCCTTAGTACAAACTTATTGTCAACAACACCAAGAGAATATCCCCTCCTCCCCACCCCTCAAGCTGAATGAAGAAATTTCCGAAGATTGAGCTTGCTTAAAAAACCAACTTTTTTAATGGCTTTTGAAAACTTTAAAATAACAGCTTATGGGTGCTTATTTAAGTCCATAGAGGGACTTGTGTAGTCGACAAACCAACTTCTCCCTCTGTCAACAAAGACTTGTGGTGGAGTCATATATACTTCTCCTTCCCCACATGCAGATAAAGAAGCTCACAGCGATCAGATCTCACCCCATCTTCCCAAGGATACTGGACTCACAAATGGGGCACACCCGAGAGGGTAGCAAAACGAGCCATCGACAAGCAAAATAAATAGCACAACCCATTGCTGCAAAAATTGAAGAGACACTTCAAACTTTGCTCCTGAGTTTGAATATTTTCTCGAACACTGGTCATTGAAGAGAACTTCGAAACACTTCAAACTTTGCTCCTGAGTTTAAACCTTTTCTCGAACTCTAGTCATTGAAGTTGGAAAATGTCAATTTGATAAAGGGGTTGTTTGGATAGTGAAAGAGTCATGAATGTGAAATCAAATTCAGGTGAAAAAATTCATTGGCTTTCATGATGAATGTGAAATTCGTTTGGATAGTGGAATTTTTAAGATGAATATAATTGGTCATGTGTTTGGATAGTGAATGTGATACAGTAAGTAATTTTTTACATTTTGACCATTTTACCCCTGCATGACCTCTTTTCTACACTCCGTCCGACATTAGTAATACCATATAATTTTCCAAAATGGATTAATTTTAGTTTAATTTGGAAAACTAAATCTTGGTACAAATTTGGGATGGAGGGAATACTGTTCATAAATCATGATGAGGGCAGAATTGTATTTTCGTAGATGAATTGAATTCACTTTCAGGTGAAAGTCCTCATGAGGACTTTCACCTGAAAGTGCTCTTTCACCTGAATTTGTTCTTTCAGGTGAATTTTTCAATTCACCTGAAATTCACCACACAAACCTGTTTCACACTCTTTCACCTGAAAGAGGGCTGAATTGACAGTGAATTCAGCCCTCAATTCAGCCCTCTTTCACTATCCAAACAGCCCCAAAGACATCCAGTGTAATTGTCATCACACCCAAAGCATAGACTACCCTCAGCCCATCACAAAACCGACTCAACAAAAAACTCCAAGACAGTCATGCCAAAAATAATTCCAACTAAACTGGGTCTCAGGAAATTACCCAAAGGAAGAACCAACCCAACTTGTAGAGAGAAAGCTGCTCTCTACATTTTTAATTCAGAGAAAGTAGGGTCATATTGCAGGAACTTGCTGAATATGGCCAGAAACAGCAAGATGAGCTCCTCCATCGACAAGAACAACTTTACTAGTATGTCATGAATGGCAGTACTAGTCATGTTCAGGAACGTCGGTGGGGCGTCTTCCAGGATTGAAGGATTAGAGAAAAGTTAACAAGGTTCCAGGACGGCACCAATAGAATTGTTGTTGCAGCGGGCAAGAAGACAAGGCGTAATCAATCCATAGAATGCTTATGCCCAGTAGCTTTTGGTTTTGATATGAAAGAGGAATATGTGTGAAGATATGGGAGATGCTATAACTCACAAGTGGGAGCCAGATGACTGGAATTGCTCACCATACTGTGCGCGTTAAAGAACTCCCAGAAATCGCTTTGGAAAAATCGGGGTCCTTCCTTGCTAACAGTAGGCTGATGAACCCACTCCTGATATGTGTAGGTGACGAAGAAGAAAGAAGCCGATGGAAAGGAGCGATCCCGGCGGCGTAGAAGCGCAGCGGAGCCGGTGGAGTTGAAGCTGGCGCCGCCCATGAGATTGCCGATTATGGTGAATGAGGATGGTGAGCCAGAGGGAGGGGCCGACGCCCTTTAGTTCGAGCGCCGTCGAGAGGGTGGCCGTGATGAGCCCCAGCGTGGACACACACAAGATTCCCATGACAGTATAAATTCCACCCGCGATGTCGGACTTCACCGCACCCATCGCCTCTTTGGCGCCTCTCCTCGCCGGCTCTCCGCTCTTTCTGTGATCTGGAGAGAATTACAGAGTGATTGGGCAGCCAGGAAAGTATCCGACGAAATGCTCGACCGAGTGTGCAGCATCGGCCGAGTAGAAGCAGCAGAGGACATTTACAGGGGTGATTAATTCAAGAAACATCAACCTGAAGAAATTAATTGGAGATTCAATTGCAATGGAAATTAGTACATTTCCAGTTTTAAAAGACTCCCTATAGAGGAAAGGGAGACAAAGATATACATGCCACAATTCATAATCTAATACATGAAATAGTCCCATAATCTTTTCTTTTTCTGGTATAAGTTCATTACAGAAGGTAACACATACCAAAATAATGTGTTTATCCATATCTGATACTATTGAAAAAGAATAATATTTCCACTGTAACCTCCTTGGCTTTCTCTTGTTGGATGAAGTGATGACCGTCAAGTATTTTTACTTGCAGATTTGGACCCAAATTCTCAAAATCTTCCCCAGTGATGTAGATCTTTGTTCCGAAAGACTCAAAACCAATGTCTTTGTCCCCAACTATGAACTTAGTCGGAACGGTGATTTTCGCTCCTTGCCAAGCTGCTAGTAGCTCCTAATTCCTAACATCAAAACGCCATAATTTAGACTTCTTGAAAGCAAGCTTAATATAATTCCTCTTTAATGATAATGCATATGTACTATGTTAATAAATACTAAAAATTAACATAACGCGTGCTTGCATATTTGAAATAAGTGCTGCAGCTCATCTTGTGCCTTCATATCGAGATCCAAGGGTGCACCTTATTTACGGGGGTGCCAATTGCCTGGCATGTATTTATTCTCCTTTAATAGAGAAAATGTTAGTCCCACTGTTGCATTTTAAATGTCGAATTTTAGTTCATTTTAAAAAACCAAATCGGACTACTCATTTGGAACTGAGGGAGTGTCATTTTGACAAGAGCAACAAGGGAAGTTAAATAATCACGCCAGCTTCTGAGATTTTTGGTTGATTGGTGTACTTGTCCACCTTTTTTCCTCTGTATGAACATTGGATTGATATTTGTACGAATTGATCATCTGTGAGTATAAACGAGTAGCATGCAAACTTACAAGTCCAAAGCACGATAGTAGTTGATGGCGCCAGTGAAGCCTGATCTCTGAAACTTGCTAGCATAGAACTGGAGCTCTTCTTCAGTCAGCCATGCTGGAAGTCTAAATGGATTATACAGGAAATCAATTATCTCCACACCTTGAGGTGCATTCAACTGCTCTGCCTCAGTCAGAAGAAACTTCTTGATCCCTGTATATTGATCATATCCGGCGAATGATTTTTCTGTTCTTCCTGGCTCCTGCATATAGAAATCCTTCCCAATCAGGAAAATTTTGAAGAAATGGAAGGGCAACTTCCTACAGTAAAGGAGCTAACCTGGAACTGAAAGATATAGAATCCCTCTCCAAACATTTTTGTTAGCATCTCAACTGATTTCATAGCCACATAACGTGGCCGGAACGGGACACCGATGTTTACGAGTGCCCTGACTCTGTCGGGCTGGAACATACAGATATGCCAGGCAACTTCAGGCCGCAGTTCATGGCCTACTACAAACACCTGCTCATGTATGTATAAAAATTTCTAAAAGGTTTAATATCAAATTCAAATACAGTGTATGGATTATCACCACCAAAGGAAAGTTCGTGGTAAGCTGGTGGTGGCCGAGGGCCTCGAGGAGGTAGATAATGTCACCAACCAGGTGGCTTAGGGGCCGTTTGGGGCGTGATTATTGCAAAATATCCAGACTCGATATTGGATATATACTGTAGCATCCATGTGGATTTTTACATCCAGCTGAAACACCTGTGGCACCTGGATATATAAAATATCCAGATGCTACAGTGTAGCAAAACATCCCATCTGGATGTTTTGCTTTTAATCACGCCCCAAACGGCCCCTTAGTGTGTAGGATGTTGGACCAGTGGTGACTCTGTGTCTCCGTAACCTCGCATGTCAGGAGCTAGTACATGGTACCCATGTCTGACCAAACGTCTATACGACTCAATTTCAAATTGGAACGTTTGTGGGCGAGTTGATCTAAGGAAACAAGTAGAACTGCATAAAACAGAAGTCAATGTCTTCAACTTTTTTTTTGTTTTTGAAATGGGGGTCAAGCCACCCTATAAAACAGATTTCGCTACATCAAAATCGACCGCTGGTCGTAAAAAAATAGGACAAACATTGGTCCAAGCGTCAGATGAAGATACGACGCACCCATGACGTGCCAAGCAATGAGCAGCTCCGTTAGCTTCTCGTCGAACATGGCCAAAAGACACTTCCTCAAAAAGGTCAAACAACCATATGCAAAACTCACAACATTTGCCAAATATGAGACATCAAGCTTGTGGTTCTGAAACAGAGAAATAATATTGGAACAATCACCTTCCAATGCTACCCGATTGAACCCATGATCCTTAGCAAAAGAAATAGCTTTTGTTGTTGCAAGTAATTTTATATCTTCAGCTTCTCCACAACCAACTTCTTTGCTGCTCAAACAAGCAAGAAGGTCACCCTTTTGATTTCTACATATCACCCCAACTCCGCCCACATTCGAATCAAAAGTTTCACTATCAAAATTTACTTTAACCCACCCTCATAAGGAGGGTGCTAACAATGTAACCTAGATAAAGGCACCACTCCAATTTGAGAGATAGAATGATTTTGAAAACAATTCAGCCACTCCACTGCTTGCTTGTAGGCAATGTTTGGATTCTTTCTTGTGCCTCCCACTCTAGCAGCATTTCTATCTCTCCACAGAAAATAAGCTATAGAAAATATTGAACCCAAATCTGCCTCAGGGAATTCCAATGAAATAAAATCTACTACACCCATTGGACATTGGGCCTGACTAAAATCAATCAACTGAAACCATTCCTCAAATCCCCAAGTCTGCCTTAAAGTTGGACATGTCCACATGCATAGTAGTTTCAGCATCACAATCACACGATTCACACCTAGCATCTTGGGTCACTTTCTTTCGAAATAGATTAGTTTTGGTTGGAAGAATATTTGTGCATACACGACACGCAAAAACTTTGATTTTAACAGGAACCTTCATCGTCCAAAGTTTATCCCAAAACTTATTAGAGGCATTAAAAGAGGAGCTTTCTTCTGTTCTATTTCTCACCATGTAATCCACAGCTATGTGATAAGCACATTTTGTAGAAAAAATGCCCCTCTTATTACCAATCCACATTAATTGATGAGGAGGCATGTCAAGAGACAATCTAATCTTTTCCATCTTATCAACATCATGAGGTTGGAGAATAGATCTAATAAAACCCCACTTCCAACCTTCTGTCCTTGCATCTATAAGGTCACAAACCTTTAAACGTACGCAATTTGGAGGTCTTGGCAATGAGACAAATTGTTTGGCAGGAGCAGGCGACCACCCATCTTCCCACACTTTTATTGATTTACCATCTCCGACACACCAACATACCCCCAATTTGAGAACCTCCCTGCCGTCCAATAAACTTTTCCAACCAAATGAGCTATTCTGTTTCCTCTCTGCCTCAATAAAAGAACAGTCTTTGAAATACTTGGCCTTCATTATCTTCGAACATAAAGAATTGGGATTGTTAATCATTCGCCACCCCTGTTTTGCCAATAAACTCAAATTGAAGGCATGTAAATTCCAAAAACCCATCCCTCCTCGATCTTTAGGAGAACACAAAAGATCCCATCCAATAGGTTTAATCATCACTTCCCTTCCAGCCTGAGAGAGAAAACCTTCTTTCCATTCACCAATGAGCCTCTCAATTTTTTCCTTAAAACCTTTGAAAGTATTGACTTTTCCTCTTTCCACCCAAGCTGGTAGTCCCAAGTATTTTTCGTGGCTTTTGATCTCATCAACACTAAACACCTCTTTAAAAAAACTTTTCAAATCATCTAAGGTATTTGGACTAAAAAATAGTCCAGTTTTCTCGAAATTAATGGCTTGACCAGAAGCTTTCCCATAAATGTTGAGAATTTTAAGAATGGCCAGCCCCTCCTCCGTAGATGCTTTGCTGAAAATTAAAGAATCGTCAGCAAAAAACAGATGATTTACCTTAGAAGCACCACACGCCATAGCCAAGCCATTGATTTCACCATCTTCCTCAACCTTTCGAAGAAGTGCCATACGCCCTACTTTCCCACTTGTTTTCCCCTTCATAGAACGTAATGCCTCATGAGCAATTAAAATATTATCGGATATGTGTCTACCAGGGACGAAGGCACTTTGGTTCTCTGCTATTATCATCGACAGTACCCCCTTCATCCGGTTTGCCAAAATCTTAGCAATCAATTTATACACCACTTTACACAATGATATGGGACGAAAATCTGTAATCTTGCTAACTTGGTTCTTTTTTGGAATTAGCACAACATAAGTACTGTTTAGAACAACTTGAATAGATCCACTCCTCAAGCAATTCAAAACTACATCAGTAACATCTTCACCAACAATTGTCCAGTACTGCTTGTAAAATAGCACAGGCATTCTGACGAAGTTATAAGGAAATGGGCAGTGATAGCCCTACAACAGTTTTCCTACACACTGCCATACACAGTTGATGTGTATGGCAGTGAGTGGGTGAACTGTCATGTCCCCACATCAGTTCACCCATACACATCAGCTATGTATGGCAGGGTGTAGGAAAACTCCTGTACAAATATCGTTTTCCTAAGGAAATATACTAGGGACTTGACTGGAAAGTTTTAGACAAAATTTCCACCTATATTTTGACAAATTATATCAGGTCCCGGAGTAGATATACTTAGGGCTGTCAACGGGTTGGGCTTTTGCGGGCCATAGGTTGGCCCTAGCCCTAACAAACTTAACCCTCGCCCTAGCCCAACCCTAGCCCTAAGTTAACTTCGGGCTTTTCGGACATTTGGAGAGTCTAAAAGAACGCAAGTATGATATATTGTAAACTATACACGATTTTATGCTAAAAAGAGACGACGGACATGTTTAAATACGATAATTTTTATATTTTTTAAAACACATTTTAGGTTGGTCGTAATGTCAAAATAAACAATAAGCATAATAAAAAAATTATAAAAAAACATCGATCCTAGATAGCAACAACTAACAAACATCGAGTGTCAAGTAGTTCAAGATTCAATTCTAAAAAAATAACAATTTGAGGGAAATACCAATTTTAGAAATAGGCAGGCGAGCCTTTCCGCAATAGGTTCTTTCCATCTCCCAACTTGTCCAACAAAAATCCAAACAGCTAATCATTCGCCAAAAAATACATGCCAAACATAAATAACAAGGAATGAATTCTAGGCTCTCATTGTAGTCGTGTCTTCGACAACACGAAAATACTGCAATTTTTAAAAAATCATAACTCGCTCATTTTTTATCTGTTTGTGCCCAATTTTTTTTGTTCTTCCACATTTTTCCTCCTCTTCCACCTTATGAAGATATATTAGGACAAAAAAATAATAAAAAGAAGAAAGTGGAAGCCTTCCGACGAAGCATCCACTTTCCTCTTTCTTCTTATTTTTTCTTACTTTCTTGTCCTAATATATCTTCATGAGGTCGAAGTGGAGAAAAAATGAGGAAGAACAAAAAAAAGATCAAAAATGGATAAAAAATGAGAGAGTTATAACATTTTAAAAATTGCAGTATTTTCGTGTTGTCGAAGACACGACTAAAATGTAAGTCGTGTCTGCGACGACAAGATTTTACTGCATTCATCAAAATATCATAACTTGTTCATTTTTTATCCGCTTTTGCCCTTTTTTTTCGTTCTTCCTTATTTTTCCTCCTCTTCAATTTCATTAGGGTTACAGAAAGATATATAAAATTGTGTTATCGAAGATATGACTCAAATTCAAGTCGTGTATTCGACGACACGATTTTATTGCATTCTTCAAAATATCATAACTCGCTCATTTTTTATCCGTTTTTGCCTATTTTTTTCTTTTTTCTTTATTTTTCCTCATCTTCAATTTCATTAGGATCACAGAAAGATATATAAATTGAATTTGTCGCCCGTCGACGAGTATTTCATGTTTTTCCCCATTTTTATCCTCTCATTTGATGTCCACGAATGGTCGAGCACCAATAGGTGGCCTTTAAATGTGTTTCTTTACATGTAGATCTTAATTTTTCTAGTTGTGATAGCTTCCCCACTGCTCTTACATCAAAATTCCTTCATCATAGAATTTTTCTTGTCTTTTCCGCATTTTTTACAGTTTTTCGGCATGAAATTTTATTTTTTTCGGGTTGGACGGCGCCGACAGTGATTTGAATCGCGATGATGGACAGACCTTTGGCGAAATGTCTTCTTCCCCAACTTGATGCTCCCGTAAATTATTAATTTTAGGAAGAATAAAGCATTTGGGATACAAAAGGCACGAAATATGAAAAAGAAGGTCATTTCCGGTACTGTAGGTGCTGATTCTAGGTCATATGAGATTTCACAAGAAAAACTAGGTAATATGGGAAAACGAAAGTTGGCGCCATGTAATATGGAAAAAGCTCAGTTTTAGGGCATTACTTGCACTAATATAAATATCTTTCATCCAAGCTCTTATCTCCTCCACTGATTTGATTCTTCCACCCAACCGAACCTCATTCTATTCCTATTCAATCCGTGAGACACCTCCTTTTGTATCTTGTCTCACTGATTGAATGGATAGGCTAGACATGCTCACATCTTAAGATAGTTTATGATGGGTCCAATTCCAGAAAATGGACATGATGGTGTTACATACGTCATACTTGCTTTGCTTGCTCTAAATTCTAATGGGCCTAAAGGTGGTTCACAAAGTTGGCCTTGGTGATGCAGAGCTTGTCCACCGATGGTTTCTTAAATTTTTGGCTCGGGTATCAGCTTGTCAGCTAAATAACGTGGCCTGGTCTGCACACTTCCAGATGCAATTGAATTACAATATGAAAAAGGGGCAATTTCATCTAGAAATTCACTTTCTGGTTTTAACCGGTCTGGGCCAAGTGAAAAGGTTGAGGGTTCAAAAGAGACTCAAAGGTCTGGAAAAAATCTAACAAAAAAGGGACGCATGTGAGGAGCAGATGGTTTCTTTTTTTGTAATGCCTAAACTACCCACACCTGACTGACACAACTCAAAAGATGTTGCAGGCTGCAGCACGTCACTTCCCTCTCTCTCCCTTTTCCCTCCCAGCTCTCTCTTTTCCCTCCCAACTCTCCCTTTCCTCCCAACTCTCCCATTTTCCCTTTTCAGCGTCTTCGAAACCCTCCATTGCCTCTACTGATGCCACTCCGATGACACCCCTCCGCTGATGCCTCTCCGCGGACTTTCCTCCTTGCCGGCGCTCTCTCTGCTAACTCACATCTTCGTCGACTCCCCATTCTGCCGACTCCACTCTACCCCTCCCACTTTCCATTTCCCCCCTCCACCCAAAATCCTTCATGGTCATTCAAAACCTTCCCCTGCCACCACATATGCCCCTTCACCAATGAGCCCTCTTCGCCGGTTGGATGATGCCCCTCTCCATCGACTCCCCTCTCCGTCGACGCAAATGGCTCCATGGACTACATAAGGCAAAGAGAAAAATGTAGGGAAGAAGAAGACTGACGCCGGAAAGGAAGTAAGTGGTTACAAAAAGTGTATTTTTTTCCCGTAAGCACTTCATTTGGGTGGTTTTGATTAAGATAGTATTGTTGTCAGGAATATGAATGGTTACCATGAATGTATGTTATTTTTGTTTGAATTGTGGATGAGAATCGTGTATAGAATAGTTGTTTATTTAGTTGTGAAGGTTTGCGTAGATTAAATGTATAAGTTGTGAGTTATAATTACGTAGAATGTGTTGGGTTGTGATTCTGTAGGAATTAGCTTTAACTGATTTAGTTGTGAAGGTTGATATAATAGGTTGCGAATTTTAATTGCATAGGTTGTGATGGTTTAGTAATTCTATGAAGTTGAGTGAAATTTATTTAGTTGCAAAGGTAAATTATATAGGTTGCACAGGTTAATTGGTTTGGTTGTGATGGATGAATAATTCTATTTGAAGTGAAATTTATTTTGTTGCGAAGGTTGATGTAATTATTTCGAAGGTAAATGACATAGGTTGTGAAGGTTAATTGCATAGGTTGCGAAAGCTAATTGTATAAGGTGTGATGATGTAATGTAAGAATGCTACTGATTATTATATAAGAATGCTTATCTGATTACAATTTTCTGCCTAATTGTAGCTGCCTAACTTGACTGCAAGTGCATAATTTAGCTAGACAATTAAAGATGAAACTCATTGATATCTCTCCAATCCTGTATTAGGGGATTTAATAAAGATTCCTCTCTCGTAAGTCTGTCATCGACTAGTATGCAAGATTCTAGAGAGGAGGGTCAGTGGGCTGACTTTTGATATTAGTGGAAAGAGGGCTCGAGTTAAGCCCCTGGATGTTTCTCTAATTCTCGGGCTGCTACTACACACTATAGCTGAGAAGTCTCGACTCCAATCTTGTAGTGCCTTCAAGGATAGAATATTTAAAGGGGATTCAAAAATCACTTCAACAATGATTCGGGATTTGTTGGAAGGAAAGAAGACAAAGGTACAAGACAATATTAGGTTGGCGATTTTTTACATCATTGTGGTATTCCTCCTACCTAGGCCAGGAGACCTTGTGGAAATGAGGTTCTAGGCTATGATGGACGAGGAGGACTTGAGTACATTCTCAAATTATCCTTAGGGCAGGAAAGTGTATGTGCAACTATGGAGAGGAGTTGCAAATGCATATGAAGACATGAGGAAAGGTAAATTCAATTTGTTTAGTTGTTAAGCTATTTTATAGGTATGAATGTCAACTACAAAACTTGTGACAGTTTCTAATATTATTTTTTTAACCTTTGATGAACTAATTACAATATTAATTATGTATTTATGCAATTTTGGTTTTTCGAATTGGTGGAAGCAAAGGATGTTGGATTGGATTGGCTGCAGCAGGTGGATGGATTGCAACCTAGGATTTTGAAGTGGCTAGTGCAAAAGGTACCTGACTACAAGCTCAGCATACGAGCCCTCAACAAAGGACAAACTGTTGATGGGCTTGAGTGCACTGACGCTGAGTCTGCATTAGAGGTGGTTGCTAAGGGCTTGGATGTGGCAGACGACATTGATAAGGATCTGGCAGTTGATGATTCTGTGGAGGAGGTGGAAGCAGAGAAAAGTCCTCTAGTTGCAGAGAAGAGGCCCAGAGATAGAACAGGTGATGTAGACAGCTATGGGGAGGGGACCAGTAGAGCTCACTCTACTGGACAACACAAGAGACTCAAACAGCATCAAAAAGGAGCATAAGTAGGGAAGGGAGCATATGATGCTCTTTCGAAATAGGTAATATTCCTTTGTTGGTGATTTTATTGCAATGATATTTTCATTCAGTTATGATTCTATTGCAGAGTTTTGCCTTCTTTTTCTCATGTTGGTGCATTTCTTTCTTACTATTGCATGTGTTTTTACATATTTTTTTTGTTGTAGACCTTAGGTCTTTCCTCCGGAAAAGGCCTATGACTTTGGAGGCCATCCAAGAGCATAATCACCTCCTCTTTGTAGTTTACCTTCACATGTATGACTTTAAATTTGGTGAACGCACGATGTTCATTTACTATAGCCTTGGGACATGAGGGAGATTTGAGCATTAAAAGTCAATATTCCTCCATGCCATGAGGAGGCAGGCAAAGTATGGTGGGTTTTTTCTGGTTTTTCCATTCAAAGATGGGGATTTGGAGAAGTGGAAAACTAAGCATGTTGAATCACAGAAGCAAGTGGGGTTTGATGATTGTGGTGCATACCTTTGTTACTTTATGTATAAACTTGCATTTGGACAAACACCAAAAGCCTTTGATGTGAAGCAATTCAGGAAGTGGGTTGCGTGGAACATTCTTAGTTCTATATCAGTGTATGGGCAAAACTAGGCTTGTGGTACATTCTCAGTTTTGATACCATTATGATATAGTTCAGCTTGTTGTACATTTTCAGTTGTGATACCATTATGATGTAGTTTAGTTTGTGGTTAGGACTAAGCGTTTGGTTATAACTGATTTGATGTGGATCCATATGTGATTATGGCTGGTTGTAGACAAATTTATGCTATAGTTCTGACAGGTTAATTGCATTTGTGAAGTTAATATGTGGTGTTATGAATATTTGTGAGCGTTGTGGTTTAACATTTTTGGCTGTTGCGATGCATTTGTGGTAGCATCTCAACTTCTCAATAAAGGTATCGCAACTTCAACATTTAAGCATCACAAATGTCACCCAAGTTATGAATAAAAGTATCGCAACTTCAACATTTAGGCATCGTAACTTACCAATAAAGGTATCACAACTTTGATATTTAGGCATCGCAAATGTCATGCAACTTAGCAATAAAGGTATCACAACTGCATCAATTAGGGATCGCAAATGTCACACAACTTAACAATAAAGGTATCGCAACTGCATCAATTAGGGATTGCAAATGTCACGTAACTGACTAAAAATGTGTTGCAACTTTACTATAATGTATAAGATCTAATAACATCGCAAGTTAACTAATTTGACATCACAAATGCAACCCCTAAGCATCATAATTGAATAAAAATGCATTGCAACTAATTAAGATACAACACATCTGAGCATATCTACTAGGCATCGCATCAAGTATTTTATTCATCAACACTTATATATGATCCATCATAATGAGTACTAAATCCATTAGTACTCAGTTATAACAATAACCACGGAGTCACGCAGCACAACAACAACATGCATATGAAGCAACACATCATGTCACCTAACTTAGTAAGAAAAGGTATCGCAACTTCATTATCATATATAACATAATCAAACATATGTATAAGGTTCTGACAATTTAATACATGGTTCTAGATCCATCGCTACTTACCTATATCAATGACCACAATGTCGTGCGACAGAACAACATGCATAGGAGTCAACATATCATGTCATCACAACTTAGTAATAATTATATCACAATTTCAACATTTAGGCATCATAAATATCACCTAACTTAGCAAGAAAGGTATCGCAACTTCATTGTCATATGTACAAGGTTCTGACAAGTTAATACGTGGTTCTAAATCCATCACTACTTACCTATATCCATTACCACAATGTCATGCAACACATCAACATGCATAAGAGTCAACACATCATGTCATCACAACTTTGTAATAATGGTATCACAACTTTAACATTTAGGCATCGCAAATATCACCTAACTTAGTAAGAAATGTATCACGACTTCATTGTCATATACAACGCATTCTAATATGTACAAGGTTCTAACAAGTTAATACGTGGTTCTAGGTCCATCACTACTTACCTATATCCATTACCATAATGTCGTACGACACAGCAACATGCATAGGAGTCAACACATCATGTATTTACAACTTAGTAATAATATTATCACAACTTTAATATTTAAGCATCGCAAATATCACCTAACTTAGCAAGAAAGGTATCGCAACTTCATTATCATATATAACACATTAGAACATATGTAAATGTCAAGTAACTGACTAAAAATGTGTCACAACTTGACTGTAGTGTATAAGATATGACACTAAGAGACATCACAATTTAACTAATTTGGCATAATAAATGTAGCCATTAAGCATAAAAACTGAATACAAAATGCATCGCAACTAACTAAGATATAACACATCCGAGCATATCTACTAGGCATCACAACAAGTATTTTATTCATCAACACATATATATGATTCATCATAACAAGTATTAGATCCATCAATATTTAGCTACAATTATGGCCACATAGTCATGCAACACAATAATATACATAAGAGGCAACATATCATGCCATCGCAACTTAGTAATAAATGTATCACAACTGCAACAATTACGCATCGCAAATATAACGTAATTGACTAAAAATGAATCGCAACTTGACTGTAATATATAACACATGTGAACATGCATCGTGACAAGTATTTCATTCATCATAATTTATATATGATCCATCATAACGAGTACTAGAATCATTCATTATTTAGCTATGATCATGGCCAGAGAGTCATGCAGTACAACAATATGCATATGAGGCAACACATCATGTCATCGCAACTTAGCAATAAAGGTATCACAACTGTAATAATTACACATCGCAAATATAACATAACTGACTAAAAATGAATCGCAACTTGACTGTAATGTATAACACATCTAAACATATTTACTAGGCATCAGAACAAGTATTTTATTAATCACAACTTATATATAATCCATTATAACGAGTACTAGAATCATCATTATTTAGCTATAAACATGGCCACATAGTCATGCAGCACAACAACATGCATATGATGCAACACATCATGTCATCGCAACTTAAAAATAAAGGTATCACAAATGTAATAATTTGGCATCGCAAGCGTAACGTAACTGACCAAAAATGTATCGTAATTTAACAGTAATGACTAAAAATAAATTGCAACTTGTAGCACAACAACATGCATACGAGGCAACATATCATCTAACACAACATGTATATGAGGCAACACACTTATTGCATATGGTTCTAAATCACAAGGTAGCTATATCCTACCAAACATCATTATAGTGAAAAAAATTTCAAGTTTTATGTACTTATTTGCATGGTTTCCGTAAGTGATGGCTCTCCACTGACTATGGCATTGACTGGGTCTTCTCCGTCAACACTTTGCTATTTGCAAAGATAGAAGGGCTAAAACATGGTGGCCGCAACTCTCCCTCAACTATGGCATTGACTGGGTCTTCTCCATGGACGTCGGCCGTACAGTTGCAACAAGGCCAAGAGGGGAGGGGGAACACAGTCACAAATACATCGCAACTTAGTAATAAAGATATCACAATTGAAATAAGTAGGTGTTGCAAATTTTACATAATTGACTAAAAATGTGTCGCAACTTGATTGTAATGTATAAGATCTGACTAAGATAGATTGTTACACATCGTGTTATCGCAACTTAGTAATAAAGGTATCACAACTGCAACAATTATGCATTACAATATGAAGATATATGGAAAGTGGGTAGAAAGCCTAAAAGTTTTGATCATGAGGCTTTGTATGAAGATTAGAGCAAGAATGTGTGCGGATCTTGCAAGGGTGCAGATGGTGATCATGCTTTCATGTACAACAAGTGTCTTATTCTAGTCCTTAAGAGTAATCACCGGTCCTTATCGGACTTCAGATTTGGTGAACGCACGATGTTCATTTATAATGCATTTGTGGTAGCATTGCAACTTACCAATAAAAGTATCACAACTGCAACAATTAGACATCGCAAATATCACATAACTTAGCAATAAAGGTATCACAACTATAATAATTACGCATCGCAAATGTAAGAAACTAACTAAAAATTCATCGCAACTTCATTGTATATATAACACATTTGAAACATATCTACAATGTTCTGACAAGTTAATACTTGGTTGTGAATATTTGTGAAGTGTGGTATTTATATGTGTGTAAATGTTGGATGTGATTGTGTTGGCTTTGCGATGCGTTTGTAGCAGCTTTATGTCGAGAAGCAAATATAGGAACAAGTATGTGTGGTGTGGCGATTACATGAATGTATTAACTCCGGTTACGATTGTTCTTCATCAAAGGTCAACTTTAAGTCCTTATCGTTTCACTTTTATTATACATTGGTGCAACACAACAACATGCATATGAGGAACCACATCATGCAACAAATCATGTCATCATAACTAAGTAATAATGATATCACATCTGCAACAATTATGCATTACAAATGTCATGTAATTGACTAAAAATGCACCGTAACTTGACTGTAATGTATAAGATCTGGTAACATCGCAACTTATCTAATTTAGCATCATAAATACAGCCACTAAGCATCACAACTTATAGATAATCCATCTGATAAGTTCTAGATCTATCACTACTTAGCTATAACCATGACCACAATGTCGTGCAACACAGCAACATGTATATGAGGAACTATATCATGCAACAAATCATATCATCGCAACTTAGTAATAACGGTATCACATCTTCAACAATTATGCATTACAAATGTCACGTAACTGAAGAAAAATGTTGGGATGTGATTGTGTTTGGTTTGCGATGCGTTTGTGATAGCTTTACGTTGAAGTTGTCATTGGGTTCTGATGATTTGTGATTCATATTATGTTGCATAACACAACTGTTGAGAATAAGAGCTCGTTTGGTTGCGATAATGTTGTGTTTAGTTTGCAGTTATTTGTGATCTTGGTGCGATATGTTGGATAAGATCTGATACCATCCAAGGATTCAACAGGTGGAAACACATAATAGTATTGAGACTATTACAGGCCTTGCTAAGTAGTTTAGTAGTCTAAAATGAAACAAAAAGTCTTAACAGTAATTTATTCTATAATTGGTGTAGTGCATGTGCTCCTATTATGCTCAAACCCACCGCATCAGTTGTAATGGAATGGTCATATAGATTTCTTTTGGGATATAATGTGCTTCTTCCTTGGCTTGCCCCTTAAGTTCTTGGTTATGGGTGGAAGAAATAAATCTTCTCATACTGGTGGCTTAGCTCGAACTGGCTTGTCATCATGCAAAACTGGGAAGACAGTGTGGTTGTATACATTCTTATAGCTTTGCGTTGTCCAGAAATCTCCATGATATGAATAAGCTAGTGATGCTCCTCTAATAGTATGGCAGCACATGCGTGGACACAAGGTAGTTCCTTAATTTGCCACCCCCGATAAGTATGAATAAGCTAGTGATGCTCCTCTAATAGTATGGCAGCACATGCGTGGACACAAGGTAGTTCCTTAATTTGCCACCCCCGATAAGTATGATCGATATAGTTTAAGGGTGTGAGCATGACAACACCCTCAAACTATGCATTCTTATTCCACATATGCATTCTTATGATCAATATAGTTTAAGGGAGTAAACTATAGCATGACAACACCCTTAAGCTCCTTCCACCTACAGTTCAACATGTCGTAAGCTATTAGAACATCGCACTGCTATCGCAATTCAAGCAAATTAACATTCCAACAGAGTCGCAAATGCATCGCAACTTAACAATAAAAGTATCAGAACTGCATTAAGTAGCTAGGCATCGCAAATATCACGTAACTGACTAAAAATATGACGCAACTTTACTAATTTGGCATCACAAATGCAGCCACTAAGCATCATAACTGAATAAAAGTGCATCGCAACTAATTAAGATATAACACATCTGAACATATCTACTAGGCATCGCATTAAGTATTTCATGCATCAA
This sequence comes from Houttuynia cordata, assembly GCA_039654745.1. Lineage (NCBI taxonomy): Eukaryota > Viridiplantae > Streptophyta > Magnoliopsida > Piperales > Saururaceae > Houttuynia > Houttuynia cordata. Next base: position 44,532,717 of record CM077505.1, on the reverse strand, counting down.
CACTTATATATGATCCATCATAATGATTACTAGATCCATCACTACTCAGTTATAACCATAGCCACGGAATCGTGCAGCACAACAATAACATGAATATGAGGCAACACATCATGCCATCGCAATTTAGCAATAAGTGTATCACAGCTGTAATAATAATGCATCGCAACTGTAATGTAACTGACTAAAAATGCGTCGCAACTTGACTGTAATGGCTAAAAATGCATTACAACTTGCAACACACTATGACATCATGCAACACATCATGCAACACAACATGCATATGAGGCAACACATCATGCAATACAACAACATGTATATGAGGCAACACACTTACAAGGGAGCAACTAAAATACGTATTGCATATGACACTAAATCATAAGGGAGCTATATCTTACCAAACCCCACTACGCATAAAAAAATCCAAGTTTTCTGTACTTACATCCATGGTTTCTGCAAGTGGCAACTCTCCCTCGACTATACAGTGATTGAGCCTTCTCCGCGGACGCCTGCCACCTAGTTGCAGTAGCGGCTAAGAGGGGAGGGAGAAATGATGAAGAAGAAATGGGTGGCTAAGAGGGGAGGGAGAATGATGAGGAAGAAAGAAGCGGCCAAGAGGGGAGGGAGAATGATGAGGAAGAAAGAAGCGGCCAAGAGGGAGGGGGGAAAGAGGCAGAGCGCGGCAATGGGGGGAGGGGGAACTGGAAGGGGGAAGAAGGGGAAGAGAAATAGAAGGGAGAAGAAGGGGAAAAAAAGACAAAATATAATTATGAGGTTAATAGAGGTGACTTTTGGAGGGAAAAAAATGGTGGGAATGGGTGAGGGCATTATGGAGAGATCATATATCTCCCCCCTTCCTAACCCAAACTTATTTACACTTTAGGGTCAAGTCCGAAAGTGTATTTAGCTTTAATTCATAACTCTAAACCGTAATTCCTCCTATGAAAAATGTCTTGAGAAGAGTCCGATAGTAGTATGCAACACAGCTCACGCACATTGGCATATATATTGCGCTAATGCATTGCTTGCGTTGCACTAATCTGTACCTGCATGTGCACCGTCTATTCTCATGATCAACAGCTCCTCGAAGTGGAGGATATATCCTGGCAGGCATCCTCAAAGGAGGATCAATATATTTTCAGAGCCTGACATGCTGCCCCCTCTTCCAGGTTGGCTTTTCTAACTAATACGGCACACTTACATGGGATTGAGAAGTGCTGGTAGAAAATTATCTTTTTTAACATCCAGCTTAAAAAACTTGAAGGGGTTGGCTTTTGACAAAATCGTTTTTAAGGGTGGGCGTTATATCCAGGTCATGCTTTAACTTTGATAAAACAAAAATAATTTTATCCAAAAGCCACGGTTGCCAAATGCACCGCACCCTAAGTATATTATACCAAACTGTTGATAGTTCAGAGATTTTATTACTTTGAGGGATAAAACAGATATTTTACTAGACTCATGGCTATGCAGCTCATCTTTTAAATCAGAATGCTGGATTTCATATCATTTGCTGACTGTCTGCCTTCGCAATTTCACAGCCAAAAAAATATTGAAAAATCACAATCGATTGCATCACATAAATTATATAGGAAAGAGGGGATTGTGTGAAATTGAAGTACGAGGAAGGTGGGAGGGATAGAGATTTTCGAGACAATGGAATTAGAGATGGGGATTGGGGGGGGCACGGAGGAGGGAGAAGGGAGAAGGCGCTGGGAAAAGGGCACCAATAGGTTCGCCAACATTAATCAAAGCTTCAAAATTCCCAGCGTGTTCAATTGCAGCTAGCTCCATGATTGAGAGGAGATGGAGCACAACATGTGGGATCCACAAGCAGGTCTCAAAAGGGGGTGAAAGAGCTTATAATAAGCCAAAAGCTGACTTCTTCCTCCCACCCAGAATTGTTCTCCCTCGAGCAGGCTTTGTCTTCACTACTAGCTCAGCTTTGTCTTATAGATCTGTCACAATACCAGAGATTGCACACTATCTCCTGTACAAAAGCTGAAGGGGAAACTTCAAAACAAAGATTTTTCAAATTTGTTTATTGTCATTGTTTAACGTTCACGTCCAACAGAGAAGCTTAGCAGCTTCAATCATCTACATGCAACCAAAAGAGAAAATTCCATTGCCAGATGCCTGCAAATAACAAAAAGCAAAAGCCAATACTCCCAAAAACACACATCATAGCTTAGTACACCTTAGCTTTGTCTTCCCCTCCAATTTCGTATCTTTGCCCCCACTATTCACATTCACATGTGAGTGTCTCACAGATTCATAGAGTCCCACCTCCAAAATACATAATGTAAAAAAGGATTCCTCGCTCTCTCTCTCTCTCTCTCTCTCTCTCCAAGGAAACGATCTTAAGTAAAGCAAAAAATTTGGGGTCCCTACCACACTTTTGACCAACAGTCCAAGATTCTATCCAACATTTTCACATCAGTGACAGTGCTCAACCTTGGCCCTACTGAGAGAATTCTTTTCACTTCAGACAGATACTTTGGCTCCTGTTCTACCTCTCTTTACACCACAAAAACAGAGCGCCCCCCCCCCCCCCCCCCAAAAAAAGTAGTGAGTTCTTTTACTTTGACATCTTTAGGTCTTTCAGATAACGTATATGCACATGATCACCAATTCACCATTCATCTTGAATTCATATGGTTGTTCAGCGCTTCTTTCCCTCAACAACGGAAAGAAGGCGTGAGACACCCTGCGTCCATATATCGTACTCTCTCTGGTTCCGGCACTCGAATTCAACCAATCCCCGCAACGTCGTCCTCAGCCCGAAGTAGCGGAAGTCCTCCCCGCCTTCCAGCAAGTGCCGCCCAGGCCAGGCCGAAATGTTCTTGCAAACCTCCAACACCACATCTATATCATATCATATAACCAATAGTAGACATGATAAGTGTTATAAGTCCAGAATAAATCTAATTCCTATCCTACATAAAAAAAGAACTGCAGAGATAATATAGAATCAGAACATACTCTTCTTCTTCTTGGTTATAGTTCCAGCAACATGTTTGCTCTTCATCTTTAACATGACCTGCAGCATTACAAATTCAAACACATCCAAATTAGCATCTTGCTTGTATCACAATTCTCATCATAAAAGTTGTAACAGAACATATATAAGATCACTACCCACCTGACCCATTCTATTAATATAAACAGACACAATCTTCCAGTGCAAATCTCCTGCACAAAAAGATTGTCAATCAATTATAAGCTCTAAAATTAGGAACAGTAAGCTTAATCAAAGGTTTACTACTGAGAAAGTAGTGATTATATTACCTTTTCTGGTGCGCTTGAGGAGCTCCGTGCCGCGGGCCAGGAGCTCCTGGGAGCAGAGGCCTAGGAAGTTTTCCTGTGGCGGGGCCAGGCCCACCAGCTCGCCGCCGTGCTGGTTCACCATCCCCTTCTCCACCGGTATCACCGCCGCTACATTCCACACTTCCTTCAGTACCCTCGCCTTCAGCGTCGCCGCCCCTCTTAGAGCTGCAGTCATAACATCATTTCACAACGACAATTACGTCACTTTAACCATCCTTAACAAAATACCATCCATGCATACAAAACAATCACAACCACCGACCTGTGGCCGCCGCCGCCGTGAGGGTGAGGATATCCCCGGCGGTCCGGACATTGACGGCGGAGCCGACAACCGCCGCTAGATGATCTCGCTCAGCACCAAGCGCCTCCGCCGCCTCCACGCACTGCGCAGCTACAAGCGTCGCCGCGGACGCCACAGCCATGTCGGTCTTAGCGCATTGCTCGTCCTTCCCCGGGACGGAAGCCGTCGCCGCAGCAAATGCCGCCACTGCCGCAGCCACCCCCGCCACAGACACAGCCGCATGAAGCTGCGCATTATGCGCCCGAGCCTCCTCCTTCTTCCTCTCCCGCCTGTCCTTCAACCACCTCCCAACCGTCTTCGCCCCACCACCACCACCTCCGCCGCCGCCGTTGGCCCTGTACTGCCCCGTCGTCGCATTATTTCCCTGCCGGCAGAAAACCTAAAAAAGCATAAATCACATTAACGAGGACACGGCGCACGTTAGATATGGCATGCGCAAACGTGCTACCATGCGCCGGAGGTGACGCGAGCACGCCTGACACCGGATTGGACGTCCGGGTTAAAATATAATGAAACCGGATTGGGGGAGCGCACGTTAGCAAATGAGATTCGATTTGATTGATTCGACGTGGAAAAGGCTACACAAGATCGGAGGCCAGACCGCCTCAGTCTAACGTACACAGGCCCGGGTCTGTTCGGGGAGACGCGAGTCATGATGAGAAGCAGACAAGACGCGACGCACAACCTAAACTCGCAGAAATATTGAATGCCGAGTCTTATCCTGCGGCGTTCCTTACGAGGAATCAACCTGGCCGCAGAGCCTCATAAGACGAAACTACCCTCCGTTGGGAAAACAATGAAGGGTAGTTTGGTCAGAGAGAGGGAGGCCCATGCCGGGCTTTAATGGTGGGACCAGGTCGCCGTTTCCCGAAGGTTACATGGTGCCTGAAATCTGTACTAAATGGCGTATCGGTGGCGAATACCGTACCGTATGAAAGCTGTAGCGCATCGAACAAAATTCTAAAAATAGAGTTATGTGAAGGAAAAAAAATGGAAAAATGCCCTCTGCCCTCGAATCTTTTGGTCGTACCAGGACATGTAAAAAACGAGTAAGTAATCCTTATATCTCCCGCTTTTTTATCACGGCAAACTTCACGTGATAGATGAAAGCCAATGAAAATGTGACCCACACATTGGCCTTGAGAATAAAGCGGGAGAAGAAACATTTTCCATAAAAAACAGAAAAGTGGTTTTTTAAAATTTCTTTATATTTTTTTTTGTATGCTTTTAACGGAAGAGGGAGGGAGGACCTTAACGTCGTCAAGTTCGGAGGGGGAGTGGCCGCTGCTGTTAGGGCTGTCGCTGAGGGAGCCACCGTTAAGGGGACCGCTGCTGTGGGACAGCCTCCCGGACGTCCGAGGCGACACCTCTTGCTGTCAAATTCAAGACACGTTAACTTGTTAATCACATTATTGCTAAGGTAAAAAGCTTAATAAATAAGAAGAGCATAGTGAAATGCACAAAATAAATGCGAAAAAAAGGCTCTTATAGGTGCTGAATCAATAAGCAATAAAGGCAAAAATTTGAGAAAATGATGTATGCAATGAAAAGTTCCTGGGCTGTTTCGGATTCTAGCAACGAGGCAAAGTAATAGAAATTGAGTTATTGCTTGGCTTAATGAAAGAAATCTCTGTTAAGAACAAATAGCTGGCTGTTGCAGAAGCAAAAACCCAGAAAAACGACTTCGAAGACTGATTATATCAAGAACCAACAAAAGAGACGGATTTATCTAACAAATAAAAGAAACAATAGAGGGCTCCCTACGCTAGATATCGAAAAATAGATGGAGATACTCTTTGATCCCAGTATCAGAGGAAGAAACAGAGATTGAGATGAATGAGTGGAAACTTGGTGAAGAAAGGACTGAATAAAGATATTCAGCTAAAAACCGAAAGTGAAAGCAGAAGCCTGCCTCTGTTCAGAGCTGGGTTCTGAGCCAAAGGCCCCACTGTCTAACAAGAAACGAGATCATCAGAACAAAGTACAGAAGGTGACTGTAGCAGGAGCAAAACCCACAAAAATACTGGAAATAAAGCGATTAGCAGCAACTTATTTCGGAATTTCGGGCCACAAAATCCAAAAAATACAAAAGCATTAAGAAACCCAGCTCAGAAAGGAGACAAGAGCAAAAGAACAAACAACTCAGATTCTGGGGGGTTAATAGCTGCTTACTGAGTGGGACATGATGCGCTCCATGACGAGCTGCGAGGTGGCCGACGAGGCGAAGGCGAAGGGGTTCCCGGACAGGACAGCTCCATCCTCGCACTCGCCACCGGCATCCTCCAGGATGGGTCCCACGCCGGGGGGATTGGGGTGATGCGCGAGGGCCTTGGAGACCTCCAGAGCAGAGACGCTCCAGGAGCGGGAGAGGAACTCCATGGGCTCCAGGAGAGTCCCCAGGGTTCCGGCTGCGGCGCCGGCCAGGGACTCCGGCAGCCAGAGCTTGCCGGTTTCGTCCATTTGTCCAGCGGGCTTGTTTTACTTGCTGTGGTGTTGGTTGGGGTGCGCAGAGCAGCAAGGGAGGGAGGGGTGCGTAGGCTAAATGGTCCAGAGTCTAGAGGTGGGAGAAGGGAGTTAAGGGGATTTTATAGTAATACGGATCGGAATGTCAGAAGACCATGGAATTCTTTTTCCTTTTTCAATTATTTAAGGAAAGACAATGGAACTACAAGTGTTAGACTGCTAGTATTTGTTGTTAATTACAATCTTATCATGTTATTATGGTAAGAAATGTTTTTTGATAGATACTCCTATTCGTATGGCCGTTAAGTATTGATCAAACGGTACAAGTTAATATAGGGGCAGCCGAGTTTGAATCACCCTCGCACCCCCCCTAATCTCCCTAATCTAGTGTGGAATGTTGGATCTTGATCTGACAGCTTGTTTGACCTAGCATCCTCTTTCATGCATGAGCCATAGTGCATATTAACTGTTTTTGGACATTTTGTATGTTGTTTCAATTACCCTACTACCTCTTTACTTTTAGGTCTTTTATGTTTACACCCGATAGCTTGGGCAAATTATACTAATATCTGCTCTTTATGCAAACTACATTTACAAACCCTTACTGTTAGAGAAACCTTAATGAAAATGTATAAATAACAAAAATCCACTTACCATATACCTAGCTTTACAGCTCCCTCATTTGCCATCCATTTCCACCCCATTATGGTTGTTGATTACTGCAATCCTCTTCTTCATTTCATAGTTCCCTCTCACCATCCACCCCAACTCATGGCCCCTTTCTGTCGTAACTCATAAGTGACAACTATCAACCCAACTCCCTTGCTCTTGTGGTGCTTCCACTACGTTTGCGGGTGTAAGTGCACTTTCAGTAAATGTATGGTGATAAAAGAAAATATGCATTACAATTTTTGCAACCTTAATTGTTTACTGACATTTTTGTTAGTATCTGTACTGCAATGCTCTAAATGTGAAGGATTATTTGAAAAATATTAGGATGGTATGAGGATAATTTTGCAAGATAAACGAAATCTGTTTTATTGACATCTTTTTTTTTGTAAGTCATCTACTGTTCATTAGTTGGATTGAAATTGCTAAGAATATTTTGGCAAAAGGAGCCGTTTAAATAATCATTAATTTGGGATACACATTAACTAGAGTATGACAACTTCTTGGGAATATATTTCTCATTCACATATTGATATTTTGATGGGATGAGTAGACAAGTGCGTTGTGGTCTGTTTTTTTTGCTAAAAATCAATAACATACAGTAAGTAATGTTAGAATATACAATAACTGAATAAAGATTTCCGCTTCCTAACAGCTCGAGCTTTTGAGAAACTTGGTTATCTAACATGCTATTAAAGCTCTAGGTTATGGAAGGTCCTGAGCAATGTTTTAAAACCCGGTCTGATTATTGACCCAGTTTGGTGACTGGGTCGGGCCAACCGTTTTGACCCAGTGGGTCAACCCAGGCCAATCCGGATGATTTAATATACTCTGACTCTCTCCCCCCTTTTCCCTTTTCTCCATTGTCCTCCTCCCTACCCCTGCCTCCGATCCCACCGCCGCCTCCTTCTTCAACTCTCCTGCACCCTTCGGCCTCGCCGGGTTCCCCCTTAGCGTCATGCTCTCTCCCTCCGTCGACCTCCTCTGCTCAATCTGCAACGCGGCTTCCTCGAGGAGGTCGACAGCAAGACGATGATGAATTTCATTGAAACGCATCCTCTCCATCTCATGTACAGAAAAGCTTCCATTTTGATTTTCACTCGGTATTTTTTGCCCTAGTTTCATCCAATCTCGTTCTCGTTTTTGCGCATTTCTATACAGTTCTGCACTTGATATTGTGTAGCATCTGTGTTCGTTCACTATTTGGTTGTAAAATTTGAGATCTTTTTGTTGTTTTTCTGGATTCTGATTGCACGGTGATTGATTTGGTTGGGCAAAAAGTAATCAAGCAATGTCACGGAGGTACGATAGCAGAACGACGATCTTCTTGCCGGAGGGGAGGTTGTATCAGGTGGAGTACGCGATGGAGGCAATCGGTAATGCCGGGACAACGATTAGCCATCGATGACCCTACCGCCGCCGCCTCCTTCTTCGACTCCCCTATGCCCTTCGGCCTCGCCGGGTTCCCCCTCGTATTCTCCACCTCCGGAGGAGGCTTCGACCTCTAGCAGCCCCCCTCCGACTCTTTGGCTTCCACCACGACCGATCCGCTACCATTGATCCGGACGCCTTCAACCCCGCCCACTTCCTGGTTTCTAATCACCGGCCGACTTAGGCGCGGCCACCCGGCGGACAACCTTCATTAATGGTGGGGCAACGTCTCGGCGTCAAGTCGGTAAAGCGAGGCGGAGAGATACGATAGGTCCATTTTGGCCGGTTCTCGGGTCGACCTGGCCGGACCACTACTAACCCGGCCAAGTCTTAAATTGCTAAAAGTCTAGGTGATTCATCCCAGAAAGCAGACCGGGTCTAGTTGAACCGAGTCGGATCAGCCGGACCGAACTGGGTTTTAAAACAATGGTCCTGAGTTCTAGTCTCGTTGGAGGTATTTATATCCTAATTATGTTTCACGTGTAGCACTTTATGGACGCTTGGACATGGGGAAGAGGGAAAGTTGTTATAATATATAATAAATGAATAAAAATATTTCTATTTCCTAACAGCTTGAGTTTTTAGGAAACTTGGTTACCTAACAAGTAAGCACAAGCAAATTGAACGTGGTTTGGCAAAACTGCTTCCCCATCAAAAGATGGCTTTCCATCTATCATGGTGTAGAAAATAAAGTACATGTATGCTCTCAACCTCTCAGAAATTCGTAATAACAAGCATACAAAATTCCTAAACCCTCTTTAACCCTTGAGCATAAACAACAACTCAACCCTTGAGAATCCTTGATACAAACCACACACCCTTGTATATATAGCCTTAGACGATGTAGCCGTGTCACAGTTCAACTATAAACAGAATCTCGTGCAAATCCACCTCAAATTAGAAGTTATGTGCGTACCCGTTGTGTGATCGATCGCACAACCTGTCCTATCGATCCCTGAGCTCCCAGCAAAATTTCACACATGTACCGCTTGCCCAATCAACCGCAGTAGTCGTCAATAAAAGCTCCGTTTTGTTGGCATTTTTTTAAAAAAGAAGAGTCATATGTTATCCATTAGTTAAATAGAAATTTGTAAAAATATATCTGCATAGGGAAGCATTCAAATATTAGTTTGGGCCTTTCTAACCTTTTTTTATATCAGCATACACATTAACTAGTGTATATCAACTTTTGCGGAAATATGTCTCTGCTTCGCGTGCTAATGGGGTAAATGAATAGGACAAGTGGACAACCTATGCAATTCATTCATTTGGATCCCTGGCTACTTCAGTGACATTCAGCCCAGTAATCCGTTTCATTCATGACTTATTTCTTAGTTTAGAAGGGGGAGTTTTAGCCAAAAATAAAGTTTAGAAGGGGAAAATGGTTCATAAACAGGTTAAATAAATCCTTATTATTTTTTTGGCAGGGTGTGAAAATGTATCATCATGACTTATGTGTTTCTCCAACTATTTTGGTGCATTTAATTATACAAAAAAAGAGGGATTTATTTTGATGACTGAAGTGACTTTTTTGAAGGATCCAAAACTTTACTCCAAGTTCAGAACTTGATCCAAATACCTGCGTTTTTTCAGCTTAACCCACCCCACCCCTTTCTTCTGTCTATATAGACAAGTTGATGTTTCAATCATCTTGGTAGTTGTGGAAATGCTTGAAACTTCAAGTAGACCAGGTTGTATCCAGTTCAAAGTGGTTGCCCATTATTTGACCTAATTCAATTCCCTTTGACCCACTAAAATTTCCTCTGCTTCAGGTAACTTCAACATCTTATCACTCTTATACTTATTATTAGGACGAATTCCAATTATAGCTCAGCTTATCAAATGATCATCATTAATCCTTTAAAACAGTAACTTACACCCTTTCAGATTACTTATCATTGAGGATGTTGAATTACAGAAAACAATAGTCAATTGATTTTAAAGCCCAAACATTAGAGTAGCATGCATATGGGGGGCACTCCACTATAAAAGTCAGTCTTTGACTCCTACATGCAATTAAGGTAAAAAGAGATTATCTTACAAGGTATATTTGAATGTTTTAGACTTCCTAATAATCATTGGTGAAAATGGTGTCTAAATTGGAATTCGTCCATGTTTTAGGCTTCCTAAGACTAAATTGCTAATTTTAGACCATGTGGGCAGCTGCATGCATTAAAAAGGGAATAGGAGCAAACATTCGACCATCGAGTACAAGTGTACAAGGAAGGCATTCATTACACCCTTGTATACTTGCATACAAATGTAAAAAAAATCACATGGGGCAGATGCAAAACAGCCATAATGGAATAACAAACATTGTAAGGATCATCTTCAACAACAAACATGTGGGGCATCTTGCACTGTGTTGTATCTTTCCCACCCCATGGCTCATGGCCCCAATGCCCCCACACTGACCAAATTCCTATCAGAAAAATATTCCTCTCCAAGCTCTCACTGCACTACTCCCCCGGCTATTGTCTCATTACAGCAATGGAGCACGCCACCGTACGGTTGTGGTGTGCATGGAGATGGAGATTGGAGAGTGACCCTGCTCCCAGGTAAGACAAAGTAGTAAGAAAGCTAGGAAGCACCGATACGGATACGGCGATATGATACGATACGATACGGGTACGGCGATACGGCAATTTTCAAAAAGTCCCGATACGATACGTTGGGGATACGTTTTTGAAAAAATATTTTATATATTTTTAAAACACATTTTAGATTGGTCCTAGTGTCAAAACAAACAATAAGCATAATAAAGAAGAAAAATTTAAACCTAGCACCCTAATAGCCACCTATAGTAACTTCCATAATTTTGATAGAATTACACTATAATGACAACACAAACAATAATAATTATAAGTTATGAAATTAAACATTATAACTTATAATAGTTCCCCCTTTATGTATAGGAAACTGTTTTTTTTTTTTTTTTTTAAGACAATACGCCACCGATACGCATGCAGCCGTATCGGTGGCGTATCCATATCCGATACGTATCGGATACGGGTACGGGGGCAAATTCGGCGTATCGGTGCTTCCTAGTAAGAAAGAAAGAGATATAATAGTAATGGAGATGGGGGCATGCATCATAGCTGGATGAGGAGGAGGGGAGAGTGATTGTGTCGCCTGAGATCAGAGGCCTTGTGTTTCACCCCCACAGAGGACCAGACAAATGATTAGAGGGAGGAGGGGCTCTCTTTTCTTGCGGTCTCTGCAGAATTTGTACAATATTTGTTATTCCATGTGCTCTCTCTCCAGTGTTCTAGTTTTATTTTTTTCATGTTTTCTATTTTTATCTCAAAGGCTCTCAAGGGGCAAGAACTATTCACAATGCTTCTACATACAGTATTTAGGCATTTGTATTCGCTCCTACGTAATAAGTCACACGCATTAAGCACAAGGGAAAAATTTACAACCAAAACATTGAACATTGTAGCTATGATCTAACATATCAATCACTTTATTGGAGGGCATTGGTTAGTCTATAATCAGACAATAAAACACCAATTATTAACAGCTCTATAGTCTATGTATTTATAGCAAACAACACTATGCAAATGAAAATAGAATGGGTACCTCGTATTTTTTATCAATAATAAGATCCCAAATGGGCATTTAGTTTTTCAAAGCAAAAAGTAAATTTTGAGTCCCTTTTATGTATATCTGCCCGATTGCATGCGTGTTGGCGTATCCCTGGCCGCCCAATATTGATTGGTTGGTGTTCTTCAAATCAGGAGCCGGAAGGTTTTAAATCACCCGTCCGCCCCCTCTTACAAGTGCACCATCAAATTGCGATCATACTGTGTGCTATACGCTGGTACATATAAACAATTTACCTTCACATACCGACCCAATCTAGTGACCGAACCCGCCAATCTCATATATGGTCCAAAACTTCTAATGGACTTAAATCGTTAGAAGTTTCACCAAATTAATTATAGTAAATGTGAGCTGGTTTAAGTCCATTTTTTTGGTAAGTTCAACTTGGACAAACGGTTTTGTCATCACGTTGAAAACATGGCATAAAAATGTTGAAAACATTCGAACTGGTCCCATAAATAATTTTGTAATTTCCTTTTTTTTTTATTTGAACAGAGCCTACAACCGGCGAACTAGAAACTTCAAACCATTGAAGCCTTATTGTTATATATTCCTTCCGTTCCAAAATACTAGGTACATTTAGAAATATTTACTGTTTCAAAATATTATGTATATTTTGTCAAAACATGTGACTTCCTCGTTCCAAAATTGGATAAGACTCATGGAATGTCGTATCGGATATCGGTAAAATATCGGTCGGCCTAAGAGACGAAATATCGGAGATATATCGGAGATATATCGGAGATATTGCGTAAAAAAATATCGGTCGTCAAAAACTAGTTTTTATCATATATTTTCAAAATCTAACTTCTAAAATGAGTTATACTAATTTAAACAAAGAATAGATTTCAAAATATGCATAAAAGGATAGAAAACAAACATGAAAGTTATTTTTTCCCAAAAAAAAAAAAAAAAAAAAATTTTTCAAAAATTTTTTTTTTTCAAAAAAGGCCGATATATCGGTCCGAAACCGATATATCGGCGATATTTGGAAAAAATGTAAAAAACGATACTTAATGGTATCGGAGTATCGGTTTGTGTCCGATACCGATATATCGGCGATATATCGGCGAGCTGGCATTCCATGATAAGACTGGGAAGGATTAATTTGAACTTTGTTCATAAACGAGCATACGAAACGGGATATCAGAGAGAAGAAGTCATGTGACTTCTTTGTGGTTTTCATGGTCCAATAAAAATGAGAATTTTCTCAAATATATACATTATTTTGGAACGGAGGGAGTAACATATTCAACATTGCTTTCAATAAGACTCAAGGGGTTCCTCTACGTGCCTTGATAATCCCTCTACCTGATATGCCTTCCGACCTGAGATGTGATTAACCTATTATAGTCCCTCCATTCCATAGTAGTAGTATAATTTGGTTTTTCAAAATGAACTAAAAATTAATTCAAGTAAGACTATTAATATGGAACAAATAGAGTATTTTACATCAAGTCATACCAATACACGTCGACTAATGGATAATGATCCAAATTGCCGATGTATTATTATTCAGGTTGCTTTTAATTGTTTACTTGATATAGCTCACATGAGAACGATACCTGCAATCTAAAATGTAATAATAGTTCCTTTGGTTTACCAATGAATACGTTGGTTTCTCGGTATGGATTGTAATGGCTAAGGCTGTTACCACGATAAACAAAGCCAAATTTGGCTTGATCTCCTTTTGAGCCACCTGATAAAATGTCTTCGGATTTCTTTAAAAATAGACGAATACAAATTATCTTTGAAGGCTAGATAGTACAAAATAGTCAAGGCTTTCTATTGTGGAAAACATAATTCTTAGTATGTGAACATATACACATTATATTATCAGATTTAAAAGATTAGCTTTCATCACACAGATTTGTATTTCATTCTTCATAGTCGGCAAAATTCATTATGTATCAAATGGAACTAGCTAAAAAGATCAACAACAATTAATTTCGTGAGACTGGCAACACCACAATTCAATTCATAAGGGCAATTGCTGTCACTTTCCGCCTCTTGTTTTCAGATCACCAACTTACGACCCACATGAATTGTGATTAATAACTTCCTCCAATGATTCCATACAAGAGCACGTGAGTTCTAAGCTGGCAGCACTAACCATTGTTCTTTCTCAAAAATGGTGGCCATCAGACTTGCAGTTCCAAGCAATCAGCTAACCATAGTAAAGATGCTAATACTTATTAGAGCAAAAAGAGAGGCAGCAAACCTCAAGGTAAGGGTCATTTACTCTTGAGGCTTTTGCACTGCAGGCTTCGGAAAGACAAGGGGATATTTGGAAACTAGTGATCTCCATGGCACGCATGGAGATGGTGATGAATCATGAATAGGGGTTTCCTCTTTTTATGAAGTTTTAACCTTTTATCCATAGGCAAAAATGATAGGTTACATGATTGGAACTCATGTGGATCTAAGAAATAAATGCACAATGAAGAACGGGTGAAAGAAGATAAAGTGAGAGAGAGGAGAGTTTTGCTTTAACAAAAAACCAAAAAGAGAGAAGGGAGTTTTGCTGGGACCCCAGATAAAATTTCATGTGGTGTGATACCTATGTTGGACTTAGGTAAACTACTAGTATATTTTACCTTCTTTAGGGCCCCTTCCGCAGAAAGCGAAAGACCCTATGTATCTATCTATTTCAAAGTCTAAAGTAAGATCCCTCCTTGTGGCCTAGGAAGCACGGGCTGCCATATCGGTATCCGATAAGCATCGGACATGGATACGGTAGTGACATGGCTGCTTGTGATCCTATGTATATCCAAAAATTTTTTAAAAAAAATCCTGACACATTTCCGACACGGATGGATACATGTCAGATACGAGTAGGATGGCCGGGGGAGGGGGCGAGCAAAGGGAGAGGGAGGAGGGATTGGGGGGAGGTATTTGTTTAAGCATTTTTCTTTTGAAAACTGTGTGCAATTAATATTTGAGAAAATGTCATATCATATCCTACTTTTTTGAAAAAAAATGTGGTGCTAAAATACCAAAAAATATATTTAAAAATATATAATTAATTTTTTATTAGTTGTGTCGTATCCTACTTTTTAAGAAAATGCCGTGTCTTTCGTGTCCATATTATGTCGTATCGTATCGCCATATTTGTGCTTCCTAGGTTATGATTATATGCCGTCTAATACTCCTCAAGGGAGTTAATTAAATACTCATATTAGTAATTTACAATTGCACATTTTAATGACCCATTCAACAAAAACAAGACCCTTTTTGGTCAAAACAAAAAGATTAATGAGGTGATCCTTTCATCTTTCTTGAAAGGAGACAACCACGTTACACTTTTGTACGTTAATCAACCTCATATGATAGTTGCGAGTAACAAAATAGTGACTTCAACATTGATGATGAGAGCAAGCCTTAATCACGTTCTAGTTTTAGTTAGTTTGATATTTAACTTGGACAAATTGATTGCAACTTGTAACCTGGTTATGGGGATTTGCAGACCCCAAAACTTGTTCTTTTCTTTTCAATTGGAACTATACTAGGAAGAGAGTGGCCAACATGTTCAGTTGAGCAACCCAATGGGAATGATTAACTCCAGTTTAGAGACATAAGAATGTTTACTTTAACATTAACATGGCAGATTCCCATTTCCAAAAAAGTGCACTATGGACTCTTCTTGGCCACTTTTTGTTTTCATTAAGCATTATAAACAAAAAGCACTTGAATTAATCTCCATCTACACTATCCAAAAGAGAATTTTTGTGGACTCATCCAAAGATCAGTTTGAAAGTGCTTCCCCCTTCTTTCCCTTATAGTGCCTCCCCTGAGCTGGATCTGGGCCCCGATGCATCTTCCCAATAAGTAAAACCCTTAGTCCTCTCTTGGGGGAATCCCCATAGCTAGGTCTCACTCTTTCACACTTTGGAAAATGTCACTTGATAGGCAAAATCAAGATTCACCAAATCACAGCCCACAAAAGTTTGTTTCCAGTGAATATCAAATTAGTGTAGTACTAGAATGGGAGACTGGGCTCCCCTTCCTAATCAATGCAGTGGGCTCCACCCTATATTCTGAGGTGGACTTCAATTGTGACATCCATCAATCAGCACCACTCAAAGGCCACTCTAGAGAAAGAAATGTCCCAACTACACAAAGGTGGAAGGGGCCCATTTCTCATTATTACGCTTAGGCAGACATCAATGGGGTGGAAGGGGTCCACTCCCATTAGGCTTATCCTTCGCTTTCCTACCAAAAATCACAGTGAAATCTGTGGGCCCATCCCATTTGGGTCTTTTCCTTCCTAATGGCAAATAGGGACAAGCACTTCAACGTAGGGTCCAATTAGAGAATATCAGTGGTACTAATGGAGGAGATGAGGTAATGAGGTCTCCATTCCTTTCACAATCTCTGCAAGTGGGGGGTCTCAGTTGCTAAGGAATGATCTCAAACCTCAGCTGAAACTGAAAATTCTTCTCAGAAGCACATATGTTTGTTTCAATAGGATAATAGATGGTGACAAATCAGGCCTTTGTCTTCAATGATGGCAACCAACCTAGTGGTGCAGTCCACAATGCCATGGATGATAAGAAGACATTAGCCTAAATGGTAGAAACTGTTGCATACATATTATCTTTTTTGTAAGCTATTGCAACAATAATGCTCTGACTATTTTAACCATATATCATTGCTCTTTTTTTAAATTAATCATAGTTTTACTTGTGACCAATGTAAGCACCAGTCTACAAAAGTTTGAGGAATGTATGGCCAATCACTTTGTTGTTTGTTAACGAGGGTTTCCAAATCCTTTAGACCCCACTAGAAGGGATAGGATGACTGTCCTGTAGACGACCATATCCCACCTCTATTCCTCTATTCCCCTTGGGCACATAGAAAGTCCACACATAATGTGCACTGCATAGACCAGGATACAATCTTGTGTGGGTAGCCAACATAGTGGGGTTTTGAACTCAGAACCTCTTCTTCTCAACTCTCACCAACACTCTGTTGGTTTGTATGGCTAACCACTTCATGAGTTGATCTTTTTGAGCTATAGCTTGTCCAATGCATCTTTTAATAATTGAAGGCACCTTAGTATTTTTCCTTTCGCGTACATGCGTTTGTATAAGAATACTTTGACAATATAGTTCATTAAAAGTGATTGAATTCAGTTATGTCATGTACTTAACTATAATGGTTTGTTTCATTTAACATCTTTGCTAGGATTTTAAGATTAATGTCTCTAATAAATCTCCAATAAATAGACAAGAATGAGGTAGAGAACCAATATGAACTATGAAGATTGGTTCCCTCCGAGTTAGCTTTGAGTAGGAGGCTACCTATATGAATACTCTACCACACTCCTTTGCGAAAATCGAGAAAAACAAGTCGCAAATCGAGAAGTGGAAAACGGTGTAAAAATCAAAGGGAGGGCAGAAAAAAAAGGTAAAGCAAGCAAAATTTCCTGACAAGAAAAAGATGCAACAGAAAAGGAAAAGGGAAAAGAAAAAGAAACTGTCCCAAAAGAAAGACAAAATTAATAGGAAAGAAAGGGATGGGAGGTTTTCACTCACGGCTGGATTGTTATTGAAGTTGTTGAAGGTATTTTTGGTAATGAAAAAGCAGTTTCATGCAGTATTCTCAAGCTGGGTAGTGAAGAGAATTTAAATCGAGAAATGATCATTCAGCTCAACTTTTGAATCATCATCTTGGTGAGGAAGGGAAGGGATATCTTTGATCATCAGCAGATCCAAGACATACTTCCCATCCTTGACCGTACGCCGCCCAATGGTGGCAGAGTCCCTCCCCGGCTTCAGCAGCCATGACGAATAAAAGGTCATGGGAATAATATCATGCTCATGTTTTCTGCAAAGATTTACCTATTTCTAGTGAAACTAATAAAAAAGGAAAAAGTCTGTATAAAAAAATAAAAAAGGGAAAAGTTAACATGCTCCTTGGTCATCACTAGCCGTCAGATCGAGATTCAGTAATCTGTGTTAATAGAGGGATCACTCGCCGTCCCCATGTATTAACGTGAACGTCTGGATTGAAATCTGATGAGCAGCGATGCCTCAGCGCATGCCGACGCGCGTGAACGGGGCACATATAAATGGGTCTCATAGATAAAAGGTTGAATTAAAAAGGGCCCAAGCTCAGTTATTCAATAATGTGAAGAAAAAACTAAAATGAATAATGGTCATCTAAAATATTTAGAAGAAATACATGACTATTAAGTTCATTCTTGGCATACAAAAAAAAATGATATACCAAACAAAAAAGGGATAAGTTGAGTCATGGCATATTAATCAGTCGGAAATATTGAGGTATATTTCACTATTATCTGATTCAAAAAGCTAATTAGGTGTAAAAGGCTAGAACTGTAATTCTTGTAGTAACAAACTATTAGCATTCTATCAATACTGCATTCATAAGGTTAGACAACAATGATGTTAATTGAGAAGGGCCTAAGTTCAGTTTATTGAACATTTAAGTAGTAATTATCAAAGCAAACCAATGGCTACCTTGTAAGATTAATCACTATGTTCAAAAATTTTGAATTATATTTTTATGAATTAATTAAAATGGGAAGTATTCATGTGGTTTACACTCATATACAAGATTTTGAAGAAAAAAATATATACAATTATTGTGTGGTGATACTTGAATGCTGATGCAGTTTCCACCTTTTTCTTGCTGAAAAATGCAGTTTCCACCACGCTAAAAGGTGGGAGAGCATCTGTAAGATATGAAGCCAGTCTTGGTGGGCAGTCCTTAAATTGGGAAGGGATAATATATTTAGTGCCTCATCCCAAAGGCAAAGAGGTTGTGTGCATTTATCAGGTTTGCTTTCTTCAGGGCCACATCATAGTATAAAGGAGCTCAACAACTGAGGCCAAAGATGAACAATTTAAGGAGTGAGGACCATATGCTCATCATGGCTTCTCATCCACTAAAGACGATGCCAAGATATCCCACCAATATAAATGAGCAACAATGACTTTGCTCACCAGTTTTGCCACCATAAAAAATACTGCCGTCCAATCGATTGGACATGAAAGATATTGACTATATCCACAACCAAGTATTTACAACTTCTTATAGAAGAGAAAGAAGTTTTATAAAGAATTAAGGCTTTGGAGACCTAGTACATGAGAGATGAAGCTGAAAAGGCAAAGCGGATGCTACCCAATTCCTTGGGCACTTTAATATTTCCAGCTTTAAGAAAGAGCATGACATGTCTTGAAATGAATTCAAGCTGCTCTATCTAGGACTTTGGATCATAGCAAGATAAATCCATATATATTTCATACCAGCTCTTTGAATTGGCCACTTGTTAGTTGTTTGGTGGAGAACACTAGTGGTGCCCTCAAGGGAAAGTTGTTGCCTTCACACATCTGATTTTGGATAATTGATTTAACAAGATGCTTGAAGCTTAAATTGGTAGTAAGGCGGTGACATACTGGTCCAAGCCCCATAGAAGTTCCAAGAAGTCTGATTTCATTCTTTGAAGTTATTAACATTGGAGACTTGCAGGAGTGTCAAATCCTTCACTTAAGCTTGGGATTCAATAGGGATCCCATATTCATAATTTAGATGGCAACTTGCATTGCATCAATCCCCATTGTTCATACCATTGTTTACATGCAGATTCTTTACAAGTTTCTGTTGAGGAATCAACACAGGAAAATGCAAATGCAATTCATTTTGAATAGGGCACTCTCTCAAAGATCTCTATTTAGAGAGATTTCTACTGAGGAACCAATACTCATTTGATAATTACTAAATTCAAATTGTTTTTTTAGGTGTTTCACAATTTAAGTGGCATAAGCAAAACTTTTTTGGCCGCAAAAACAAATGGCTACATTGGAAAAGTTCACCGACGTAACCCAGGAAGAGAATTTGGTCTAAAAACATAAAGCCCAAAAGCCCCATATACAGTTATAGCCCAATAAAAAGGTATCTTAAAGAGTAGAAGGCTTAAATACAGCTAGAGTTAAAACTAGCCCAATAAGACGGCCCAAACAGAATTACAACCAGCAAGAGTATCTTAACTGGTAGAAAAAGGCCCAAATACATTGATAGCCCGATAACAGCTCGTGACTCATGACTCATGACTCATGACAGACTGGCTGGCTACTTGGGTTTAACGGGCTCCGGTTAGAGAACATTTTTGGGTCCACCAACGCCCAGCCCGTTTGCCAGTCGTAAGTAATCCCTATTAATTGGTGGCTAATGAATTTTCCCTGACTATGAAATGTATTTGGGCTTTTTAGGCTATACTTATGAGGATACGAGTATCATGAAAGTGGAAATTTGTCAAATGTTTTTTACAACGTTGGTTGATCTTGTTACTAAACCACATACTGTAAATCGCAGCCATTATCCCATAAATCTAAGGTTTTAAAAACTGGACTCGTCATCGACCCGGAATTCTTGCCGTCTAGGTTTAATTAGGGGTCAAGGTTGACCCAGTTGCTGACATTATTATACCAGAAAAAAAAAATTGAGCTCCGTGTATATGTGCCTGGGGAACCTGGTAGGCTGAGCGAGCTTCAAGATCATCTGCGAGGCCCTCGCTGTGGTGGACTTGTGGCACCAATAAGACAATGACACTTGAAAAAATAAAGCGTATTGATTTTTTCAGATTGGGCCTCACACCGCAGTAGCTGTGAGAGCCTCGCAAGGATTTGAAGCAAGGTGAGCGGGAACTGTCATGCACATTTAGGCCCTGTTTGGTTGCCCAAAAAGAAGCGGGATTCTTAAGAATCCAGCTTCTTTTGAATCCAGAATAGCTTCTTCTGATGGCATTTGATGTAAATTCCATAAAATGACAGGGGTATTTTAAAAAAAAACTAATGATGAGGTTTTTTGTTATCAAATGCCTTTGTCTTCTTTCGAAAATTATAATTTCTGCCACTATGACTTAAATTCATCAAATGAAGTGAATTTTGGCCAACCAAACATCTTATTTCTTAAACCTAGATTCATCAAAAGAATTTAGATTTTCTATTCCTAAAAGTGCTAACCAAACGGAGCCTTAAAGACAGCCAAGATGGCGTGAGGTACATTTAAAGGTCCTCATCAAATCCTCTTGAGGACCTACAACCAAGATGGTGTGAGGTACCAATAACCAAAAGACAGATTGGAAACTGCCATGCACATTTAGGGCATGTGTTGTGTAAGAACCCTCACCTTAAAAACCGGTTTATTTTTGTTCAACGTGGATTATCGTGTGGTTTAAGCACTTTCAGATTAAATTCGGTTGATTTCGAAAATAAAAATGGTTTTCAAAGGTTCAATAAAAAACAACTTCACATAAATGAGTTTTAAGTGATTTAGAATCAAATCTTAATTTTTGGAATTTTTTTTCTGATTTTTACCTATTTTCCCGAAAATTAGGGTTTGACAGGACCCCCGCCGACGAAATTAGGTTTTGTGACCAAAAAGCCCCAGACATTAAACAAAGTCGTTATAAAAATTTTCAGAATTTTCTGAGCTTAATTTGGTATTAAAATCGCTAAATTACCCATTTTTAGCCAAAATTGCTCATTTTACCCCAGTTTTTACCTAGGTCTACCCCAAAACTTTCTATAAAAGAAAAGGGTTGCGCCCTCCCCATTTTGGGAAAGGGTTTTGGCTTGGAGCAGCAGCCTCTTTCCCCATTTCCAAAAGAGGAAAGGAGTTAAGGTATGCTTAATCTTTCATTTTCATTTGATTTTCAATAATCTTTACTCAAAACCTTGATTTTCCAAATGATTTCAAAGCATTTGAAGGATAAAAATCTCTATTTTAATATGTATCTTCAAACCCTAAGCTTCAAATTTCGTTTTTATATGATTAAAAGCCCTAGATTTAAGGTCTATTTTGGGTTTTCAAGCTTAATCGCGATTAGTAGAGTATTAGCAATAGATTTATATTTTCTTCAAGGTGATTAAGGTGTTGGACTTCGTGGTCATCCAAATCAAGGTAATGGGTTCTTTAATCTCAGCTTGGGTAGTGTAAATCTTGTTTTAATGAATGTATTTTGAAGGGGTTTATTCATTTCTAGGTCTCTAATGGTAAGATTAGTTTTCCTTAATTTCATGCTTTCTTTTCTTTGGGTTTTGATTTGTGATGGTCTAAATAGGATTTCTGGAAAGTTTGGTGTAATTTGGATATTGTTTGATGCATCGATTTGATGTTTGAAGTTATGAGAATGGTGTTTCGGTTTGATTTTCGAAATGAGGATATACTGAGTGTTTTGGAATTATTGAACTTTACTGAGGTACATGGAATTGTTCTTTACTGTTCGCAATTACATATAACTTAGTAACTTTCAAAAAATTCCAATAAACTCCGTAATGTTCAAAAATTTACAGTTAAATGGGTTTTTGGAAATTTGGCAATTTTTTTCCATGATTTACTTCACTTAATGACATGAGAAGTATATTATGAGTTAATGAGGCCACGTGATATGTAGGAATGATGATATAATACCTTATGTATGTTGGATTATAGAAAATAAATGTGAGTATGCTTGTAGGAATGTTGTCGAGTTCATACAAGTAAAGTTATGTTTTTACGGTGGTTTTCACCATGATTTTGGGATTGTGACCAGTACTTAAACGAGTTTTCAACATATGAATATGACACTATGAGTTATGATAAGTATGAATCATGTGATTAGGATATGCATGACTACACACACGCATGGGGATTTACCATGAGATTGTAATTATACCTTGATTATGATGCATGTGGGAATGGGTTAAGAGTATGTTTCATGTGTTGGCACCCACGTAGGATTTGCTCACTATGTATCTTGAGAGCATGTATCATGAATCGGACTTCATGAATGAGATTTTACCGTGTCTTCATCGGTGTTGATCGATTGTATGCAATGAATGTACTTGCGTGCCGGATTAATCGATCGGAGAATTATCGAACTTGGTTGGTCCGAAAGGACACGTTTTCGATTTGGTCCTTCGTGGATCACGGATACTCCCCGGGTTGAGTTTGATGGATGATATGGGGGGCGTGTTTCGTACTCGCCTTGCGGTTGATACTATTGAGATTAATCGTACGGGACATGAGTATTCCCGGTGGTAGGCTTGTGCACCCCCTACCACATGTGTTCTAGGGTCCCATGTAACCGGGATTCGGGCTCTCCCCTACCGCAGGAGACTACCCAGGGCGAACACACATGTTCTAGTTTCGTTGTGTACGATTCAGGCACCATTGGCCAGGGCTGTCAAGGGCGAACAGACTTTGGGGTACACGACGCCCCCTTGTTTCCAGCGAGGAAACCGGACCATGATACGCCTTCTTAGGCTTGATTGTGTCCCAAAGATATTGTGCTTACTCCTTGATGGAGGCATTCACCATTGTATTGATGCATTATTATGAATGCTATGAATGATTGTGTATCCTGTAGATTCCACGTGTATCGTGAAGGGTGAGTGTATGTCATATAAATGCATGATTATGTACCATGTAGATGCTCCACATGTGACGTGATGGATGGGTGGATCATGTTATATATGTATGATTGTGTACCATGTTGTATGAGATTCATACCACAGGAATGCATGTTTAGACAGTTTGTGGTTGAGATATTATTATGTATCGTCTTATGACGGGTATGCATGTTCAGTAGGTATGTTGATAAAATTCCATGGTATAAGATGTGAGATGGACGTATGATTTAGACGGTATTATCACGTGGATTACGTATATTATTTGATGAACTTTTATGCTTTGATGTTTCTTGTGGATTTCCGATGTGTCTTGAAAGCCATTACTGAGTTTTATACTCACCCCTCTTCCTTGTTTTGTTTTGGGGCTGCGTGGTGCAACACGCAGACGCGCAGGATCCTCTCTTCGAGGAGCGACCAGAAGGAGTATGGGATTAGTTTGAGCATGATGATTAGTGTTGTGTTATTGTACTCTCTATTGTCATAAGATTACAGTAGATGTCGTGTTATATTTCAGACTGTTTAGACTTGTTATCCGAGCCGCGTGTATGGCTCCAGACTCTATCTAATTGTGGGTGTAAGACTTGTTGATATTCTAGACTTTATACGTCGTTGAATTTTTACTTGTTTACTCTTACACAAAGCGGCGCGAAACTCCGAAATTATATTATCACCCGTATATGGGTGTAAGTCTTCCGTTTTGTTCGACGAACCGTCGCCCCCACACATCATTCGGCCCGTGAACTGGGTTCGGGTCGGGTCGGGTCGGGCGGTGCGCGGGGCGTGACATGTTGGTTAGTGAATTTTAATGAATTTATAGCATAATTAAGAGAGATTTTATTCAGACTGAATTGGTATAAAATAGGAACATTGTTTGATTGTTGAAGTGAAAATTACAATTCAATCTTACTTTGATTTCATCTCCTCGTGAGGACATTCACAAATTAAGTTTGAATTGAGGGAGAATTCTCTTTCAAGTTGAATTTTAAATTTAGTTCAAAATTATGAACTAAACAAGATTTAGTTAGTTATCTCTATATTTAGGCTGAATTTGCTGCCAAATTCATTAACAAAACAGCCCTTAAAGTGATTCTTGGAGAGGGTGCATCGAGAGGTTATTAGGTATGCACCTCGTACATGGAGGTTGTGCTCATCACAAATTGATGATTGGCACGATATTTAATTTGTAGGTCCTTTGTGGGCCCTCATCACAAGCAGGAGGGTCGTCTCAATCACCGGTTGGTGGTGAACATGAGTTTCCATACGCTACCCGTACCTAATAATTTTGCGGGCGCATCAAGCTTTAGGTAGGGCCCATAAATCTGATTGAATCTGATATGTGGGCCCTACCATGAAAACTATGGACCCTACCACTAATGCCCGGTAGCATAACTCTTTTGTTTATCTCGAACCAATGGCATACATCCAATCAGGGGACAATTAGGTTTGAATCATGGGACCCATGTCCACATGGGACCAAATTTATTGTGGGCTCCTTCTCAAGGAGGAGTCCTCAGTAGATGATGTTCCAAAGTGGATCAAAAGAAAGCCCAGCCCAAGCCCAACCTCACATATCCGCCCTTTCCCATCCGCCCCACATTCCCCATCCCCAAACCATTTCAACATCCCCATTTTGACTCCAACTACTCCCTACGTTTGACTCACCACATCATCCTCATGGCCGCCACCTCCGCCGCCGCCCTCTCCCTCCGGTCTCTGCCATCCTCCCGCCGTGGGCTGCGCACCGCCTCCCTTGGGCCCAGGCCCACATCCATCCGAGCCCAGTCGGCCCAAGTCCTGACCCAGGACGACCTCAAGAAGCTGGCCGCGGACAAGGCCGTGGACTACGTGAAATCCGGCATGGTCCTCGGCCTCGGCACCGGCTCCACCGCCGCCTTCGTCGTCTCCAAGATCGGGTCCCTCCTCTCCTCCGGCGAGCTCTCCGACATCGTCGGCATTCCCACCTCCAAGCAGACCGCCGCCCAGGCCGCCTCCCTCGGCATCCCCCTCGTCGGCCTCGACACCCACCCACGACTTGATCTCGCCATCGACGGCGCCGACGAGGTCGACCCCAACCTCGACCTCGTCAAGGGCCGCGGCGGCGCACTCCTCCGGGAAAAGATGGTCGAGGCCGCCTCCGAGAAGTTCGTCGTCGTCGTCGACGAGACCAAGCTCGTTGACGGCCTCGGTGGCAGCGGGCTTGCGATGCCGGTCGAGGTCGTCCAGTTCTGCTGGAAGTACAACCTGCAGAGGCTTCAGGAGATGTTCAACGAGGAGGGCTGCGAGGCCAAGCTGAGATTGGATGGGGAGGGGAAGCCCTATGTCACCGACAACTCTAACTACATTGTGGATTTGTATTTCAAGACGCCTATACGGGACGGAGGGGCGGCGGGGCGAGAGATATCGGCGCTGGAGGGGGTGGTGGAGCACGGGCTGTTTCTGGACATGGCCAGTGCCGTCATCATTGCCGGCAAGGAGGGCGTCAGTGTCAAGGCCAAATGAGGAGAGAAGTAAGGTCCTTCTTAATTGAGTCTTCAAGAGTTTCTTTTTTTCTTCTTCTTATTTCCTGTTTATGGTGTAATTTATGGGAAATTTTGTAACTTTTTTAGTCAAATTGGCAAATGAATGTGTAATATTATCTTGTTTGATTCAGAACTCTGATGGGAAATTACTTCTGCTAATAATGGATGTGACATAATGAGAACAAGATATCTATATCTTTTTCTATTTCTTAATAATAAGATGTTGTATTGGGATTAAAATGTTGACCTGTTTCTCACATATACTCATAGTAGACATAAGTGACTCATATAAGTATGTTGATCTTAGTAATGAAGGGATAAGTGAATTGATGTAATGGGTACATTGATTGTCTGTCATTAGTTGTGACTCATCGCTGCTTCCATTTTATGTGTTCATGCCATTGGAAGTATAAGGGAGGAGATCTTGATTCTGATGAAAATGTAGTTTTGCTTCTGAGTTTTTGTCTGAATTACATTCTGCACAATAAGATCAGAGATCTTAGATCGAAGTTTTTAGTGTTGAAATGTTCTTCGCTGCACATTAAGATTGGAAGATACATACTGGCTGAGATATGAATATATGTGTAGTATTAATTGACATTGTGATGATAATCCTCTCAAGAACTTCAACACGTATGTGCTTGTATATCATCTTCGGGGTTTCTAAACCTACTCCTTTATTTCTACTTAGTGCTGGCATCCAGTCCAAATGAAATTTCACCATGAAGTGTGTTATGGTATTTTGATTGAATGTAGAGAGTGGCCTTTGGTAATATGTAATGCTGATGTGGTTCTTTGCCCTTTTCAATTGCTGATTTGCAGTAAATACAATGAATAATGATTTTCTTGTATGGATGAAATGTTGCATTTGACTAATGAATCTACTTATGTAAGTTGGTCTTTGTTGAATTTTGTGTGGTCTTGAATTACTTTGTGTTATCAATGTGGAGGCATGATTTTCAACAAATAAACGATCTTCAGAAGTTCATCATAGGGATTACTTGTTTGTTTCCGTATTGTGAAACTTTACCTCACACTTCCCGGACTGGTATGGAAAAATTTGTTTTTTTATTGAAACTATTGTGTTTTCCAAGTAGATTCAATCCCCTATCTTGGAGATCTCTGTGCAGTTTCCAGTTTAGGCATTTTGGATTCCTCTCTGGCTTACATCTGAATTTTTTTTTTTTGCAAGATAAATTGTTTTATTAGGTCCACTGGAGCTGCGCTGTAAGCGATCTCTCTAGCAAAGTATGCCCCCTTTTCATAGACAGAATGCATGACATGTTAATTGTTTCAACCCATTGTCCTTCAATTTCTGCTAATAATCTTTTACGTACTTGTGTAATGCTACTGTCTATGGAAAGGGCAGAAACTGTGTATGCACAATGGCTCTATATCTTTACAGGAGTATGAGATTTCACTGTAGATATATCTCAAATTGTCGTTCACTAATTGGCTAGAGAGATATCTACAGTGAAATATTATAGAACCATTGTGCTCAGAACTGTCATTTTCACGGTTGAAACAGTTGCGAACGACCAAAATATTGTTCTAAAGTTAAATCAGGTTTTCTTTTTTTGTATTGGATACCCTGTAAAAACAAATTGAAAGGCCTTTAAAAAATTGCTTTCCAGATACTGCATTTGGTTGATTTATATCTGTTTACTCACTGCCGCCTCAACTGCATTAGGATTTGCTCTATTTAGTTAAGGTAAATGATGAACTCCCTCCATTCCATATTAATATGAATGGAGCGAGAATTTCTGTTTCACACATTTCATTGGTTCCTGTATCAGTATGAGCCTCGAAATCAGTAATTGCAAGTCACTGAAACAGCCTGCAGAACCAACGAAATTTAGCAGTTTTTTTGGCAACAACGAAATTTAGCAGTGAGTGTACAATTTTACATCTCTAAGCTCACTCGCTGGCCAGTTTCAAACTCTTAAGCAGCCATAAATTGGTGAACTTGGGTAAGTGTTGTGCATTTGCTCACTTGTGCTAAAGGAGATACAAACCCGTACTCACTCTCCCTTGCATTTGATTGGAGTTAGCTGTTATTATTAGCATGTTGTGCTTTATACCCTGTATTAACATGTTATATCAAGTGATTTACGCATACTCTATAATGTTGTATTAGTAGTCCTTCAACCAACTTTATTTTACAACATTGAAAAAATAAATTATAATTTCGAAGAGTTACGTCAATACGTACTTGACATCACTCATAGCAACAAAAATAAGCAATATACAACTTGGCATCCGCAGTAAATTATATGTCATTCGTTTCCTTCCTCGCAGAATTTGCAAATTGATATTAGTTGTACATTGACATTTGCAATGATGAAATGCTAACATTTCTAACAGATCTGCGTTGGGCTTTTAGCCTGAAATGTCTTTTGAAGATTTTAAATTATCTCCCATACAAAGATCTTTTTCTCTCTGTTTTTTTATACAAACTCCCAAACAAAGATCATCATCGATTATACAAGCTTCAATGTTACTTATTTAGAGCAACTAAATATATTTATCTATGAAAAGAGGGGGAAATTTAAATCTGCAGAAGGATGATGCTGAGAGAGGACGAGGTAGACCAGTACTGCTGCAATTCAATCTTCAGTTAGAGCTGAGATTAGAGGTTTTTCCATATTACCTGGCCAATGAGCCAGGAATGCCATATTACCTAATTTTTCTGGGCTCATACCATATAACCTAGTTTTGGGATCTGGTCTTCCCATCCTGCCCTAAACCCTAAAATACTTCTGTTTTACCCACCCTGAGCCATACCCCAGTTTGCGTTGAGAAGTACTTGTGGCCAAGTGGCGAACTACTCTTTGCAAATTTGTCATCCCCATAAGAAGGTTTTTCAAAGAATTTAAGATAGCCTCGTAAAGAGAAATATAAAAGAATGACAAAAAAAAGAAGCAAAATAATATTGGTTTCACCACATTCTCCTTCTTTGCAAATTCACTATCCCCGCTAGAAGTTGTGTAATAAAATTTTGGGATATCTTCAAAGGGAGAAAGAGGAGAAAATGGATAAGAAATGAGGGAGATGTGATTCGTTGAAATTTGCCCTCAAATCAATCAGAGGAGAAAAAAGAGAAAAAAAATTAAAGAAGAACGCAAAAAGAATGGGCGAAAACGGATTATAAATAAGGGAGAAATTACTCGTTCAAGTTTGCCCTCAAATTGTGTCATCGATGATATCAGTGTACACGACTATTGTGTATCGTGTACACGAACGATTTGGGGTAAATCGTATATTTGATGACACGATTTGAGGGCAAACTTCAACGAGTCATATCTTCCTCATTTCTTATGAGGGAGATATGCAAAGAGGGAGCGGAGCATCTTTTCACCCATTATTTTTGCTTTTATCTGTTTTGTTTTTTTTTCGTTCTTTTTTTATTTTTTTTCATCTCTCCCTATGAGTATATCTTAAAATTTTATTACACAATTTCTAGTGAGGATAATAAATTTATAAAGAGGGAGCATGTGGTGAAACCACTATTATTCCGCTTCATTTCTTCTTTTTTCGTTCTTCTATGTTTCTCCCTATGAGGATATTTCAAAATCTTTAAAAACCTTCTTATGGAGATGACGAATTTACAAAGAGTAGTTCGCTACTCGACCACAGATACTTCTCAGTGCAAAATGGGATGTGGCTTAGGGTGAGTAAAACATGAAGCATTTTAGGCTTTAGGGAGGGAGGGCAAAATGGAAAAACCAGGTCCCTAAACTAAGTTATATGGCATGAGCCCGAAAATACTAGGTAATATGGCATTCCGAGCTAATTGGCATGGTAATATGAAAAAATCTCGCTGAGATTGATTAACCAAGCACAGTCAATGCACAGTCACATCTAAGCACCCTGCAAAGGCACAAAACTGTATACCCCAAAAAAGGCACCATACGACAGATAATGATAAGAAAATTCAATAAAAACATAAATCAAAAGTTGTGTGAAACAACTAAAATTTCAAGTTCTGCCTAAAAAATACGAAGGTTGTTTGCATATTTTGGGAAATAACATTTGATTTTTTTATATATAATAACATTCTGATTTGTGTATGTTCAAATTTCACACGTTTTGGAGGGCAAGAAATGCATTGAGATCAACACCACCTATGAAAAATACAAAAAAAATCATACTCCCTCCGTTCGGAAATATTGTGTAGATTTTAAATTATTATTATTTTTATTAGACCACGGCCCTACAACCAAGTCTCGTGCCCTGATCCTCTCATGTGCGAGCACCCCTCATCCCTCTCACCCGAATCCACTCCCTCCTCGTCTGTTCCCAGTGCTCGCTCTCAATCTCCTCCCACAACCACCGCTGCCCTTCTCCACCTTGCCTACGATCGCCTGACGCCACCGTCCGCCAGCCTCTCTTCTCCCTAGTCATCCTTCATCTGGTTCTCGTCTAAAGAGGGTGAACTAGCTTCCTTGTTCACTTCTTCCAACCAACTCTGTCCTCGTACAAAGCATGTGCCTTTTTGCCAAAATCCGCACTTGATCACGGAGGGTTCGACGAAGCAATCGCAAGGGGGAATCGGGCTGCTAAAGGGCAAGGGTGAGCAGTCAAGATTGGAGTATGACATGCGCAGCTTGAAGAACAGACCGAAGAAAGCCCTCGGCACAATAAATCTACACACTATTTCCGAACATAGACATTTTCTAAATCTACACTATTTCCGAACGGATGGAGTATGGATCAACCAGGTAGTTTAAATTATATCACCTTCATCAAAACATGAGTAATATCAAATCCACAAAAGCTCTAACCTATTGTATCTAAAAAACTCATATCTACACCATTCTTCAGCCTAAATAGACCATGAATTTAAAATTTTCGTTCTCTGGTTCTATGAAGCTGAACAAAATAAAACATTTTGGAAATCGGCATGTATAAACTAAACCAAACAAATACAGGAAAGAAGCATATAAAGAGAGCATTTTATTTCCCACATCAACTCTCAGACCTCATGAGCCCATCTTGAATGTCCAACTTGGACCACTGCTTGCCTCTGAAGGTTACATTAAATTTTAGACTACCCATCCAATAAAGAGTGAATACTCCTCAATCTGTTATTTCTCCCTCCTCACTATCCGACTGACCAATTTTACCTGTACTATATGCAGTTTCGATCTCTGTCCCTACATTCACTGCATCATCATTGTCATCATCATCATCATCTCCATCTTCATCTATTACACTGTCCCCAACTCTACTATCAATCAAATCTTCATTTCTAGAGGATGGTTCCTCTTCAATATTGCTAGTCTCTCCAATCCCATCTTTAATACCAACCAGGGGAAACTCCAATGACTTTTCCGGCCAATCCTTGAAGAAAGAGTTTAAAACCATAAATCTAAAAGCTTGCAGCAAATGGCTCTTATCTCTCTTCATATCTGTGATGAGCAGCTTTTCCAAAAGTGTGGGATTCCTTTTTGGAACAGCATCTGGAGATGATTTATGGCCAAATTTCTGCTTCTTATTATGCCAATTATCCTTAAATCCACTTCTACTTCGCTTGTCAAATTTGTTTCCAAATTTACCCCTCTTATGTCGCCATCCTCTCTCACCTCTGGTTTCACTTACTTGATTTTCTGGTTCTGACAGATAGATGGGAGGTATTTCAGCAACTTCAACACCCAACTGAGCTTGTTTTTCCAGAATTTCCTTTAGTTGCTGCAGTGGAAAGATTTAAGATAATTATCATGACAAAAAAGTGATGCCAAAAAATGGACAGTTGTTACATCCGTAAAACCGAAAGTACATTATCATGCATAAGCGATTATAAAGACTTTTCATTGGCTATGGACAACACGGACCCAGGGATGAAAGCAGCAAGCAAAGCTAATATTCAACAATCGCTTCACAACTAACATCCAGATATAAGTAACATTGGCCAAAATTGTAATATATATTGATTGCGACGAAACTGAGCTTGAATAATGGTGATGGCATGAAGCATGTAGATGTACCTGGCGGCGGATTTTAGTGTCCAATTCAAACACATCTTTATTTGATTGTTTGTCGGACACTTTCTGCAAAAAGGAAGCCATTTGTCCAGTAAGATATTAACCTTTAAAACATTAACATACATAACATATAGCAATCTCTTAACAGACCTTTTCTATGTTTGATTTTGTAGGAAAATTCTTCTTACGCTCTTCACGCCATTTTCGAATTTCTTCTTCGGTGTAATTTAAAGGCACAGCAGTTCTGGAAGGAGGACAAAAAATGAATACATTGACGTGAATGACATAAACTACTGATAACAAGAGCTATTGGTTTCATTAAATTGTTCGCTAGCAAATATCTAAAAAACTCAAGTCACGTGTGCTTGAAGGGTAACTAGAAATGAATAACCAGGTGGTGCATGTGCATGAGGATCCACATAAATTGGATTGTAAAAGGGTTTTTGTTGTTTTTTTCTTAAAAATAATCAATTAAGAACTGGTAGGATTACTGTTTAAGCTAAGGCTGCATTTAGAAATGCTTATCTTTCTATTATAGAGGGTAGTTTAGTCAAGTTTGGTTTATTTGATTACCAAGTAATTTCCTGTTTTAGTTATTTTCCTCTTTAGGCCTTGCTGTAGTAGGCGATCCATCTATATTAGAGAATCAATCCTCTCTACATAATTCAGATATTACTGTCCGATAACACGGAAATCTCTTCCCTTTCAGTTTTCATTCCTCTTCTCCATCAATCACTTCTTA
The DNA here is from genome assembly GCA_039654745.1 of Houttuynia cordata. Taxonomy (NCBI): domain Eukaryota; kingdom Viridiplantae; phylum Streptophyta; class Magnoliopsida; order Piperales; family Saururaceae; genus Houttuynia; species Houttuynia cordata. The sequence continues at coordinate 44,500,258 of CM077505.1, read as the reverse complement.
TTGCAATTTCTAATGAAATCCTAAAAGCAGAGCAAGAACAGCTTTTTCTCCTCAAATCAAAGCAACCTTATATAACCTATTTGTGTCCAATAACACAGAAATTTCTTCCCTTTCTGTCTTCATTCCTCTTCTCCATCAATCATTTCTTACTGCAATTTCCAATGAAATCCTAAAAGCAGAACCAGACAGCTTTTTCTACTCAAATCAAAGCAACCTTACATAACCTATTTGTGACATATATTTCCACACACTCGTAAAGCCCCTGAGCACTTTTTTGCAAAATATTCAACAATGGTACCTTATTTAAGATGCTAATGAGCAATACAAAATACAACCTAAATAAAATTCAAAATGTACTTAGTTATATCTACTTGATCAGCAAACAATGATCTCGTTTTAGCAAGTGAGCTTACCTTCTAGGTTCTGACATAGGCGTTCTATCAAACTTAGAAGAATTTGATTTTCCCATATGTTGACGGCCTGTAAATAGTAAGAGAACACAAAACCACATATCCTCAGTGGCACAAGACAAATAATAAAGAATACCATAAATTCAAACGAAATATTTGTCAGTCACAGAAACTCCATATGGATGAAATAGAAGGTCCGCACCCTCATGTATAGATGAGGTATTACTATCTTTTTCTACAAGCAAAACAAACAACCATTTACTGAACCAAGAAATGATGCTCTACTGTCTTATCAGGGTCTTCGTTCAAGAGATAATTGTCCATAAAGTGTTCCAACCATATCCATACCATAAACAGTGCCAACGTCCCGAGAAAGCACTAAGTGCATTTTCAGGCTTTTTTCTGAAGGAAAATAGTGAAGAGAGAAGAAAGGGATTGAAAACAAAATTCACATAGAATGTTTAGCAACATGACCTTTTCTTCCATTCCGGGGCTGGAAGCTACCCTCATTTTGATTGAAGTGTGGTTTCCATGACCTGTATGATATTATGAATAGTAAGCCACAACCATTAACAAAACCTTGTGCGCACTTAGGTGGTGCGCATATATGCCCTCATGTGTAGTGTGGAGGAGAGAGATAGAGTATATCTACTTTCAGAGAAATAAATGGATATTGCCCTGTGCACTTCAGTGTCTCTTCATACAAATGATACAAGTTAAAGCAGTACACTACCACTAATCATCAATAAAACTATACCCTGAATGTTGGGATACCAGTTTGCTTGCATCATACTGATTCCTGTGGAAGTTTTTGTTTCCTGGCCTCTGCTTGAAGTTGGAGTTGCTATAGCGGCCATTTCTCCCTTGATTCATCTAGAAGGTCAAGGAAAATAACCAAATGGATAATATAGAAATAATAAAGTAAGCAGTTTGTTAGCAACTCAAAAAACGATACTGCACTTCAACTTCAAGCAAGAATATAAAAATAGTACTTGAAGAAAACAACAAACAGTACGTTAGTCTAAGAATCTAAACAAGTTAAATTCTTATGTACTCTATTCAAAGCGATTTGGGAAAGCAGATTAGATAATTAATTTAAGAAAAACCAATAGCATCTATAACAAAGAGATGCCTGAGATTCTAAACATCTGTATTCCAATTAAACCATGAATTACTCTAGCATAGCTATAAATCCTAGTTTAAATTCAAAGAGATGTCAAATTTAACATGTCAAACAATACTTTAAGCCTGTAAAAGCAGAGACAGCATGGAGTATGCTAAAGCCCAAAAGGAACAAATAATATGATTTCAATGTCTGAAACTTTGTACCTAAGACTGGAAAACTAAAAATTGCAAATCTCGGAAAAAAATGTTTATAGAAACTACCTGAGATTTTGATGAAAAATCGCTAAATTGCTGCTGGTGATCAGTGGAATGAGGTTCTAGCATGGCAGTCTGGCCCATGTTAGGTGGATGAACATCAGTTGGGCCTTGGTTATATATCTGATTTGTTTTATTATGCACCACTCCACCATCCATATTTCCATTAACAGTTCCATAATTTTGAGAACCTTGCGCTTGCGCAATATAATTAGGAGGTGCAGCAAAATTCAAAGGTGCCATAGGCATGGGTGCGTACTGAACAGGCATAACTTGACCCATATTTCCCAATCCACCCTGAAGAAGAAATTGGCCGTTAGATTGCATTGACGCACTTGCAGCCATGAGTTGGTTCAAGTTTTGCATCAGATGACCAGGATGTCCATGTGGGAAATAACCAAATTGATTCATGCCCTGTTGGCTAATTTGTGCTAAGAGATGGTTACCGACAATGGCATTTGAAAAACAAGCAGCAGGCCCTGAAGAAGGCCTATGGGGAAAAGAACCAGAATTGTTCCAATTCGAATTCCGGTTGCCAAACGAATATTGTGCTGCCATTGGAAACTGACAAGGCTGGAGAGTAAAGTTGCCACCCGAATTACCGGCACTCGTAGAGTGAGGATTGGAAGGTATACCCTGTTCAATAGACACTATTCAAAAACCCACAAAATATATGCAAAACTAAAGAGGAAACATTTGATCATATTCATGGAAAATAAAGGAAGTAGAGAAGGAAAAGAGACCTGCTGAGAAGCACCAGCGGCACCATGTTGCTGAACCTGATTAAAAGGAGGTAGAAAAGGTAGCATATTTCCTTGGATTCTACCACCTGCAAGCAAACCCAATCACCTAGGAAGAGCAGCAAGCAGAAAAAAACATTAAAGCAAGACTAATAAGAGCAAGCAGAATCAGTAGTGCAATAGAAAAAAGATAGAAAGAGGACAAGGGCAGTGAGCAGAGGCAGCAAAGTGAAGCACAGACAAAGAAAGCTTACCTTGGGAGGGTCTCAACACTGATGCAAGGAGGTGGTGCTGACTAGTGACCAGCAAGTCAAAGATAGGAAGTAGCAACTCTGATGAAGCAACATGAAGATCATTGTACCGAGGAGGAGGAGGAGGAGGAGGAGGAGGAGGAGAGGGAGAAGGGGAAGACGAAGGGAAGAGATCGTTTCCGTAAGGTCTACGGAGACGGAGGGGCGGAGTCCGGCGCTAAGGTGAGGGAGCGGAGGCCGGCGGTGGAGGGGGAGGAGCGGCGGGGAGGGAGGGAAGAGGGGTTCAGACTGGAGACTTGAGGGTTTTGTGGAGATTCGAGGGACGCAGATACGGACGACAACTCTGCCCATTTGGACGGATGGGAATCCGTGTCCGTGGCTATACGGATTTAAAACCTGTCCATCCTTTATCAAAATGGACGCAGACATGGACGGACATGTTACCCACGGAAGTATTTTTTATCGGCCTCCAGACTTGCCTGGATATCTGCCTTCAAATAGAAGTCGTCGAAGGCGCACATGCATCACCTGTTCGCTCCGGCACGACGAGTGCACATGCACCGTCGATCCCAATGATCAACAGCTCGTATGGAAGGCAGATTTCCGACGTAAAGCCAAGAGGTGGATAAAAAAGACTCCACAACAGAGGTGCTCCTTTGGGGCGGACTAGCAGGTTCACGAGGATCCGTTTGGCACGTAGGGCAAATTCAGTTCCCTAATAGTGGATCTACAAATGTTGTCAGGATTTTTTGACCGAGAGCATGGATTTTTATGGAATTTGGCAATTAGTTGTATCATTTTAGGCTTTGTTTAGTGTACATTCTTTACTCAACGGGTCTAGCCTCACAGTTTTCATTACCGAAGACTATCACCACGTGACACGTGGAAGGGGAAACCTGGAAACAGGTTCTTCCCTTCTTGGCTCCCTTTGTTTGCTCCCCTTTTAAAGGAAGCCGACAACACCTAAGCAGACGGCTGTTAGAGCTTCCGCTATCATATCTGACACCACCGGAGTCACCGACGTCTCGCGTAATGGGCTGACAAAAAGGTCACCAATGGATCTGGCCACGCTTGGGTGGCTAAGCCACTGGCAGTGTAAGGACCATCGTCTTGAACTGGTTTATATTTTAATGTTATTTTAATGGTTGTTGTGTGGTTTAAGTGGTTTTCGACTTAGCTTAGTGGTTTTCAAAAATAAATTGGTTTATAAAAGTTTTAATCAAAACCAACTTCATAATTATAAGTTTAAAGTGATTTTGGATCAAACCTGAATTTTTAGGATTTTTTACCTATTTTCCGAAAATTAGGGTTTGACGGGACCCCGGTAGGCCCCGCCGTCGAAATTAGGTTTTTGTGACTAAAATGCCCCAGATATTAAATTAAGTCATTATAAAAATTTTTAAAATTTTTTGGAACTAATTTTGGATTAAAATCACCAAATTTTCTAATTTTAGTCAAAAACCTTATTTCTACCCCCTATTTTACTTAGGTTTACCCCAACTTTTTCTATAAAAAGAAAGTGTTGTACCCTTTCCCAATTTAGGAATAAGCTTGATTGGGAGATTAGGAGCCTCTTCCCCATTAGGCTTGAAGAGGAAAAGATTAGAGGTAATTAGCTAAATTATTCTTTATTTCTTTAAGGTTTTCTTAATCATCTCTTAATCTTGATTTCTTAATTATTTTAATCCATTGTGAAAGCATAAAAAACTGCTGTTTTATACCTCTTTATTAAGCCCTAGTCTTCAAAATCTTGTGTTTATGCTTTTCAAAGCCCTAGATCTAATGTTTATCTTTGGTTTTCAAAGCTAAATAGTGATTAGTAGTATATTAACATAGAGTAATGGTTTTTGGAAGGTGTTGAAGAATGTTGAAGGTTATTCTCAACAAGTCAAAGTAATGGGTTCTTTAATCTCACCCTCAAGTGGTAAAAAAATCTTGTTTTGATTGATTTATTTGAAAGGGGTTTGCATGCTTAGTGTCTAATAGTAAGTTTAATAGGTATTAATCTCATGCCTCTATTTCTTAGGGTTTTATCTTAGAATGATCGAGATTGGTGTTCTGGAAGGTTTGATGGGTTTTTAATGATGTTTGATACCTTAGATGAATGTTTGAAAAAATATTAATGGAGTCTCGGTTTTTGAATATTTTGAAAATGGAAAAGACTACCGGCATCGTTTTCTCGGTTTTGCTCTGCAACCCAGTATTCAAATGATCATAATTTTTTACTACAAACTCCAAATTGAGCGTGGTTGGTGGCGTTGGAAATATGACTTTTTGAAATTTAACTAAACTTTGAATCAATCCAATCAGAGATCTGTGCACGAAGTTATGAAGATTCAAACATTATAGTCACTTTTTACCTCATTTATGCGTCTTATTCTTATTTTCCTAAAAAAACCAAAAACTACATTAAAATACCACTAATTCTTATCAACCACCAACATAAACATAGGATAAAGGGTTTATGAAATGCATAATTCATGTATAGATCATATAGCTTATGATTAATTGAGGTGATCATATTATGGTTTTTTGTATGGTAGAAGAGCATGCTTGTAGGAGTAAGTCTGCAAATCTACATGGATGGATTTAAGTTTGATAATATAAATTCTTTTGATTTTGGTTGGAATCGTTATTTTGGAAGGTATTTAAGCATGTAAATATTGCTTAATGAGTTTATGTCAAGGCATGAATCATGTGATTAGAATATGCATGAGTATACACACACGTGAGAATATATTATGAGATTTTAGTTGATTATGTTTTGATTATGATGCATGAGGGAATAGATTAGGAGCATGTTCCATATGTTGAAACCCACATAGGTCTTGCTCACGGATGTACCATGATAGCATGCATCATGTATCGGACTTCATGGATAAAGTTTTATAGTTGATTTAATGAAATTGATCGATTGTATGCAATGTGTGAGATTATGTGCCGGCTTAATCGATCGGTGGACTAATCGAAACTTGGTTGGTCCAAAAAGATTGTTTTCGATTTCGTTCCTTCGTAGAATAAGTATACTCCCCGGGTTGAGTCTGATTGAGATATATGAGGGGCGAGTTGTGTACTTGCCTTGCGGAGATTATTGAGATTGTCAAACCTGGACTCTGAGCATCCAGTGTGGTATGCTTTTGTGCACCAGTTACCACGTGTTCTAGTTTCTATGTGTGAGATTCAGGCTTTCTCCCACCGCAGGAGATAACCCAAGGCGAACACACTTACTCTAGTTTCTTTGTGTGAGATTCGGGCATCCTTAGCTAGGATTGTCCAGGGCGAGCAACATTTAGAGACTGACAACCCCGACCTTCTTGTTTCCTATGTGGGAACCGAACCATGATACGCCTTCGTGGCCTTGATTATGTCCCGCCTTCGTGGCAATACTTGTGTTACTCCTTGATGGAGGTATTCACCATTGCGTTGATACATGCTTTTTGCGTTGTTATGCATGATTGTACCATGTGTTGGTTACACTTGTCGTGCAGGGTGAATTTATGAGATATGAATGTCGGATCAAGATGAAAGCATGTGAATGAGATATCATTTGAGATATTATTGTGCAGGATTACGTGTTATGAATGCATGACTGGGCAGTATGTGAATGAGGTATTGTTATGCAGGATTATGTGTTATGAATGCATGACCAGAAAATGAGATAATGATGTCGATTATGGATCTACTGCTATGTTATATTGCTGCATGATTTCTGATTATTGTCAACCATATCAATAATGGAGGCTAGATGGTATCAATCGGGGAACTAGTAAAGAGCCTTATCTGAGAGATGTAGGAAAACCCTTCAGGATTGGTATTGAAGGACCAGGTCGAGAGAACCCTAGTATGGCTATTTGAGAAGTTGGATTTCACCGTAATAAAGAATTTCCTTGACACTTTTATAACGGCAGATTAATTGTTAGAAATCTCGAGCAAAGAAACCATTAAGGAATTGATTTTTGATCTTTAATTTTGCTGATGGATTGTTTTTTTTTGTGTGTAATTGGCTTGCTTGAAAGTTTGTGATTTTTGGGGGTTAATGAATAGATAGATGAGTTAAAATTTATCTACTTTCATTGACTATAGAAACTAGGTGATGAAACAATTTTTGTATCAGAGTGCGCAGCGGAAGCATGTTTAGCCGAAGGATCTTTAACTAGGGGTCAAAGAATAGATAAGATGAATTAAAATTGAAACTTGGTGAGATTTTAATTCATCTTCTTTCTTTAACTGTAGAGATTGAATATGGTGAATTCAGAAGCACGTGGTAGACGAGCAAATCTTGCTGCTAACCTCCCGTCAGAGGAAGATGCTAGCCAAGATGTTTCGGAAGTAGTTAAGCAACTTGCAGCTAAATTACGGAATGGTAGAGGAGGAAGCACTGAGAAGGCTCCAACTCTGGAAAGATTTAAGAGAGCTAGACCAGAGTTCTCCGGGGAGGATAACCCAGAGAAGGCTGAGCGCTGGTTAGTTGAAGTGGAGCGACTGCTTAAAGGAATGAAAGTGCCTATTGCTGAGCGGGTTATTTTTGCCACTTTTCTATTTGTTGGCGAGGCAGTATTCTGGTGGGAATCTGCAGAACGTAACAACTTTGTGGAAGATCAACACATTACTTGGGATGAGTTCAAACAAGTTCGACAGTCGCCCATTTAAATGGCAGAAGCCACTACCACAGCAAAGTGGGCAAGAATTGTCAAATCAAAAGGAAAATCGATGTAGATTTTGTGGACAACAAGATCATCAAGGAAAACCGTGTCCAAAGGATCCTAGGAGATGCTACATATGTAGAGAGTGGGGACACGTCTCCACCTATTGCGCAAGTAAAGAGAGAATGAATAAGGTTAAATCGAACCAAAAGACTCAAGCGCAGATATTTGCATTAACATCAAAAGACGCAAAAGTTTCAAACGAGGGTAATAAATGTACTCTACTGTTCATGCCTGATAGTTAGAGTCGGGATTCTGGTTGATGTACTTGAATATCTATAGAAAACCCTACCATAGCATGGGATAAAATTTGATTGCTGTGTTGATATTACTTACTGTTATGATTTCGATTTTATGCTTAGTTGGATGTGCTAACATAATATATTGGGTGATTGATGTTTGCTATAACAAGAGATCCTACCTTAGAATACAAGGAGAAGTAGAATCGTGCAAAACTAGCTTGAATGGTTTAGAAATTAGTTTTGGCATTTCGAGGACGAAATGTTCTTTTTAGGAGGGGAGGATGTAACACCCAAAAAATTAGTAAGTATATTAAAACCAAAATTTGACCCTCTTAATGTTTGAGTTGATTATGTTTTGCCTTATGGGAATTAAATTTGGTGAGAAAAGCTTTCCAACGCCACCAACTAAGCGCGATTTGGAGTTTGGAGTGAAAAAATATGAGAAATTGAATTTTGTTTAGGCGTGGCTGCGATCGATCGCCAGAACAAATGATCGATCGGCAAATTGAACCGATCGACCGCTTATTAGAACGATTGACCATAGTTACTGTGATTATTGATTGTTTTGTTTCGGGTAAAGTGATCGATCGGCAATAATTGCGATCGATCGGATGTAACACGGTAGTGTAGAAAAGCGCATGCGACGATCGATCGTCATATCGCCGATCGATCGCCGGTTGCGGTTTTGCGATTTTTAGCTTATTTTTGGGGTGGATTTGCATGGGAAAGATACTAAATCCCAACTGGACTTAAATTGCACGTCTCTAGAGGGATCTTGAGGCCTTCTCATTGGTGAGAAGTGTCCATGATATGAAAAATTAGTTTAAGAAGGGATTCTCCCCAAACTCTATATAAACCCTAGAGAGTTGGCTTGTGCTATTGAAAAACCTAGCCCTAGAACGTCTAGAGACCTTTCCCCTTCTCCTTCCCATGTTCACCCACCTTCTATAAGGCTTCTTATTGTGGGAGTTTGCAAGAGCTTGGAGTGGAAACTTTGGAGGAAGCGGAGGAGACGAGCAACGCGTAGAAAGGCAGACTCTTTGGTGAATTAAGTGGAGGATGATTTTACCACTATTCTTTGTGATTTATTTCAATCATATGAATGTTTATGATTCAAGTTCTGATGTCAAATATGTGACCTTGTTTGGGAATGAATATGTGTGGTATTTCTATTCATGAGTTAATTATGATCATGCTCTTATATATGAAGACGTAAGTGTCAATTGATATATGATATGTAACATAAAAAAAGGTATACTTTGGTAATTCCAGATGATCCTAGGGTCTATAATTGATCTAGGAGGGGAGTATAGTTGTCTGTTAATAATATATTATCACCTATAATGTGTTACTAAGTGAGATAATCAAGTTTAATTAAGAGTCTTAATCTCGGCCAGAACTGTTTTTGTGCTGACAGTCTGTAGTAAATAATTCATAACTAACTCAAATAAACTCGGAAAAATATGTCGTCTATTGGGTTAGAAACGAGACTCAAAGGACTATGTACAGTAAAAATTTTATGATTAATTCAATCTGTGCTGACACTGGGAAGAGCCAGAATTCAACTGATATGTAAAAATAGAATACTGTAATTAGGGTAAAAGTTGGAGAAACTTTAGCAAAACATTCCCCTATGCTAGAATAAGTATACTATAAAAGTAATATATGTTATACAAGATCTTCCAGAAAGAATTACAACAGAATGGACTAAGTATAATACTTCAATATCATGGGCTAGTGATGGGTAGTTTGATATTTAGTAAGTCCTATGTGTTTCATGATTAATATTGACTAGACTGCGTTTTCAATTGGAAGCCGAACCATCATCCCCTTTGACTAAAGTCTTAAACCTTGAAGTTTGGATCAATGTTTCTATAACCGAGTTGAGTATTGGAATAGTTCCACCTATGTTAAAGCAATGTGTGACACTTTTGTTGTTGACACTTTATTTTGATACTTCTATGGTTAGTTGTGTGACGATAGAGATTAAGTAATCTCATTGGTACTCCTTTAGTGAGTCAGACTTTTGAAAGAGTATCGAAATCTTTGTTGTACTTCTTTCTTGAGCTAGTTATCTGAATAAATATGTTCTTCATAGAGGATACCTTTCCTTCGAGTAAATAGTTACATCAGAGATACGTTATAAGAACCTTGTGAGATTTTGCCCGAGAGAGGTAAATTAGTTTCCCAGGATGAGAGATGGGTAGTTTCAATAGTACCTCAGTGAAGACATTCGTACTATGCTAGTAAAAGCCATAATAGACTCTGTCCAGTTGAGAGTAGAATACTCAAATGCACTTGAATTAGGAGAGACTCTGTCCGGTTGAGAGTTGTAGAATACTCAAAAGCACTTGGATTAAGAGAAACTCAGCCAAGGTGAGAGCTAATGATACTCAATAGCCCCTGTGTTAAGAGAAACTCAGCCAGGGTGAGAGCCAATGATACTCAATAGCCCCTGTGTTAAGGGAAACTCAGCCAGGGTGAGAGTTAATGATACTCAATAGCCCCTGCGTTAAGGGAGATTCAGCAAGGGTGAGAGTTAATAATACTCAAAAGCCCCTAAGTTAAGAAATTAAGCTAGGGAGAGAGTTAATAATACTCAAAAGACCCTGAGTTAAGAGACCCTGTCAGGATGAGAGTTAATAAGACTCAAAAGTCCCTGTGTTAAGAGAGTATATCTTTGGACCCTTGTTAGATGCCTTATTTACCAATATGCTAGTGTAGTTTTTATGATAAAATATGGATAAAACGGGTTATTTGTGATTAGGGTAGTAATTAGGGGATTAATAATTAAATTACTCTAATTAACTATTTTAGATGCATTAAAGAATTTAATGAATCATATTTTTATCATGCGTCTAATTTTAGTTTGGTTTTGTTATTGTAGGTTTGAAAATGCGAATTGCAGATTGGTAGCAGACGAGCGCATTAGACGTGTTTTGAAATGCCAAAGTGACCCAAGATCTGAACCGTTGATGAGTTACTTAAAAGAAGACGGGCGCAAAATTAAAGTACGGATGTGTAGATTTGAATCGGCGGTGGAGATCGTTACAACGGGTTTTAATTGAAAAAAAAAAGAGAAGAGAAAAGGATGTAAACCAGTCTGGTCCGGTTTGGTTCAATGAAAAAAAAAAAAAAAAACAACCCGAGCCATCGGCTCGGGTGTCTTCATTCTGGAACAGAGCAGGGCGCTCGAGCTTCTGCTCGAGCGCTGGTGTTGTGCTGGCGGCAGACCTGACGACGGCGACGACCGGAGCTGGAGACGATCGAGCAGAACGACGGCGGTCTGAGTCTGGCGGCGGAGCAGGATGGCAAGATCGATCGAGCAGAACGGTGGTAATGGCGGAATGGCGGCTCTGAGGCTGACGACGGCGGTAATGGCGACGGTGGAGGGAACAATGGCCGACGTGAAAGAGGAATAGGACATGGATTAGGAAAAAAAAACAGAGGAGCTGTGTTGAATCGGGACTCTTTAAAACAGAGTCATGCTTCGTTTCGCGACGGATTTGGGCTCATCTCGAAGAGAAATCGACGGGGTAAGGACTCTCTCTCGAAATCTATAAAAACTGAGAGAAGAATTGGAAGAAAGGACTGGATTTTTGGGACTGTTTTGGATGGAAAAAAAATAGAGCTATTTCAAGTGGTTTTGGGTCGTGATTTCGTCGGGATTTGGCCGGAATTGAAGAGGAAGAAGAGGGGAATCGATAGGGAATTGAAGAGGAAGAGATTTGAGGAAGAAAGTTGCATTTTTGCTTCGATGAACAGTGCTGCCGATTTGAAGAAGACGATGAATAGTGCAGTGCTGTGAACAGTGATTTGCTACAGTACCCATGAATAGTAAAACTGCAACAGTGTTTTCCGATGCGATTTTTCCCAAATCTGATTTTTCTCATTAATATGAATAGCTAAATCTTTTGTCAAAGCTAGAGGTGACATTATTTGATTGGTATTTTTACGTCTATAAAGAAGTGTTTAATGCTTATTTGATTGAATGCGATGTTTTAGAAATAGTCATAATCTATACAATTATTTGATTTGTCGTTAACGTAAGGTACGGCGAATGCTTATAATTCCCTGTGATTAGTAGACTATGCTTGTTAATGATAAACTTTCAATCTATATTTTTATGTTAATAGATATGATGTACGTGAATGAAATATCTTCCGATTAGGTCAAATCATTATTTGAATCTAATTGCGTAATTAAATAGATGTAGAGTATTAATTAAATAATTGATCCTTGAAGCTTTGATATCTCTCATCGATTATCTTTCCTATATTTAATTAGTTTTAATTGAATTTTTAATCGTCATTTTAGTAGTTGGTTGAATTACAATTTTTTTACAAATTTCCTGATAAAAATTTTAATTTGCTAAGCTAAGTAGTAATTAGATTAGTTTGGAGTAGAATAATCCTACATCATTCCCTGTGGTTCGACCTCGGACTTACCGAGTATATATTACAAGTTGTCAACCTATTTTGGGGTTAGATCAAATTTTGGCGCCGTTGCCTGGGAGTGAAGTTGAAGATTAATCTTCCAATTAGTTTCTTTCTTTCTAGCATAGTTTAGTTAATTTTAATTATTCTTAGTTTAATTTAGCTGCTTATTTTGTAGGACATTAGGAGTATTCTGAGGCTATCTGGAACAAAAAGCTTTTCATTGGATTTTTCTTCAAATTTGGTAACTTCGTTCCATATCTCTCTTTGAAATTTCTGTTGCTTGTGCATGCACTCGTGGAATAGAGATACCAGTGGAAGATTAGTTAGAGATAATTATGCTATTTTGATTGGGAATCCTTTGTTTGAATTCTCTGTTCCATCACACACACCACACAATATGGTTGATCAGGGTAGTAACCCTGATATTAATGAAAATGAGAATGAACATGATGCACCAATGCGGCCCTTGCGTGAGTACCTGCAACCTGCACGCACTAGTACACCCTCGTGTATTATATTGCCTCTCCAAGCACATCACTTCACTTTTAAGGCTGGAATGATAAACTTGCTTTCCAAATTCCATGGTTTAGATTCTGAAAACCCTTATTTACATTTAAAGGAATTTGAGGAAGTATGTGCAACATTCGAGCAGGCTTGTAGTGAAGACATTATCAGGCTAAAATTATTTATGTTTTCCTTGAAGGATAAAGCCAAGACTTGGCTGAATTCTCTTAAGCCTAGATCGGTAGGAACTTGGAAAGAACTATAAACTGAATTCCTTAAAAAGTTTTTCCCAGTTCATAGGACAAATGCTTTGAAAAGACAAATAACAAACTTTGCTCAAAAACAAAATGAATCATTTTATCAATGTTGGGAGTGATATAAAGATTTGTTAAATTCTTGTCCACATCATAGGTATGAGAAGTGGCGCACCATCAGTTTCTTCTATGATGGGATGACGCCTTCAATGAAACAATTTGTGCAAACAATGTGCAATGGGGAATTCTTTGATAAAGACCCTAATGAAGCCCTTGATTTTCTAGATCAAATAGCTGAAGACTCAGATTCTTGGGATCCCACTGATCCCTCTGATGTTTCTAAGCCGAAGTCTTCAACTACTAGTGGGGGTCTGCATCATCTTAGGGAGGAGGATAATTTGAGTGCTAGGCTAGCCTCTTTGGCTAGGAAGGTAGAAGCCATGGAATTAGGAAAAGTTAATGCTGTTAAGTCTGTTGCTACAGAAGAGGTCTGTGGAATTTGTGATGTCATGGGACACCCTACTAATGAGTGCCCTACCATTCCTGCTTTCAAGGAGGTGTTGCATGACCAAGCAAATTCCATGACCCCTTTCAAAAGGCAATCTCCTTATGGAGACACCTACAATCCAGGATGGAGGAATCACCCCAACTTTAGTTGGAGGAATGATAGTGCTGCACAAACACCACCTCCTCAAGCATCTTCCAGTTATACTCCATATGTTCCACCTCACAGGAAGACACTTGAGGAGACACTGCAAACTTTCATGCAAGGACAAGCTACCATTAATCAACAAACCTCACAAGCCATTAATGATATAAAGAGCTCTCTCACTAAATTAACATCTTCTCTAGCTGTTCAAGAGAAAGGTAGGTTTCCTGCTCAACCTCAACCCAACCCGTAGGGGCAAGTTCACATAATAGACACGAAACCTTCTGATTCACAATTGGAACATGCTAAGTCAATTACCACTCTTCGTAGTGGAAAAGAAATTGACAAAACAATTCCACTTAAGGCCCAAAAATCTTCTGAGAATGATGAATCAAAACATGATAATGAGAAAATTGATAAGGCTGGGTCGAGTGAAGATGTAAGTTGTCTTATTCCAGCTCCATTTCCACAGAGGTTGAAACCACCTCAAAAGTTGAACCAAAATGCTGAAATTTTTGAACTTTTTAAGCAGGTGAAAATTAACATTCCCTTGTTAGATGCAATCAAACAGGTACCTTCTTATGCTAAGTTCTTGAAAGATTTGTGTACTATTAAGTGTAAGTTGAATGTGCAGAAAAAAACATTTTTAGCTGAACATGTAAGTTCTATAATTCAACACAAAAGCCCACCCAAATATAAGGATCCCGGATGTCAAACTATTTCATGTGTGATCGGGAACTTTAGGGTAGACCAAGCCTTGCTTGATCTTGGGGCTAATGTTAATCTTTTGCCTTATTCAGTGTACACTCAGTTAGGTCTTGGGGAGCTTAAACCCACCACCATTACTCTCCAACTTGCTGATCGATCTGTTAAAATTCCAAGGGGAGTGGTGGAAGATGTGCTTGTTCATGTAGACAAATTTTACTTTCCTGTTGATTTTATTGTTTTGGACACACATCCTGTTATAAATGCACGTGCAAATATTCCTGTCATATTAGGTCGCCCATTTCTTGCTACTTCAAATACTTTGATTAATTGTAGAAATGGTGTGATGAAACTTTCATTTGGCAATATGACTTTGGAATTAAACATATTTAATATTTGCAAACAACCAGGGGATGATAGTGATGTTCAAGAAATGAATTGGGTTGATACCGTTGTTAGAGATCAATTTCATGTTTCATATTTTTCTGATCCTTTAGAATCTTGTTTAGTTAATTCTTTATATGATGAATCTAAAGTGAATTTTGAAGAGGCTGAGATTTGTTCTTTGCTGAATTCTCTACAGGTATTGCAAGTGAATGGATGGAAACTGAAGTTTGAGGAGCTACCATTGAGAGATAAATTGCCTACACCATCAAGCATTCAAGCATCCAAATTGGAGTTGAAAAAGTTACCAATTGAGCTCAAATATGCATTTTTGGGTGATGGTGAAACTCTTCCTGTGGTAATATCATCTAATCTTAATCTTATCGAAGAGGGTAAGTTGCTTGATATTTTAAGAAAGCATAAAGGTGCAATAGGATGGACAATTGCTGATTTAAAAGGAATAAGCCCTTTGATATGCACTCATCGGATTTATTTGGAGGACAATGCTAAACCGTCTAGGGAGATGCAACGTAGGTTAAATCCAAACATGAAAGAGGCGGTTAGAGCTGAAGTTCTTAAGCTCTTGGATGCGGAAATCATCTACCCTATTTCTGATAGTAAGTGGGTTAGTCCTACACAAGTTGTGCCGAAGAAATCTGGTGTAACAGTTGTCAAGAATGATAATAATGAATTAATACCCACTAGAGTTACATCTGGCTGGAGAATATGCATTGATTACAGGAAGCTGAACTCAGTCACAAGGAAAGACCATTTCCCGTTGCCATTTTTAGATCAGGTTCTGGAGAGAGTAGCTGGCCACACATATTACTGTTTCTTAGATGGCTACTCCAGTTACAACCAAATTGAAATTGCATTAGAAGACCAGGAGAAAACTACTTTCACATGTCCTTTTGGCACATTTGCTTACAGGAGAATGCCCTTTGGTTTATGCAATGCACCTGCAATATTTCAAAGATGCATGCTGAGTATTTTTAGTGATATGGTTGAACACTATCTTGAAGTGTTTATGGATGACTTTTCTATATTCGGTGATTCATTTGATGATTGTTTGTCTAATTTACAGAAAGTTTTGAGCAGGTGTGAAGAGAAGAACCTTGTGCTTAATTGGGAAAAATGTCATTTCATGGTCTCTAAAGGAATTATTCTGGGTCATATTGTTTCCTCGAAGGGAATTGAAGTTGATAAGTCAAAAATTGATTTAATTACTCATTTGCCTACACTAAAGACTGTTAAAGATATTAGATCATTTTTGGGTCATGCAGGGTTTTACAGGAGATTCATCAAAGATTTTAGTTCTATTTCTAGACCATTATGCAATCTCCTATCTAAAGATACTGTTTTTGAATGGAATGCTGATTGCGAAAAAGCTTTTGCTAAACTGAAGGGAATGCTTACTTCAGCCCCTATTATGCAACCCCCAGATTGGACTTTACTATTTAAGATAATGTGTGATGCTAGTGACTTTGCTGTGGGGGCTGTTTTAGGGCAAAGGAAGGATAAGAAGCCTTATGTTATTTACTATGCAAGTAAGACCTTAGATAATGCTCAGATGAATTATTCAACAACAGAAAAGGAATTACTTGCTATAGTCTTTGCTTTGGATAAATTTAGGGCTTACTTGACAGGATATCCCATTGTTATCTTTACTGATCATGCTGCTTTGAAATATCTTCTCTCAAAGAAAGATGCAAAACCTAGGTTGATTCGCTGGATACTCCTACTGCAAGAATTTGATATTACAATTAAAGATAAGAAAGGAGTTGAAAATGTGGTGGCCGATCATTTATCTAGGCTGACTGTGGATGATTCCAATGAGGCTGCTCCAATTAAAGACACCTTCCCAGATGAGCAACTTTTTGTTCTTTCTGATTTACCATGGTTTGCTGATATTGTTAATTTTCTTGTCACATGTCAAACTCCTTCTCATTGGACAACACAAGACAAGAAGAAATTTATGGTGGAGGTAAGAAATTTCTTTTGGGATGATCCGTATCTTTTCAAATATTGTCCGGATCAGATTATTAGGAGATGTGTACCCAATGATGAAATTCATAGTGTCATTTCCTTCTGCCATTCTAAAGTTTGTGGTGGTCATTTTTCTGCTAGAAAAACTGCGGCTAAAATTTTACAATGTGGATTTTATTGGCCTACACTATTTAAAGATACTCATGATTATTGTCGTACTTGTGGACGTTGTCAACAACTTGGTGGAATAACTCGTCAGAATATGATGCCTTTAAACCCCATTTTAGTGATTGAAGTATTTGATTGTTGGGGTATTGATTTTATGGGCCCATTTCCACCTTCTTTTGGCTATCTGTACATCCTAGTGGCTGTTGACTATGTTTCCAAGTGGGTAGAGGCCATCCCTTGTAGAACTAATGACCATAAATCTGTTATACGCTTTTTGAAAGAAAATGTTCTGTCACGATTTGGTATACCCCGTGCAATCATAAGTGATGGGGGTTCTCACTTCTGCAATAAACCTTTTGAAGCATTAATGAAAAAATATGGAATAACTCATAAGGTGGCTACCCCTTACCACTCACAAACGAGTGGGCAAGCTGAACTTGCCAATAGAGAGATTAAACACATTTTAGAGAAAACGGTTAACCCAAATCGCAAAGATTGGTCTCTGCGGTTAGCAGATGCACTTTGGGCATACCGTACAGTATTTAAATCTCCTATTGTTATGTCCCCTTATAGACTTGTTTATGGAAAAGCTTGCCACTTGCCTGTGGAGTTGGAGCACAAGGCATATTGGGCTATTAAAATGTTTAATTTTAATCTGGATGATGCCAGTTCAGTGCGTAAGCTTCAACTAAATGAATTGGAAGAAATAAGGAATGATGCATATATGAATTCAAAAATTTACAAAGAACGAATGAAGGTTTTGCATGATCAACACATTCATCGAAAAACTTTTGAACCTTCACAAAAAGTTCTTTTGTATAACTCTCGATTGCATTTATTTCCTGGTAAGCTCCGTTCTAGATGGACTGGTCCATTTATTGTTAAATCTGTTTATCCTCATGGAGCTGTAGAAATTGAAAATCCATTGAATGGCAATGTGTTTAGAGTAAATAGTCAAAGACTAAAGCCATTCTTGGAATTGATTCCATCAGAAGTGGAGAGTATTCCTCTGTCTGATCCCATTTATCATGATTGAATACTCTTACACTCAGTCTGGCTGAAGACAAGAAACTTAGCGCTCCTGGGAGGCAGCCCAGCTTTTAATTTGTTTTAGGTTATTTATTTGTTAGATGATGTTTTCTTGTTGGATATTGTGATTGCTCTCATTTTCTTATTTATTGATGTTTTTCACTCGCATGGGATTTTAGCAATTTGCAGTTCTCCAGGTAACATCTATCCTTGATTTTATTTATTTCTTTATTTTATCCTTTATTTCATTCTTAACATTGAGGACAATGTTTAGTTTAGGTTTGGGGGTATATAGGAATATCATTGTTTATTTTATTTTATTTTTTAAAAAACAAATTAAAAAAATTTTAAAAAAATTTGAAAAAATAGAAAAAGAAAAAAAATAAATAAACATTTGATTAGTTTTTAAGTTGTTTGTTAGTATTTTTTATAGGTTTTGATAGTTTATCCCTTCTTGATGTATATTCCAATTTTTAAGAGATTAATTTACATTGGAAGTGTAAGTATACTAGAGGATAGAAACACTTAACTGAGCATATCTTTCTGTTACAGTCCTCTTGGATCATGTGCTTGAGCTAATAAAACTCACTCACACACACTAGTACATAAAGTAATACCCTCTAGAGATTTGTTGAATACTAATCTTCAGTGGGATATCTTTACTCATCGTCATTGGATGCTATGTGGTTATCTGTTGAGCTTAAAAGATCATGATAGACCATTTACTTGGCTATGACAAGGGCTTCGAACAGGAAACAGGTTGAGAGTATAATACAACCCGGACATGATAAGATTGCTGGAAAATATGAATGTTGATGAAAAGAAAAAAAATGATAATGATAAAAAAATAAAAATAAAAAGAAAGAAAGGGGCTGCTTGACTTTACAGGATTAACTTAGGCTGATGCTCGGGCCCGAAGCAGTCTCTTAAAACCTAATGCCCTAAGCCAACTGTGCTGGGAGTCATTGGCCTGAGTCATTACTAAACCTAAGCATCTCGAAGTTAGGCCTTACACAGTCCTGCTGAAAATGAAAAAAAAAGTCTATGGTGTATTATCCTCTCAAATCTAGAATGTTGGACCCGAAGGAGGCGCGCAGATTTGTGCTATCATGAACCTAAAGATTACGATGACTATATTAATTCTGATGTTCTTTGGTTAATGGGTAACACTGGATATGTGTAAAACATAAATTTAGGGTGTATTGCTACAATGTTCTACACTTTTACTATTATATTATATGTTCATTTCATATTATATTGAGCAGAAATTTTCAAGATGAAGGTGTAGAATAAAACCACTTACTTGAGGGCTTCTATATTCCAGTTGATTATAAATGCAAGTACATGTGGTTGATTTTCTTAAACATTGTGGTCTGCATTTGAAGGGATAATAGGTTTGCTTGTTTTGAAGTGTTTAATTTTGTTTTTACACTTAGATTAATAAGGATAATTTCATAAGTACATGTTTGTGGGTAACATGGCTGTAAACCCTCACGAGACAAAACTCGTCCTACTAGGGACACCTAGAGGTTTAACGGCTTGTTGCATATGCTCAATGCAATCGTGTTCCCTACGAAAGTGGCATTTATTTTTCTAATTTTATTACTTTAGTTTTATTTTGTGTGATTTTGTTTTGTTTGTTTTGCTCGGGGACTAGCAAAATATAGGTTTGGGGGTATTTGATAAGCATAAAATATACATATTTATATGCCTTATTTACCTATATGCTAGTGTAGTTTTTATGATAAAATATGGATAAAACGGGTTATTTGTGATTAGGGTAGTAATTAGGGGATTAATAATTAAATTACTCTAATTAACTATTTTAGATGCATTAAAGAATTTAATGAATCATATTTTTATCATGCGTCTAATTTTAGTTTGGTTTTGTTATTGTAGGTTTGAAAATGCGAATTGCAGATCGGTAGCAGACGAGCGTATTAGACATGTTTTGAAATGCCAAAGTGACCCAAGAGCTGATATCACGCGTATCAAAGATCTGAACCGTTGATGAGTTACTTAAAAGAAGACGGGCGCAAAATTAAAGTACAGACATGTAGATTTGAATCGGCGGTGGAGATTGTTACGACGGGTTTTAATTGAAAAAAAAAAGAGAAGAGAAAAGGATGTAAACCAGTCTGGTTCGGTTTGGTTCAATGAAAAAAAGAAAAAGAAAAACAACCCGAGCCATCGGCTCGGGTGTCTTCATTCTGGAACAGAGCAGGGCTCGAGCGCCGGTGTCGTGCTGGCGGCGGACCTGACTACGGTGACGACCGGAGCTGGAGACGATCGAGCGGAACGACGGCGGCCTGAGTCTGGCGGCGGAGCAGGATGGCAAGATCGATCGAGCAGAACGGTGGTAATGGCGGAATGGCGGCTCTGAGGATGACGACGGCGGTAATGGCGACAGCGGAGGGAACAATGGCCGACGTGAAAGAGGAATAGGACATGGATTAGGAAAAAAAAAAACAGAGGAGCTGTGTTGAATCGGGACTCTTTAAAACAGAGTCGTGCTTCATTTCGCGATGGATTTGGGCTCATCTCGAAGAGAAATCGACGGGGTACGGACTCTCTCTCGAAATCTATAAAAACTGAGAGAAGAATTGGAAGAAAGGACTGGATTTTTGGGACTGTTCTGGACGAAAAAAAAAACAGAGTTGTTTCAGGTGGTTTTGGGTCGTGATTTCGTCGGGATTTGGCCGGAATTGAAGAGGAAGAAGAGGGGAATCGATAGGGAATTGAAGAGGAAGAGATTTGAGGAAGAAAGTTGCATTTTTGCTTCGGTGAACAGTGCTGTCGATTTAAAGAAGACGATGAATAGTGCAGTGCTGTGAACAGTGATTTGCTACAGTACCCTTGAATAGTAAAACTGCAACAGTGTTTTCTGATGCGATTTTTCCCAAATCTGATTTTTCTCATTAATATGAATAGCTAAATCTTTTGTCAAAGCTAGAGGTGACATTATTTGATTGGTATTTTTACGTCTATAAAGAAGTGTTTAATACTTATTTGATTGAATGCGATGTTTTGGCTAAGCTAAGTAGTAATTAGATTAGTTTGGAGTAGAATAATCCTACATCATTCCCTGTGGTTTGACCTCGGACTTACCGAGTATATATTACAAGTTGTCAACCTATTTTGGGGTTAGATCAGTTCCCGCCCAAAGAGAGGTATTCTATAAGTACTGATAGAGCCAGCATTCTAGAACATGACAGAGGGTTCCAAGGAGAGAACCTCTAGGATAGTCTGGCAAGAAACCACATGGAAGTGGTGATATATGAGAGTGAGAGTTGTAGCTCCATACACTTGTGATAGTTGAAGTCTATGTAAATGATATTTTTCTTATGCACTTTCAATGTTTGGATCATTGATTAATTATATTCTCTCCATACATTCTAGCTGTTTTGGAGTCTTAGTGACTGATGTTGATTTTTGGTAATGCAATTCCTTATATTGAATATCGATATTGCTGATTTGTCAGTTGTTGTTAAAATCTTATGCATTGTAATATATTGTATCTTTTGTGTTTGTGTGGGTTTTGCATCCTACTGGGTATTTCTTCGGAATACTCATGCATCCTGTGATGCAGGCTTGGATAAAGATTAGATTTTGAGAACGTTGCAGCAGAAGGAAAAGCTCAAGGATTACAGTAAGATAGTTACGAAGTTTATGTTGCTTTTAAAATAAATAGCTGTGACATTAATGGCCTGTGTGCCAAGAAGTTTTAGAGGTTTTGTTAAGAGATTTTAATGACTTTTATTTTGGGATAATTTGAGATTAAGAATTTTTATTTCATATGGTTTATTGATGTTGATTCATATGACTGAGTGGTTTCAATTACACATCCTTTTGAGATGTTGTGGTTGACTGGTGAATGGGGATTTAGTTTCGTTTCCGAAATTCTGCTTCAAGAATTTCTCGCTTTAAGGTCAACTTCCGCACTCCGTCGAGGCTTGAAATTTCGGGGCATGACAGACAGTCGCCCGCGGAGCAGCCAACACTGATTGAGCGGGCCGGCCAGACTAGGACCCCACTGGATCTGGCAGCCCTTGGGCGAAGTAGCAAAACTAGGAAGTCGTTGGACCTAGCAATGCCTAAATGGCGACGACTAGACTAGACCTGGCACCTGCTCCTGTGACAGCCTTGTTTGGCCGTGCTGCCTATGTGCCCGTATAGGCTTGGTCTGCCCATGTGCCATCATCTCCAAAGGTGAGCTAGTCTAGCTGCCCCGTTTCAGAGGCTTCGGTGTTGCGGCTTCCTGGCATGGAATGTCGTATCGAATATTAGTAAAATATCGGTCAACCAAAGAGACAAAATATTGGAGATAATATGTAAAAAAATATGGATGGTCCAAAACTAGTTTTGACCATATATTTTCACAATCCAACTTCTAAAATGAGTCATACTAATTTAGAGACAAAGCTTAAATGTCAAAATATGCATAAAAATGCATATTAAGATGGGAAACAAACGGGAAAGTTATTTTTTTTTCCAATTTTGTTTTTAAAAACAATTTTTTTAAAATGGCAATATATCAGTTCAAAACCGATATTTAAAAAAAATAAAAAAATGATATCGGTCTATATCATTGTATAGGGTGGGGCCCGATACCGATATATTGGCGAGCCCGCATTCCATGCTTCCTGGTTAGAGGAGGGAGACGATGGAAAAGAGACCGGGGAGAGAAGGAGAGTGGGGAACTGGTGGAATAGGTTTCCTGTTTCCCCTCTACGGGTCAAACCAACTTTTCTAGTGAGAAATGTTGATAATGCCTTTTTTGTTTATTCTTTTATAATATGTTTCCATGCACTCTATATAATAACTTCTCTCGTTGGAGAACTTGTCGTAAGATACAATAGTCGAAAACTGTTTAGGTCTCTTCAGAGTTATCTATACGAAAGGATATGAACCCTCTCCTAAGCACATTTTGGCATACCTTAAATTTGGAGAACTCAAAGTAGGATAGGGTTTTGGAGAGAGAGAAAAGAGATGAAGGATTTTACTTGAAGTTCTTGCGAAAAGGTAGGAAAGCTAAATAACCATACATAAGAGTCGATATCTCCTTATTATTAGCTTGAAGTATCATTGTATGGTCTGTAAAAATTTCATACTAGAAGTTATTGCATATTTATGGATAAATTTGCATGAATTAAAGTTAATTACTTGCTTAGAAGTAAGAAATTGGTTATATATCTTATATGTTGAGCTTTATGCCATAATGATGAAATTGTCAGCATATATTATGTCCGTGGAAGAGCAAGGTATGCCTCTTTGATCCAAAGTAATAATTTTGGTGAGAGATGTAAGTATAGAATTGGAATCATGCATGTTTATAGATTTAAGATTTATTGTTCATGAAGTAATGTTGATGATTGTTGACATGCTTCTGACTATCATGTTGTAGACCTAAAATTAATAAATGACCGGCTAGAGAAGTGGATTCTATTTAGATAGGTTCTATTCTCCATTTGACTCAACGATAAGTGGCCAACGACAAGTCAAATGTCGTTGGATGATGTGCCACTGAATTGCTGCTTAATGCAGTTTGCCGAATGAATCAGGAGAAGTAAATATGTCATTAAGTAGAACATCTTAAGGTATAAAAGAAGTAGTATATGTAGTTGAATTTAGAAAATACTTTGTGAGTTCAACAACAAAACACTCAATGACAAGTCATGTGTCGTTGGATGTCTTATTGGTGAAACCCGATAGTAAATAGAAATGAGAAGTAATGGAAGAATGAAATCTTAGGCTTTATAGAAAACAACTAGTGAGGTAGTAATAGTGAATTGTACGAGAACTAATGGGATGTGGACAATGAACTAAAGAATTAAAAATTAAAAGAAATGTCATAATTCACACTAAGATTGGATAGTGAGATTAGGAGGAATGAGAGTTAGACTCTTAGGTTCTAAAAGAGGACCAAAAAAAGAAGAATGGAGAATGGAATGAAATCAGTAACACGATAGGTTACAATAAAATATTGAGAAACATGTAGACATGTTTTGGTAAGAGTGAGAGTTGATCACCCATAATTCAATACCAGAACCTGAGTGGAAAAGTAAGCATGACCTTTTCTTCGAGTCATAGTCATAATCATAATCATAATTACTTGAATTGTGATTATGATTTTCTTCGAGTATTTACTTGAATTGTGAAGGATGGGATTTAAAAAAGAAACCATCTGACATAAGAGCAATTGTGATAGTGGGAAGGCATAAAGCCTTGTATCAAAGTTGATAATTTTGAGGGCTTCGATCTACAAGAGATTAAGGATGCATGCAAAGTTATAATGAAGTTCATAGTACTTGTAACTCAAACTGGTGGGAACTATGAATTTCCATTAGGATCTTCTGCCAACATGGATGATGGAGATAAAAAAGAATGCAGGAAGAATATAGGTTGGCTCCACAAGAAACGAGACTTAGAAGAATACATGTTGATTTCATAAGAGACGAGACATAAAAGCATATAGGTTGACTCCACAAGAGGCGAGACTTAAAAGGAATTTACCCTTGACTTGAGAATTAAGACCTAGGGTAGCAGGCAAACAAGAACTAGTAATAGAAGAATGTAAGAAAAATTTACTCATGACCTTAGAAGTGAGGCTTAGGGTAGTGTGCTAATATGCACAAGTAGGAGTTGAAGAATGATAAGTACCATGAACAAATTAGTTAATTGCTAAAATCGTTATACTTTTGTTATATTCACTGATGATTGCATAGTCTAGTGGCTATAACCTTTTCTACTGAGTCCCCCATACTCAGCTTGATTTTTTCAACGGGTTTAGAAGAATAGGCGTAGAAGCATGAGACACGGGAGATAGCATAGAGGCCAAAAACAAAAAGAAAGTAAGATATAATTCTTTTTAGTTATATATCAATGCAATATGACTTTAGGCACATATGTGTGCCAATTGATTTATTATTGTAACAATTATTTGTGGAATGTGACATGTAGTGCTTCGACCCAGATCCTGTTAAATCGTTATTTGAATAATTAATGTAATTAGCTTCAAACTAAATTGTGTTTGAAAATTGTCAGAATTAATGTCTTAGATAGTTTAGCCGAATTTTTTGAATGAGATGAGCTTGAGCTACGACTCAAATTTATTATGATTTATCATTGCATTTAAATCTTCTGCGGAACTTTCTCCAAGTTTTCATATAAAATAAATTTTAAAAAATCTGGAGCATTACACTTTAGCAATCGTAATTAGAAAAACAAATAAAAGTGGATTAATTAATTTGCTTCAGGTTGTTAGAGTCGACCTACATTGTTTCCATTGAGTTGGATTGCCATTTGAAGATGGAAGCCGCTTGATACTTTCTTCCGGCAACTTACCTCAATTCAGCAGTGGTCGAGTTTGAGGGTCCTACAGGCCACTAATGGTTTGATTTGCTAAATTAGGTCATTTCCAAAAACCAAATAGGACTATTAAAGTGGGGGCATCGGGAGAACATCATTTGCTATTTTCTAATGGAAAGGCAACTCGCATAGTAATTTTTATGTGTTTTATTTGGATAATTTGGTTTACCACTTCAGATAATGGTTCTTATTTCTTCACATTGTTTGTCCGTGACAATTACAAGGGTGATATTAATAGCTCGATGATGGCAGTAACAGCTTAAATACATTAGTATTTTTATTATAGAGACATTGTGTAGAGGCATTATATATTGTAAATTATGGAAAACTATGTACGTTTAGTCCTTTTTCATGATGTTATGTTATGCTTTATATTGTTCATTGATTAGGAGTTCAATTGCTCTTCGTATCTCATTTATCTGAGATAATTTGTAGAAGATTATTCACCAAGTTAGCTCTTTTCGCTTCTAACTAATGTTTGATATTTGGCTGACTTTATATTCTCATATGGATGGACACCACATTTGAGAATTGGTCAACTAATGTGGTGTTATATCGAATATTTCGCTGTATGCTTTCACCTCTGCAGTGCACTTCCCATCAGTTAATCCAATGTAGATAGACATCAATAAAGGGCCTTATTCTTTGATTTGATCATTATATTCTTACACCACAAATTACAATACATTAGAAGGAAAGAAGTAAGGCCGCTGTCTTTCCATCCCTCAAGTCTTAGTTTACACTCAAGTCTTAGTTTACACTTAAGCATTTGCCATGCGTTGGAGATGCAGTGCAGTTTCCATTCCTGCGCCAACTAGAGCTTCCAATAGTATGATTAGTTTGGTTGTTAATCAATTTCACACCATATTGTCACGACCATTTATGTCGGCTGCATCGGCCCCTGGCTTGTAAGTGTGAAGCATGAAGTCGCAGGTGGTCACTGCCTCCCCTACCGTGAGATAGATCCACTCTTGCCCTATTGAATCTATGAAGTTGGCCTTGTCAAACTTTTTCATCACCTCACTTGAGGGGTTCGCCAAAGCTAGCTGCGAATTCGAAAGGGAGGACACAAATTAAGCCATTGTGCGCGTGTGTGTGTGTGTGTGTGAGAGAGAGAGAGAGAGAGAGAGGAGAGAGAGAGTAACTACCTTGAGCCCCTTTCTATCAATGCACTTCTTAACTTCCTCCAGCATGGTAATCCCACTAGTGTCAATAGCAGCAACGGCTGTAATGTACAATCACCATGATCAATTAGAATCCTAGAATATATGCATACACATACGTGTATATATATAAGAAAAAGATCAATGTGTGCGTACAGATTGAATTTCTAAGCGCATTATGTGTCATTGGATAGAAAACATTCTAAACTTTTATGGTGCATTTTGATACCACTTCTTGGAGTGGATGCTCCAGAAATCACCACCAGGAATCTCCTCCTAAGGATATTCTCGGTGGAAAGTCAATCCCAACTTTCCCAAAAATCCCTTATGGTAGGTTTTATGTAAACTGCCACCAAACCCTAAATTCTTCTTTAGAATTTGATTCTTCCTTAGAATCAGCAACCAAACACCCAAATCCACCCCCTAAAGCTTCTTCCTCGGAATCTTGCTTCTGCTCCTCCAAGAAGCGGTATCCAAGTGTGCAAGGATGTTTCAATGGGCCTTTTGCCAAAAAAACTGTCTTAATGGGCCTAGAAGAAATAGCACTTACCACTGATGTCCAAGATGACATACTGCAGACTGGCTTCTCCCGCCTGTTTCACTCTATCCTCCTCCTCATCAATCCACCTTGAGATCCTGCCACAATATTGTGAATTCAAGGAATTAGTCCTCCCAATCCTCCATATTGTGCTTTATCTTAGATATAAATACATATACATATTCCCAAAAGGCTAAGGACTTGAATTACCTCTCTCGCAGGTAGCCTGCATTGACAAAGTAGATAGGGGCAGCAATTTGCAGTATGAGAATGCCCGGAATGTTGTTTGCACCTGGATACTGGTTCACATTCCTAAATGCTGCCGAGTTTGGAATGTTGCCAAGCACATGGGTCCTTGGCCGAGCCACAAATAGGAGCACTCTTAGTATTGAAATGGCCACCTGTTTAATGGGCATTCATTTGAATGCTTAGTTAAAACTGAAGCCAAAGTGGTTAATTATAGTAGAAATGTTATTCTTTAGAGTTGCAATCAGTTGGTGAAGCTTCACCTACCGTCGATCACCATGGATCAATGGCACATGTGCTAACACATTGTCTGCACGCAGAAAGTATGGTGCGCTAGCATATGCACCATCCGTGGTGATCGATAGCTGGTGATTAGTGAAGCATACAAATCTTTTTTTCTTTCTTGTGGGTCTAATTAACTTACCGCAATAATAAGGCCAATCTCAATACTTCCAAAGACAACACCAAGATAGGCCCCAATGCAAACGCAGAAGTCGATTTTGTCTATCTTATACAAATGGATGGCAGCTTCGTAGTCGACGAGGCCGAGCATGGCTGCAATGATGATGGAGGAGAGGACCACAAGAGGGGTGTAGTGGAAGAGGGGGGTTAAGAAGAGGAGGGTGATCATGACAGCCACGGCCATCACAATGTTGGACACTGCAGTCCTGCACCCGGCGTTGAAGTTCACTGCTGACCTCGAGAAAGGCCCTGCATTTTTCACCCAAAATTTTTAGATTAAAAAACTTCAAGTAATCACCATTTATTTTTTACATTTCCACAGTTGTTGCAACTTCCAAAAATTTGATCTCTTATGTGCCGATGACAAGTCCCAATTTTTAAATTTTGGATGTTTGTGAACTAACATATAGGCTCCTTTCATTGTGCAAGTGGCCAACTTGAGAAAAGGAGTATTTCAGTTTCAGCTGCTATACAAGAACATGTGACATTCTTTATGTTCTTGAACTATCTCCTCCCCAAGCTAATTAAGCATGCCACTGAATCTAGGCCCATTCTTGTCACTTAGCAAGAGAAATGAGAGGAACACTATGCCCCACCTGCAGGGCTTGTATTTGATTGTAATACTGTAGGCCTATTGGGACAATTTGTATTTACCTGTAGTCAAGTAGCAAGAGGTGCAGGAGCCAGCTATGTTCATCATCCCGAATGCAATCATCTCCTTGTTCCCATCAATGTGGTAGTTCTTGAATGCTGCAAAGCTCCTGCCAACAGCTATTCCCTCCTGCAATATTGAAACATAGAAAAAAAAAACATGGGAAAAATTAGCATAACTTTGGTAGAAGTTGGCAAAAAGTTATGTAGGACCATTTCATAGGTAAGGGCTACTTAGCCACTTACAGCCAGGCCAATAATGCCAATCACTATCCCAGTCTTCAATGCTACAGACATGTATTGTGCTTCAAATACAAGATGGGTCACTGATGGGGGGTTCAATCCTTTCTTCAGGTGCCCTATCTGCAATTCAGAAAACCAATGTCAACAATTGGCCTACTGGATAGAACTATCAATTGAACAAAGTAAAAGTGGTATAGGCGCATATATATACTGTAAACCTTGAAATTACTATACTATATATGTAACATAAAGTAATGTAATTATGCTACTTAGGAACATAGCCTATGGTTAACACATAAAAGAAAAGGTAATAGCTCTGGCTGTTAATCCATAATCTTCTAGTATAGTTTTCTCATTCAAAAAGTCAAGAACTTTAATCCTCAATTAAGTTAACAAAATTAGAACACATCAAAGTAAATGGGCAGGTGGGGGAAGAAGGCTTCTACTTATGTTTCCAATTCTTGTTCAGGTGGCTGGCTCATTTTGGTTATAATTCTAAAATTAGCCCCCGAAAGAATACTGTCCGGTTTGGGCCGGATTAGGTATGGGTGGGTTTAGCCGTTTAGGTGTGCCAAACATACAGTAAACTTTTTATACTCTTCAACTCTGAAACCGCAAAGCAAACATGTCCATTAGGAGGTGGCGATAAGGTGAAGTACTCACAACTTGGACGCCATGATTTTCTGCATGGGTGAGGTAGACGAGGGCGCTGCCTAAGATGACTGACGTTAATGGAGCTCCAGCCGATATCCAAAACAACTTTGGCCGCCTCTTGCTCTGTTTCCATGTTGCCAACAAATTAGAAAAATATAAAACTATCCAAATTTAATTCTACTTCTAAGGAATAAGAAATTCAATGAAAAGCTGGTATTATAGTTTCAGTTCCCTTTTTTATAAAGATAAAAGTATTTTTTTTCGGTTTTGTCTCTTCAGAGAGGGCATTATAGCTGGAAATGGTAAGAAACTGAAGTGTAATAGATGACTCAGATGGTAAAAGTTGATAAAATCATCTGTTCTCAACAGTTTCTCTTGCAACAAATTAAAGGGTGATGGTTGTCAGTGTGAATTTTTTGAAATATCCCTCTATGTGGGATTGAGCAATTCACTTCCCATTTCTCGTTATTACATATCTAAGTTGAGGCTTGAGTAAAAGTAGTTCTGATATGATTTTATTCCATGGAATCAAGTTCAGAACTAGGGTTCAGCATATAACTTTGGGTACCCCCTCACGTTTCATCTTGTGCCAACGCATGAAATAGGGTACCAGATATATTGATTATATCCAATTTACACTGCAAGATTGACAAGAAGCAGTGAATATTCAGTCACTTTTTCACTTTGGTGACTAGAAAGCGGTGAATCCATTTTCCTCCTTTATAGCCTTTAACCTCGCTAGGATTCTTACTTAATCTATTCTCAACTGAAACTTTGGAATTGAAGGACCTCGCTATATTACTTTGAGAGACAGAAAGCAATGACCCATGGAGAAGGTTTGGCAGTTTAGTAGTTGAGTATTTCTGCAATAATTGTGAGGCTACAGGTCTTTTAAGCACAACAAAGAAGTATGACAGCAACTTCTATCGCACCTAAAGGAGGAACTGTTGTGTTGTGCCATTATTGCAATTAAATTGGCAGAAAAACCAATTCATGGTTGAGCTGTCAGCTGAAAAGCAGGGGTGCCCACTCATCTGATATTTGTTTGTTTATAATATACTCAGTATAAGTCACTTTAATTAAGAAGATGGTGAAAGAGCCAAAAAATTCAAATAAAGTGCATGTGAATGTTGGTTGGCTTACAAAGAAGCGGGTGACCAGAAGGAAGAAGAGGAAGCCAATCCCCAGCACAACGCTCTCCCATCTCCACTGCATGAACATGACCATGATCAACTCCATCAGATGAATATATATTGGAAATGAAAAATTATATTTTGATTCAGAACAAATATGAAAAGAAAGAAGTAGAAGAGATGATGAGAGGATTACCTGGTGAGTTTGGCTGAAGACGGACTGCATGACAGAGACAATAGACGTCTCAGTGGTGAAGTGTGTTAAGCCAAGTAACCCTTTGAGTTGCTGCAAGCACACCACTGTCGCAGCTCCCCCCATAAAACCCACTATCGTTGCATGCGACAGAAAATCCACTATAAACCCAAGCCTGCAATGCTCCAAGTTACCAAAGAAACAGTTAAAACAACGAATTAACATCATAATTACTACCAAAATAACTAAAAATACATGTATCATTTGTTGAATAATCAATATAAAGAAGTACAAGATGAAAGAGGTGAACTTACTACTCCCTCCGTGCCATATTGGGTGTCTGATTTGGTTTTCAAATAGCACACTTAATACGGGACGGTGGGAGTATTTGACACTCCTGAGTCCTGGTGACTTAGTACCTTAGTATTCCGAGTGAGGCCTGGAAGACTCCGGCGAAGAAAGTGGCAGTGAAGGCCAGGTGAAGATAGAGCGTGGGGTTGGCCGCTGGAGGAACCTCATTCCCGATCATGGAGGCCACGAGCAGGGACCCCACTGCCACTGTTCCCACCGCCAGGTCCCTTGAGCTCCCCATCATCGCGTACACCAATGGTGGTACGAAGCTTGAGTCTGCACCACACTGATATCTTAGCTTGTCGTTTAAGAAACAGTAATAAGCTGAGTTAGAAGATGAATAAAGTAGGCTTACAGAGGCCGAGAATCGGAGGGAGGTTGGCGAGCTTGGCGTAGCTGATGCCCTGGGGGATGGCGAGGCTGGCGATGGTGATGCCCGCGATGAGGTCGGCCCGGAAGTCGCCGAACGTGTACCGCGGAGCCCATTCCAGTATGGGGAAGAGGTACTGGAGGGCGAGCGCCACCCGCCGCCCCGCTGGCTGCCCCTTGAACTGCCGGAGCGGGTCGTCGGGGAAGAATGTCTCCTTGAGGTTATCCCTCAACGTGTCGCAGAACGGCCTCGGCGTCGGCACCGGCACCCGCCTCGCCACGTACTTCACTTCCCCGGCCTCCCCGCCCGCCGGATACACCACGTCGGCGTTGCCCATGCTAATTGCCAATTAGCCTAGTACTACTATGAGTGGCAAGGGATGTAAATACGGGGCTAGGGAGGGGCGAATGTGAGAGTGATCGAGGAGTGGATTTTGCTGTGAGGGAAATGGGAGGGAGGGAGAGGGGGTTTATAAAGGCAAAGGGAGCTTAGTGGGAAGTGGGACCCAGCCAGCAGGGTGGGCCCACACGTGTGATGCACCTGAGTTGAACGCGTGGTGGCCGGCGGTGGAGGGCCAACTTTCCGGCTGCCGGATCTCCGATGTTGACTTTCCTCTTTTTCAACTTTGGAGATGAGGTTGAGTGGAGGTAACGCACAGGGGATGGTTCGTTGCATGCATATGCGATTTTGGAAAGTTAAGTGCGCTCGCAGCCTCAACGCACGCAGAACGCTCACAGAGATGCGCGGGGGTGGGGTGGGGGGGGGGGGGGGGGGGGGGTTGCATGTTGGTTGAGGTCCTTGAGGTACACTAGAGGTAGGGTCCTTGTATGGGGCGTGCAGCAAGTGGCGAGCATATGTAAAAGGAGTCAACTAAACATGTTTTGTTTGGAATATTTGTGAGCTTAAAATGGGAAAAAGGTTGTAGGCCTAACTTACACAGGGGAGATATTTATGGTAAGAGTTGGGGAGAATGATGATAATGTCAAGCAGATTCCGGGCAGGATTTTGGTTTTGATTAGAGTTTGGTAGTAATAGTCGATTGCCTAACTAGTAAATATATGGTTTCATTTTGTAGAACAAGAGTGAAGGATATCAAGTATCTTTTATCCACTCCCTCCGGTCTTTTAGTTCGTTTTCTATTAAGACTGACCAGAGGGAGTATGTCCAACTTTCCGTCTCTGTAGTTCAAGAGGGTGATCTAGTTAATTGTGAGATTTCAATAATATGACTGGAGAATGCAGGTTTTTCCTATGGAAGACCCTTTTGTAAATAACTGTAGTATAAAAAACTTTGGCTACTTAAGATGGAATTGGCCAACCCCAAGTCATTGCGAACATCGAATTCATTCCATAATAATGCTCCCTTCCATATTGTCCGATTGGATTGTTCAAAGTGAACTAATTTTAGATCATTTTGAAAAACCAGATAGGTATATTAATATGAAAACTGAGGGAGTAGTTTCAAGTGTGAATAATTAATCTACAATAATTTCAGTTTTAGGTTGAAAATATAAGAATCAACAGAAGTAAATTTAAATTTATATACTTCATCCCAATCAAACAATTAATATGGGACAAGGGGAGTATAAGTGTGAATCACATTTTAAATACTAACCTATGCATATTTAAGAAGTGTATTTACTTACCACTAATGATTAACATAACAACACTGAAAATTCAAAGGTGCACCTATGCATAGTTAAGAGTGTATCTACGTTCCACTAATGATTAACATAACAACACTGAAAATTCAAAGAAGGTGCTAGCCATTGTACATGTTCCAGGAAGGTGCCGTGTGCTTGAGCCCTCTTTTTCTCATCCTAGTACACAGGCTCACATAGACCCTAACTAGTTTTTTAAATTTCAAATACATTGTTCTTCTATATACAACACGGAGTTTTTTTTTCATATAATCAAAGAAGTTGGTAAATGCCTTATGATCTTTCTTTTTGAGTAAATTGCCTTATGATCACGTCATTTCAACCACATTGAATGAAATGCCAATAGTCAAATTCATGTGTACATTGTTTCCCAGTTCAAAAATATCCCTCAAAGTCCATAGATAAAACACAGAATTAGAACTTATCTAGGCTTTTATATAATCCCTATATTTCATTTTTGGAATAAAAAATAAAAATAGTCACCATATTTCAACAGATAAGTTAGAAAGTATATAATCAGAAGCCACAAGTCAAAAGTAAAGAATAGAAGGAGATGCGCTTTTAGAAAAAGCACTTGTTTGACCACGCGGAGACCTGATTGACCCCTGTCATTTCAAAGCCCGGTTTACCTGCACAGACGACACGTTTCAGTTTTGCAAAATTAAGGGCATGAGCTGACAGCTGTCGGTTGACATATGCCCCAAACTTCAGCTGAGTGCTCAGTTTCAAATACAGATAGGTTTGATTGGAAGGAGGGAATAATATTCAAGTTCTTTTTCCTACAGTATATTCATAAGAATCGTACCTATAACTAATTAGGTTCATAAGAATCATGCTTATAAGTTATAACTAATTGGGCATCGGTGGGATGGCCAGGACCACGCCTCAAGAAGTTTGAACTTCTACACAAAGATTATTTGTTAACCTACCCGCTGCATATGGTGTGTGTCTCTTGTATGCCCGATCGCGGGAATTAGATGTAGAATATGGTGCTCTAAGATGCCTGTTGCCCTACTCTTTCTAGTCGGGTCCTAAAGGACTCATAGCGTCAAGTGTCATTTTTTTTAAACCACAAACTACAAAGTATCGTGCAAATTGCTTTACCTAAGGGGGATCATGAAGCATATAAGACTGCCCCAGACTTAAGAACCAATGTCAATTGAGAAGGCTCGCCTCATCGAATGTACGTTGACTCACTTATAAATGAACCCTTACATCGACACCTTCAATAAAAGAACTCTTTATCAAAGCAAAAAAAAAAACTCTGATACTGCCGGCTGGTCCGATTAAGAGAGTCATTTCATGAGAATTGAGAACCACATGTGGTCTCCATCTACATGGCCACATATATGTTGAGCAAGTTGATCTGCAAAACGACGACTTTCTGCACCATTGCTGTTCATGCGCAAAAAACCTTCGAATATGGAAGAGCATGTTTTATAGAGAGTATATAATTGGATGGTCGGGGGGCTTCTCGAGGAACACCCGTGAATGTGTACTGGACTGTGTGAAGAGAATCAATGTCGTCTTGCTGTACCAAATAGTGGACCAGATAAGGCCCTCTTATGTCACATTTGAGATTGGTACAGGTACTTGGGAGGGCAGATGAAGGGAAAATAAGCACACATTTATCAAAAAAAAAAATGAAGAAGAAAGAAACATACACCTTTTAGGTCCTCATAGTCAAAATAAGTTTTTTTTAGGGGTTAAGGATAGTGTAAGTCTCTTTTTCTTGCTGGGTCTATGCAGATTAATGGTGTTTTTTTATATAACTTACAGAAGGATTATCAGGCTAGAGAGGCAAGTA
Organism: Houttuynia cordata; assembly: GCA_039654745.1. Lineage (NCBI taxonomy): Eukaryota > Viridiplantae > Streptophyta > Magnoliopsida > Piperales > Saururaceae > Houttuynia > Houttuynia cordata. The sequence goes on along the minus strand of CM077505.1, from coordinate 44,465,575 downwards.
GGATTGGTATTACTGTTGCTATGTGCCTAAACCTTTCTGATGTTACAGTTGAAGGAGACCCTAACTCATAGTAAAGTTAGCTAATGGGCACTTCACGAACTGTCTCAGGTTTGTGCATATTATAATCAAACAGATTAGGCACGTAATTAGGCAGTTTCGGTCCATTACCTGTAACCATGTGTCTATGGAAGGTAATAGTGTTGCGGATTTCCTGGCTAATACGGTCTACTCCTTGGGAGGATGATATTGGGTTGGTCAGCCTCCTTCTTTCCTGTTTGATGTAGTACGCGAGGACTATTTTGGTGTTGCTAAACTTGGATATAATTAACTCCTTTCGAGTTTGTAAGAGGAATATATGAGGAGTATTTCGAAATTAGGCGCAGAGGACAATATTAATGGCGGTATGTACTTGACATCTGCATGGTAATTCAGTAGAGAAAAGGACAACCATATTAATTGAGTGTTTTGATCCTATAGGCTTAATAAAATGTTGAGCGGATGTGAGTTGTGCATGATCACCATTCCATAGAGAGGCTTACTCACTCACAGCTTAGCTGGTGTTTGTGTCGATTGCCATGTCAGGTTTGCATGGTAGGTACTTGAGGGTTAACAACCTCTTTCAATATATGGTAGCTATATGGAGATTTTCTGTGTGTGAGAAAGGGAATCAGAGAGATCTAGAGGTAAGAGGTAATGTATATAAACTAATTTCTGAATTCTAATTGCCTTCACTCCGTATGCAGGAACTTGTTAAATAGACATAGGCTATCCCACTCCTGATGGAATTTGCTTAACTATGAAATCAAATAAACTTAGCAAACGACTTTTAATGAAAGATACTTAAATAAACTTAATTAACATAGGAAAGCATCTAAAGGCCCTAATTAGCTTAGGAATGGGTCATATCATATAGTCCCTCTGTCCAATATTTTCTTTCTATGTTAGAAAAAAAGAAAATGAACTGATTTTAGTTCATTTTGGTTTTCTAATGCAGACAGGTAATATTGGACGGAGGTAGTACAAAGACACTTGTATAACAAAAAAAGGTGTATATACTTCTTAACACACAGTGTTTGGCAACATCTTAATAGCTTTTGGCTATGTATTTTCTAATTGTGAAGGAATTACAATCATTATACACTAGAATAAATTGGCAGCAAAAGGGATATGATGAGGAAGCAAAAAACAAAAAACCATTAGAATAAATAAAAACTGTGACAATTATGCTGCTAAAGACTAGATTTATGTACTAGATTGAATGTAACCAATTATATGCTCTTTCTTTTTTTAATGCATCCCTCTGTATTTCTTTATAAGTTCCATTCTATTGGTCTTCACAACCCGTGACCATTACAAGACATAGGTAATAACTTGCCGTCCTTTTATTACCTTTTTGGCCATTGTCTTGAGAGTATGACAATTTCCTATGGCCTATAAGGTTCTATAATGGCTTACTGTCCTTATCTGTCAATGACCGGACATTCAACTTGGTTTGATTGATTGAAACTGATGAGGAATTCCCTTTGACTAAATAAACTCCCTTTGGCTTCATTAGCTGCTAATTGATTGCTTAGCTTCTACATTCGACCATAATCTACACTTTCAATACCTTCAATGAGTGAATTCTTTGGCATGTGGCGCATGCATTAGGTACGTAATTGAATATTCGAAGACTAGCAAGAACACGCGCTTTAGCTTCCACATTCGACCCTAATCTCCACTTTCAAGAACACGCGCTTACTTCAATTATTTTTAACTGTTGGATTGCGATTTGACAGAGGCATGATTGATTGCGTGTATTTGGTGATACGGAACAATTTGTATGCCCTAAAAGCTTATGGGGTTAGGGAATGGATTATTATACATATAAATGCTCTCCTGTGAAATGAAGGTTCAGATAAGGTCGAGGCAAAAAAAGAGAAATATAACGGGTCTAACAATGACTAGTGTTGCTCGACATTGACTTTGAGCATATGACTGCCAACCCTAATACGACTCCATGGACCCTTAGATGACTGAGCAGTTAGGACACACCAATTATGTGAGTTAGCATTTGAAAACTTTCAGAGTATTTGGATTTGCTTATTGTTTTCATCTCATAACAAAAATACTCCATCCGTCCCACAAAGGCATAGCTGCATTTGAAAAATTAGCGACCCAAAGTTAGTTGACTTGATTTCACAATAAGCCAATAAATGCTCATGTACACGCATGTGCTGGTGTAAGTGGATGCTTGAAATGATGTGGCCTTACAGATCAATAAATTTAACTTATTTTCAAATGCTGAAGGAGATAGAGGGGTATATTTTTTTATGAAAATCCCATAGCATATTTTTTACTACAAACTGCTCAAGGCAATGGACACTCATGCACAACCCAACGTCTAAGATTCGCTTAACTGAGGTGCCTGGGTCGAGATTAGAATCCAGGGATTCTCCTATCTTCAGTTGACTAAAGACCATTGCACCTTTGCGCGCAAGAGGAAATCCCATAACAAATTAAAACTTCAAGAATATTAAAAGGTAATTGTTTCTTAAAATTTTGTTTCCATTTTACAACAAACTATTACCAGGAGTGGTCACCTGGTTTTTCTCCTATTACCGTGCTCATTAAACATGGATCAATGTTGTACTTGATCAACAGTCCAAGTGATAACTGGACCCTATAGGCCCCACTCGTATCTTAATGGTGCATTTGGCAATCTTGATTTGAAATTAAAGGTGTGATTCATAAAATCACTTCCAGTAGATGATATTTGCATTTGAGATCATAAATTTCATATAGTGTTTGAGACTAGTGTGATTTTACAAAAGAGATTCTAATATTTAGTGTTTGGGGGTATGATTTTATAAATGACAGGGTCATACGTGTGATTTGCACCCACCTATTTTCATGTTATAAATCAAATAACGGGATTTAGGGTGAGATTTTGGCCAAACCTGCCAAAAAAAATATTGCCAAATGGTGGATTTGGAGAAATGACGTGATTCTAATAATCACAGGGTCCAAATCCATGTGGAAATTCAATACTCCCTCCGTCCAATATAAGTTTATATTGGTTTTCTAATCCAAACAAGTAAAATTGGACGTTGGAGGGAGATGTATTTTCCGGGTATGAACCCTTTCTTTTTACAAATCCAGGTATGAACATTATAGCTACATATCGGCTGCGAGAACATGCTCTTATAATGCGTGCCAAGTGCGTATTCAGGGGTATAAACTGTCAGATCATGTCGGACCCACACGATCTAATGGCTTCCACGGTTCCACCCCTGCATGCATTTTAGGGCACATTGTTTCTCTCTATTTTCTTTTTGGATAATTGTTGTTTCTCATTTTTCTTCTGCAGATGGAATATATTGAGTACATACCACCCCACCTGACTCAAAACTATAGACAAAAGTGAAAGCTTTTGTAAATTGCACCGACATAATTAAAATTTTGATTCATAATACACCAATGACACTCAGTAGGATAAGAGTTAGCTTTTTATCCAATTTGGAGGGCAGTGCCGAAATTTTTCAGAATATAATCATTGAGCATTTAAGATTATAATACTCAGAACTCAGAAGTCCTCAGCACTATTGACCAATAGCAAACAATAAAGTTGTTTGCATTTCTGCTTCTACAAGTAATCGTTTAATAATTAATTAGTCTAAATTAAACCAATCCAAGGAAAGGGTGCGTGTGTACCCACAATACACAAAGAAGGGAGATGAAGAAAGTAGCAAAAGATGTATACGCGAAGAAACGCCCATGCTTGATTGCTTTTGGAATTTATGGAGTCAAACCTTCCAATCTTCTTTTGCTTGTGGTGGTCATCAATGGCAGGTATGAAGAAAGCGGAAAGGCTTTGGACAATTTGCTTCTTCCTTCTCTTTCTTATGTTAGCAAGAAACAAATCAAAGTGAGGCCCTCTCACCCATCTCTTTCTTTAGTCACTAGTCACTACCTGTGTTGCATTTTTCTTCCACTATAGGAAAATCCCCAAGAATCTTCTTTTTGTTTTTTATTTTCTAAATCTTACATGTGAGAAAAGATTATGCTAAAATTTTTTGATATATCTCATCAAATTCTATATATCCATAAACACTGAGAATATGCACAAGTAGTTATACTTAGCTCAGACATTAAAGTGCAGGGATGTGCTAAAAACCTTTGATTTTGAGCATTTATTTTTAATTACAACATTGGAAATATAATTAGTAGTGAGAACACTTTCCTTAATTTTATGAATAGGTATTTATACTTAAGTACATACAATTATTTTCAAATATGATCATATCCATTATCGGTGACAAATTTCATGGCAGTGACTTTTCATTCAGAATATCAACACCTGAAGTCAAGATTTAGTGATGATGATTTCTCATTGTGATTGGAAAGAATGAATATAAGATTATGCATGATTAAGGTCTTAGACTCATACTCCAAAATTTCATTTGTATGATCCTCGTGGAAAGTGCTGAGTGGAAATTTACATATAGGATGATGTAGGGGATTGGAACAGGAGGAAGTCGGCACATGAGTAGCAGTTCATGAACAGAAAACGGAAGAGGTTAAAAGTTTGACAATTAAAGGATGAAATGATTAGATTAGTGAATGATTGTTGAATTTTGGACTCCCTAGAAGGCTGCAGCTATTGTAATTAATCTTAAATTTATTTACTTTACAGCCGCTATAGTGTAAAGGATTTACAACCACTTTTGAAAAATAATGCTCTAAGGCTCTTTTTGGTTAGCACTTTTAAGAATAGGAAATTTAAATTCTTTAGATGAATTTAGGTTTAAGAAAAAATGTATTTGGTTAGCCAAAATCAACTTTATTTGATGAATTTAGGTCATAGTGCTAAAAATTATAATTTTCAAAAGAAGACAAAGGTATTTAATAACAAAAAACCTCATCATTATGGGAAACTGCATTTTTTTTAACAATTACCCTTGTTATTTTTTGACATTTATACCCAATGCCATCAGGAGAAGTTATAAGGGATTCTTTTGGCAAAAGAAGCTGGAGCCTACCAAACAGGGCCCAAGTATCTCTCAGATTCTAATGGGTCCAATCTGCAATCTTATGCCAGACTCGTTTATCATGATATGGTGTAGTTAATCAATTCATACATGAATGCATTTTTTACAAAACAATTTACCAACTCCCTTTTCACCATTGATGACATCATCTTAATAGTTTAAAGAGTTTTAGTTTGTTACTCTTTTATGCTATAATAAATGAGGTGATACCATTATCTCTTCCATATACGCCCACAAAAACACATAATCAATGCGTTAGATTTCTCTGTATTCAAATTTGGATGACTAGAGCAAATCCATTGTAAGTTCCATTTTTCTACTCTCCTATCCATGATTTCCATGTTGCAAACTCCACCACCCTTGTAACAAAATTTTAGCTCTCTTTCCCTTCTTGATGATCTTACAGTCAGCAACAAGGTGACAAATTTTGAATGTGTAGATTTGCAGAAATAGAGTACTAAATTTGCAAATTTTGAATGTGTAAATTTTGTAACAAGAAAGACAATGAACATCTAATTAAGTTCAACATGAGAAACACATGTGCTATCCAGCTCAAAAACTGCATGCTGAATCACCTGGCAACTTTCTACAATGAGTTATTTTGTGACTTGCTCTTTAAAATGGTGGATTTGGTCATCATAATTCCCATTATCTTAGAACCCACAAAGCAAAAAAGCTGTAATCCAAATTTGACTAGTAATGGAACATATTAAGTAACCAACTAAGGAAGGTAAAAGGCAATAATCGAGGAGAGCTAGTCATACATCTCAAACGCACGCATGTATGTGTGCATTGACTTCGTAATATGTGATGTGTAGAAATCACTGAAGACAATGTAAGTGAGACCTCCATTACATGGACATATTAAAGACGGCGTGAGAGAATCTTGTGTCTTTTTGCAGACAGACTTGAGTGGGAAGACATGCACAAAGCTAACCACCACGAGGTATGTCCATGTTCAGGTGGGATGATAATTTCTTATTTGCTTTGACCCATGCTCATGGTCTGGACCTTTATTGAGTCGATGGATTAATACTCTCTCTTTATTCGTCTTCTTGGCTAGCTTGATCGGGCAGGTAGAAATAATAGAGGGGTAACATGTGATGCTTAAATTCCCATTTCCATTCATGGTGGCTCCACTGTTCAATGCATCACTAATACTGTATTTGTGTGTGTGTGTGTGTGTCTTGAGAGCTAAAAATTAGTTAGCTTGAATTCTTCAAAGGCAAACAAGAAGGGGAACATATATGAAAGTGATCAGCTGGGCAGGTCCACAGGGGCCATGTCTGATTGATAGGGAAGTCAAAATGAGAGAGGACGATGGATCAGAAGGAAAGGTGCTAATGTGACCACGTAAAGAGTTGGATATACGAAAAGGGCACCACCCTTCTTTGCTTTTGGGTTTTTAGTTGTCTTGGGTTGTCTCACTAGACCATCATTCTCGTGAGCAACTGCTGATCAGAGCTTTTGAACTCCACGGAAGGCCATCTTGGAGGCCTAGGTTGACTCATCTACTTTTGGTTGTGATCGCATGGCCTGGTATTGAGTTCATAATTTTCTTGTGGTAGTCATACAGATACCTAGGTTGACTGATCTACTTGTGGTTGTGATCACATGGCCTGGTATTGAGCGTTGATTTCAAAAGTTTCTTTTTTTTTTGGCTTGAATTTATGTGGTCTCACTGACGTTAGGTATCTGTATGACTACCTCAAATGCTGGAGGACACATGCTTGTGGTAGTAGGACCACCTGCAACAGTAGTCCACCATGGTCTCTATAATTGAGCTCCCACACGGCTTGCATTCGGAGAGTGGGAAGTACTATCGCAGGGATCACCACAATAAGAGGAGACCCACAAACGCACAATGGGATTGTGTTTGGAAGTTGGAGTACTGAATATTGACAGTGGAGAAGGAGACGAGGCAAGGCATGTATTTTAAGGAATAGGGACCAGAGGCCCATATAGCCAGCCCATAAGGTCATATCATTGATATGAAGCCACAACAAAGATTTGGATCAAATGAAAAGGTAAGCTTGGGAGAAGGGAAGAGAAAAGTGAACAAGAGCAGACAAGTGGAAGCAACGCCACCACTCAAATATATATTCCCTTTTGTCCCCTATTAATAGTCTCATTCTTAAATTTTAGGAATAATTGACCTTTTAATTCATCCACTAATTAACTATTCTTCCTCCATCCTGTATTAGCTAACAAGAGATGGATAACACGGAAGCGCAGCATCTTTTGCCAAACAGGATAGTTACTATTGGACGGAGGGAGTGTACAATTCCAAACTCAGTTGCTCTAGTGAAAGACAATATTATTAGTCCTATTTGGGGAAAAAAAGTTAATTTTCAAGGAAGAATTAACACTTAAACTCCATCCAATAACCATTATTAGTTCTTACTCATCCACTTGTTAACATAAGAGGGATAACATGGAATAGGACTATTTATATGGCATGGAATCTTTTTCCTAATAGGATAAATAATATTGGACAGAAGGATTATATAATTCCAACTCAGTTGCTCTCAAGAAAGACAATCTTCTTTTCTTTGATCATCTTTATCTCCTTCTTCTTCTTTATCTCCTTCTTCTTCTTCTTCTCTTTCTTCTTCTTCTCATGTTCTTGCTTCTTTCATGTGTCGTATCACCAAACCGTACACTCCTTCCCATCCTCAAATGCACTCCTCACAGATTCTGAATCCTTTACCCATCTCCATATTCATGTGGGTCAGATTCTTCAGGACCCGCCACGCAATAATATCCTTAAAGGTTCTCCTAAAAGCAAAGTTAGCCACACGCTTAAGATGTGGGTCAGGCTCCAGTGGTCCACTCAAAATACTCTTAGTGCTAAGCCATGCCGCCGGTTTAGTCTTTTTAAGTGTAAAATCTCATATGTACATGGGCATGGACCCTTTCATAAAGATCCCCCCACCTAATATTATTCTGGCCGGTGATTATTTAATCATGTGATCAACATTTAATAGATCAAGTATGATAGACACACTTAGTTAAGCTACGGGGTTGATAGATGCTTGCCAGTGCGGGAGAGTGTGGAAATATATCTAAAGACTTAATTAACTACAAATGTGAGGATCTACCCTCATAGTATGCTTCTTATCCAACCATCTAACTGATATTTAACATAAACCCACGATGTTGATCCAGAAGCTCTCGCCGAAGGAGAATAAAAATAGACATTTATTATTCTTGACAACTTTAGCTATTCGAAACAATGGTTATATCTAAAAAGTCGACTACAAGTGTGAGGATCTACTCTCACAGTTTGTTTCTTCTCCGACCATCTTACTGATGTTTAACATAAGCCTGCTATGTTGATCCAGAAGCTCTTCCTGAAGGTGCATAAAAATTGATTCATGACCATATATACTGTGTTACACATTCCATAGCGTATGATAGAAGTTAATACTAGTTTGCAATAAAGTCAAAATGGCATAGTATGGTGCGTGTCACTGACCCCATGCTAATGCGATCATAAGTTGCTGATGATAATGATTTTGAAAGGAGTCCAAATGTACCAAAAGCCATTGCAGAATGTGAAATTCCTCTTTAAGCTGGTCCATCCCTCTATGATAAGGGGACTAGTGCCGATCGTGATAATGATATTTGAAAGGCTCCAAACATACCAAAACAATGCAAAATGTAAAATTCCTCTTTAAGCTAATCCATCTCCCATTGATACGTACGTCAAGTGGGCATTTATACAATTTATGTAACTAGATAGATAGAAGCAGATGAGATCTCCATTAATGGATAACTACATCTTCTCTGTAATTCTGAGTTCAGACCAACCTTGAGAAGTTAACATCCAAGGTGATATGGACTGATGAGTCCAGATTCCTTGCCGGTCTCTTCTCTAACATGGCAGGCCCCATTTTGATGTGCATCAATGACTTCATCTGATTGTTCTAGCTAGGTAGCTTGATGAGTCAATTCCCCAGTTTTGGCTGGAAGTTGTTGGCTTTCACAAAGAAGCCAATTTATTCTCTTGTTCATTGGAAGCTAGGTTGAGAGGGATTTGGAGATCAGTCTGAGTACAGACATATAAATACAAAGAAGGATTTTACCAGATTGGCCATTTTGTTTTATATTCTCTACCCGTTTGGTAAGTTGTACACTCTCTCCCTTCCTGATACCAAAACGCCCCTATATGAAATTGCTAATTATTTTACGGGCTAGAATGTACGGGATAACAAACATCACCATGTATACAAAAACTTGACCTACATTTCGATGGTTCCACGAGATCTCCATCTCATAAGCAACTCATATCAAGCCGCCAACTTGAACCTAGAATAATTTTTCCGTAGGATTGGTCTTAGCCCATGAGATGGGCTTCAAGTTGAAAGCACTCCTCCTCTTCATGGACCACATAAATTTTCTCACTAGACTTCCTAGCTATCCCTTCTCTTCGACACTGTATTGAATGTGTTTTCTTAGGACTTTTGTTGTCCTTATTAATCTCTCATATCTAATTGTATTTAAGTTAGATATCTAAAAAATAGTCTGGTTTACATGAGACTGCAGCTTGAATGAACCAAGCCATCTCGAGCTGTCGGATCAAAATCCGACCATGGGCGTCAAATCACTAGGCTGGTGAGTGTGAATCATCACCCGCCCCCTAGATCCATCAAATCAAGATCCGATAGCTAGAGGTTACTTAGTCTCATGAAAGCCACGTGAGACTAGTTTCATTTAAACTTTTCCCTATAAAAATGTATTTAAACTTTTAACAGTTAGAGACTATAGTGTTACTAAAGAAATTCTTATTTCCGAGAATAGTTGTATTGCATTCTTGTATATTAAATAGAATATCGTATCAAGAAATTAGATAGAATAGGATGCATTTAGTAGATTTACAGCAATCAGCATGCATGTCAAGAGTCTTGTTAATTCATAGCGCCTGAGGTGCATCCACTGACATGACGCTCTTGCACTATTTAGAATTTATTAGGATTAATGGAAAATAAAAAAATGGTTTAAGCAGTTGTGGTCGATTAGCTGTTGGTCAAATTCAGTTAGCCAATAGGTCACTGATAGAGTATATTAGATTTGAAATAAGATTCAATCCAATTTAATGCACTTTCCCTTTTCCATATAAAGGGGTATTTCATACAAAATGGATCAGTGAGGGTTTGAAAGGGCAGGAGCTCTGTTGGAACATAGATTGAAGGTCTTCAAGGGGAGAATTCAAGAGGATGGTTAAGTTAGTCAAGGAACAAGGTAGCAAGGACTCTGAATATGTAATATAGAAGCTCTGGTTGAGGTAAGTATAATTATTGAATGTGAATATGTGGTTTTTAATCATGTTATGGCTATGGATAGCTAAATGTGATGTTATGAACATGAATCAAGTTGAATTCATGCTCATTGTGCAATATATGTGATGTTGATGTGTAATTGGTAAAAAGAAGGTAATGTAAGTTATTTTATGGGATATTGTAATGACTGGTAATGTATTAGTATGATTGGATTAGACGTTAGATCAATTAGTAGTAGAAATGGAAGTATGGCAATTTTGGGAAAAAAAATTGTCGGTGCATCCTTTGGCTAGCCGATGGGTCTGCCAACAGTGTAATTTGTAGTATGAGCTAAGTTGTGATTTAAATTTATTTGTGGTAAATGAGTAAACTAAGAGTGATGATTGACTAAATGGATTTAGGAGGCATAGGATACATATTTAATGGAACTAGACATAGTATGAATTAAAAGGGGCTAATAACCAAGGTAAAGTTATTATGAAAATGAGCTAAGAGTAATCAATGAACAAAATCTTGTTAAAAGCTTTGTAAATTATTTAGGGTTCTTAAGATGGGCTTTTCTGTGATGTAATTAGGGATCAATGGAGGGAAGGAGTTGAGCCTACTTAAGGGTGACTCACACTGTATTAAGATGTTAGTTCTTTATTTGTATTGAGAAGGCCGAGAAGTGTCTTGGATACAATACATCAAGCTTTGTAGAAGGAGTACCCTTCTTATAAGGCAACTTCAAATAGATAAATGTACGCAAGGAAAAAGAGCTGTGCAAGCTAGGGAACTCGGTATGGGTACACTAATCCTTACATGTTTGAGGTATGTGAAGTCAAGGATGAGTCTATATAGCTTATGGTAAAAAAATAAATGTTGAAGGTTGAATGGTTTGATTATAATGTCTTGAATATTCATGCATATTTAATCATGTGTAGATATTGTGTTTGTGTGGACGAACCGGTAAGTTCTGCCCGCAAGGAGGCAAGAGTGATGTAATGTGGATGAAGGCTTAGAAAAGGTCAAGATAAACATGTGACATCATTCAGTTGTATTATCACTGGATAAATGACTGGAGCTTTAATTATTGAATATGCTCAATATGATAATTGTTACTTGTTGGTATTATTCTTGTTGAGTTTTGTAAATACTCATGCATCTTGTGGTGCAGGTTTTTCAGTTCTGAAGAGTGAAGTTATGTCTGGTAGATCTAGTTTGGACTTGTAAATTAAGACATATGACAAGGATGTGACTTTGAGACGTGTACCATGTAATAAAGTACATTTTCGCTATAGGTTTCTTTTACATCTCATATCGCAAGTCAGGGGTGTTTTTTTTAATTTATTTTATCGCTCAATTTACCATTACATCGTTCCAATCCTAAATGGTTTTATGTGTTTTTAAACGAATATTAAAATCCTGGTATGTGACAATAACACAAGGAGTCACCCTTTTGACCTTGCTAGATGCAAGCCACTGGATTGCCATATGAAGACCCATGAATTACGATGCGCAGGGGTTCATATTTAGATTATGTGCCCCAGAGCAATATTGCTCTTTTTCTACGAAGACAAAACTATCCCTAACATAATTTATATTAATGGGGAGTAGGGCATTTAGCATTAATAATCTTATGCAAGAAATTGCCAGCTGAAACAACTTTTCAAGTAGTGCTAAACATGGAATGCCAGCTCGGCGATATATCGGCGATATATCGGTATCGGACACAAACCGATACTCCGATACCATTAAGTATCGTTTTTTACATTTTTTCCAAATATCGCCGATATATCGGCGATTCGGTTTCGGACCGATATATCGGCCTTTTTTGAAAAAAAAAATTATTTTTTAAAAAAAAAAAATTTTGAAAAAAATTTTTTTTTTTTTTTTTGGGAAAAAAAAACTTTCATGTTTGTTTTCTATCCTTTTATGCATATTTTGAAATCTATTCTTTGTTTAAATTAGTATAACTCATTTTAGAAGTTAGATTTTGAAAATATATGATAAAAACTAGTTTTTGACGACCGATATTTTTTTACGCAATATCTCCGATATATCTCCGATATTTCGTCTCTTCCATGGTGCTAAATGCTAATTACAGCAATAGACGAGCCCTTCTCCATGACCATGTTGATGGCAGGCCCAAGCACACCAAAAGCCCACTAGGTTCACAAACCACTCCATGGGCCACGAAAAGATGCCCTTAAAGACGCGGGCCCCAGAACAGCCATGGAGGACCCACTAAGTACCAAAAATGGAAAGTGGGTCGCCACTCCCGTACCTTTTTAGGGCAACTTTTTTGTATTTTAGCCCATTTTGGCGTACATTTAAAGCCACACCTCCCCTTTCCCTCCAGAGTCCATCCCCTGCTTCTGCTCACTCTCTCTCTAGACTCTTTCTCTCTCTTCCTTTCATGGCTGCGGTGGTGGTGGTTGAGGTGGAGTGAGCTCTCTCAGACAAGGCAGAAATGGGATAGGCGGAGAAATGGCTTAGGTTCGCATCTTTCCTTTCCTCTTCTTTGTTTTCTTGTTTGTTGTGTGGATTTTGTGGGTTTTTCTCATGTTTATATGCGCCATTTTTCTTCTTGAAGCTGATTGTGGTTCCTGCAGATCGAGCGGGCAAATTTCGAATTTTGTTTCTCTGTTTTGAGGGATACTAGCTTTACTTCGTTTGATAAGTTGTGGTGCTGGATTTCACATGGGTTTTAGTTATCAAGATTGAATGGTTTTGGGCTCCGTTCTTGCTCAGAGAGGACTCTGTTGACTGTTAACCTCGTTTTGGCGTTATGGAGCAAGACGAGGCTACATTGATCTAATATTGTTGGCGACATTACATGATTTGTAATTCTTGAAGGTTGTATGGTCCTGGTTTTTTAGTGTAATGTCATCTTGCTGTAGTGTTCTAAATTTCGTACTAAAATTGGGTTTTTTTATGTGTTTGTGGTTTTCTTACCTTTTGATTTCTAAGTAATTAATGGTCCCCCAAGAGAGATTACATCGAAAAATTGTATCTGCAACTGTGTGAATTTCTGTATTTGATGGGAAATGTTTGAGCCCTTTTTGGATTTTATGATTCTTACTTTTATCTCGTTGCTCCCTTTAGGGTTGTGCATTCATATTCTTCGTCTTGCAAGTTCTGTTTTACATCATTTTCTTAGTATTTGAATGTTCCTAATACAGTGACTGACAATTTCAAGTGGGATTCCTTCTTACACTTCTGTGTCATGTAAGTTTTGGCGATTGATTTTGTTTATTCATGCAGCTTATGGTATCTGTGATGGTCAAGTATTCGAGAGCGGAAGATTCAATCAATCTTGAATAAAAGGAAAATTATCAATTGCAAAATATTAGTGAGCATATTGGTAAGACAGACAAGTCTATAAGCTTTACCCACGATGTCAACATCAGTTGGATCCTCCTATACGCTAAAGTTGAATGATACTTTTGCACATCAAATGGAGGAGGACCTGTCGGAGATTTACTTGAATCACAGTTTTTACGATTCCTGCGGCCAAAATAGCTTAGAGGGTATTGTGCCAGAAATACAGATGGGTACTTTTGAATGCTCCTCTGATTTAACGATCGTCCCTTTTGAATCTTGTTCCAGTCTTGGCTACATGACTGCATATGCACCTAATGAGTTTGCTGGTGAGACTTGTGAACTTTTATGGGCAGATGAAAATTGTCTTCCTTTGCTAACTCTACCTCCGGACTTTTGCTTAGAAGATAAAAATCCACACAACCACGATGGGATGGATGTTGCTGATTATGGTGTCTGGGATATAATTCATCATACTAGTGATGGCGATCTAGCTAATGAGTTCCTTGCCGACACACAGAATTTTCAGGCAGATGAAATTGGACCCATATCCTGTCTTGAAATGTTTCCATCTGACGGTGCATTAGATGCTCTGAATACCCTTGCTGAACATCCTGATATGCAGAATGGCGACATTAACAATCTGCAACTGGCATGCACACCCAATTTTCAAGACAGCATAGCAAGATCAGAATCCTGTCAATATTCAAGCATTGTTGAATCTGCTCAAGATATCACTTTGTTACAAAGTATTGACATAGAAGCTGAGAATTCACTATATGCTAATGGAGCACGTTTAAGCACTTTACCTTTTGGATCTGAAAAAGAGATGATAGCCTTGGATTTCTTTGAGAATTCCTCCTCTCATGAGAATCCTTTGCCTGCTTATTCTTGCGAGAAAAAGTCTGAGTCCCAGCTTATTCAGCACCAGTCTCATCTTTCAAAGTATAACCAAACTGCAAAGTCTGATGAAATGGAGTGCATGTCTGAATCGTCTATGCCACAACATTCACAAAAGCCCGATGATGCCGATTCTGGCAAACTTGTTCTCTATTCTGATAGACAAAAGAAAAGTTTTCAAAGGGATGCAAGTAAAGAATTGTGGGTACCCATGAGCGAGGTATCAGTAAATGTAGGTGAAGAATTTCCTGATGCAATAGAGTATTGTGCCCTTCTCTCAAAGAAAGGAAAGTCTGACCGTACAGAAATGAGAAAAACAATGGTGCTGAATCAAAAAGATATGATAGTGAAGGCAAAGCTGCATCTCTTGTTCTTGGGATGGAAGGTTGAAGTGAAGAAAGACAAGGACAACCATTCTGACAGATATCGTTTTAGTTCACCTGGTGGAACCCGCTACTATTCTCTATCCAAAGCCTGTGAAGCTGCAATTGAGCAAGAGCAAGCTCAGAACTGGAAACAAAAAGGCATGCGCGTGAAGGCTACATCAAGCCATAAATCTTCGTCAACTGTGAATTTAACATCAGAAGATCTCGGAAGTGCGGGCATTAAGCCAAAATACCACCCTCGAGCGATATTGAACTATCTGAACTATGAACTAAGCAAGAAAGGTCCTGGTAAGAAGAGCTCCTCGCGTGTCAACAACACTGCTGAACAGTTGGGATTGAATGCAGCTATGCATCTTTTGGCTGTGGGGTGGAAATTGCAGGATGGACAAAAACCAGGAGGGCCCCACATGCGCTATATCTCACCCCGGCGGAAATGCTTCTACTCTCTCAGAACAGCTTGTGAGGCATTGAAGAAGGATCAAGGGATGGTCTAGTAATCCTCCGGTTGTGAACTTTTCCAAAGAAATTTATACATGACATTGCCATAGTGATGTACATAGTTGGCTAGAAGAAATGATACTGAAAAGCTACATCTTGTAACCTCTTTTTGGTTTGTTTTCCAATTTTTGGTTTTTCATTGACATTAGTAATGCTCTTTAATGAATGACGATTATAGATAACAGTTATAGCAGAAAGATGACGAAGAGAGTATAATGACTGATCCTCGAATATGGATGAAGCAACTGAAATCATATGGAGCCTGCATCTTCCATATTTATGTTCAAACATGATTTTTAACCGAAAACATGTCGTTTTTGGTTTGAACTACAATTCTTTTTATTCAACGGGCTTCAAATATCCACTTAATCAAATAAGAGGCTCTGACCTACTTTGTGGTCTCTAGTCTCTGCCTATCTATTCACTAATTGGCAGCAGCTATTGTTTCTTGCCTCAGTGTTTATGAGTGGCAGGCAGCCAAGGGGGTTACTATCATGGAATGCAGGCTCGCCAATATATCAGTCCGAAATCGATTTATCGTCATTTTAAAAAAAATAGAATTTTTTTTAAAAAATAACTTTCCCGTTTGTTTCCCATCCTAATATGCATTTTTATGCATATTTTGAAATCTATGCCTTGTCTAAATTAGTATAACTTATTTTAGAAGTTAGATTGTGAAAATATATGGTAAAAACTAGTTTTCGACCACCGACAATTTTTTACATAATATCTCTGATATATCTATGATATTTTGTCTCTTAAATCAACCGATATTTTACCATATCCGATACAACATTCCTTTGTTACTATTCGTCCTATGACATTTGCTCCCAAGGACCGGGAACCATCCTTTTTAAAACAAAGGAAGTTTTACATATGTTCAGGACAATAGGGCAGCATTTACATACCTACCACTCGACATGCCCAAGGAAGACCTCAAAAGGCTAGAAAGAAAGACCCAGATGAATTGCTATAGCACCGTCATTGACATACCCGTTCTATGTGGCAACCCCCTTCCAAAGACGCAACCCACCCACTAACCCAACCCCAACTCTCCCGATCCAACCCTAACTCTCAGCCAACTCAAGTTTTTAATATTTTAGTAAGCAAAAATTTTGATTCGCCCGCCCAACCTCCTCGCCCTTTTGGCAGCTCTGGTCGGCTGCCCCCTCCCCTGTTTTCCATCTCATTAGCTCAAGAAAGTCACCGGAGAAGCTCCGACTGCCGCAACCTACTAAGTGGGACTGGAGAAAAGGATACCTTCATTGATGCATCATCCATAGGATCTCGTGGATGCGGCAACTTCAACCTCTCCTCAACCTCCGCAATAGGTTCTTTCCATCTCCAAAACTGTCTAACAACAATTCGAACAACTAATCATTTGCCAAAAAATACATGCCGAACATGAATAACAAGGAATGAATTATACTAGTGATTCGAATAAAAATCTAGACCTGAAAATTAATTGTACTCAACTCAGCAACCTATAGAATTGCTAAATCCATAAGATTAATTAATGACAAACCATTCATTCAATATAGCTAAACTACAAATGCTGAAAACCTAAATTGACAATTGAAAACCATACACAAGATAGCACTACTAAATAAAGGTTCCCCTCCTCCTTTCTCATCTAGACTTGGGATCGGTAACCGTAGAGCTAATACTTTTTTTTTTAAACTTCATTTTATAAAAAAACAATTTTAAAAGCTATTTAAAAATATCATTTTTAGAAAACCTTTGAAAATAAAAATAAAAGAACATACCTTACCTATTTCCGATTTTGATTCCGGTTATTTCACTCTTGAGTATTAAATTCATCATCCAAGTCACCAAAACTGCCAACAACCATCTTGCCACGTAACCAATCATGGGTGCAAATTAAACATTCAACTGTCTCAGGCAAGAGAGAACTCCTGTATTGGTCAAGAATACACCCACCAGTTCTAAACGCGAACTTTGAAGCAACAATAGTAATAGGAACAACCAAAATATCTTGAGCAATTACAGCCAATATTGGGAACTTGGTTGAGTTAACTTTTCACCAAGAAAGAGTGTCTAAGTCAGTGTCCTTGTTTTTTAGGCTCCCGCCAAAGTACAACTCCAGTTCAGATTTGTCACTGTCATTATTTACAGCATATCCTTCTTCTTCCAACCATTGCTGAATTTCTTCTTCATCATTTTAAGGAGTGACAACCTCAGTAGAGGCCTTATCCACAAGTGGACATATTTTGTTCTTATATTGATCAAATAATAATTGCATCAAAGCTATACTCCTTTCAAAACGTAGTGCCCCCAACTCTTTTCCATGTAGCTGGGTCAAATAAAATGTCAACAACTTCCTCTTGTATCTAGGATCCAAGATCAAAGCAATGTCATACGTAACAAGTATATCACTCCAATATTCATCAAATTTACTTAACATTTTGTAGGACATAGAACTGAGAAAATACTCTGTAGAAATTGTACCTCAAAGGATAATTTTTTTACTGTAACTATTTCCTTAAAAAATAGATAAATTGTAAGATAATCAACACCACAAAAAAATTTTGTTACATCATAGAACCGCTTCAAAAACTTACAAATAGTGGCAGTATTTTCCCACTCATCATCAGAAGGTTTATGTTTATAAGATGGATCTTCCTTCTCCAATCTTTTAAACACATCACGATATGGCAAAATAGACTCTGACATTAGATATGTAAAATTTCATCTAGTTGTAAGATCTAAGCTAACGCCCTTTTCCCACATTAATTCCCAATTCAGCTATCAGCTAAGCAAATTTTTTATGACGGGACAGGGAGGCCGTCACACATTTCACAGACTCACGAACGTGAAAAATTACATCTAAAATTTCTTTCAGTCCAACTTGCACAATAAGATTTAGCACATGGGCAGCACAACGTATATGAAAAAAAGAGTCTTTTAACTGAAGAGACCTCTTATCTTTAAGGTCCTCTTATCTCTGATATTTTGTCTCTTTAATCGACCCATATCCGATACAACATTCCTTGGTTACTATTCGTCCTATGACATTTTCTCCCAAGGATCGGGAACCGTCCTTTTTAAAACAAAGGAAGTTTTACATATGTTCAAGACAATAGGGCAGCATTTACATACCCTACCACTCGACATGCCCAAGAAAGACCTCAAAAGGCTAGAAAGAAAGACCCATATGAATTGCTATAGCAATGTCATTGACATACCCGTTCTATGTGGCAACCCACTTCCAAAGATGCAACCCACCCCTAACCCAACCCCAACTCTCCGATCCAACCCTAACTCTCATTCAACTCAAGTTTTTAATATTTTAGCAAGCAAAAATTTTGATTCGCCCGCCCAGCCTCCTTGCTATTTTGGCAGCTCTGGTTTACTGTCCCCTCCCCTATTTTCCATCTCATCAGCTCAAGAAAGTCACCGGAGAAGCTCCGGCTGCCCCAGCCTATTGAGTGGGACCGGAGAAAAGGATACCTTCATTGATGCATCATCCATAGGATCTCGTGGAAGCGGCAACTTCAACCTATCCTCAACCTCCGCAATAGGTTCTTTCCATCTCCCAACCTGTCTAACAATAATTTGAACAGCTAATCATTTGCAAAAAAATATATGCCAAACATGAATAACAAGGAATGAATTACACTAGTGATTCGAATAAAAATCCAGACCTAAAAATTAATTGTACTCAACTCAGCAACCTATTGAATTGCTAAATCCATAAGATTAATTAATGACGAACCATTCATTTAATATAGCTAAACTACAAATGCTAAAAACCTAGATTGACAATTGAAAACCATACACAAGATAGCACTACTAAATAAAGGTTCCCCTCCTCCTTTCTCATCTGGGCTTGGGACCGATAACCGTGGAGTTAAAACTTTGTTTTATACTTCATTTTATAAAAAAAATACTTCATTTTAAAAGCTAATTTGAAATATTATTTTTAGAAAACCTTTAAAAATAAAAATAAAAGAACATACCTTAGTTATTTGCGATTTTGATTCCGGTTATTTCACTCTTGTCAGTATTAAATTCATCATCCAAGTCACCAAAACTGCCAACAACCATCTTGCCACATAAGCAATTGATCTACATATGACATATGCATTTTATTATCTCTTAAGCTTATGTTTATGTTAGTGTTTGATTAGAATTAGTGTACTTTAATGTAGTTTTTGATTTTTGTAAGAAACAAGAGTAAGATACAAAAATGAGGTAAAAAGTGACTTCAATGGTTGAATCTTCATAACATCGTGTGCATATCTTTGATTGGACTTATTTAAACTTCATGTTAAAGTTCAAGAAATCAGCTTTTCAATGCCACTGACCGCACGCAATTAGGAGTTCGGAGCAAAAAGTTATAACCATTTGAACATTATGAACAGCAACTACGATCGATCGCCATTTTATTCATGATCGATCGCAAGAGCCAGGAAACAGTGTAACTGGAGGAAACGATCGATCGGCACTTAAAACAATCGAATGTATCTACTAGAATTTTTGGATGTGCACAATACAGTTTAAATGATCAATCAGGAATAGAAATGATCGATCGGTAAGCGAGGTGAAACGGACGATCTGCGTGACAATGCAGGAATTAACGAAGGGAAATGATCGATCGGGAAGCGATCGATCGGCAATACAGAGTGATTGATCATTTTGTGCAGAAAAACCTAAATCAAGTCTATTTCGACTCAGATTTGGAAGGGGTCTTTGGGGTTTCTCTTCAAACATATAAATAGGCCTTAAGGGAGACCGTTTTGGGAGATCTTGAGCTATTTTGGAGGCTAGAGCAAAGGAGAGAAGAAGAAGAAGATGATGAAGAACATGATGATGGATTCTCTTCTAATGTGAGGCTAAACTCTTTTCTAAGGCATAGATAAAGCCCAATAGACTGGTTGTATAGTTTCTTTTCTCTTATATTATGTTTACTCTAGTTGGTGTATGACTTTTTATTATGCAATTAAAGTTAATTCATTGAAGTTTATTCTTTGTACTCGAGAGAGACAAGAGTGAATTAATTGGATTTCAATCTGAAAGAGCACTTGTGTATCCGAGAGGAACGTGAGTAATCTGAAGTGTTATATATACTAATAAAGTTTCATTGGTTTATACTTGAGAGAGATAGATCACAATTTCATGTTTTAATTGATATATGTGTTACGTCCGAGAGGAGAGCACTATAATTTGAATTGACAAATGTATGTCCGAGAGGAATATGCTAGCCAATTAGTAATTTATTTCAAAAAGAGAGAGAGACGATACACTAGTCTATTGTGGTGGAATCGAAGCCTTGGTCTCTTCTATATTGATTAATCTCAGTTAGTTTAGTTAAAATTTATTTCTTTCTTAGATTAAATTAAAAACTGCACTTTTCTCTTGAATTTGGTAAATTGTTTAACTATCCCTGAGGTTCGACAACCCTTAATTACGCACTATAGTACACAATTGCCTTGTGCACTTGCAAGGGCTTAATTTTAAACGATCACCAATCATGGGTGCAAATTAAACATTCAACTATCTCAGGCAAGAGAGAACTCCTATATTGGTCAAGAATATGCCCACCAGTTCTAAACGCGAACTTTGAAGCAACAGTAGTAATAGGAACAACCAAAATGTCTTGAGCAATTGCAGCCAATATTGGAAACTTGGTTGAGTTAACTTTTCACCAAGAAAGAGTGAGTTAACTTTTCACCAAGAAAGAGTGTCCAAGAACTTGGTTGAGTTAACATTAGATATGTAGAATTTCATCAGTTGTAAGATCTAAGCTAATGCCCTTTCCCACATTAATTCCCAATTTAGCTATCAGCTAAGCAAACTTTTGATGACGGGAAGGGGAGACTGTCACATATTTCACAGACTCACGAACATGAAAAATTATGTCTAAAATTTCTTTCAGTTCAACTTGAACAATAAGATTTAGCACATGGGCAGCACAACGTATATGAAAAAGTGAGTTTTCTAACTGAAGAGACCCCTTATCCTTAAGGTCCTTTATGAGATTTCTTTGAGCAACATCATTGTTTGTTGCATTATCTAAAGTAATAGTAGATACTTTACAATCAATTTTCCACTTTACTAGAATGGCTTTAATAGCATTACAAATTGACACTCGAGTATGACGGGATATAATTCTAATAAAACTAATAATTTTCTTTTGTAGATACCAAGCACTATAATGCACGGTAGCACAAATATAATTAAACATTTGATTTGAAGTCCACAAATCAGAAGTAATTCTAATTGTAAAAGAAAAGTTTTGGAAAACATTAATCAATACAGCCTTCTCTTTTGTATAAATCTTTTGACAATCCATTTTAATTGTGTTCCTAGAAACCATTTTGAACTGAGGCTGCATAACTTGACAAAAATGAATAAAATCCTTATGCATAACAATATTACAAGGGTATCCATGCACTATAATTGCTCTTGGAAGAGCTTCCCTTCAAGTTTGTTGATCAAATTTAAAAGTAGAGACTTTACTAAAAGCAGTATTCAGGAGTGGTTGTTTAGGATCCATGTTTGGTCCTCTTGGACAACTATCAATGTGCCTTGCAAGATGAGTTGTGCCATCAGTTCCCAATCCCACAAAGATATTCTTGCAATAATTACAAGCTGCCCCTAATCTTTTTCTATTTTCATCAAAGGTTTTCTGGAAATGATCCAAACAAATGATCAACCCCTACTACATTTTTTTTTCTAGTTTACTCATTAAATGCTCCTAATTCTGAATGGAGAACAGAGGGGAAGTTGTAGCGCTGGGGTTTGGGGCACAATAGGTGTGAGGGTGGGAGTTGAAGAGGTTTTTTTGTGTGGAAGAATTGACTGGTGTTGAAAAAGTGAGGGTGTAGAAGAGGTGCAAGGATTGGAAGAAGATTCACTACCGTGGTGAGACATCTCTACTACACTAAATTCGACCAACAAACAGATAAGAAATCAAGTGCTCAGTAACAAATAGAAGACAAGTATTATAGACAATTAGTAAGTAAATAACAGAATCACAAATTTAAATTCCAACTTGTACATATTAATAATATATGATTTTTTTTATAAAACCAACAAATGATTAATAACAAACGATTATGGCTAACAAGTAATAAGTACATAAATATCCAAAACACACAACACATGAATGGATGATATTAGTTGAGATGTATCAAGAAAAGAATAGATTAACAATAGACAATTATTTTTTATAAAAATAACATATGATATATCCAAGACACACAACTCTGCATGTATTAAAGAACATATGCTATTTTAATCTGATAAGCAATTACTAATTATTTAGAGATAAAGAAGATAAAGAAATGTTATTGTCGACTATAGATCTACCACGACTAGTAGGAAGGAATCAAAGAGGGCAAAGGCACCATGGCCGAAGAAGGTGAGTCCTCTATGAAATTTAGTTGCCGTCGGCCGATAAGTCCCAAAAAATTGAACTTTGATGCGACGAATGGCTGAAGGTGGCAGTCGGGCAAAGGGAAAGAGAGCAGAGCAGGCGAGTGAAGGGCTGAAGGCAGTGGTCGAGTGATCTACAAATAAAATATGTATTTTATTATCTCATAAACTTATGTTTATGCTAGTGTTTGATTAAAATTAGTGCTATTTTAATGTAGTTTTTGGTTTTTGTAGGAAACAAGAATAAGAAACAGAAATAAGGTGAAAATAGACTTTAATGGTTAAATCTTCATAAATTTGTGTGCATATCTTTGATTGGAATGATTCAAGCTTTATTTTAAATTTTAAGAAGTCAGCTTTACAACGCCACTGACCGCGCACAATTCGGAGTCCGAAGCAGAAAGTTATAGCCATTTGAATATTATGAATAGTAACTACGATCGATCGGCATTTTATACACGATCGATCGCCAGAGCCAGAAACAGTGCTATCGAAGAAAATGATTGATCGACACTCAAATTGACCGATCATATCTACTGGAGTTTTTGATCCGTGCAATACAGTAAACACGATCGATCGGAAATGAAAGTGATCGGTCGATAGTCAATATGAAACGGACGATCAGCGCGACAACGTTGAATTTAACGAAGAAAAGTGATTGATCGGCTATACGGAGTGATCGATCGGTTTTTGCGAAAATCCTAAATCAGCCTATTTTGACTAGGATTTAGAAGGGGACTTTGTGGTTTCTCTTCAAACATATAAATAAGCCTTAAGGGAGAACGTATTGGGCATTAGTTAATAGATTTTGAGCTATATTGGAGGCTAGAGAAGAGGAAGAGAAGGAGTCTTTTGGAGCCAAAGAAGAAGAAGAAATCCATGCCATTGGGTCCACATAAACAGACTTTTTTTTTCTCTCTTTCTATGTATAACTAAATTCTTTGTCAAGGCTAGATGATGCCCTAGATATATGTATAGCTACTCTTGTTAGTTTCATTTAATAAAGTTGATTATGATTCATACTTAATGCTATTTCATGAGTTTATTTTGAGTGCTTGACCATAGACTTGATAGATATGAATGAAATTAGATCTTTTTAATCCCTATGTCTAACCAAGAACAGGTTTGTGATTGATTCTATGCCCGACCAAGGATAGGATTGATTACACAATAGTGGATGAACTTTCATGTCCGACCAAGAACGTTAGTGAATTCATTAGTGATCCGTGTGTCCGACTAAGAATGCGAATTATCATATCATGTCAATTTGTGTGTAATAATAATCAAGAGTAATAATTGCATGTTTAGTGGTAGATTCATTGCCTTGATAATTCTCTCCATTGATTAATCTCAGCTAGGGATGGAACCGGGGTGGGTTTGGGCTGGCGGAACCATTTTAATTCTTCAAACTCAGAACCGTCCTAAACCCACCACGAGTCCAGTTTCAAGGACCCGGAACCGTCCCGGTACCCAAACTTAAAACCCAGACCCGTCCCGGTACCAAAACTTTTATATTTTTAATGTTATATACATTAAACTATTAACTCTTTTAATTTTTTTATTAATGATATATATTCATAAAAATCCACAGTATTCAAATCAAGAGATACGAGTGCTTTCGTCCAAAAAAATATTCATAAAAAATAAATGAGTCCAAATATATGATATAGATATATATCATATACCCGGCTCGGGTCCGGGTTTTACATGAAAATCCGGACCCGACCCGACCCGATGGGTTGGTTCCTCTTTCAAACCTAGAACCGGAACCGGGTATTGCATAAGCAATCCCAAAACCGGCCCAATAAGGCCTGGTCCAAGTTCCATCCCTAATCTCAGCTTAGTTTAATTAAAGTTCACTGCTTTCCTTAGAGAAACTAAAAACTGCAACTTTTCTCTTGAATTTGGTAAAGTATTTAACCGTCCATGAGGTTCGACAAACCCTTTTATACTCGCCATATACAATTGCCTTGTGCACTTGCAAGGGTTTAAATATTAAATGATCATCGGGCAAACGGAAAGAGAGCAGGGTAGGTGAGTGAAGGGCCAAAGGCGGCGGTCGGGCAAAGGGAAAGAGAACAGAGCAGGCGACTAAGGGCTGAAGGCGGCAGTCAGGAAAAGGGAAAGAGAGCAGAGCAGGCGAGTGAAGGGCTGAAGGCGATGGTCGGGCAAAGGGAAAGAGAGCAGAGCAGGCGATGAAGGGCTGAAGGCGGGAGTCGGGCAAAGGGAAAGGGCTGCTAGGGTTTTCAGTTTTCACATTATATATGGGGGAGAAGATGAGCAGGCCTTCAGGCTTTTTTTAGCCAGGCCTGCACCCGACCCTACTTGGGATAGACTATGGTGCATTTGGAAGTAAAAAAAAATAGGGTAAAAATTATTAATGGTAAAAATTTTCAAGGCTGATTGGTGACATATGTTTGGAAGTTGAAGAAATATGATGTTGACAAGTGACAATTTTTAATGTGTTTTGGCTCAACTGATTTCTGTTTGGGAACATGAAAATTTATGTTTATGTTTGGGAAGCAAAGTAAGAAACATACTTTTAGGGTAAAAATGTTGCGAAAATAGCCATGTGTTATATTTTGATTGCCACAAATATCCCCAACATATGAGCTAGGGTTTTGCGGCAGGAGAAGACGATAGTGCTGGATGGTGGCTAGCCGGCTGGTCACATAAGTTGGATGCCCTCCATAGAAGGCGGAGGATCCTAATTCCCGGCGCCCATAATGAGATTCGCTACGCCTCTCCCATCATTCTCTCCTCTGTCGTCCACTTCTCCTGTGCCCCGCCTGGTGGCTGGTCAGATGATCCCTGTATTTTGCGGCGCAACGATAACACCTTTGCCCAATCTCTCACAACATTTTTTCCTCTTGCCAGCGACTTGTTTTGTAGCTTGCCCAGTGGATGGTCGGTGGCTATCGTGTCATCGATTACACGATTGCATTGCCCATCATGTAATTAATTACACGATAGTCCGACTCATATCATTAATGGATTACGCGGTAGCCTCGATTGCGTTTCATCGATTACACGATAGCCTCACCAATCGTGTTATCGATTACACGATATCAGAGTGTATTCAATTACTCGAAAGCCTTGCTCATTGTCTAATCGATTATATGATATACAACTATTGGTGTGTTCCGCTATCGTGGAATCGATTACTCGATAGAAGTGATCATCGTCTAATCGATTACACGTTATCAACCTCATCACGTGTTCTGCTATAGTATAATCAATTACTCGATAGCGGTTTTCTTCGTGTAATCGATTACTCGATAGCGGAGCTTTTTATTAATCGATTACACGACTGCCACACCAATCATTTCATTATGCATGCATCCTGTGTAACCTTCATCGTGTCAGTATGCATGCATGCCGTCTAATTCAACGAACGTGTCAGTATGCAAGCCTGCTGTGTCACCCTCGACGGCAAATTTCCGAAAATGCAATCGCCTTCACAACAATATTTACACCCGTTTCCATCACTTGAACACCACCGCGCGTCTACGAAAGAGGGTTAGGGTTTGCTCCTACACGATCGGAGAATCTGGGTTCGTCATTGCCCGCGGCGGAATCAAGCTGCTCGATGATTTAAAGCTGGGTAGATCTATCGAATAGCCGACATCAGGGTTTCGGGTTCTCTGAGAGCTAACCATTCCTCCATAGACAGCGCCACCCCACTGGTAAGATTTTTAAAAATCAGACCTTTTGTTTCTTTATTGGTACATTTTTGTTATAGCGTTTGATTTCATGTGTCCGATTGCACAATTGCCTTCTCATATCATGTCACTAACACACGATGCTTCTCATATAGTGAATTGATATGAAACCCGACTCTCATATTCCAGAACAGATGGATTCACAACCTTCTTCCGCCCAAGAGAGGAGCTCTTCGCAAACCCCTAGGAGATATAACGCTCGGTCATGCCTTCACACCAAGTGTACACCAGGTGCTCTCACCAAGTCTCTACAAGTTGCAGAGCACTACCCACAGTGCATGGACCGATTACAAGAGACGGCTTTTCACATCATATTTGAATGCCGAGAGGTAGTTGTCGCTAGAAATTTGCTTGATGTCTTGGTGGAAGGTTGGGATGAGCGTCTTATGGTGTTCAACATCAAGGGGAGGAGGTTATCCTTCACTGAAATGGATGTTGCCCTCATCACTGGGTTACGGGCATCTGGTGAGTTTGTGATGTGGAAATGACGGTAAACTCCTGGCCCCGGAAGTTGTATTCTACCATAAGTTTTTCTCCACGAGGAAATCGGAGAAACAATATATTGAAGACCTACTCGATAAATGTCTAAGGGGGATAGCAGATGTTCCAGAGGATGATATAGTTCGGTTGATCATCCTACACATGTTCTAGACCGCGCTCTTCCCACAATCGACCAGATCAGTCCCTATAAAGCTTTGCGATTATCTGGATGACCTCTCCAAACTGTCATCGTATAATTGGCTGGGCGCAATCCAAAAAATGCTTGTTTCGAAACTGTCACAAGCATCCAGAGGTTTACACTTTAGATCTGCCAGAGAGACGACTAGCAGCGGGTGGCAGGAGGCGCGTATGTAGTACAAATAATTCGTAGATCCCTATATTTAGCTTATAGTGTAATTGATTACTCGATGGCTATAGATATCGTCACATTGATTACTCAATATGCACCTCTATCGTATAATCGAGTACTCGATGGCAGTGGATATCATCCACTCGATTACACAATAGCCAACTTTATGGTGTAATCGATTACTCGATGGTTATGGTGTAATCGATTATTCTATCGTGGTGTCGATTTCACGGTAGGCACCTCTATCGTGTATTTAATGTTCTCATGCAGTATATATATATATATATATATATATATATAGTCCTTCATTGCCTAATAATTTTTATTTCATGACGCAGATATGGTTCTTCAAGCACACAAATCTATTTCACTCCACCAGGGGTCCATGTAGTCCAAGAGTGAGAAGGTGGCCCGGATTTGGGGTGTTGGTGGTTGAAGCAAATAAGGGCATCAAATTACATCACCGATTTTAACCATATTACGTTCACATATTGGAGAAGTAGGATGTCCAAAATAAGAGACGTAGTGGATGTCATATCCCCATTATCAAAAGAGCCATATCTCATCCCCCAACAGCAACCTCATACTCTGTCATCACCAAGGACGAGGATGCCATCAACTATCCCCCATCATGTCACGTCCTTGCAGGGTGTTCTTGATGGTATTAATTCTCTCCTTAATGTCGCCATCGAACATAGCGAAATCATGGAAACTTAAGGCTTCAGAGTCCCTCAGATAATTGAGGGTATTCAAAAAATGAAGGAGTGGAACCACTTAATGAGGGTGCTAGTTGACAACATGGGAGCTGAAGTACCACAACATTCCTGGCAACCACCCCAGAAGGTTCATAAGCCTGTGACTGTCGGCCGAAAGCAGCCACACCCGCAAAGTGGTGAGTCGAGTGGGCTGAAGTCCACAACAACTGAGCAGCCAGAACCCACTACTCAGTCACCCCGGGCGATGCCGGCAGAGAGTCCCCAAATGGACCAGCAGGTTGAAGTGCAGCTCACAGATCTATCACAACGGGCCGAGGCAGAGAGGCCCCAAAGGGACCAGCAGGTTGAAGTGCCACTCACGGATCTGTCACCCCGGGCTGAGGCAGTGAGGCCTCCCATGGAATCAACTATATCTCCGCCTCTTCCTTCTCGGCACAAGGTTACCGCCCACAAGACAACAAAAGCAGGTAATATCACTAACAATTGCCTGATCTATTAACTAGATATATGCCTATTGTGTAATCAATTACACGATAGATGTGTCTATCGTATAATTGATTACATGATAGATATGTCTATCGTATAATCGATTGTATGATAGAGGTGCCTGTAGTGTAATTGATTACACGATAGCTACTCTATCATCCAAGCCCGTTCTACATTCCTCTAAAGGGGATTCTTCATTTCCCTCATTGCCTTTCTCTTATTTCAGATAGGCCAAAGATGACTCGCGATGAGGGTGAGCCTGTTTCAGTTATACCAAAGTTTACGTGTGGGAAGGCTAAAATTGTCCATAGATTTATGACAAAGTTACGCGAGGAAGTTGAAGAAGAACCCGGTTCTCCCGTGCCGAAAGGAAAAAGAAGGCGATTAGTTAACGTCTGCCGGGTTTGACAGACCCCTCGAGCAGCTGTGGCACATGATGATACCGGTCCGTCTGAAGAGAAGGGTGCCTATGTGCACATTAGAAAGGGAAAGGCACATGTAGTTGAGGCTGAAACACCTGAAGTTCGTCAGACTGAACAAGTACCCACCGGCTACGTGGGTACTAAGATATGCTTCGAAATGGCTGTGTTGTCGCCTACAGATCGAAAGACAATTATGCACTGGATGAGGCACCTAAGGCAGAAATATCAAGCAGAGACACTCGCCGAGGCAGACTACTTAAGTTTGCTGCATACGTCTGAAATATCCTACATGGTAAGCACACATCCCGGGGTATTTTGGAGGGCATTTCTCTTATTGGAATAACTCTTAAAGTATTCAAGTACATGCAGGTCATTGATGAGTTCTTCAAACTGCTACAGATGAGGCAAGCTAGGAACAAGGATGTATTGATGTATCCATACTGCTTCTTTGGCCAAATCTTAGTTGGTAAATTTATTGAATGCGTAAGTGTGCTACCCTTATTGTTAGACAGTGCTTTAGGCAATCAACTATACTTCTCAGCTCGTTTTTTTATTATTTTGTAAGAGCTCATGCCCGGCGGGGATAATACTGGGCTGGCTGATCTACACATGAAATACGCATTTTATTATCTCCTAAACTTATGTTTATGTTAGTGTTTGATTAGAATTAGAGCTACTTTAATGTAGTTTTTGGTTTTTATAGGAAACAAGAGTAAGATATATAAATGAGGTGAAAAGTGACTTTAATGTTAGAATCTACATAACTCCGTGTGCATATCTCTGATTGGACTGATTCAAGCTTCATGTTAAATTTCAAGAAGTCATCTTTCCGATGACCCACACAATTCGGAGTTCGGAGCGAAAAGTTATGACCAACAAAAAATTGTGATCCGGGGTAAGGCTTTCATTCTGTAAAGAGTTTTTGCTTAGGTCCTCTAGTAGATCCCAAGCATCATCCGGGGTTTTCTTCATGAATGTGCCTCCACAAGAGGCATCTATTAGGGTCTTGTGCTGATCGCACACACCCTCATGAAATCTCTGTACTAATTGCCACTTGGGCACATCATGGTGGGGACAGGATCGGAGTAGGTGCTTTCATTCTTTCCCAACTTTTATGGAATTGTTCATTGGGTAGTTGGGTAAAGGTGATAATTTCATTTCGGATTTTGTTGGTCCGCCCTACAGGGAAATATTTCTTTAGGAATTCGTCCTGAAGTTCCTCCCAAGTGGAAATGGAGTTGTGTGCAAGGGAGTATAGCCATTCCTTGGCCCTGTCTTTCAAAGTGAATGGGAACAACCTAAGGCGCACCTGGTCATCAGACAGTGTGAGTTTGAAGGTTGTGTTAACCTCTATAAAATTTGGGAGATGCCTATAGGGGTTCTCATTGAGTTGGCCATGGTATGTGGGCAGCATCTGGATGATGTTTGGCTTAATTTCAAAATTAGCCACAGTTGCAGGCAGTAGGATACAGGAGGGGGAGGTGTAGGCAGTGGGCCGTAGTAGTCTTACAGGGTACGGGCATGAGGCATTAGTGGATTCTGATTTAGGCCATTCCCACCCCCAAGGTTCATGTTATCCGCCATTGGATGAATTTCAGGGATTGGTTTGCTAGGAGTTCTACAGATTCTACATAGGCGCTCAGGATCAGGATCAAAGGCAAGGCCGGGGTTCAAGGAGCGACGACACAATAAAAATCAAACAAAAGATAGCGACAATCCTAGATAGCGACAACTAGCAACCTAATAGCGACAACTAGCAAGCATCAATCCTAGATAGCGACAACTAGCAACCTAATAACGACAACTAGCATGTCATGCAATCCCACAAAGAAAAGAAAAACACCAAGCACCCAAATTTACTCTAAAAGAGGTTAAGAGAGTGCAAACAGTGGGAAGGGATGGCCCTTCAAACGATGATCAGAATCATCGTCCTCTCTTAATCCTACAAAAGAAGAAGAATGTAATTAAGCTACTGAAAAGAAATCTAAATTAAACTAAATTATTCTAAAACAAATTATGCTAAGAATTCAGTAAACTATTGTGCCGTCCCCAGCAACGGTGCCAAGAACTTGATCGTTTAAATATAAAACCCTTGCAAGTGCACAAGGCAATTGTACTACGGTGAGTATAGAAAATGGTTGTCGAACTTTAGGGACGGATTAATATTTTACCGAATTCAAGAGAAAGCAGCAGTGTTGATTCTACACTAAGAAAGCAATGAACTTTTAACTAATCTAATTAAGATTTAATCAATATGGAGAATATCAAGGCAGAGAATCCACCACTAGACATGCAATTACTACTCTCAATTATTATTAAGCATAAGTTAACATGATATGGTAATTCGTGTTCTTGATCGGACACACGAATTACTAATGAATTCACTAACGTTCTTGATCCGACACAAAAATTCATCCACTATTGTGTAATCAATCCTATCCTTGATCGGGCATAGAATCAATGACAACTCTATTATAATGCAATTAATCTTATCCTTGATCGGGCATAAAATCAATCACAATATCTAATTCCATTCATAATTAATCAAGTCTATGATCAAGCACTCAACGAATACTCATGAAAGTGCATTATGCATGAATCATAATCAACTTTATAAAATTAAATTATCAAGAGTAGCAATACACATCTAGGGCTTCATCAAGCCTTGACAAGGAATTTAGTTGCACATAGAAAGAGAGAAAAGAAAAGCTTATTTATGTGGATCCATCGTCATGAATCCTTCTTCTTCTTTGCTCCAAAAGACTCCTTCTTCCTCCTTTCTAGCCTCCAATAAAGCTCAAAAGTCTATTCTCTGGTAGCCAAAACGTTCTCCATTAAGGCCTATTTATATGTTTGAAAAGAAACTACGAAATTCCCTTCCAAATCTGAGCCAAAATAGGTCAAAATCACATTTTCCATATACGGCAATCGATCGGCACTATTCATCGATTGATCGTAGTTACTGTCTTGCGCGGATCAAAAAATTCCAGTAGATATGATCGATCATTTTTGTGCCGATCGATCGTTTCCTTCAATAATACTATTTTGTGGCTCAGGCGATCGATCGCGTTGAATGGCCGATCGATCGTAGTTACTGTTCATGCATTTTAAATGGCTATAACTTTTTGCTCCGAACTCGTTGGGAAGCTGACTTTTTGAGCTTTAATATGAAGCTTGAATCAGTTCTATAAGAGATATGCATACGAAGTTATAATGATTTAACTATTTGAGTTACTTTATGTCCTCATTTCTGTGTATTACTCTTGTTTCCTACAAAAACGAAAAACTATATTAAAGTAGCATTTATTCTAATCAAACACTAGCAGAAACATAAGCTTAGGAGATAATAAAATGTATATTTCATGTATAGATCACACCCACACCAAAAGGTGGCTGCTCAAAGTGTGGTGGACTGCTTGAATGATCTCCTCGGAACCCATTTCAAGATTAGGGGAGCTCGACGCTGGAAGATGTCCCAAATTGGGTTATTGACATCATATCCAAGGAGGAGGCATAGTAGACGGATAGATCTTCCGATTTCATCATTCTTTTGATTGCTTCTCCTCAGATAAGATTGTGACCTGCTTCTCGGCAAGCACATTTCTTGCAAGCATAGCGTCAAAAAGTGTTTGGAAGCCAGTTGATATTTCGGAAGAGGAGTAAGTCTTCCTCTTCGAAGTCTTACACTTGTCAACAAGGGTAGGAGGGGTAGGCCTGAGGGGATCAGTGTGGGCATGTGGAGGCATTTGTAGGGGAGTTTGGGAAGCAGGAGAGTCAGTATTTGGAGGTACCTACACACAAGAACATGAATAATGAATGTCAAAAAAATGTAAGACAGCTATAAATACATATCAATTACACGATACAAGCTGATGATGGTATAACATTATAGAGTGTTCATGTTTGTGCACCTGGGATATGTTGCAAGTAGGACGTACTGAGGGGACAAGAACGAAGGGGCTTGCTTGGATATCCTCATCAAGGAGATTGGAGAATGATTTATGGTATGTGTTATCTCCAATATCCTCTCCCAAGTACTGATCAAATTCATTGGGATGCACCCTAGGGTGATCCTCATATGTACCGTGTGAACTATCCGGCGGCAGTTCTGCACTGAGGGGCATCCTTTTTGTTGGACGTCCATGATAAGCCTTATACCCAGTAGCATGGTTGCCAACGAATATTATCGATAATAAACCTTCAATCTCTCTGTATATCCCCAAGACTTCAATCTCATGGCCTTCGGGTGTTTCTACCGCAGAAGGAGATTAGAGTAGTTTGGCAAGGAAAAATCCTGGGTTTGAATTGCAAGCAATTGAATCTAATAATTCTGAAAGAATGTCATAAGATACGCACCTGTCTAAAAATCTTCCAAAAATTAGGATTTTCGGAGGTGTATGTTTGTGTTGCTTCGTTATACCCACAACTAGTATAATCTGACATCCAATTCCATGCATTGTAGAGGTACCTGATCTTGTCATAGTGACTTCCGATTTTTTCTTCATTCACAATTATACCCTTCTTCTTCAACTCTTGGCTTACAAATTCGTAGCCTCCGGGTTCAAGACCCTTACCCCTTCGAAATACTGCCATAAGTGCTTCTGTATACAATCTGATAGTGCTCTTCCTTGTTCCACTCAACCTGTTTGATGTACTTTCCTTTCTTGCATGGGCTTGCCATCTATTCCACACAAGAAGAAGCATATGAGAGTGAGAGGTGTGGACTTTCGCGATAGCATGACACTAACACGATAGCCTGCGATTATACGATAGAGGTGCCTAACGTTAATTGATTACACGATAGCCCAGTCTAACGTGTAATCGATTACACGATTGCGCAGGCTATCTAGTAATCATGATAGCCATGGAAGTCGATTAATCGATAACACGATATAGGTGGGTACCTTGGACTCGATTACACAATCGAACAGGCTATCGTATAATCACGATAGCCATGTAAATTGAGTAATCACTTACACGATAGAAGTGCACAACGTGTAATCGATTATACGATTGCACAAGCTATCGTATAATCACAATAACCCTGGAAATCGAGTAATCGATTACTCGATAGATGTGTGTACCATGTACCCGGTTACACGATCGCGCCGGCTAACGTATAATCACGATAACCCTGGAAATCGAGTAATTGATTACTCGATAGATGCGTGTAACGTGTACCAGATTAGACAATCGTGTTGGCTATCGTATAATCATGATAACCATGGAATCCGAGACTTCGATTACATGATAGATGTGTGTACCGTGTACTCGATTACACGATCGCGCCGGCTATTGTATAATCACGATAACCATGAAATCCGAGACTCGAGCGATATCCATGGTTATCGTGATTATATGATAGCTGGCGCAATCGTGTAATCGAGTACACGGTACACACATCTATCATGTAATCGAAGTCTCAGATTCCATGGTTATCGTGATTATACGATAGCCGACGCGATCGTCTAATCTGGTACACGTTATACACATCTATCGAGTAATCAATTACTCGATTTCCAGGGTTATCGTGATTATATGATAGCCTGCGCGATCTTGTAATCGAATACAAGGTACCAACCTCTATCATACAATCGATTACACGTTAAACTGGGATATCGTGTAATCAAGAAGTAAGACGTAATGAGTGAAAATAGAAGATAATAAATGGTTACATTGCCAAAAAAACAAGTAGATTGACAGAAAATCGTCAAACGAAGATGCATTTACTAGATATTCATTCATATTGATAGAAATTGAGTAATATGCCATGAGATCGCACAATTGCAGACTCATGCTAACATGTACAAGAAACATAAACGGAGAAAACCATACGCTCACACACATTCAAATTCAAAATTCAAAAATCAGGGCCTTTTTCTTACCAGGACGTCAGCGAGAAGGGATGGTCGTCGACGATGGTCGGACGGGGAAGCTGGCGGCGGATATGGCGACGCGGTAATCGACATAGAGAGTGGCGACTCAGGGGGGGAGATTGAAGCTGCAGCAGGAGCTGCTAGGAGGTGGATAAGGGTTTATTGGGGGGAGTCTCGTGAGAACCTGAGGCAGTTGGAGGAGGATGGTGGAGCACGGGAGTGATGGCGGCTGGGATGAGAGAGGATCGATGAATGAGAATGAAAGGGAAAAACCCTATAAGAGAGGGAGGGGCAGCCCATGATTTTTTGTCAGGCTGATTCTCACTCGAGGGAGAATCAGCCTTTCAGGGGTGAAATGTTAAATTTTTTCACTTTTCACCATTAGCACCTACTTTTCAGCCTTTCATTTTCCAAACATAAGAATTCACCTATCACCGTCATCGCCATTTTTCACCCTTTCAGCTTCCAAACACTTTTCACCCTAATAGGTGAAAATTTTCACCTTTCAAGCCTGAAAGATGGGTTCTTTCAGCTTCCAAACTCACCCTTATAAATTTTGAGGCCCAAGCCCTACTCGTGGCCTAAAATTCCATGCCCCTAGCCACTCTTTTGCGGGTCGGGTAGGGTCAGGCCATTGGCCTAGCCCGCAAAATTGACAGCTCTAGTCACCATGACCATCAACCTTCAGTACTTCCTCATTGCCGAACGTAGTTAACTAGAAGGGTGTACCATTCTTTAGAAGGAAGTTTCAGCTCTGCACCTTCCATATCTATATTTAAATGCCATTGTGCTTTGAATTGCATTGTGCAATCGATTGAATATCTATTATTGCGGCTAATTTACCAAATAAGAATATTTATCGATTGCATATCTATTCTCCCTCTACAGGCAGAAAGTGCTGGCCTCTACAGGCAGAAGTGCTATCCAGCACGCCAGTGACTCCAAATAAGAAGTTTTTAACTACTTCAAGGTAGGGCTGTTCGCGGCCGGCTGCGTCCGAGGTGTCCATGGCTATGTCTGCGCCGAGAGGAGTTATCCGTGGATTTCGGCCACGGACACGGCCAAGGGACCTCGGACAGCCGTCTGTCCGAGGTCCGAGGAGGAGTAGAGGAGGAAGGGCCAGCGGGGTGGAGGGGAGGATGGAGGGGCCACCCCCAGGTCATCAACGCGATCGCGGAGGAGGGGCGGCGACCGCGTCGATGACCACCGGCAACTGATAAAAAAAAAATTATTTTTTACCTATCTTCCGACATGCTGTGGCTTCTGGCCGTCGCCCAAGTCTCGCGCTAAAGGAGGGGTGGCAGCAGGGGTGGAGGAGTGGAGGGGCGGCGAGCAAAGAGGGAGGGGAGGGGAGGGGGGTGGAAAGCAAGGGAGAGGGTGAAAAGCAGGGGAGAGGGAGGGCCGTGTCCGTATCCGTCGGCCTAACGAACACGGCCAAACATATGGCGAACAGGTTTTGACGGACGCGGCCACAGACGAATTATGTCCGTGTCCATGTCTGTCTAACGAACAGCCCTACTTCGAGGTTTCATTCTAAGCGAATCACAGATTTACAGTTCGTCCTATGCCTGCTGCCAGCCTGAAAATTTAGTCAAAGTTATACCTACCTGACCTGGTTCAAAGTACCTCTTTAAACCGATTTACCAGTCAACACAGGAACTCACACGAAGGGAAGAGAGTGAGAAAGTAGTTAAAAGAAGTGATAATCAACAAATGTTTCTTTGCAACACGTATAATAGCAACATTTTCACTTCCACAATCACAGACACTTCCTTTGTCTACCATCACTTGCCGGGTTACATTTCAAAATATGTGCACCTAAAAGACTACAACAAAGGCATTTAATTCACAGAAATATCTTTTGCCTCAAGGCAATCATCATAAAATCTTCTCCTAGTAATCCCTTGAAGCAGCATGCTTGCTAAGCGCGTCCTGCAAGTACAAATATAACCACAAATGAGGACTAAAGTTACATGCATTCAACAAAATGTGGACATCACCGTATTACAAGGAACACTTGCAAAATAGAAATTTCAAATAAGGTGAAATTGAATGGCTGCAATGTGAGATGTAATAGAATTTGGGACTTGACAATGTTAGTCAGCAACAAAGAAAGCATCAATATGCAACACCATTTGCAGCAAAAAATAACATATATATGCCGAAGAAAAACTAAGAAACTGCATAGTGGAATGGCAGGTTTTGCATTGTAATCACCCCAATCCTACGCCCCTCCCAGTAATAGCTACGTCTGAGGACCCCTCCCACCAACGCCTCTCCCTGGGATAGTCCTGCTGACGGGCCTACTCCACCCAACCCCAACCTCAAGGCCTTGCTCTGCCAAGCCCTGTTTTTTTGAAAAATATAAAAAGAAATTATTGTCTCGCCCTCCTACCCTGTTGGGAAAAACGCACTACTTGATTTTGATTATGATTGTCTCGCCCTCCTCACTCCTGCCGGTACACATCAGCCCCCCAAGAAACTGGTGACGAGGAGCACTCTTCTCCACCAGAGGGGGGGGGCTTTCTGTTTTGTTGATATTCTCTCTCACCTGTCCTCCATTGACACATGCTGTCCCTCCAGGTAGCCAATGCTGGTATTCAGGAGATCAGCATGTGCCAATGGAGGGAAGGTTGAAGAGACATTCAGATTAATAGGGTTTCAACGGTGGAGATGGGCTCATTGAGGAGTACACAGCAGGCCGGAAAGCTTAATGAAGAAGGCTGAGGCGAAGGAAATGTGGCGGCATTCACCGCCGGTGAGGTGAGGGTGGGCATCAGAGACAGGGAGATGGAGCTAGAGGCAAGTGCTTAAACGACGCGGGGGGTGGGGGGGAGGAGCTGATGTGTTGGTTTGTATCGTGTATACCCTAGTTAATGGTGGACACAATGCTGACCATAGGAACATAATTGAGATGGTTGATTTTATACTTCCATCACAAAATCCGGTTTTTGCTGTGCTACATGCTATCCGCTTTCATAAGCAAAATCTACATGTGAGGTAAAAGTAATCTTATATTATGACATCAATAAACTACTGCCTACTAAAACCAAGCAAAATTTAATAAATATGTCATTAGAAGACCAGAAGGTTGCACACAAAAGTTCGTGTTTCTTAAGATTTAAGTAGGGCAAAAAGCATATGAAGTAGCAAAGTCCCTAAGTCAATAGCAGAAGGAAAATTCATGGATTTCTGACTTGCATATTAATTGCTGATTTGTAAGAGAGATCAACAGTAGCGTCATTTATGCTTGCCTTTAAGAAGTTCTGGAATTCATTCAGAACGATAGAGGACAAAAAGGACCAAGGCCGAATTTTTATCCAACATACCAGTTCACAACAAAAAATTTGGTACAGGAAAACATGTGAGTGCCACCATATAGTTGTATAAGTGTACCACATTATTGATAACAAATTACTCACAAAAAGCAGCTCCACAAAAGCAAGTAAACAAAAAAGTCCCATTGTTCACAATTTTTTTTTTAAATATTCAGCCTCTTTCTACTACTATCTATAGCCTCCTAATTAATTTTTTATCTAAACTTTTTTTTCGCACATAAGATTCTAGATTAAAAATAATACAAGGT
This sequence comes from Houttuynia cordata, assembly GCA_039654745.1. Lineage (NCBI taxonomy): Eukaryota > Viridiplantae > Streptophyta > Magnoliopsida > Piperales > Saururaceae > Houttuynia > Houttuynia cordata. Next base: position 44,427,117 of record CM077505.1, on the reverse strand, counting down.
AGCCAACTTTCATCCACTTCTTTTGCACACTATTTTCCCCTCTTCTAAAACTTCATGATATCCATAGTTATACATGACATACTCCTACTATCAGACTATCAGTATCATAAGTTGATAACATCTAGGGTAGTCAAGTTTGAATGGCCCCTTTCTGGCCTTACAATGAAAGCATGGGATGGCATGGAACCGGAAGAGGCTACAGAATCCAGTACCCAAGTTACATTTCTCAGAAGCAATAAGAAAGCTAAATCTATTCAAAATTTACCAGCAACTGGAAAAATAAAAATCTCTCTATATTCTGTATGAAAATAAAGCCACAAATAGATAGGTATTGAAACTAGGAAACATAGATTCTAATTGAAATAAGTGAGGCACGTGCTGACTAAAGTGCAATGTTAGGGCCTTGGCCCACTCATGACAAATGCCTAGATGGGCCATAACAAACTAGTGGACGAAACCAGTTTTTATCCTTCAGCTGGCAATCCTTAAGGTGTTCACAGCCCTAAAAGGCTAAAGAGGGTTTAACACGATGCTAAATTGAAAAAGAGAGCATAATTAACCTTAAAATTATACATGACAGATTTGATGGGCATACTAACCAAAGTCAATAAACATCAAGGTAAGCATGATAACTTAAATGAGACGATTGCAATAAAGACCATGGTGCTTTTGTTCAACTTTTGGACTACAAAGTTCAACTGATATCAACTGATAGTTATATGTTGTATTGACAACTACTTGCATCTCACAAATAAAAAGAGGTGCAATTACTCTAGATGCACACCAAATATATCAGTTGCAATATAATCAAGATTCTATTAAAGTCTAATTACCAGCAGAAACAAGGGTGCTCCATATCATAAAATGTTTCAATTAGAAGACCAAGGTATATGCATATACTGACAATAATGCGCCTTAACCAAACACAATTTCTATTTTAAAGTTACTCCATCAACTGTTTTGAAAAAAGTTGTCTTCACAGAGCAAAGACAAGTAAGGATATACATAAGAATCTTCTAATATCACCCAACAAGTAACACAATCAGCAAAACAGCCATGATCGAGAATAAGAACTGACAATAAGCAAAAACACTACCAAAGAAACCAGGAAAGAAGCTCAAACCTCGTATTCTTTCTTCAAATGGGACAACTCCTTGTCCAAATCATTAATTGCCTGGTTATACGCCTGCATTGGTGAAGACTGGCTTGTTGTGTGAATCTGCAAAACCCTGAACCCACTTAGTAACTGCTCACTCAAACCAACCGGCATTCCAGCAGTACAAAGTGCACTACTATGCTCAAACGTAGAAAACGTAGATCCCAAGTTGTAAAATCTATTTTCTCAACAAAAGCAAAATCTTCAAATAGTAATATGCGATTAATTTCTATATTCGCGAAGATAATCGTTCCAAAGAAAAAAAGTCTTAAAAACAAATTAGCATACAATGCACACTATAAAAACCCATATCTCCAAATTAATAACAACATATAAACTAGCAAAAAAAAAGAAACAAAGAGGGAAAATAGAAAGAACTAACCCTAACAATGATCTTGTATTGGAGAGGATGTGGAAGCTTGTAGCCTGCAAAGAGCACATTAGGGTCCCTGTGCAGCTGCCTGAATAACCAACCACAACAACAACACCAGAAGCAGGAGCAGCAAAATAAAAAACCCATATGAGCAAAAACCTTTAAAGATGAGATTTTTAGGGAATGGGAGGAAAGAGAAGATACATGCGGAGGATGTTGCCGATGGTGTGGTCCTCGCGCTCGAGGGTGAAGGCGGCGGCGTTGATGATCTTCGTGTCCCTCTCGTACGACACCCTGCATACAATGCATCAATTAATATTCGTACAAACCAAAAAACGCGCACAAAAAATGAAAACAATGGAAGGGAAAGAGGGAGAAAAGGAAGAGACTTTTTGGTGCCCTCGGGGACAACGAAGCGCTCGTAGCGATCTGGCGCATTCATCGCCGCTGCTGCTGCTGCTCCCTCTTCTGTCCCCGGACCTCCTTTCCCTCCCTCTCTCACTCAGCTTTTGTCACTGGCACCAGAATGCCAATGGGCCCAAATGGAGTTGGGAGTAGTTTTTTAGGCCTTGGCCCAATTTGATAAGTGAAGCGGACTTCTTGTGAAGCATGGGAGAGAGACCAAATTGGGGAGGTTATTCCATATTACTTGGCCAATGAGCCCTGATCGCCATATTACTTGGTTTTGGCACCTTATATTCCATTTTGCCCTCCTCAACCGTAACCCTAATTTCTGTAACTTTTCATATTACCTTACCTGGTTTTAAGTTTTACACTTCAACGAATCATATATCCTTCATTTCTAGTCTGTTTTTGCTCATTTTTTTGTTCTTCCTTATTTTTAATGTACCTTCTCATCATGATATCTTAATGATCTTGATATAATATAAAAAAATACAATAAATTCCACGATAAATAGTATAAGATGTATCAACATCATCATGATTAGAAAGAGCACTAAAAATAAGGAAGAACAAAAAAATACGTAAAAATGGATTAGAAATGAGAGAGATATACATCGTTGAAGTTTGTCCCACTAAAATAGCTATCGTATAGTCGATAACACGATAGCCACCACTATCGTGTATTCGATTACACGACAACACTGGCTCGAAGACACGGTAGACTTGTGTTGTATCTCCTTAATATGCTTAAGGATATACAATAGATTGAGTAGAGAAGGTTGGATGAAAGAGGAGAAGTATAGAGTCAAAGGGGAGAAAATAAGATGAAGAGGAGAAGGAAGAGACAAAGGAACACTACTGATCTATTTCTGAAATCACTATTTACGTCATTATTCATGTACTGTAGCTGTAGGGCTAAAGCCCTATTTATAGTATTAGGCATGTAGCCTTACAATTACTTAATTCTACTACGGATAGAAAAATAATAAAACTAGGAAAATAATAATTAATCCTACTCCATCTAGGATTAACTAAATTAGGAGAGTATTCTAATCCTACTCCAATTAGGAATCATAACATCCCACCACGCTCCGCTTACGCCTTGCCCTCAAGGTGACCAATTAGGAAACTGAACATAAAAATCGTCTTCAATCACCCAAGTAGCATCCTCTGACGGCTGATGCAACCATGAAACTAGAATCTCTTGGACCACACGACCTTTATGCCGAATGTGTCATCTTTGTAGTATAGCATGAGGTATAGGCCGTGACTGTTCCGGTGGTAATGGCGGTGGCATCGCAGAAGTTACGGCGGATGGGTCACCAACATATTTCTGGAGTCGAGAAATGTCGAAGACAGAATGAATTTGGGACCCTGGAGGCAATTGCAATCGATAAGCAACATCCCCAATCCGCTCAATGATAGGATATGGGCCGTGGAAGCGATGGGAAAGCTTCGCATTTCCTGGCTGATAAACAGACAACTGGCGGTACGGCTGGTGGCGAAGATAGACCAAGTCGCCAATATGAAATTCCCGATCTCGATGGCTGCGATCATAAACTTGTTTCATACGATTTTGGGCAGCCACTAGATGTTGGCGAAGTTGGTGGAGAACCTCATCTCGAGTGTGCAAAGCATTGTGCACTTCGCTAATAGAAGACCGCAATAGATCATAACTCATGATGGTGGGAGGGGGCCGACCATACACAACCTGAAATGGTGTAAAACCAGCTGCAGTATGATAAGCAGTGTTGTAGGACACTCTGCCCAATGCAAAAATGATAGCCATGTCTTATGTCGGTCTCCTGCAAAACAACATAAATACTGCTCCAAACATCTATTGACCACCTCGGTCTGACCATCAGTCTGTGGATGATATGCAGCGCTCTCATACGGAAGCTAGTGTTTTGGAGTTTGAAAAACTCTTGCCAAAACTTCGATAAGAAGACCTTATCCTGATCACAAACAATGGTGCATGGCATCCCATGGAGGCGAGCAATATCGCGCACAAAAACTTCAGCAACTGACCAGGCTGTATAAGGATGAGCAAGAGCAGAGAAGTGAGCATATTTGGAAAGTCGATCGACAACCACAAGTACAACGGACTTTCCTTGCACCAATGGTAATGCCTCAATAAAATTCATAGAAATGTCCTCCCAAATATGCTCAGAAATATGGAGTGGCTGAAGTAAGCCCAAGGGTATAGTAGTATCCGCCTTTGTACGCTGGCACACATCACACTAAGCAACAAAGAGTTGCACATCACGCATAATACCACGCCAGGTGAAGCTTTGCGACACCCTCTTATAAATGTGAAAAATACCCTCATGACCAGCAATAGGTGTGCAATGAAAATGATGAAGGATATCGTGTCGCAACTGGTCATACTTGGATACCCACAAGCGTCCCTGGTATAATAGAAAATCATCCTGCAAAACATAACCTAGTAAGCATAAAGGATCTGCTTGAAGGCGGGCAATAAGAGCAGAAGCATTTGGGTCCTTGCTATAGGCGATATGAAGATCATCAAGGAAGGAAAAAGTAAGGGTACTCAATAGGGAGGAGCTCTCAAACTGTCTAGATAAAGCATCTGCTGCTCGGTTGTCAGTGCCCTTCTTATAGATAATCTCATAATCATACCCTAGTAGCTTCGTGATCCATCATATATTTAAGAAGATTATGTTCAGTTTGAATGATAAAGTGTCGGCCAAGTAAATAGGGACGCCATTTTGTCACGGAATGCACAATGGCTAGCATCTCACGCTCGTAGGCCGAAAGTAGGAGGGAGCGACCTGATATAGCCTTGCTGAAGAAGGCAATGGAGCAGTCATCCTGCATAAGCATGGCACCCAATCTGACATCCGAAGCATCACTCTCCAGCACAAAGGCCTTGGTGAAATCCGGAAGTGCCAAGACTGGGGCAGATGTCATTGCCTCCTTGAGCCTATCAAATGCGCGTTGAGCCTCATCCGACCAGGCAAAAGCCCCCTTCTTCAGGAGGGCTGTAAGTGGGGAAGCTAGAATGCCATAGCCAAGAATGAATCTCCTGTAGTAGCCAGTCAATCCTAGAAAACTACGAAGTGCTTTAACAGTTTTTGGTGTAGGCCAATCGCTTATGGCAACAATCTTGGAAGGATCAGTTGATACACCCGAGGCAGAAATAATATGACCGAGATACTCCACCTACTTGCAGCCAAAAGAGCACTTGGAACGTTTGAGGTAAAGCCGATGTTGTTGTAAAAGAGAAAAAACAGACCTCAAATGTGCCAAGTGAGACTCCCTTGCAACTTCCCAAGGGGCTGAGAAGAAAGTCGCACAAGCTGCCCCTTATAAGTAAACTGCATAGTCATGTCTTTAAAATTCCAAGCAACCGCACCAAGTTCCTGCAACCATTGGACGCCAAGCACTACCTCAGCGCCCTGAGTAGGAAGCAAATATAGGTATAGTGGGAATGTATGGCCCTGTATAAGCAAATCCACTTTAGGGCAAATACCCTTACTTTGTAGGCGCTTGCCATCTCCAATAATCACATCGAATGTAACGGAATTTCTGATAGTACATCCCAAGCGATGAGCAACTCTGTCATTAATGAAGTTGTGGGTGCTACCACTATCAATCAATATCGACAGTCGTTGCTATTTAATAGAACCTTGAACACGAAAAGTCCTAGGGTGATAAGTACCATAAAAGGCCTGCATAGAAATCTCCACACCATCACCCTCAGCCACAACTATATCATCATAATCAGCTTGGTTGTCTTGATAATCCTCAGGCATATAATCCTCGAGGTACTCATTGTCATCCCCCTCAAAAGCATGAAAAGACTTGCAGCGGTGTCCTCGAGTAAATTTCTCATCACAATAATTGCAAAGACCTTTAGACTGTCTATCCTCTAACTTAGATGGAGATAAACATGGAAGAGCAGTACACGACGAATTACCTGGAGGGGGTCCGCTATGAATGGGCTGACCAATAGAAGGCAGTAGTGGACGACGAGTAGGGGGTAGTCGAGAAAACTGAGTAGGTGCACCTGAATGTCGGAGCTTTGCCTCAGCCATGCGCGCAAGCTGAATGGACTCATGCAAGGTTCGAGGGCGAGAATAACGAACCTCAGATTGGATAGGCTCACGAAGACCTGATAAAAAGACCCCCTTAAGTGCACACTCGGGCCATTGAGGAACGCGATCGGCAAGGTGCTCAAACTCAGCTTGGTATTCCTAGATAGTTCCCTTCTGGATCACTCGAGGCATAAGAGAGTGAAAATCATCATACTCGGTAGGACCAAAATGAACACATAACTCATACGTGAATTCTTCCCAAGAGATACCCGGATGATGCTGTAAAAGCCACCTAACCCATCGTACTGGATCACCTTCAAAATGTAATGAAGCCATTCGTACCTTTTTCTCATCAGGTGTATTCTGAAAATCAAAATATTGTTTAGCTTGAAAAATTCAGTCAGTTGGGTCTTCACCATGATATTTTAGGAATTCCAAGCGCTTAACGCTTGCTTGGAATCTGAAATCAGCACCTTGATGGTCATCATAATGGCCTTGGTTGGTTCGGCCTCTATCACCTCGACCATGTTGCCAATAGCGGCCACCTCGTTCTGGGGGGCGACCACCCCAGCCAGAGAAGTGACTAGCATCATGTCGATCTTGTTGTCGGCGTTCTCAGTCAAAATCAGCATAGGCTGCATCAAGGTCAAGATGTCCCTGCAAATCTTCATATATAACCGAATTCCTCTTGATGCTGCAATTGTTGACGCCCAGGGACGTCGGGTGGATAAAACTAAGTATGGCTTAGATTATGGCCCACGGGTGCAGCAGGATTAGCAAGTGATGCCGCAAACAGGGGATTAGTCATGAAGTGTGGTTGTTGGTTGTGTAATGCACTAGCATGGTCTGAACCTGTTGAATCAGATTCATGGGCTCCCTGTTGTTGAACTCGATATTGTAACGATGCAGGAACTACCATCGGCTGAGATGGTAATGGAAGTATGCCGCTCTTGTCCACAGAAGACGAGTCAATCGGTCGTGTAGTCATGTGACTATGCGCATAAGTGCCAAATTGAACCTGTGAAACACCCATGGTAGTCGGATTAGGGGCAACTGATTGCAAAGTGGTTGAAATTGAGGTGCCTGAAATAGGGGCAGAAACTGCCAAAGAAGTTGCTGGTATGGAGACGAAAGAAGTGCTAGATTGGTTCAGCTGCGACTGATCAAGCCGATGAAAGAGTTTGGCTAGGGACTCAGCCATGTTGATTTGCAACTGATCAACCTTTGCTTCTAGGGATTGGAATCGTTGAAGCTCACAGTATTTCCCCTCGAGCTGCGCCATAGTAGGGCCCTGAACTTGCCCTTCAACCTGCTAATCCTTGGAAGCACTTGATTCAGGAAGTTTCTCATATGAAACTCCGCTGGATTTCCTCATTGTAAGTCCCTAGGATTGATAGGCTCTGATACCAATGCTGTATCTCCTTAATATGCTTAAGGATATATAAAATAGATGAAGTAGAGAAAGTTAGATGAAAGGGGAGAAGTATAGAGTGAAAGGGAAGAAAATAAGATGAAGAGGAGAAGGAAGAGACAAAGGAACACTACTGATCTATTTTTGAAATCACTATTCACGTCACTATTCATGTACTGTAGCAGTAGGGCTAAAACCCTATTTATAGTATTAGGCATATAGCCTTACAATTACATAATTCTACTATGGATAGGAAAATAATAAAACAAAGAAAATAATAACTAATCCTACTCCAACTAGGATTAACTAAATTAGGAGAGTATTTTAATCCTACTCCAATTAATAATCATAACAACTTGACTACCATGTATTCGATTACATGATAGCACTGCCTCAAAGACATGATAGGGGTGGCTACCATGTAATCGTTTACCAGATAGCACTGCCTTGAAAAGAATAAAATTGGAATAAGTTGTAATGTTCATTTTGTATATGACATACTTGAATATGAACAGAAAAAAATAAAGTTACATGTTCATTTTGCAATTTATAGTCTATTTTGAATTACAAGAGAAGTGAGTTCTGTAAACTACTCAAGGAGATTCGTTGTCAATCCCTCTCAATCTTTCCCCTGAGTAGAACCGCAACTATCATAGGCCAAAATAATATTGTTATGGCCATCTGATCAAACATTGGTTGTTCTACCTCTGATGCCAATTTAGTCGCATACATCATTACGTAGATTCTGCTATTGGATAATCGAGCATACGATAGCACCGCTATCATGTTTTCGAGCACACGATGCCAATCGAAATTACCTTCTTTATTTGACTTGTGTGCCATAAGGAAGATGTGGAGATAGAGTTGTTTGTTGCCCTGGTGCCATCTCAATTGGAAGCCTCTCTGCTTCCTACTCCAGGGGTGACTTCTCCGTGGGAGGCACTTCAACCTGCTTGTAGATACCCGCTGGTCCAAGAAGTAGTTGAGAGGTTGATGATCAGTTCGGATAATAAATCGTCGGCCCAGCAGATAAGGCCGCCGCTTGGAGATGGCGTGCACAATAGCCAACATCTCCTTCTCGTATGCAGACAAAGATAAGGACCGGCCCGATAGTGCTTTACTGTAGAATGCTACCGGCCGCTCTTTCTGGAGTAGGACTGCACCGAGGCCCATATCAGAAGCATCCGTCTCAACCACAAAAGGCAGCGAGAAGTTTGGAAGAACCAACACCGGGGCCTGGGCCATCACATGTTTCAATTTGTCAAAGGCGGCTTGGGCTTCGTCCGACCATATGAAAGCACCCTTCTTGAGCAAGGATGTGAGTGGGCCAGCAATTAGCCCATACCGCCCAATAAGCCAACGATAATTGTAACACCCGAAAAATTGGTATGTTTATTGAAAATTACTATTTTAGGAAACTGGTCTAAAATAGGAAAGTTTTCGTACCTGTTGTGATTTTTGGTCTGGTATATCAATCTGGTATGTGGAGTTCTATTTTGATGCTTGTTGGTCAATGGGATTGATTAACCAGATTAGGCAGGTTCCCCGAGCGCGAGGACTAGACCTGGCGTTGAGACCCGTCTAATGCCAGGGGCTGGATGCACCTGACGCCAGGGCCACTTGAGTGCCAAATCAGGGCTGGTCACACACGTGATTACACTTGTGGTGGAGTCGAGATGGACGTGTTGCCAGGTACAGGACTCGTGCATGGTGGAGTGACACATCGTGTACGCGAGTCATCAAAACCGTTCATCTGAGAATCTTGTCCCAATAAGTAGGAGGACCAAGAACTAGAGCCATATGGACTCAAGGCTTGGTGCGTCAATCTCGTGGATGACGTGGGCTACTCCTTGGGCCCACGACTTGGAGGACCAAATCTTGGGGAAAGTGGGGATCTGATTCCTATTTCGAATTAAATTAAATTTGATTAAAAAAAAATGGGAAGTTACCTTGTTAGAGGTGGTAATCATGGAAGTCACTTTGAATTTCAAAATCCTAATTTATAACCAATTCGGAAGTAATTTGAATTAAGAAATTGAAATAATTGAATTTGAGTCAATTAAGGGTTGGCTCTTGGACGGGATAGGAATGCTTAACAGGATTTGATCTTGTCCATGAGAGAGTGCCATGTGCCAATGGAGCAAATCATGGTGATTGACTCCATTGATGGAGGTTACTATGTCTTACTTTAGATTTTAACCCTAATCAACTTAACTTCCTAAATTAAAGGATTGTAACTGATTAGATGAGTGGCAATCAGAAGTTGTGGAAGGATTTTACCAAGATTTACTCTTCTCAAATTGGACGTAATTCTATAGAAATGGATGTCCAATTGGGAGTAAAAAACTGCCATAAGCAGTTATGATTTTCAATTAGGGAATCACTATCTTAATTAAAGGAGAATTTAACTATTTCGGTTCTGATTTTGGGGATCACGTTTTGGATTATGGACATTCTCTTTTGCTGAACCTAATAAGGACCGTTGGATGTGAGAGGATCAACGGTGGAGATGTCAAGTTTTACCTATTTAAAGACCACCTTGGAGGAGCCGACAAATCTTTAGACCGATAGCCCTGAGGCTCACTTTTGAGAGTCATTCTCCCTCCATTTCGTCCTCTCCTCTTCCTTCCCAACCAGCAGCAAGCCTTGCCCTGGTGGTGGTTGTGGTGTGAAGAATCGATAAGGTCTTAGTGTGGTGCGATCATGGAATGTCGTATCGGATATCGGTAAAATATCGGTCGGCCTAAGAGACGAAATATCGGAGATATATCGGAGATATTGCGTAAAAAAATATCGGTCGTCAAAAACTAGTTTTTATCATATATTTTTAAAATCTAACTTCTAAAATGAGTTATACTAATTTAAACAAAGAATAGATTTCAAAATATGCATAAAAGGATAGAAAACAAACATGAAAGTTTTTTTTTCCCAAAAAAAAAAAAAAAATTTCAAAATTTTTTTTTTTTAAAAAATAATTTTTTTTTTCAAAAAAGGCCGATATATCGGTCCGAAACCGATATATCGGCGATATTTGGAAAAAATGGAAAAATCGATACTTAATGGTATCGGAGTATCGGTTTGTGTCCGATACCGATATATCGGCGATATATCGCCGATATATCGGCGAGCTGGCATTCCATGGGTGCGATCGGTGGCATACTTGCACGTCGAAGTCCGGTTCTTCAAAGCAAGTAGGATAATCTTTTACCACAATTTATTTTCTCTGATTTTTGAATGATCATGAGTTTGCGTTGTTGCTGATCTTATGGCTTACATTACGTTCTAATTATATGTCGTGAACTGTTGTTACATGCAATGACTGTTATATGCTTCTGTTTATGTACTATATCCTATCCGGCTTATTGCATGCCTTTGTTCTTCTCGTCCTAGCTCCTAGTTAGACATCCCCGCTTTCTTTAATGTGTAGAGATGTGATCTTTGTTGCTTGAGGATGGTGTTAGATGTCTGTCCAGAAATTGTTGTCCCTTTTTACTCATTGTTATACATCATGTTGGATTAAATGTAACTGATAACCTAAAGCAAATCCTAATCGGAGTAATCCTTTGCCATACTCCTTTAAAATATGTGCAAAAGCCATAATTAAATTTCTGATATTGAAAGTTATAATCTTGGAGTCAGGGTCCAGCATGGCTGACCGTTCAGAGTCTGGGTTTGTGTGTCTTAATTAGGGTAACATGTGACTAATGTACTTGAATACGCATTAACCAATCGGGTTGTTAACACATCTTGGAGATAAATGAAAACATGAATCATCAGAGCCACTTAGGTTCTGTAAATGATCTAAAGAATGACCTAATAATATCAGAGAGGGTTGATAACAAGTTAATTAAGTATATACCATCAATTAATTGACACTCTCGGCTAGGACTAGTCCTGCACCGTCGAACCTTAATCAGAAAATGATAACTAAATGTACAAAAATCTAAAAAGTATGCCGTCTATCAGGTTATAAACTAGACATCTAGGGCTACTTACAGTAAAAAAATTTCAATATTAATTCACTTTGTTCAGAGAGTGGTGATCAAGAGAAGCGGACCGTTCTGTTTGGGACAGAATACTGTTTATGATATTAAAAACCTTAAACACTAATACCTCTATGAACTAAGGGTAAATACAATACGTAACACCCTGATTAAATTTGATAAAGACCTCTAGACCTTGGAAACAGTAACTATAAAAGCTTATTTACGGGTCTTAGAGTTGAGAACATTGGTCCCAAATTAATTGTCCTTTGTGTCTCTCTCTTGAACGATCCTTCGTTCAAGAAACCTCATTGCTCGTTCTATACTGAACGACTATGACATGATCTATTCTGGACATGCCATTCAAATGTTTCTGTTTCGGGGATTGTCAATTCTAGGGCTAGGTACGGTGAAGATGTCAGAACGTGGACCTTTAGTGAATATTGTGGCATGTCTCGTTGATGAGTCACCTTATCGGGTCTCAGTTGAGTTCCCTGACATAATCATTCTAAGATATTGAGCACTCCCTTGTGAGTCGAATTGGGTTGTGTCCGAACATTGTCTTTTCACTCCTATGAAGAGCCAAATTCAGAATGTTGTGATTCAAGCCTCATGATGAGAAGGCTCAGATGATTTTAGTGTCATTCGGTTGAAATAATTGTCTCTCCGCTAAGGGTCATTTATGAGAACTCTTAGTTGGAATCATAGTATGCTCATGAGCCATTGCTAGACCCGTGGTGGTCTCAGATAATTTTGAACCTCTGTAGTTCAGCCAAAGACGGCAATGCGTATGCTTTAGATTGTATGACATTACGGAAAGTCTGCAATCTCCGCCCATTGTGCCCGTAAGCACCGATGGGGCCAGCATCCCTAGAAGCATGGCCAGGTTCCTCTGTAGAACCTCTAGGATGTTCTGGTATTGATGTCCATAGGGGAAGTGGACAGAACTGAGAGGAGAAATTGTTATCTTCGACACTTTGGATGTTTGGAGCAGATTGTCTGGTGACATCTCCTTACTCTCTGTAAGTTTGGAGTCTTAAATGTTGATTCTATCTATCCTTGACTGTTGTGAGTCATGGACTATGATGGTTTTCCAGGTAAGTAAACCCTGTATTTGTTGATCCTGAGTTTGTTAAACTTGCTTGTTTCTTCGAGTTACCATTATCATATTGTGGTTTTTCTTGCGTCCTACTGAGTATTTCTTCTGGAATACTCATGCATCTTCTGATGCAGGGATTAAGGTGGAAAAGAAGTGACCAGTGTTTCTTCATCGTGGAGACTGGTGATCTTGAAGACTTGAAGATTATATGGCATTTATTTCTGTTTCTTTTATTTGAGGATGTTGGATTTTGTGGCTTGTGTGCCATTTATTTACTTGGTTACTTGTGAGAACATTTAAATTATTGTAATAAAATAATTACTCTTTTTACTTAGTTATTTTACATCAGTGTACGTGAATATTATTTCTGTCATGACGATCCTAACAAACCCATTTATGTAAAATGGGAAGGTTGAGGAACGAGTATTCGGTTCGTCCCGGATTCCTACCCCACTTATCATTATTGGTGTAACGCTTCCGCATGTTATTGGGGTTTGAGAATTCGGGGCGTGACAATAATAACCTGTGAGGCCCAAGAAGCCGCAGAGAGACTTCACACAAGTGGGCCGGGGCCACGAAAGCATGGTCTTCACCTTATATGGATCAGTAGCCACCCCCTCAGATGAAATGATGTGGCCCAAATAGTCGACCTGCGCGCTGCCAAAAGAGCACTTCGAACGCTTCAAGAACAAGGCGTTAGCCCATAAGATAGTGAAGACTGACCTGAGGTGGTCCGCCCGGGACGAACGATAGATCAATATGTCATCAAAGAAGACGAGCACAAACCGACGGATATATGGGCAAAACAAGTTGTTCATCAACTCTGGAAGGCTGCCGGAGCATTGGTCAGTCCAAAAGGCATGGCGAGGAACTCATAATGGCCATTGTGAGTCTGAAAGGCCGTCTTGTGTATGTCCTGGGGCTGCATACGGATCTGATGATAACCTGAGCGTAAGTCAAGTTTGCTGAACACAGTCGCCCATGCCAACTCGTCCAAGAGCTCTTCTATCACCGGAATTGGGTACTTATCCTTCACCATTATTACATTAAGCTCACGGTAATCCACACAGAAACGCCATGAGCCGTCTTTTTTGCGAACCAGAAGGACGGGAGAGGAGAATGAACTGGTGTTGGAGCGGATAATACCAGAGTGCAACATCTCCTAGACCAACCTTTCAATTTCCGTCTTCTGCACATGAGGATACCGGTAGGGTAGCACATTGGCGGGTGGAGCCCCAAGCATGATAGGCATGGAATGATCATGGCCCCGGGCTGGCGGAAGTCCCGATGGCTCAGCAAATATGTCGGCGTGCTCAGCAAGAAGTTCAATCATATCGGTCGGTAAGTCGGGTTGGTGCACATGCACTATAGCACGTTGCTGTAAGAATAGACCATGTGGTACGAACCGAAAAAAAGAACTCACCTCCTACGCCGAGTACAAGGTGCCCGGCTGTGATCCATGTTGTGTCCCTATATGGGACACGAACAGGGCTAGGAATCATGGCCGGAGAAGAGGAAGAAGACAGAGAGAAAGTAAAGGAAAATAGATTGATTCTTATTGTATAACCATCCAGAAGGAAGGAGACCCCCTTATAAAGAGGACTCCTAGGTGTCACAATGACAACATAATGATGATGTGTCGTCAACAACATATGACGACATAATTATAACCCATGATTACAGCCCGTTACATCTAATCAGGCATTTATTACAATCACTAATAGATTTCAGAAAAGGAAACTAATCCTAATAATAAAATACTGCCTAAGATAGATTAGGCACCTTAGGTGTGTGACGTTCACAACAGAGACACTTCAACCTGCTTATCCGTTGGAGGCCTCTCTGCCTCCTCCTCCTGGGGTGACTTCTCCGTGGGGGGCACTTCTTCCTGCTTATCTGTTGAGGGCTTCTTTCTCACCTTGTTTTGTAGGTTGCCATTTTCGGCTAACATTCAAAGGCTTCTAAGCCATCGGTACATGTTCACTTGAAACATATGTTTGGTCTACACCCAACTTGTCCACTTGCAACCTTACTGCGTTAGAAGACTCTTTCATTTCTCTGAAGAACCTCAATTACAAGTCCTAACCTTAAGCCATGCTCGTCCATTATATTGGACTTTTCTAGGGCGACCTCAATTAGGGTAGTAATACCCTGTAAGACGGTAGTGAAAGTGCTCTTGAGTCATCAAAGAGGGGGGGGGGTGAAATATGATTACTACTTAAAAGTTTCACTCTTCCTTACTAATTGATATTATTAATTTATACAATCATTCAATCACATTATTATCACATTAGCAAGTAATTAGAAGCGCATAAAGTAAGTGGGAGAGAGAGACTTAAGTGGAGTGGAATGTATGTGTGTGTATGACAATATGGAAGACAAACAAACACAAACAATCACATAGAGATTTATAGTGGTTCGCTGCCAAGCAACTATAGGGAAGTAGTATACGTCTCGCTGCTAGTCGATTATGCATATGTTGCTTGAAAAGAATTTCTAGCAGAATAGTCGCCAAATGTGTTTGGTTGTTTTTAATAGCTTAGGAGAGTGACGTTATTTTTTTAGTAGGGTGATTCTTAAGCCCAGATGAAGCATCAATCATAGGAATTTGTTCAGCTACCCGTGGCATTGGAACGTTTATACAAGGCTGTTTGGCATAGGATATGGACATGTCAGGTCCGAATTCGCTTGTAAGTTTGCCCATTGAAAAATCACTGTCCAGATGTAACAAAGGTTGGTCTGATAACATCTTTCTCATCCATCTTGAAAATCTTAATATCCAGCTGCTTGGGCAAATGCCAACAATACGTTGATAGCTTGATTACACTTTGGTATTGATACGCTTCTTAAGATGAAATTTGAACTCTCTCAATTGCCCATATCTGTGGACACTTTATAGAAGGAAACAAGCCAATGAGCACTATTACGTTCAGTTTTAAAACACATACACTACAAAATGAACATAGGAAACTTTTAAATTCATATAGCATTACAAACGTGAACAACTCCTTCTAAAAAACGATACAGACCAATAAGCTGTGAAAGCAAGCAGGTACGTAATTTTGCACTGGTCGCCCCTATTCATTTAGAATTATACAGATTTGGATCTTCAAGTAGAGAAGGAGCACTCGGGTGGAAGCGTTTTGCATCACGACAGTAATCATAAATCATGTAGTTCTTCCGCACCCACTGCAGCTTCTATGCTTCAGTGCTGTCGAGTGCCTGGTTCCACCAGCTGCCGCATGAGGATCTTCCGGCAGACCAAATGCACGCATCTGCCGAAAAGCCTTTGAAGGAGGTAACGAACGGTGCGTTCCAAAGGCTGGAGTAGAGGGGCATTGCTTGGCTCTTGGGGTAGGGAATCCCACGCGCCTCGGCGTTATGGAATACTCTGATTGGTATCCCGTCCACGTAGAATCTAAATATTTACAAACAAGAATTAGAGCTGTCACTACCAAGAGGACTTCATGTTTTTGCAACCAAGAAAAAGAAAATAAAGGAGTGGACGTCATGTTGGAGCAGTTTATGACATGGGTTATATGTGGATGTTTTGAATCAATCCATCCATAAAAGTAGTATTTTAAAAAAAAAAGAACTATAAGCGAGTTATTAATTTTAGTAATGTCTACATAGTTGAATTATATGACATAGTAACAGAACCACTTTATTTGTTTAGTTCAAACATGTCATGTATGCTCACATTATCTGCTGCTGATTCCAGAGGATGGAGTTAAGTGTGAAATGCCTGCCTCGGATTGAACCACAAGTAGAACTGCTGCTCCCTGTTGCCTTTTCCCTGGATGAAAACGTTTGTATGGAGGATGTATGGCTCTCCGCTAACGTTCCCCAGAAACTTGAAATCGATCTCATCATGGGTAGGACCCAGAGATACAACTGCAACACCCAAAAGCCTCCCAAGTTCTTATATGACTCACATTATCACAGAGCAAGTTGCATTCATTACAACCATAAGTAAGCATGGGTTAATTAAAGTGTAAATTACGTAGTAAGCTGCGACTGTTCCAGCAGAGTTCCCAGGCACCAGTTTGATCTGCATGCCGATTTTTCCGAACAAATATTCATGTTTGGAATTGAACCTGGAGCCAGAAACTCTGTCAAGCGTCAGCTGGCGGAGGTTTCCTCCTCCGATTATCTTCGCCCTATCCCCTCCCCATGAGAGGTTGTTGTCGGAGTTCAAGTCGGCGGAGACAGCTAGTACAAGAACTATGAAGATGAGTGGATGAAACAGGGAGAAGGCGGGAGAAAGTAGGTTGGACATTTTCATCAAACAAACGATTGGAAGTGAGAGAGCTAATGCACAAGAAAGATGGTTTATGAAAGTAAGACTGATGCGATGGAGCTAGTAGAATGTGCTGGGGGCTTTTATAAGGGAGAGCTGATTGCTTGGCTTATGGTAGGGGTTGGTGGGCGTCTGCCTGAGTGACCTCTTTCGGAGGGTAGGAGGAAGATCAACTGCGGCTTTGACGGTGGTAGGGTAGACCATCTTACAGAGCTGGCACAGACTTCTTAAAATCCTCGTAATTGTTTATCAAATCAAACTTGGTTAACTTTTAGGTAATATTGGGAACGATTATGAGAGGGAGGGCTCAAAGGAGTTAGTCTCCACTCTCCAGATATGAAACTTCCAAATGAGACAAACCTGTTACATGATCATTTGCCGGCACCTACCTAGCTACATGCATGGACGTAACTGTCTGAGATGAGCCTAGATACATGCATGGACGTAATTGTTAATCCTGTACTATATGTTTTGAGTCACTAGCATGCGTCATGCAGTATAAATATCAATGCTGACGCGAATTGGATTGACCAGAGGCCGTCTGATGGAACGCATCCTTTCCCATCCAATCGCATGCATTATTCTCAGAACCAGTACACATTGAATCATAAAAATGAAATGGAACACGAGTTGGGAAGATTCTTGTTACCGAATCCTTTTTTTAGTATTAGTTTATTTACTTATTTTACATGGCCATGTGAGCCACAGCAGTAGGAATAGGCTATGGAAGAACGATGTACCATAGCTCCACAGACTTCTTGCTAGGTAACTTTCATGGCCCACTTCTAGACACATCCGGACAATCGATGGCTGAGCCACGTTTAGCTAGGCTGCAATTTCCTAAGTATAGTGGTGAGGATAGCTCTATTGATTGGATTTATCAGGCCAATAAATTCTTTGAATATCATGACGCACAATCGGAAGTTGATATATTGTGCATCTCCGCCTTCCATCTTACGGGTGATGCCTTAGTATGGTTCCAATATTTTGAACGGGATTTGATTAAACATACGTGGGCTGAATTTGTAAATGAATTATATGCGCAATTCAGGCCGAACGATTATGATGATTTTAATGAGTTGCTGGCATCTCTCTGTCAAACCTCCACGGTGTGCCCCTATCATCAGGAGTTTATGAGCATTGCCAATCGGCTCTGGAATTGGGATTAGGCGGCATTAGTGGGCGCCTTCATGCATGGATTGCAGGCTGATATTGCAGACAAAATCTGTCAGTTTCAGCCTAAATCCATGAAGGATATCATTGGGCATGCTCGAGTTGCGGAAGAACGGTTGAACCGGCAAAGGCATGTGGTCCGGCCCCCCTTTTGGCCCCCTCCTGGACTACCGGCACCTAGGCCAGCTCCTCCTAATGGGGCAATCGCCAGCTCTAGACCCGGACCACCTGGATGATCTGCCCTGCATCCCCCTATCCGCCGGTTATCTCAGGCCCAGATGAATGAAAAAAATGGCCAAAGGATTCTGTTTCAACTGTGATGAGCGTTACATTCCCGGGCATCGATGTCGCATGCCACCTGCTGCTTTCATCTTGGAGGAGTCCTGCCCTGAGGGGGACGATCTTACTGAATGGCCGATCGAGGATGCTTATGTTGATTCAATGGCTGAGATCTCCTTTCATGCCTTCTCGGGAACTTACACGCCTCACACTATGCAAGTGCAAGGTCAGTTAAAGCGTCAGCCCGTTGCTATTTTGATTGATAGTGGGAGTACCCACAATTTTATTAATGACAGGGTGGCACAGCATATGGGCTGTCACATTGCTCAACATGTGCTTTTGACGTCCTTATTGGTGATGGTACGCACATGCGCAGTATGGGCCTATGCCCACGTGGTCCTTTGCATATCCAAGGGTACGACTTTGTTGTGGATCTCCATCTTCTACCCACAAAAGGGGATGATATTGTATTAGGGGTCCAATGGCTCCAAGAACTTGGGGACGTGGTATGGAATTTCAAGGTCCTTGCTATGTCTTTTGGGGTGGAAGATGAGTAGGTCCGGTTACAGGGGTCACTTCCAGGCACTCTACAATCAGCCCAAGCTGTGGGGTCCTTCTTTCGGAACTCAGCTCATGGGTTTGAACTGCAGCTTATGACCATATTAGGCACGAATCAGCCAGACCTTCCAGCCGACTTGACAGCCCTCCTGGCTAACTATGCTTCTCTCTTTGGTGAGCCATTAGGTTTACTGCCTCCGCGTGGGCATGACCATCAGATTCCCATTCTTCCAAGGTCGAGCCCAGCTAATGTCCGGCCATACCATTACCCATATGTGCAGAAAGCTGAGTTCGAGCGTTTGGTGGTTGAGATGTTGGCAGCTGGTATCATTTGTCCCAGCTCCAGCTCATATTCTTCTCCGGTCTTGTTGGTCCAGAAGAAAGATGGGACATGGCGATTTTGCGTGGATTGTCGTGCCTTAAATGCCATTACACTGAAAGATAAGTATCCCATTCCTGTCATTGAGGAGCTTCTCGACGAGTTGTCAGGTGCGAAATACTTCTCTAAACTTGATTTATGTTCTGGCTATCATCAGATACGGATGCACCCAGTCAACCGTTGCCTCGAACAGTACCTTCGATGTTTTGTCAGTGAGGAGCCTCGTCGGTGGCTCCAACTTCTTCCCTGGGCTGAATGGTCGTATAACAGAGCTTATCACACTTCTACGGGTTTTATCCCTTTCAAGGTGGTTTATGGCCGGCCTCCGCCTACCGTGATTAGGCACTTGCCTTTTAGTTCTTCTGTGAGCGAGGTGGATTATGCTCTTCAGACGCGGGATGAGGCCCTGCGTCAGCTTAAGTCTAACCTCACAGCTGCCCAGAATCGGATGAAATAGGTATATGATCGCTCTCATACGAATCGGGAGTTCTCAGTTGGGGATATGGTTTATGTTAATCTATTGCCCCATCGGCAACATTCTTTGGCGCCCGTTGCTTCAGCCAAATTGGCGCATCGGTATCATGGTCCTTATCAGGTGTTGGAGCGTATTGGGCCAGTTGCTAGTCTGCAGTTGCCGCCTCATTCCCAAGTCCATCCAGTTTTTCATGTGTCTCGCCTTCGGCGATTTGGGGGATCCTTCTCGTCTTTCTAGTGAGGTGCCTGCGCCGTTGCTATTGCCGGCGGATCCTCCTGACCTTCCTTCCTCTATATTGGATCACCGTTGGGTTCGTTATTCTAGACGCTTGGTGACTGAAGTGCTAGTTGCGTGGCACAATCATTCCTTGGATGATGCGACATGGGAATTGGAGGATGCCTTCTATGCTCTTTTCCCTACATTTACGCCTTGAGGATAAGATTATTAGTGGAGTGTGGTAGAATGTTACGACTCCTTAGTATTAGGTTATTTACTTATTTCATATGGACATATGGGCCACAACAGTAGGAATATGCTATTTTAGTATTTGCATGTTATGGCCCATTAGCTCTCAGACTCAGCGCCTATATGTAGTGGACGACCTGTCTTATTTTCATTATGAATGAAATAAACCCTAGTTTCTCGCCTCCTTCTTCTCTATTTTCATCTCCTTTCTTTGTTCTTGCCACCAGCTATTGTGCATCCATCTATGGTACACAACAATTCTGCCAGAGAACAAGAAAACAACATACATGGCGTAACACTATGAGACAACAGTGTGAGGAGATAGTGTTAATTTGGTAGTATTATAGGGAAGAACCATTGCCCAAGCTCTCCCTTACTTCGCCATATTCATGGCATTAGCCCGCCATGCACAACTGGCATTCATTGTCATGCTTAGAGATGTCAACGTCGTTAGCATGCATAAGGGATGGGGATATATATCTGAGGAGCTGTGGGATGAGAAGCAATAGAATCTTCCACTGGTTTTGTTTCATGTCACTTTCGTGCTCTCCTGATGCCAGCTCTCTTCACTTATTTACATGCAATCCATTCATGGACGTGTATATATTATTGTTAACTGCTGTACATATTCTGGCTCGTCATAGAGTAGATAATTAAAGATCAGTTTGGGTAGGGGACATGTCTCAGTCTAACCTAAAATAGCTAGCTATTTGAATAAGAATTATAAGTCGACATAATCCGAACTCTTTAAGAGAAGCAATTAATCTGGGTACTACTCCCATGGACTAGATATATAGCTCGAGTACTGTTAGCGAACACCATTAACCTGTATTTATTATAATCTGCTTCTTACCAAACGTGGCAAAGCTTAATTCTTTAATGCCTATGCCCAATTATTTTTGCTCGACATCATTGTGACACTAATACTATACTCTCCTCCCTAGTGATGAACTGGTAGGCAACAAGGATATGTAGGTAAGATTACTCATGGTGGCCGCCCATACAGCCAGACTGCTTCCTTTCATGTGTTCATGTTGACGATTGACCATTCGACTTTTGTTGTGGACACAACACTCTGTTGACAATTTACTCCAATTACCTTTGTATGGTCCATAATGAGGCACCTCAGTTTGTATAAGGAAAAAAGGTAACTTAGCTGTTATGGCTTGTCCCACTTTTTGGGTTCGGTCATAGAGCTTAATATTGTGGCTGGGATAGGACCCACAGTGGTGGCCATTTTTTAGTAGTTAATTTGTCTAAACCATAAAGACTAAATGTGCCACTTGGGTCACTTAAAGCTTAAAAGCAAGTGTCATTTTTCAAACTTAAAAAATGCCCATTTTGAGAAAGCGAATATTTGTGGTCAATTTTAGAATACTAAATAAATTGTTTAGGTAGGATTGCATTTTCCCCATACTGATAGTTTATATAATAATAATTATTGTTGATAAAAGTGATGAATTGGGCCACCAAAAATTGTGAGAAGGAGCATCTCTTATGATTATTGTGTTTTGTATGCTATTTCCTTGTGTAGTTAAAAAGTTGTTCTTCTTTAGCTTCCCATTTTAACAAATACTTCAAGCAGAAAAACAAAAGGCCAAGTGGGGTTACATTGATAAAAAAATATATATTTTCAAGAATGGAATTACGTATTTCATCCCAAAAATATATGACTCGGAACATGGGGGAACACATACCAAATGGACAACAATCACCCTCTATATAACGTAATCCAAAGAGTAATGCAACTAACAGTCGTGTCTAGGAATTGCTTAAGTTTTAGCTTGACATGGCGATACAAGGGCCCTGCACGTACGTTATGAGCGGGCCCCATTCCGATACAAGGTCCCTGCATGTTAACAGTGGCGAGTGATAGCCAATTGCCTAGATATATAACATGTTAATTATGATCTAATTAAGACCGCTAACTATGCACAATAGACCATGTCAAGGCTACAACTAACCCGCTAGCTGCATGGTCAGTTGAAACAACTCTTCCCAAAATCCATCATGGCTTTCACCAGTTATGGCCAGCACTGGATGTAACCATGCCATGCCCATCTTGCAGCTATGTGACCCAAAATCTTGGTGGTGTTGAAGAGGATGATAGAGAGCTGGCTGCTTGAGATCACGGATTCACCGTAAACTAGGAAATCTGTCAAAGCTTCACTCAGTTCTCACATCACCATCCATGCATGACAGCATGGCAAAGATGGAACTCACAATTGACAGCCATTCAGCCAATATTAGATGAGAGGGAGAGAGAGAGAGCTCTATATATGTTGTGATGTAAAATAGAACAGACCTTATGAAACCCAATGGTCGCTTTCTTGTAATTGAAATTGTAAAGGTTCTAACAGTCAAGGAGACAATCTATCTAGAACCAATATTTAAAAACTCAAGACTCGGACTCGACTCCACTGTCCGTAGAGTGGAGTCGACTCGGAATCTTGATGGAGTCACAATGGAGTCATGTGGATCAAATCCTTGATCTGGTAGACTAAAACCACAATTGTAAAACAAGTAGTACCATCACGAAGGTGTTTTCTCTGCTACATTAGCTTCATATCTCCATTACAAGGAGATGTAGAAGAATTAAGGAAGTTTGATGGTTTCCAATGTGTAGGAAAGTTAGTTGTTGGTGAATAAAAAGCTCCCTAGAAATGGCATAACTTTCTTCATACAGGATTTGTCCTTCATGTGAGAAACTAGCCATACTAAAGAAAGGCTAGCAATTCAGTTGTGTAGTGAACCGACCAGCAGGAAGCACGCCATGCCCATTCTTTCATAGCATGCATCGTTATTTAAGAAACTATTTTCATTTGGCTACACTAGCATACAGGTTTATATAACCTTAACTCTTTCCAAGACTTCTCATCGTCTTCCTAATCTATTTCCTTCGATCAACCCTCCTTTTAAATGTTGCATGGAAAAGAAGGTGGTCTGTATAAGTTTCTTCTACTGTTGAAAATATAGATAGAACACTCCCTAGGAAAAGGCGGTTGGAAAAGAAACTTTATGAATATTGATATGATACATATAACAAATATTAGTTACAACAATAGTTTCCATAAAAAGTGTCATAATTAGCACCAATTGAAGATTGATTACATTTACGAAGGTATTAATTGGGCAAGTCTTTATGTTAAATAGTTGTCAATAGCTCCACATTGTCATCCAAGTTGGCGAGTTAAATGGCAGGGAATTGACTCGGCAAGTCAGTTGAGTCGGCACCCGAGCCATGCCAAATGGAGTCGGGAGGCGAGTTGGACTTGGTTTGTAGGAGAGTCGAGTTGACTCCACGAGTCTGTGGAATCAAAAACTGAGTTCTCAAACTATGGGTAGAATTGGGTACTCGGTGGGAGATGCTTATTGATTTGCAAGTAGAACGCCTGGGTGGGTTCCGAGACGAAGTAGGAAAACTACAAGAGTTAGCGAACACTTGGGATAACGATAGTTAAAATGAGGTTGTTGATTTTTGCTCAATGATTTTGGTCAAGCAGTTTTTTCACTTTTGTTTTTTTCTTAAATAAAAAACTTAGCACGTTGGATTTAGGAAGATCCCTACTAGTTTATTGATGATAAGAAAGACTAATTACAAGGGTATACATAAGACATTAGCCCAAGATCTAAAATGCAAAAGAAATCTACCCAAGAAGAACAATGAAGTAGCCTAAGCTCTAATCCTTAAGTTCCATCTAGCCCTTTGTGGTAAGAAAACTTTGGCAGAAAAAGATAAGCAAGCTCTATTACCAAGATAATCACCAAAGCAATTAGCTTCTCTAAGAACATGACAAACCAAAAAATGGATGGCCTAATATCAAAAGTTTGAACTCTTCAATAAAAGGCTTGTTCCCCTAATTGGGGGTTTCACAAATAAAAAAAGTGATTCTTTCTTTAATTGATTTAATGCATATAGTCGCCTGGTCGTCGATATATAAACTACATAATTTCCCAAGGATGTCATAGTGTGACCTTTTGAGTGAGTCATAGCAAAAAACCAAACTAGATGGTTCTATAGGGCATATGCACTTGGACCTACAAAAGCACACAACACTTGCAATCTGAACATAGCTACATGTTTTCATTATTTTGCCACAACATAGATCCATGTTTTAGCATTATGTTATGATGAAATTGCACTTATCTCTATGAATTATGAAAATATACACTTAACCCATATGCAACTTAATTGTCAGATGATTTTCCCTCTCATAGCTCCTATCAATTTTGCTTCATTTTTAGGGTATATAGTAGCCAAGGAGACTATGGCAAATAGCTAACTTTTCTTACATTGGGGAAAGCAAGGCCAGCACATTGTTATTGTCGAGTAATATATTGACAACCTGTGTGCATTGCCTTTACTATATGAAAAGAGGGGATGGCGAATAGAGAAAGAACGTGAATTTATTAGAAAAGAGAATAGGTAAAATTGTCTTGTTGCATTTGTCATAGGGGTTAAGTACAATTTCGCCATAGTACATAGGGGTCAAGTGTAATTTGCCTTTTTTATTTGGGATGAGCATTGTTTGTTTTTTCTATATATACTCTCTCCATCCAATGAAATGAATCTCGTTGGAGTGGAAAAAAGATTGTCCTACATTATATGGCTATCTTTGCTCCCTCAAAACAAAAAACAAGAATGAGGAAGAAAAAACTGTTTTTTATAGTCCCCGGAGTCCCATAGTTAAATTCCACTTATTTTGCAATGCAGGCAAATTTTATTGGACAGCGGGAGTATACGTCGTCTGTTTTTCAAGTTTAAGCTTTCTTGCCTTTTAATGGAGCACTAAGGTTTGTGGTTTTTACAATAATTCAGGTCATTGTTCCCAAAATTTCCAAACTTCATTCAGTTGGTCCCTATTTCTTCCCAAAGGTCAGGCTCTCAACTTTTCAAACCGAAATGAGGAACAGTCAAAAGTTTTTCTGCGAAAGTGGGAACCACCTCTTGTCATTTATAGGGAAAAACAATTTGACAAAAGAAGATATTAAAGTGAAATCCTTTGAAAACACTTGAAGCATGACTAGTCCAATGTTTATAAGCCACACAACCCGGAGCCTAGGGTAGGACTCCCGTTGCCAAAAACAAACAAAAAAAAAGCCACGCATCAGTCAACTTTGGATGGCAATCCAACTGACGTACTCCTAACAAACCTTGTTGCATTTGAAAAATTATGGATCCATATGACTGACTGAATTTGCCCTGGAGGGCAATAGATCCTCGTGAATGTGCCTCTTCAGGGGTAAATAGAGGCTTGAAATTTTGTGGGCCCTATAGGCCAATAAATTTAACTTATTTTCTAATGTATTAGAAATTGTCGGACATAGGGAGTATATAAATGAAGTTCTTTCCGTTATTAATTTATTTAATGCTTTTTTAATGAAATTCGTGACTCATTGGAAGAGTAAGGAGAAAATCGATTTTCACCTATAAAGGGACATCCACTGATAGAAAATGCAAATAAGTTGAATCAATATGATCACATATTTTGTTGTATTTATAGCTAGTCTCATGTCAATCTTGGAGGCTGGACTCTTGGACTAGTATTTAAAAATTCTTGATTGCTGTAGAATTAGACGACACAACTCAATTGTAGCTAAAGGCAAAAATAATTAAAATATTGATTGATGTTATTTCTTTTTAATTTCATGGAAATCCTATTTAGAACAACAGTGTGTAGTCTAACCACACGATGCTTTAGCCAGCCAGTGGGTATCTACCATCAGTATTAAAAGGGGGTGAACTGGCTACAATATATTACATATTTTTAGAATGGTAGGTGTGTTGCCTGTGCAAAAATTACGCACAAGTCCATTATCGTAGATCCACTATAAAGATGTATATTGGATAAGTGGAATATGAAGTAGCAGTACTCAAAGCTAATGCAGTACATGAATCCTAAAAGCTCATTTATAGCCATACTCAAAGAGAAGCATACATCTTCCAACCGGTGGATGGGAAAGTCATGCTCACCACCAATTGGTGATTGACACGACTCCCCTGCTTGTCATGAGGGCCCATGAAAGACCCACAAATTGGAAATCGTGTCAATCACTAATTGGTGATGAGCACAACATCCAGAGCCCTGTACCAAATAATTCTCATTTATGGAGCTCACTGACTTAAACTTAAAATGACTATGCCACTTCTAGAAAAATCTTCGCAATCATAGTCACTCTTCTCAAATCTCAAGTGTAATGACAAAACAAAGCTAAGAGATGATTAGAAAAGAATATGGCTCGAGCTCTCAAAATGAAATTGCAATTCATGTTGTAGATGATTGGGGATATTAATTACCCATAATCTTGAGATTGAGAAATGAATATGAAAAGAAATCTAATTCCAATTGTGAGCCATTGTTCCCATGGAGGTGGTTCATGGCTAGGGTGGTGTGCCTCTTGGGCTCGAGTGATATGCGGGCCATTGAGGCCATCAACAAATTGGAGGATCTGCTCCTCTTGCAGGGTGAGGAGGCAGCCCTGACATAGGGCGTTTGTGACCTCTTGATAATAATGCTTCCAACCCATATAATTGTGAAGAGTAGAAATCTAAAATGATCTAACATCAGTTCATTTCTGATTTCCAACCTAGACAATTATATGGGACGGAGGTAGTATATTTCTAGGGTTTGGACCTAGAGGCAAATAATATTTTCATCATTTCATGGAAAGAAATTTTCACGGCCCATTTGCAAGCACCTCCTAACCTAGCCGTATAGAAGTATTGCTTAAACTAAGACTAATGTGAGGTATGATCTCCTGTGTCTCCCACATGCCAATAAGCTGAATCAATAGTTTTCTATCATCCTCTGTTTTTTCTAGCTCGTGTGAATGCTACATTCTTGGAATAGTATCCAAGAAGTATATGGAAACTGCAAGAAAGTTGAAATGGACAGTTATTGGGTTTAAATCATTAGTTGTCCCATCTAAACAAGGCTGTAAAGAAATATGAGCCATTTTGTACTTCACTGATATAACAATCCATTGAAACACATGCTTGTTGTTTTCTTTTTATCATCAAAGAAACATTGATTGTGCTGTTTCCATTTAGAGACTGAAAATAAGAAATTTTTCATGCTGAAAGGGGGTGAAAATGCTGAAAATTGTTTGAATAATGATTAAGCTAACAGGAGCCAATGATGGAGAAAAGTGAAAATTTTCACCTATAAGAGTCGAGTGCGTCTGGAAACTAAAAGGGGTGATTTTCACTCTTGAGGGTGATAGCTTATAAAAATCAGCAAATCACCCCCGAAAGGGGTGAAATTGCTCATTCTCATTTGAATAAGGCAAACGAGAAAAAAAATAGTCAATAATCAACTGACAAGAAAAGGCTGAAAATATGATTAATTTCAGGTTTCCAAACGGGTGAAAAATCACCTTGATTATTTTCTAACATTTTTTTTCACATTTCAATATCAATATCTAGTCTACCATCAATGACATGTTACAAATTTATAATACGAGTCTAATTCTATATGGAGATATCACTAAATACATTCTACAACTGATAAATACCCCTTGTTGCTTGCTAACTTCATCAGATTGTCTTATTTAGGAAATTTCTTGTTTTTTGGTAACTCTTGTTTAAGTTTTGCCACCATGACAAATACAAAATCTATAAGCAGCGTCCAAAAGCCAAATGGAGACATCAACTAAGCCAGTTCTAGACGCAACCTTGCTAATAAATACCCAAATTGCATTTACAACTTCATCAGAAACTCTTCTTCCACAATACACATTCATGGAAATGGTTTTGATACTTGAAGCCATCTCTGCCCTTCTAGCCTTATTCCTTCTCTATTCTCTCTGGCCTAAAAATCATAACAGATGTGAAATAAGAGAAGCACCAACCCCTGCTGGCCATTTACCCATTATTGGTCACCTTCACAAACTTGGTGCAAATCAGCCACTGACCATAACCCTCTCTGGCCTAGCTGACAAATATGGGCCAATATTTACTCTCTGGATTGGTTCTAAGAGGACTCTTGTGGTGAGTAACTGGGATTTAGCCAAGGAATGCTTCTCTACTAATGATAAGATATTTGCTAGTAGAAGCACATATGCTGCAGCAAAGTACCTTGGCTACGATTATGCCATGATCGGATTCGCCTTCTATGGTTCCTACTGGAGGGAGGTCAAGAAAATTTCAACTCTTGAACTTCTTTCAGCTCATCGGCTTGAACTTCTAAAGCATGTACGCAGCACAGAAGTTGATTTGTGCATCAAGGACTTGTATATGAGGTGCATCAGAAATGATAGCCAACCAATTAAAGTTGAGATGAAGCAGTGGTTTGGAGACCTCACTTTCAATAATGTGGTCATGAATATAGCTGGAAAGAGGTTTTTTGGGGCTAATGTAGAAGATGAAAAGGAGGCCAGAAAGTTTACAGAAGTGATGGCTAGTTTTTTCTATCTTATGGGAAATTTTTTGGTTTCAGATGCAATTCCTTGGCTTGAGTGGCTGGACATAGGTGGGAGTATTAGGGCAATGAAAGAAACGGCCATGCAGATGGACATGGTTATGTCAACATGGCTACAAGAACATAAGGTGAAGAGAATGTCCGGAAAGCATACTACAGACCAGGATTTCATTGATGTAATGTTATCAACAATGGAGGAGACGAAATTCGCAGATTATGATCCTGATACGATCATCAAGGCAGTCGCAATGGTAAGTTTATTTACTTTTTACTTGGTGAAGAATTAATTTTATGAGTTCAAATAAAGACTTTTGTGACACATATTACACTCTTCTGCAGCATTTAATTAGAAAATACAATCATTTATTGCATTTTTTACTTTAAATAAATACTAAGATAGTCTGATGAAGGAGGAGCACATTTTCAAATATAACAAATTATTCCATCAATATAAGGTAGATTTTTTCTTCTTTTTTTGGGTATACATGTGTTAGCTCAATACAGTGAGATTCTTGGCCGGGATTTATTTAATAATCAATATAGTGATTAAAGACCAATATAATCAAGTGACCCATTAGTAAGGACCTGGAGCATTCTGATGTGCGTGCACCGGTGCATTGCAAGCCATCAAATCAAGATCTGATAGTGCGCATGAATGCACGGGGGAAGGAGAATTGATTTATCCGTCCGCCCTCTATTAACCCATATCACCGAATCTCAATGTTCTATGCATCCTGCATACAACAGCGCACGTGAGCTAGAGCGCAGATATATCAAAATTTTCAGTATACATAAACTCACTACACATGAGCCTGCCAATTTCTTGTCCTTAAGGATATTTATTTCTTAACTTCTGTTTATGTTTATTTGTGACAGTCACTAATCCTTGCGGGCACGGACACAACTACAGTTACCATGACATGGGCCCTGACGATGTTGATGAACAATCGTCATGTCCTAGAAAAAGCCCAAATAGAATTGGACACTTATGTGGGCAAGGAAAGAAATGTACAAGAGTCAGACATAAAGAACCTGCCATACCTCCGAGCCATTGTTAAAGAGACACTGCGGCTTTACCCGGCTGCACCACTTTCAATACCACACGAATCCATGCAAGACTGCCAAATTGGTGGCTATCATGTTCCAGCCGGGACCCGTTTGATGGTAAACCTTTGGAAGATCCACCGCAACCCGACCATTTGGCCAGACCCGGAAGAGTTCCGTCCTGAGCGGTTTCTCACCGAACATGCAGATGTGGATGTTAGGGGGCAGCACTTTGAACTTATTCCATTCGGATCAGGTAGGCGGATGTGTCCGGGGATCTCATTTGCCCTTCATCTTATACATCTGACGCTTGCCCGTCTCCTACACGGGTTTGAGTTGGCCACTCCATCCGGTGGTCCGGTGGACATGCATTTTGGTATTGCAGTAACTCTGCTCAAAGCAACTCCGTTGGAAGTTATGTGTACTCCGCGCCTTCCTTCTCATCTCTATTGCAATTAGGGATGACAAAGTGCTAAATTTACTCTCCTATTGGGTTACATTAGGTGTTAATTGAATAATGTCTTATGTTGTGATTTATAAGGTTTGTCATTTTATATGTCTTGCATATTTACGTTCTCTCAGCGCCTCTGTAATCTATTTTCAAGTAAGAGATTTGTACTATCTCAAGTGAATAGGTCACCATGAAGATCATGAATATGAGGAGAATTATTTGTTTTTCATCCGTGCATTTTTCTAGCCGTCCGATCTAATCAGCGGCTGTGTTATAAACAGGTTTGAAAAGTGAAAATAACATGTTTACAGTAATACCCTTCGGCCATTGGGCCAGTAAAAATCCCTCTTTCCCCTTCAGCCTAATGTTCTGAATTCTTCCTCAGCCCCTTCGTTTCACCCACCGATCAGGCTCCATTGCTGGCCTCTAAAAACCTCCATCTCTCCTGTTTGCCGGCGGTTGGATCTTCATTTCTCCCTTCGATTGGCTCACAACGGTACCAACTAAGACCTTCCTCTTTCTCGTCGGACGATCATTAAACACACCAGAGAAGATCAGCCATGCTTCATGGAAAAAATATGGCTCTAGAAACTGATAGATAGCAGCTTGGAGGGAGCAACTTTTCGGGAGATTGAGGGTGAGCATGTGAGGCATGTTTCACTTAGTAGATTGAAATTCTTTGGAAGTTACTTGATGAAGTTGGCAGTCGTTAGATCAGTGGCCCTACAGCGCACTGCTCTGTAGACTATTTATTAACCTTTTTACTCTATCCACTAACCCTTGCGATTACATCGACTTTTTAATATCAAAAAGGGAAAGTTTAAATGAGATCGCACTCGTATAATTTTAATATCATTGGATCAGAATTCAATAATCCAAAAAATTCATACCAATCTTGATCAATGGTTGAGTACTACTCCCTATTTTTTATAACCGTTAGAAAAAACATTATTTGCCACTCCTTAAATCTCAAGTTCTTCATTAGTATCTAGCTTACCAAACATAGCCAAAATCACTTTCACATTGTTTTCATTTTTCTTTGTTGACCTCAAACTCTTTTAAGTGGTTCTTCATAAACGCACAAACACCATCTAGAGCCTTAGTACAACTTTTTGAATTCCCTTTGATCCTCATTAAATATACTTGAACGGGTTTATGCCTCCCCACATACTATTTCCTCAATAATTGCATTTAACTTGTTTTTTTTTCACTCATTGGAGTACAATGTTTCTATGTCGGATCTTTGGAGCTTTGCAAGTCTTGAATTGCTTCAATTGATTCATCCAATTGCACTGTCTCATTTTATTGAGCCATTTAGAAACTAAACAAGAATTAACATGGGACAAAAATTGAAGTGAATTGTTCTATACATGAAAACAAACACATGCTCTCAGATCTATTATGAGAATTAGATATTGAGTTGCTAAGAAATGAAATCACAGTTTAGTAATAGCAAATACCTCGTAATGAGTGCATTATAATGAATTAAATTATTTTTCTAGCTAGCAAAAAAAGATATTCAGTGAATACAAAGACAAATGATTATTACAAAATGTGGTATTTAAAAAAAAACCTTCAGCACGTACTACATCTGTCTTGCGTCAGAGACTCATTGTGGGAGAAAGGGGAGAAAAGCTAGAATTAAAGAAGGTAACATGATTAATTCTAAACTATTCATAATTAAACTAACTCAGTTTTCCTTTGCCTCCCATTGCACACATATTTATATCAACATATTGTTTAATTACTCCTATTATGTTTATATCTCAGCACATATCACTCAGGCTACTTCTTGTAACACTTTAATTGGCAGAGCTACTTCATGTAACTTTACGTAATTACATGACAACGACAAAAAGAAAACCTTTTGAAAAGGAGGCTGCGAATAAATTGCGACATGGTAGGTTGGTTGGACCAATATATGCATTTACCCTGAAACACTGTACAAGACTAAAAGAAATGTACCTGTCTTTTCTGGATGGAGCGAGTATGTATCAAAACAAAAATTAAAAGAAAAAAAAAGTTTTCTCTATGGTTCCCATCCTAGGTCCATAACATGTGGTTGGCAAACAAAAATTGGGTGTTGGTTGTGGTCCCCAATCGGAATACTAATTAGGGTTAACACTCAGGAGAGAACTCACCAGTGATCAAAGCTATATTTTTGTCATTTAATAACTTTTTTGCAGTGAACTTTGAAGCCGACAATTGGTGGACCTTAGGCGGTTGCCCTTTCTACATGGACTCTTGGCCATGGTCCAAGAGTCCAATCAGAAAGAAGCTTATCTTGAGAACGAACTCCAATATGTGGGTTCTAAGTAGCCAAACCAAAGAAATCTAGTGGGAGTAGAAAGTGAGAATGTGCAGTTATGACAGTCGGAGTAACATGATGAAGTTCCTAGAGTGCACATAGTGGTTTAGACTTGCTGGTGGTGACCAGGGGTCCCAACATAAGCCCCACGTGGACCACCATGTACACCTCCAAAATAAGGGGTTATCTGTTATTATCCTATTCTAAATAAGCTAGGATTAGTTTCCTTCATTAGTTGGATTTCAATGACTAGTGCCAAAAAGGATTAGTTTCTTTTATTCCATATATGCCTTTCAAAGTCGGCATAGTGCAAAAAAAGAACCATGACGTCTCAGCTCCACCCGTCCCTAACGTCCAAGCTCTACCCCGCCCCTAACTTACCAGCTCCACCCCACCCCATGATGTCCTAGCGCCTCCCCACCCCCTAATATCCCAGATCCTCCCCGCCCCTGGCCTACCACCTTGCCCTGCTTCTTTACGTCCCAATGCCGCCCCACCTCCTAATATCTCATCTCCTCCCTGCCCCCCCAATGTCTCAGCTCCACCCTGCCCCATGACATCCAACTCCTCTCCATCCCTAACCTTCAAGGACAAGGTAGAGCTTGGATATCAGGGGGCGGGGAGGAGTTGGGATGTCATTGGGTGGGGGGGAGCTGAGACTTCAAGAGGAGGGGCGGGGAGGGTTGGAGATGGGATGTCGGGGCTCTTTTTTTATACTACGCCGACTTTGAAAGATTATCATCTTGAATGACATTTTATTTAACCAGAAGGATGTTTTCCTTTTTTAACGATTTAAAAAAATAAATTTATAAGAAAAGGAAGGTGTCCTTCTAGATGACACCTTTCAAAAAAAATTGGGGGATTTACGGTTTAGGGTTACCAATTAAAGGTAAATACACTTTAGGACCTTACCCTAAAGTGTAAATAAGTTTGTGTCAGGAAGACGGCGAGGCATATGATCTCCTCATAATGAGCTTTTTCCATATTACCTGGCGCCAACTATGGTTTTCTCATATTACCTGGAATATCTTCGTTCCTTCCATATGACCTGGACACTACCAAAAATACCCCTCTCATCGTGTATAAGCATGGCCGCACACATTTTTGAGTTTTGGGAGAAGAAAGCGTTGCGGACAAGAAGAAGAAAGTGTTCTAGAGAAGAAGGCATTGCAGAGAGGTTTCATCCAGCATCTCCGCCTATATCATCGCCGGCGCCATCCAAACCGGGAAAGCTCGTCTTAGCGCTAAAAGTCGAAAAATGAGCGGGAAATCCGCCTGTACACAAAAACCATTGCAACATAGGCATTGTACATTAAAAAAATGTACGTCAAGTTGAAATTCTACGTTTTATATAATGAAAATTTGTTCCAGAGATTAAAGTTGAAAACTTGCAGATTTTTCAACTTTTTTGTAATATCAAGTATTCGACGACACGACTGTGAAATAGCTGTGTCTTATGCAACACGACTAATAGACGATGATTTTCACTCATGGTCGAACACCTTATGGGTTTTTTTACTTATTTTGTTATTTTAATGTCAGGTACTGATAGAATTGATATATGTGTGCTAACACTACGATGGAGTGTTTACAAAATCTTATGGGTATGTGGGCAGAAAACTGAAGCTCTTGACTATTAATACACAAGTAAAGTACCTAGGACGGTTGCAGTAAGTGGAAGAAAGATTCTCGCTGAAGTTTGCATTGGGTACATTGTGTTTGTCATATCTTGTTCATCCTAGATCCTTATACGTCCTTGAAGATGATAATGACGTGCAAACAATATTCCTCCTTCACAAGACGAGGCAATGCACAGATGGACTACTCGACCTATACGTGGAGTGGACTTCTGCTGGAAATAACAACATGGAGAATTCCAGTGGCAATAAGCAAAAGAATTCCAGTGCGGATAAGGACGATGAGAATTCAATGCTGGAAGCAGAAGGGAGCCCGGCCAGTAAGACACCATAGGAGAGGTCATCCAGCCCGGGCAATAAGACACCCACATCAGTAGTTGAAGGAGGAAGAGATGAAAATTATTCACTTGAAGCTGCGAGGGAAGGTTTGAAATTAACGACTGGACAGGACTTAAAGTCGTGTTATATAAGACACAACTGGACTTCCAGTCGCATTGTATAAGAGACGACTAGACTTCAAGTCATGTTGTATAAGACACGATGGGACTCAAGTCGTGTTATCGACTACACGACTTGAGTCAAGTTGTTTAGACGTGTTGTGACAATATGCATTCCATACTTGCAATTTTGTTCTCGCAAATTGGGAGATGGTAATGAAAATATGAAGGATGCACAGAATCCAAACGAAATTGATAACCAATTTCAAATCAATGGCTTCAATGGTGAAGAAAGTAAAGATGAAGATGAAGACGAAGATGAAGATGAAAATGAAGAAGAATTCTTTGATGACGAAGAATTACCGTAGTCTGCAGATGAGTGGGATGAGCCTCTTACAATACCAATTTTTTGCCAGCTAGATCCCACGGGAAGAGACCACTCTGTGCCAGGAATTGTACTCCAACAACTAGTGAGAGCATCCACTTCTAAAGGGAAATCTGTTGAGGAGGAGCTGCAAGAGTTAGACGACGATGAGTACAACAATATTAATAGTGACGGTGGTTGGGATTGGGGTACCTATTCACCACAAGCCGGTCCTTCAAAATATTATGAGGAGGAGACGATGTTGACCGGTAGTTTGCAAGCAGATGACTATGAGGCACAACTTGCCTTAGGGGCTATATTCGAAAGTGTGAAGCAGTTCAAGATAGTTCTTACTGATTTGGCAATCAAGAATGAAATTCATGTTCAAAGTGGTAGATGAGAACAAGGACACATTTATTGCAAGCTGGAAGATTACAGGATGCAAGTGGTACATACGGGCTTCGAACCTACTTGATGGAGACAGCGTGGCAAGGAGGGAGGGAAGTCATACATGTAACACTTTGATAAGTTCCAAAGATCATCAATTGGCATCATACCTATGGATTGCACGGAAGTGTCATGGCCTCCACAAGAATTCAAACTCCATAAAAACGTCAAATATCCAACAGTACATTGAGAAACATTGGTGGGTGAAAGTCAACTATAAAAGGGCATGAAGGGCGAAAGAGAAATTAATTCGATTGATCAATGGCAACCCGGAAGACGCATTTCACATTTTGCTACATTACGGAAAGGAATTAGAGCGGTCTAATCCAGGTACACATGTGGTGATAGAAACATCTTGTGATATACCTGAAATTAAAATTGAACATGCCGGATACGACTTCAGATGTGTCTTTGGATGTTCGGCCCGGTCGCAAGATCATTCTGAAGATCACTGAGGCCACTGCTCACTGTTGATGGAACATTCCTTAAAGAAAAGTATTCTAGAGTTTTATTGGTTGCAACAGCACTCGATAGGAACCAACAGTTAATGTGCCTTGCATATGCAGTTGTCGAGAAAGAGAGCATAAATACGTGGTAAGTATGCAAAGAAGAATTTATGGTTAGTCGCGTCTTCGAGCACACGACTATTCATACAATCGTGTTGTTTGATACACGACTACTCAAATAGTCCTGTTGTTTTATACACGACTCTTCATACAGTCCTATTATTTTATACACAACTACTCATATAGTCGTGTTGTTTTATACACAACTTTCTACCAATCTCATGCATTCTTTTTTTAATATGCTTTCACTCTGACTTGTGACTTGCAGGAAGTGGTTCGTCGGCCTACTAAAAGCCACCCTGTTTATGAACCACCTGGCCTCTCTGGACACAATTGTCTCTAATAGACATAAGGGAATTCTGAGAGCGGTTGCTGATGTCTTTCCCGAAGCTCACCATGGGTTTTTTCTTAGGCATATGGCCACTAATATGCTTCATCATTGGAATGATAAGTACTTGAAGGAACTGCTATTTCGAGTTGTTGAATGCTTCAGGAGACCAGAATTCGAAGAAATC
Source organism: Houttuynia cordata (assembly GCA_039654745.1). NCBI lineage: Eukaryota > Viridiplantae > Streptophyta > Magnoliopsida > Piperales > Saururaceae > Houttuynia > Houttuynia cordata. The sequence continues at coordinate 44,390,815 of CM077505.1, read as the reverse complement.
ATGCAGAAGATAAAGGAACACAATGAGGAGGCCTGGAAATATGTTCAAAAGATAAATAAAAGATTGGGCTAACGTGGAATATCCGAGTAAAAGATATGGCACTCTCACATCAAGCAGGTCTGAAAGTGTAAATAATATACTTTTGAAGGCTAGGTTTTGGCCAATAACTCGGTTGATCGAGCAAACCCGTGAGACCACAACCTCCTATTTTGAGAGACGCCACATGGAAGCAGAAGGGCTAAGGACACCGTTAACAAAGTATGCACAGAATCATATCAACGAAATGAGGAATAAGAGTGCTGCAAGGAAGAGATCACCTCATTGATGATAGAGGTCGTTTGTCGATTGGATACGGTCTCATCAAAGTTGGCTTTTAGCTCTTCCACCAGATTCCTCCTTGCCTACTCCTCCACCATTCTCCGTATATGCTCATCTTCCCGTATCCTCTGCAATTCCCTCTCAGAGACATCCCTCCTTCTCTTCCTTACTACTACACCCAGGGGGAATAGGTCCTGTTTGTACGTCTGACGATGTTCCACTTCTGCACGCTTTATATGTTCGTCGAAGTCTGGTTGGAGCTTCTTCAGAAACATCTTCGCAAAGGATCTCTTTGTAGCCCGTTGAATCTTCTCTTCCTCATGCGCGCTCTTGATGGGAGCTAAATTGATATTTTACAGAGTCATGTCAGTAGCAGCACAAAAAATTAACTAGTCATGTAACACGAAAAATTAACTAGTCGTTAGAATGCAACACAAAAAATTAAATAGTCGTGTATAACGTGACACGAAATATTAAATAATCGTGTAAAACTTACCTTTAGCCCATTTGAAGGAGTCTTTGGCTGACTTGTGCACCAGCTCCTTTCTTCGCATATACACCAGAGTTTTCTTCATCTACTCCTTTTCATCGGTTTTCTGCTTTGGCTCCTCCTTCTGATGCATCGATGACTTCTTCATCTTCTCCTTCTTGTCTGATTGCTTTGTCTCGTTCTTCGGTTGCTCAGTCTTCTCCTCATGGGGATCCTCAAAGTACTCATGACTGTCTAACAACATTGACATTGTGGCAGCAAATGACTTGATAGAGTGAAGAACCTCTTGCAGAGCGACACTCCTTCCTATCTTCTCATGCAAAGACAGAGCGATCTCAATTAGTGACTGTATGCCCTGAAGCGAACCCTTCATTCATCCCATTGCAGTAGACTGAGCAGCCGTCCTCGAGGAAGAGGGGGAAGGTTGAATGTGTGTCCTCTTCATTTCCTGCCTCTCTGTCTTATGTCAACATAGAGGAGGGGCCACAGAGGGAGAAGAAGCAATGAGAGATGCCTCTTGTGCCATGGGGATGATTACATCGACGACTTTTTCCACGTCGAGATTATCAAATAGTCCCTTCCAGTAGTTCGTCATATGGTGCTTCTTCTGTGCACCCTTCTTGACCTCTGTAATTAGGGCCCCACTTCCTGACCACCTTTTTACCCGTGGACTGGTAGGGCCCACGACAGCATGGAAGATTGTCGTGTGCTAAAAAAATAAAATTTGCATAGTAAGCAGATGAAAACATTAGCAAAAGGTGCGGATACAGGCAAGTCATGTACTATTATAGTCGACTATAATAGGACACGACTAGAAATTTGGTCGTGTCTCATGCAACACGACTATATACTTACTGTGTATGTTAGTACATGACTATAAAGTTGTGTTTCAAAAGATACGACACTTAGCGTCGTCGTGTCATGGCTTTCGAAGACACTAAAAACATAAAAATATTAAATACATGAGTGACATATGAGGCACCATTTAGGTATCCACCCCCCTGTGACCCTCTTTCAAATCTGACAACCAGTTGTCTGCTGGTGTGGGTTATACCAGAAACCAACATGTTATGGATAGCCCTGCCCAATTGTATGAGCTCAATCTTGAGAGATCTTCAATGTAACGGTACAAACAGGGCAGCAACGCTCTAGTGTTGTGTGGAAACAACATCGTGCAGAAGACGATGCAAATGATCATCCTCGCCATGTCCTCCTCTGCCATCTTCATCCTTGACGGTTCCATAAGTAACAAAGATGTTATTCCTTTGGGATTGATCCTCTCCTTTTGGTAACAACATCAGTTTTTGTACAATAAAAAAAGATATGATTGCATCAGTGTTTTCACATTCATCAACTTCCACCATGGTCATAGGTCATCTGGATCTGTAAACAATGTTTCTGCATCCATTGTTTCACTTACTTCTTGACTTGCATGCGAAGGAGTAGCTATATTGGCATTTCTCACCTAAGTTGACACTCATTTAAAATATGTCTAGGCTTTCTACACTTGTAACAGGTGGTGACTTTAGGTTTAGCATACTGGTTAGGCTACATATTTGCTTTGTTCCTTGTCTTATTTTGTTCAACAGCAGACAAAGGTGGCTGACTTGAATCGTCAGGTTCCAACACAATATTTTTCCCTTTAAAAGAGACACTATGAGACTGCACAGATTTGTTCTTTGCTGAAACTTGAAATCTAGAATTTTCAATTTGTTGTTCTGTCCTCAAAGCTAATTGAAGTGCATCTAAAAGAGAAAACACAGTTTGTAATCCAATTTTGTCTTGAATTTTCCACTGCAATCCATTAGTGAACCTTCCAATTTTTTATTGCTGAGTCTCCCTCACATTGTTTCTAACCGCCAACTTCTAAAACTCCTGAGCATATTCTTTAACACCTTAATTTCCTTGTTGAAAACTTTGATACTTTTGATAAAGAATTTGTTCGTAGTCTAATGTCATATACTGAGATTGCAACTGTTGTTTCATTTTAGTCTAGGTTCGAATTGGAAATTTACCCCCATGTCTTCTTCCCATCTGAACCTGTTCCCACCAAGCCAAAGCCGCTCCTTTCAATTTGTAAGCCACCACTTTAACTTGTTTTTCAGGTGGAACTTCCATTCCATCAAAATACCTCTCCACTTCAACTAACCAATCGAAAAAATCTTCAATATGGAGCATTCCATCAAACTCATGCAATTCCATCTTTGGTCTAAAAGACTGATGTGAATTTTTTTGGACATACCTCTGATCAACTCGTAAATCTTGATTTTCAGCTTCATTAACATTCCTTCCAAACCCTCATGTTCTTCCAAACCCTCATGTTCTCACAATACCTTCTTGATCCCTCTAGTTCCTCTTCACTGGAACTTTCATCTGCTACAGGGTTTCCATGGAATCTTGGATTTCCCCTTTGTCCTTGATCCGCAATTCTAAGATCTCCCTCCAACATTTGTGGAGCTGCTTGATTGACATTCATTTGTTGCAGCTAAACCAGAATATGTTGCATAGTTTGCAAAATCTATTGTTGAATTGCTTGGTTGTCATTAGAATCCCCGATTGCCATGGAAGACATTCAATCCTTGCTCTGATACAAAAAATGATGCAACCGATGTGCACAACAACAAATTACAGGGTGGTGTCGCTAATTCATCGAACACTTCACATACACATAAACCATCATGTAACCAACGGATTTGTATTCATCAATGATTCATTCACCATTACAATGAATATCAAACAGTATTCCAGTAACAACAACAATTCTCTATTACAAATAGGGAAAAACTACTACACATGCTTACACAAACAGTAACTAAGCCACCGGAATCCACCAGCTCCTTGAGGAATCCACCCCAAGTCAGAAAACAAACTCTATTGATTCATTCGCCCAAAAGTCCCCCATCATCTCTTCTATGTTCTATTTATATCCACAAAAGAAAACACCAAAGATTGATATACCATTTTTCAGTATGCTAACCAACTGCTAACTATCAAGGATAGTTCAGTATTTTTACAATTTGTCAACCGACATTACCTTCATCTATTAAATCTAGAATGAAACAGAGTATCATCCAGAATGAAACAAAGCACCATCGCCAACAGGAAGGATGTGTGAAAGTAGAGGAGATGAACTATTTTGTTTAGGCTGAAACCAAGTAATATGACAAACGTTCAAAGGGTTAGTGTTAGGGAGGGCAAAATGGGAAGATCAGGTGCCAAGACCAAGTCATATGGTATGAGCTCGTCAAAACCAGGTAATATGACAATCCGAGCTCATTGGTCATGTAATATAAAAAAACCTCCCAAATTGGGCAAGCTTCACTTTGTTGACAAACTCCTCGAACCCTTTGGTTGAACATGCCATAGAGTCAATCAGCTAGGTGGTACAACATTCCTCTCCTCCTCCTCTCATTTGGTCCTCACTCCCAAGTTTTTCTTCTCCTACCCCCTTTTGGCCTTTTAAAAAGACAACGAACTCCAAAACAACACAATGAAGCAACAGAGGTGAAGAGGGATTGATAGAGAAGACTAAGAACAAGTTCAATGAGACATAATTGTAAGTAATCTTAATTATCATACAACATCATCATTAGTAATAGAGCGTACTAATCTACACATGAAGTATACATTTTATTATCTCCTAAACTTATGTTTATACTAGTGTTTGATTAGAATTAGTGTTACTTTAATATAGTTTTTGGTTTTTGTAGGAAACAAAAATAAGATGCAGAAATGAGGTGAAAAGTAACTTTAATGGTTAAATTATCATAACTTCATATGCATATCTCTGATTAAACTGAATTAGCTTCATGTTATCAAGAAGTCAGCTTTCTAACGCCACTGACCTCGCGTAATTCGGAGTTCGAAGCAGAAAATTATAGTCATTTGAATATTATATATAGTACTTACGATCGATCGGCATTCTATACATGATCGATCGCCAAAGCCGAAAATAGTGTTAATGAAGAAAGTGATCGATCGGCACTCAAAATGATCGATCGTACCTATTAGAGTTTTTGAGCTTTTGGATGTGCGAAATACAATAAACACGGTCGATCGGAAAAATACGCGATCGATCGGTAGTCGAGATGAAACAGACAATCGGCACGATAACATTGAATTTTATGAAGAAAAGTGATCGATTGGCAAGCGATCGATCGGCTATATTTAGCAATCAATCGATTTGTGCAGAAAACCTAAATCAAGCCTATTTCGACTTGGATTTGGAAGAGGACTTCGTGGTTTCTCTTCAAACATATAAATAAGCCTTAAGGGAGAACATATTGGGCATTAGGGAATAGATCTTAAGCTATATTGGAGGCTAGAGAAGAGTAAGAGAATGAGTCTTTTAGAGCCAAAGAAGAAGAAGAAATCCATGCTAATCTAACTATCAAAACAAGCTTTTCTTTTCTCTCTTCATATGTGTAACTAAATTCCTTGTCAAGGCTAGATGAAGCCCTAGATATGTGTATTGCTACTCTTGTTAGTTTCATTTAATAAAATTGATTATGATTCATGCTTAATGCTATTTCATGAGTTTTTTTTTAGTGCTTGACCATAGACTTGATAGATATGAATGAAATTAGATCTTTTTAATCCATGTGTCTAACCAAAAATAGGTTTGTGATTGATTCTATGCTCGACCAAGGATAGGATTGATTACACAATAGTGGATGAACTTTCGTGTCCGACCAAGAACGTTAGTAAATTCATTAGTGATTCATGTGTTGGACCAAGAACGTTAGTAAATTCATTAGTGATTTGTATGTGTCCGACCAAGAACGCGAGTTACCATATCATGTCAAACTGCGTGTAATAATAATCAAGAGTAAAAATTTCATGTCTAGTGGTGGATTTATTGCCTTGATATTCCTCTCCATTGATTAATCTCAGCTTAGTTTAGTTAAAGTTCAATGTTTTCCTTAGAGTAACTAAAAACTACAACTTTTCTCTAAATTCAGTAAAGTATTTAACCATCCATGAGGTTCGACAACCCTTTCTATACTCACCATAGTTCAATTGTCTTGTGCACTTGCAAGGGTTTAATTTTAAACGATCATGTAGTTGAATCCATGGCAAAAACGATGAGGAGAGTTTTTTCTCCCTTACTCTAATCTTTCTAACGATCTCCTTCTTTAGATAGAATTTCTATCATCTGGTTAATTTCTGTGGGCGGAGAGAGGACCAACTCCTCTATTTATACTTAAGTTTTCACATCCATTTGGTGGAGCTCTAAATCACAATGAGCAACCAATGCTAAAATAATTCTGAGTGGGTCATTTTTTGGATTTTGGAGAGAAGGTCTCTTTATAATCAAAGCCTTCTTTTTGAGGAAATCCTTTGGCCACAAGTCTAGCTTTATATCGTTCTATATTACACTTTGAGTCACGTTTGGTCTTAAAGATCCATTTGCAACCCACTTTCTTGTATCGGGTAATGGAACGAGTTCCCAGACTTCATTTTGGGCCATTGAGTTTAACTCATCATTCATGGTTTTAATCTATTTTTCAGAATTAATACTTTCTATGGCTTGTGAAAATGAAACCGAATCATTAAATGTCCAAATATCATAATTAGATTCTTGTAGATAAACCATATAATCATTAGAAATAGTTGGTTTTTTAATCCTTTCAGATCTTCTTAATGCTATTTGTGGTTCTTCTACTACTTGCTCATTGATGAAAGTATCATTATGGACTGTTGAAAGAACAATAAGTTGTGGCTCATTAATTTGTTATTCTTGATTGATAGGACATACATTAAACATGGGAATAACAATTTGTTTAGAAGTTATAGGTAATGGGACATTTTGTGCTGTAGCACTCCCACTGATTTCACCATATTCTAAGAATCTGGCATTATCGGTCTCAACAATTCTTGTACTATAGTTAGGACAGTAAAACTTATACCCTTTGGATTTTTCAGGGTAACCAATAAAGTAACCACTAATTGTTCTTGAATCCAATTTCTTTTCATGTAGATTATAAATTCTCACTTCTGCTGGACAACCCCAAACATGCAGGTGTCTCAAACTGGGTTTCCTTCCAGTCCACAACTCAAAAGGATTTGTTGGAACTGCCTTACTAGGAACCCTGTTTAACAAATAAACAACAGTCTTAAGTGCATACATCCACATAGATAAGGGTAAAGTGGAATTACTCATCATACTCCTAACCATATCCATAAGAGTATGATTCCGCCTTTCAGCTGCACCATTCTGCTGAGGCATTCCAGGAATAGTGTATTGAGCACATATACTTTTACTTTCAAGAGGTTTAGTAAATGGGCCTGCGTGTTGCCCTAATTCATCATATCGCCCATAGTATTCACCACCTCTATCAGACCTTATGATTTTCACCTTTTTGTCTAATTGTCTTTCAACCTCGGTAATGTACACCTCAACAGCATTCACTCTTGAGATTTATCATTTAATAAATAGACATAACCATAACGTGAAAAATCATCTATAAAGGTGATAAATACTTTTCTCCACCAAAAGATGGAGCATCAAAGGGCCCACAAATATCTGTATGGAGAATCTCAAGAGGTTCCTTACTCCTTGTGGCACCTTTCTTTGTGTATTTGGTTTGTTTGCCTTTAATACAATCCACACACATATTGAGATCAGTAAAATCAAGATTACGAAGAATTCCATGTTTTACTAATCTCTCACTTCTTTCTTGGGAAATGTGCCACAATCTTCTATGCCACAAGTTTGATGAATTTTCATTAATAAGGCTACGTTTAGCACCAACACAAGTATGTAGTAAAAGTAGTGAAGCAGCAAAGTAATCATCAAGATTAAGTTTATATAAACCATCACATAAAATACCAGAACCAACACAAGAAACATTCTTAAATAGGCTAAAATGCTTATTCTCAAACTTAAAAGTATATCCATCAACATCAAGTTTTGACAGAGAAACTAGATTTCTAGAAACTGCAGGAATATAAAGAGTTTCAAATAAATCTAAATGATGTTCACTATCAAAGAACAACCGATAAGTGCCTATGGCTTCAATGGGAACTTTATCCCGATTTCCCATGAATAGGAATTTCTCCTTTAGGTTTGTGGTTCAGGTTATAAGAAATCCCTGCAAAGTGTTGGAAACATGAGTGGTTGCTCCATAATCTACCCACCAAGTATTAGAAGGAACTTCAGTAAGGTTAGATTAAAAAACATAAGTTGAATCAATACCGTTCTTTTGGAACCAGTCTTTCCTTCTCTGGCAATCTTTCTGAAGGTGGCCAAACTTTCTACAGAAGTAGCATTTTATGTCTGTTTCCTTTTGATGATGGTTGTCTTTCTGGGTAGCATTATTATTTTTTGAGGAGCCTTTAGAGCTTTTAAACTTTCGCTGTTTGCCTTTAACCTCTTGAGAAACCATGTGGATTGAGTTTTGTTCTAATGCCTTAAGCCTTGACTCCTCTTGCACATGCATATTGGCCAATTCATTTACATTTTATTTGTCTTTCATGGTATTGTAATTAATTTGAAATGACCCATACTGAGGAGGTAAGGAATTTAAAATGAGCTGGACAAGAAAGAACTCATTCATTGACATCCCCAATGACTTAAGCTGTGCTGCCAAATTTATCATCTCAAGAATGTGTTCATGCATACACGAGAACCATCATACTTCATCGTGGTTAGCTAGCCATTAGAGTGCCTGCAAGCGACTTATCTGCAGACTTAAAATGTTCTTCAACTTTATTAAGAAATTCTTTGGCACTTTCAGTTGGAGGGAGTATTGTCTTAATATTGTTTGCAATTGTCATTCGCATAAACATAAGGCTTAACCTATTTGACCTTTCCCATGCATTAAATAATGTCTTTTCTTCAGTGCTGCTAGTTGCAGTAATTGCAGCAAATTTTTCAGTTCTAAAGCGACATCAAGGTTCAAAACACCAAGGTTGAATTGGACTTGCTCTTTCCAATCTAAAAAATTAAGGCCATGAAGCATGGGAATGGAAGAAGCATGGGAATGCAAGGAAATAGGAATCGATGCTACAATTAAATAATCATGCTCAATACATTAGGTTATGAATTTGACATAATCAAGCACATGGATAATACATACATAAGGAACAATATAACTTTGATCTACCTTTGAGAATAATCTAATGTTATGTTATTCAATGATTATGGTGTTCCCAATCACCTGTAAGGATAATTAGCCAAGTGCACACATTAAGTCGGTTTGCTACCTTTGGGTATGCGTCACCTAACACTGAGCACCTAATAATCCTATTCAATTCAATGATCACTAGAAGATTGGTGCACCTTTGGGCCATCCATAATATCTAGGAATCAATGAATTGCCATTTGTAAAAGTTATTCTCATCACTAACACTAGGGAATGTGTTAGGACACAATAATTGACTCATTTCTATTGACATTCCAGTTAGGCCACTTTGGTGACGAACAAACTGTAACTTAATATAGAAATAAAGTCATGAGAATAACCTTTGCTTACACATGTATATCATATAAGAACATTCATTCATCATCATCATCAACAAAATGCATAAGATAATTCATAAAATAATACTTAAATATGCATAGCGGAAGCATTATAATAACCTGACATAAAGCACTTAAGGCCCCTTTCAATTTCCAATTTTTTTTAATTGGAACAGTGAACCGAAATATTAATATAACCCGAACTGAATCATAAAACTAAACCGAACCGGATTAAACATTAAAGTCGGCCTAGTTTGGTTCAGATATATTAAATCGGGCCGGTTTATTTTTTATATACAGACCGAACTGGTTCACTTTATAATGCTAGTCCGCTTCACTTCATAAGGGTTATCTCCTTTCTGGAGATGACCTAATCCTTTCTGGCAACTGCCATGGGAGCCACCACTGCCTTCCTCCTTCAGCGGCCGAAGGGCCGCTTCAACTTCCTTCCAGTTCTTGCCTGCATCGGCGAACAGCGATCGTAACCTGCAGGAGAAGCAGCCATGGTGGCAGCGGCAACTGGATTCTAGCACCACCATGACCAAGGGCCGCCTTGACATGATGAAGTGGATGCAGCGATCATGATGCCGGAGAACAGAGCACCGACGCTACCATAAAACAAAAGAACAGCGCCACTGTTGAACGATACCACAATGGCCGAAAAGGCCCTCCTTTCTTTTTCTGCAATCTCTGGTTGAATCCATGTAAGACAGCCTTTCATTCACAGTCATGGCCGCCGTGATGGTGGCGGCTACCAAAAAGATCTTTTTTTATTATTATTTATGATCCTACACAACCGTGGGGATGGCGGCGATTGATGTATGACGATCATCATAAGCGTTGTTCACGATACGCCGCTGCTATGGCTCCCATGGTGCCTCTATGGCGGCCGAAAGGCCGCCCTTTCCTTCTTCTTCTACAGCGAGGCCGGCGGCCGCCAAAAGTTTGTCTTTTTCTTCTTCTGTCATGATCGCCAGCATGCCTCGCAGTCCGTTCACGTCCAGGACGGTGAGCGAAAAGCAGATGCTGACGGTAGCCAAAAGGTTGTCATTTTCTTCTTCTGTCATGACGGCGGTCACTAGCATGCCTCGCAGTCCACTCGCGTCCAGGACGGCGAATGAAAAGCAGATATAAAACTGCCGCTGCCATAGCCGTCGGCCTACATCCGGCGCTCGGGCTGTGATGGCACGGCCGTTGGCCAGCCGTCAAGCCGTGTTGGCTCGATACCAATTGTAAGTAATCTTAATTAACATACAACATTATCATTAGCAATAGAGCGTACCTGAATCCATGGCAAAAATGATGAGGAGCGGTTTCTCTCCCTTGCTCTAATCTTTCTGACGATCTCCTTCTTTAGATAGAATTTCTATCATCTGGTTAATCTCTGTCGGAAGAGAGATGACCAATTCCTCTATTTATACTTAAGTAACCACGTTCATCAAGTGGTTATTACTGTCATACCCTTAACCAATTAGAATTAGGATAACTAGTTTTGTAATTTCATTAGTTATCATGGGACCACTTAAAGGATAATTAGGAGATTACTTATATTAATTTATACCATCTTCTCCTCAAGAAGAAGATGACAAGGTGGCGAGCTTCAGAGGGATGATCAAGAGGCGAAGAGGCTTTGGGGGCTACTGTCCTTGCCGCCCACGCATTCTTTTCGTATTTGACAAGTAGAGCATTCTTCACGACCCTTTTGCACTGGCCTCTTACTACTGGCCTGCTCCATTTGTCTCCTTTTATTACAATATGGACTGAGCATTGCTTTGCTTGCATGATTTTTTTTTTGCATGAAGTTATAAACTGGAAAAATGGCTTTACTTGGCCTGATAAAATGTTAAGCAAGCAAATGACTAGGAAAAACAGAGTTTTCACACAAACAGGGGCGGACGCAGGAATTTTTATCAATGGGGTCATAAGAAGGGATGTAAACGGCATCCAGATGTCCATATCCATTCGTTCGTCTGTTTTACTATCCAAACGGACATAAAAAATTTGTCAATCATGGACACAGACAGCTTTGGTGATTTGGCATATGAGCGGATGCGGTTGCAAACGGAATGCGTCCACATCCAGAGCCATCTGTGTCAGTCTGTTTAAGGTAAATGGTTCATAATGTTTGTGTCTGAAACGGTGGTACACCTGGTAGCAGAGGCCATTAGGCCGAGAAGCAAGGGTGACGAGATGGCAAAGCCTATATCCTATCCCTTGTTGTTTTGAAGTCAGACGAGGATTGTGACACCCGAGGAAGTCCCTAGGGCTATTCTAAAGAGATAGAAAGTGAAGAATGTGGAGATATATTTACGCTCATTCTGATCGTTCTCATTAAATTGGTCAGCGCCTAAGGTTGGCATAGCAGCCTTCAGGTCTCCAAAGCCTAATGCAATGAGATAGAGGCCAGAGAAGAGGACGGCAGCCTTCTGGCCGCTTGCATGGGGGCAATTGGCTGTTAGATCAAATATTATGTAGAATGCTGGTTGGAGAGTTTTCACCTTGGATTGCAAGTAGCAAGAAAGCCGTTCAAGAATGTAAAAAAAAAATTATTATAAGAAAACTATGAATAACTAGGCCAACGACTAAGGTGTATTGAATTAAAATATATAGGAAAACTATGAAAATGAAATGTAACTATGATAAATTACTCTAGAAAAAATTAAATGTACATTATGCGTTAAAGGCATACTATTTGATATCGTGTTGACTTTCAATTGTGATAATTTCTATAAAAGATGTATCTCAACGCCAAAAAAATAGTCAACAAATATTAAGTTAATAAGAAAAATAAAAGAACAAATGTTAATGGTCAGTTTTAAGGAGGGGAGGGTTTTAGGTTTTATGAGATGGGTTAGAGACTGAGGGGGTCAACCCATTTTTCCACTGGGGTCAACCCATTATAACCCAAAACTTAATATCCAACCCAATGGCCATTTTCCATTGGGGGTAGTGGAAAAACCCAAAACTCTCTGGGGTCATCTGACCCCGGAGCCTTCAACGTGCGTCCGTCCCTGCACACAAAGTAGGCGGAATAATGTGCTGTATAGGAATGCAGAATCTAAACCACCTGGGTGTTAATAAAAACTAAGATGGTGCGTTACCAAAAAAAATCCTGAAGGCCTTTTTGGGGCCTGAAAAAAAAACAGGTCTCCAGCCTAAAAAACACAGAATCCAGGCTGGATGATGGTAAAAATGTTTGAGGCATAAAAATGCTGAAAATGGCAGCACGAATGTGGCCAGGCAGAAAAAGATGTAGTTGTCGAAGGGGGGAGGTGTTTCCGGTAGATGTGAAAAATTTAGGGTCAAAAGGCACTGATCGCCTTGAAATTTTTATTACGCCAAAACAACATCTTGGACATCAGGGGCGGGGACCTACGTGTTAGGTGTTTCATCCATTTCACTAAATTTCATACATATATATATATATGAGAAAAGTTTAAATGAGATCGCTCTCACATAGCTTATATCCATCCTCCGATCGGAATCCAACGGCTATAAAGATTGGCCTCATCATGTAAACTCTTCCCTACATATATATATATATATATATATATATATATAAGAAAAAGTTTAAATGAGATCGCTCTCATATTGCTTATATGAGGCCACTTTGAATTATAGCCGTTGGATCTTGATCTGATGGCTACAAATATCCATAATGATCTCACCCACTCCTTGATGTGACACACTCACCTATCCACTGATTTGATATCCACCCTCCGATCGAAATTTAACGGTAATAAAGATTGGCCTCATGCTCCTTATATGAGAACGATCTCATGTAAACTTATCTCATATATATATATATATATATATATATATATATATATATATATATGGGAAAAGTTTATATGAGATCGCTCTCATATTACTTATATGAGGCCACTTTGAATCGTAGCCGTTGGATCTTGATCCGACGGCTACAAATATCCATAATGATCTCACCCACTCTTTGATGTGACAAACTCACCTACCCACTGATTTGATATCTACCTTTCGATTGAAATCTAACGGTACTAAAGATTGGCCTCATGCTCCTTATATGAGAACGATCTCATGTAAACTCATCTCTCTCTCTCTCTCTCTCTATATATCTATATATATATAGGGAAAAGTTTAAATGAGATCGCTCTTATATAGCTTATATGAGGCCACTTTAAATCGTAGCCCTTGGATCTTGATCTAACGGCTACAAATAGTCATAATGATCTCACCCACTCCCTGATGTGACACACTTACCTACCCACTGATTTAATATTCATCCTCCGATCGAAATCCAACGACTATAAAGATTGGCCTCATGCTCATATATATATATATATATATATATATATATATATATATGGGATGAATTTACATGAGATCGTTCTCATATAAGGAGCATGAGGCCAATCTTTATAGCCGTTAGATTCCGATCGGAGGGTGGATTTCAAATCAGTGGGTAGGTGAGTGTGTCACATCAAGGAGTGGGTGAGATCATTATGGATATTTATAGCCGTCAGATCAAGATCCAACGGCTATGATTCAAAGTGGCCTCATATAAGCAATATGAGAGCGATCTCATTTAAACTTTTCCCTATATTATATAGGGAAAAGTTTAAATGAGATCGCTCTCATATTGCTTATATGAGGCCACTTTGAATCATAGCCGTTGGATCTTGATCTGACGGCTATAAATATCCATAATGATCTCACCCACTCCTTGATGTGACACACTCACCTACCCACTGATTTGAAATCCACCCTCCGATCGGAATCTAACGGCTATAAAGATTGACCTCATGCTCCTTATATGAGAACGATCTCATGTAAACTTATCTCTCTCTCTCTCTATATATATATATATATATATAAGTACAGGGGGGTTGGGTATTTGGTTAAAAATTGGTTTAATTTCTTACCGCACCCCCTCTCAAAATGACCAGACCTCTATCCCTAAAAATCCTACGTCCACCACCATTGGACATCAACTATCAGGCTAAAAATTTCAGGTCATCCACACTTTGCTTAAGATGTCGAGGACACCCTTCATGAAAGCGGAGGTTTGAGTTTGAACCCTGCTCGAGGCTACCCACGATTATATACCAATTCATCAATTTTGTGTCTGATGGATGGCTTTTCCTTTATATGTGCCTAATGGAATGGCAACAGGAAATGGCGCTCTAATAAGCCGGTTGCCCATTCGTACTCTCCTCATCACACGAGAAAATAGAGCAACAATCCTGCACACTATCTAAGGTTGATTTCCTCAATTGATTGAATAATTTACAATCTAGATTTGATTTTTCGAAGTGATTAAGATTTAAACCCTTACACCTTAGATGGTACTCTGGGACCTTTTTTTTACATATTAACTTTTTCAAACAAATATAAAACACAGATACTATTTGGATTCTTAATAAATGTAATTGATAAAAATCTGTAGGACACTAGGACCTTCCCTTTGGGTTCCACCTTCGTATCGAGATAACACGTGTAACTGAACGTGAGGGTAAACCTAGGTGGACCACGCTTATCCTTCTTGAAACTTCTCGACCTTCTTCCTCCTCCTAGAAGCCATTCCAAAACTTCATCAATAAATCCCATCCAATACCCCCCATTTTCTACATATTTTCCAAAACATCCTCCGCCACCTCCGGCACCGTCCGCCGCCTCCGGCCATGGCCACCGCCATCCCCGGCCTCCACCTCTGCCTCCCTCCTCTCCCTCCCTCCCAAGGACGCAACTTTTCCGCGCCTCGCCTCTCCCTCAGCTCCTCCTCGTCGCTTAACCGTAAAGCCTCCCGTGGAGCTCTAAAGTCGTCGCAAGCGGCGGCGCTCAAGGGCACCGAGCTTCTGTTTGGTTGCAGAAATGCGCGGAAACTGTCAAGGAGGAATCTTCCGTCCCTTGTCGTGCGATGCGACGCTTCCAGCGATGGAAGGGTATCTTCAATTCTACCTTTCTCACTGTTTTTGTGCTTTATTCTGGGAATTTTCATCCCCATTTGTGGTTCGATTGTTTTCTGAACCTTTTGGAACTTTCACTTGTAAACACCAATCCACTCTGTGGAACTTTTGACTCTTGCTGGAAATTAAAATATGTTATGCCTGGTTGGCTGGTTGTTGCGTAATTTCTTGGATTTTGTATTCTAGCTTCATTTTATTGTTTGAGAAGTATAATTGTGAGTGTTTTACGCCAATTTACAACTCCCTCCGGGCACTATTAATAGATGTAATTGATTTGTTCATTGCATCTATTAAAAGTGCCCGGAGGGAGTAGCTTATATTGCTTTTAATGTGGTTTTCTCAATGCATTATTTGTCTTTTCCTCTCTCTTTTTGGTTTCTCAAAATGGTCACATTTGTTGGCCTCCTTATGGAGGAACTATAAATAATTTTGGATAAAAGGAGGAACTATAAATAATAATGGATAGCAAGATAACTGCAGTTGATTTGTTTTAGGTGGTATTCTTACTTCACCTTTCTTCTACTTGATTATGAATATGGCATTTTTTGTTACTAAACACTGTCTTGCTGTTCCTCTGCTGAGCATATCACAACTCATAATTTAAAGAATTTGATTGGTAGAGCTCCATCATGTGCTTACTTAATGCTTAACATGTATTGAACTCATGTGACGATTTTGTGATTTTGTTATATTATTAGATTACCCAGCAAGAGTTCACTGAAATGGCGTGGCAAGCCATTGTTTCGTCTCCAGAAGTGGCAAAGGAGAACAAGCAACAGATTGTGGAGACGGAGCATCTGATGAAGGCATTGTTGGAGCAGAAGAATGGACTTGCACGCAGAATCTTCTCCAAAGCGGGGGTTGATAACACACGGCTTCTTGAAGCTACAGATAAATTCATCCAACGGCAGCCAAAGGTAATTTGTACCACCAGGAGATAATGTCAACCACGATATATGCGTATTCTGTAAATATGTTTCACTTACCATCTTTATTATAGTTACATTGTGGATGTGTCGTTTCTGACAATGAATGATTCTTTCTCCCTTTAGATATGTAACAACATATCCAGTGCTTCTTTATAGCTAATAAGCCTCAGTGTTTTTATTTAACATGGCAAAATCCCCACTCTTCTTATTTACTTTTCTATTAGATATATGACATCACAATTTGAGGAGAATCAAAGTGATTGATTATTTCCTACTGTGCAATTCATGGGTATCTTACGTAGCGGTTTTTTTATATTTACTTGTTTTCGTTATTTTTGTTGGGTAGGGCGCTACTTGATTGTGAAATATATATTTGATAACTTATCTTCATTGATAAATATGTTACTAAGTATACAACCTATACTGTATTTTTTCATACTTTAGAATGTTTTGCTTATCTCACTGGCTATTGTATGCCTGCGACAGGTCATTGGTGAAACAGCTGGTTCCATGTTGGGAAGAGATTTGGAAGCCCTGATTCAGCGAGCCAGGGACTACAAAAAGGAATACAGCGACTCCTTTGTTTCTGTTGAACACTTAGTGCTTGGTTTCATAGAAGATAAACGATTTGGTAAACAACTCTTCAGAGATTTCCAGATTTCTTTGAAGACTCTTACAACTGCTATCCAGTCTATCAGGGGGCGCCAATCTGTTATAGATCAAGGTAATGAATAGTTTGCTGTTTGGCACATATATTATGAAAGCAAAAATTTGTATTTTCTGTGTCCTATTGCTAAGAAACGAATGGGTTATTCATTACTTGCAATCCAAATTGCAGATCCAGAAGGCAAATATGAAGCCTTAGAGAAATATGGAAAGGATTTGACGGCTATGGCCCAGGCTGGGAAGCTTGATCCAGTCATTGGAAGGGATGATGAGATTCGGAGATGCATACAGATTCTTTCAAGAAGAACAAAGAATAATCCCGTCCTTATTGGTGAACCAGGAGTTGGAAAAACTGCGATTTCTGAAGGGTATGAAGTGAAAATTTTGCCAAGTCTGGCTTTTAGCGGTCCTTATCATATAGCCAACTGAAGGAAAAGAACTGCGACTGGCTCAAATGTATTGTTAGTCGCAACTGATGTACATATTATTTTTTCCTGGTAACGTGAGTGTTTGTCGCAATTGAAATTACTCATTAAAACATGGTCCTTTTTTTGCGCATGCATTAAACATGGTCTATTTGAATTTTAGTCGAGCATTCCTTCTCTCAGATGCTTCATCATAAATTAGGACCACCAGACTGAGAAGAACATAAAAGCTAGGATTAGGAATCCTATCCCAGTAATTTGTCTCTGACAACAGATGTTACATAGATTTTGTTCTTGTACAGGCTTGCTCAGAGAATTGTGCAAGGAGATGTTCCTCAAGCTCTAATGAACCGTAAGGTGTGTATCTGCTTCCTCAGTAATCTAGCTTGCAATTTATCGACCAGGGGAATTAGTTGTGCTTCTCAAGGTTTTATGAGTTATTATGCTTGATTTCTCAAGGACTTGTGATTTGTTTGACAGTTGATTTCTCTTGACATGGGAGCACTTATTGCTGGTGCCAAATTCCGGGGAGAATTTGAAGATAGACTAAAAGCTGTGCTGAAGGAAGTTACTGATTCAGATGGCCAGATTATACTCTTCATTGATGAGATCCACACTGTTGTCGGAGCTGGTAGTTTCGATCACATCCTACAATCTTTTTACCGTCCTTGTTTTGCCTTCCCACTTGACCATGGGCTGTATTAGTGTTTAAATTCGACATTTTCAGGTCTTCTCTCATAGAGTCAACCCATTGTTTTTGGCCTTTGTCTTCCTCTTAAAATCCCCTGAAGTTGTAGTTGATCTCTTGACTGGTGTCAGCTTTGGTCTCCACCACATCAACAGCTCCTAAACCTTCTTGCTTATTGGGGCCACCTTGTGCTCTTTCTAAAATGATTGTTTGATTGATGCAGTTTCTTATCATTTCTTGTCATTTAAAAATGACATAAACAAACATGCCTGTTTCCTTCACGAATTCCACAACTAATGAAATTTTCATCTAAGTTAAAGTTGTGTATGACAGGCTTCTAAAGTGTGCTTTTTAAAAAAACTGTGTTTCAGGTGCAACTAATGGTGCTATGGATGCTGGAAATTTGTTGAAACCCATGCTTGGTCGAGGTGAGTTGCGATGTATTGGAGCAACAACGCTAGATGAATACCGCAAATACATTGAAAAAGATCCAGCACTGGAGCGCCGATTCCAGCAGGTTTATGTTGACCAACCTTCTGTGGAAGATGCAATCTCTATCCTCCGTGGATTGCGTGAAAGATATGAGTTGCACCATGGGGTCCGCATCTCTGATAGTGCTCTTGTGGCGGCTGCAATTCTGTCAGATAGATATATTAGCGGGCGTTTCTTACCTGACAAAGGTAAATTAATGAATATGATACAGACATGTTCAGTAGTCATGTCTTATTTTGTGGTTTATGAACTGCATTAAAGGTGGTTATGGTTCAAATTTGGAATTTGATTGTAACATTTGATTTTTTTTCCTTCCCCTCCCTCAGCGATTGATCTTGTTGATGAGGCAGCCGCAAAACTGAAAATGGAAATTACATCTAAGCCAACTGCTTTGGATGAGATTAATCGTACTGTACTAAAAATGGAGATGGAGCGGCTTTCTCTTATGAATGATACTGATAAAGCTTCAAAGGATAGATTGAATCGTCTGGATGCTGAACTTTCTCTCTTGAAAAAGAAGCAAGCAGAGTTGACCGAGCAGTGGGAGCATGAAAAATCTGTGATGACCCGCATTCAGTCCATAAAGGAAGAGGTAATAAAAAATATTCCATTTGTGCCTTCTGTGATATTGGCCGATTCATGTGTTTTTGTTTATATACTTGCGCAAAATGCATATCAGAGGGCTGCAGCTTCATGTTCATCGGATAGGATCTTCAACTTTTGGACTGATGATTTTGCTTTATTTGTTTTTTCCTGAATTAAGCTTTCAATTTGGAAAGAGAGAAGACTAATCTTGACTAGTTTTGACCCTATGTTAGAATTGAAAATTTTAATGGGTAAAGTTAGTTCTACAACTTGATTACGTAGACAGAATGTGCCCTATTATCTTGCAGTTACTAGTTTTGATGTTGTGTATGAGTTAAATATTGAATGTGTAAAGTTAGTGCTACAAATTGATTCCTTTGGCAGAAAGAGCCTCTACTCCCGTGGGGCTCATGGTTCTTGTTGGTTTATTCAGATTGGAAATCTGTAGATGTTTTGCAAATCATTATTTGCACGTCTTTAAAGTATAGTTTTTTCTTTTACCTAGTTTGATAATATTGCATTGAATTCCTGAAGCATGCAACTATTTTTGTGGCCACAAGTTTCATAACAGTCATGTTGTTTCTGTGTGTGATATTAACTACTTACAAGATGTTTGGGGGTGCAGATTGACAGGGTAAATCTAGAAATTCAGCAAGCTGAACGTGATTACGATCTCAACCGTGCTGCTGAGCTCAAATATGGCAGTCTTATGTCTTTACAGCAACAGCTAGAAGCTGCAGAAAAAGAATTGATTGAATATCAGAGATCTGGCAAATCCATGCTAAGGGAAGAGGTTACTGATGATGATATAGCTGAAATAGTCAGTAAGTGGACTGGAATTCCTATTTCTAAGTTAAAACAGTCTGAGAGAGAGAAATTATTGCATTTGGAAGATGAGCTCCATAAACGTGTAGTCGGTCAAGACCCTGCTGTGAGAGCGGTAGCTGAGGCCATCCAGCGATCCAGGGCCGGTCTTTCAGATCCTCATCGTCCAATTGCGAGTTTTATGTTTATGGGTCCCACTGGAGTTGGTAAGACGGAGCTAGCAAAAGCTCTGGCTTCTTACTTGTTCAATACTGAGGAAGCCCTTGTCCGTATTGACATGAGCGAGTACATGGAGAAGCATGCAGTTTCTAGACTGATAGGGGCACCTCCCGGCTATGTGGGCTATGAAGAAGGTGGGCAACTTACTGAAATAGTTCGGAGGCGGCCTTATTCTGTTGTTTTGTTCGATGAAATTGAAAAAGCACATTCCGATGTGTTCAATGTTTTCCTTCAGATATTAGATGATGGAAGGGTAACTGACTCCAAGGGTCGAACTGTGAGCTTCACAAATACAGTTATCATCATGACATCTAATGTTGGGTCGCAGTATATACTTAGCACTGATGAGGAGGGTGTGCCTAAGGATTTGGATTATGAAACTATAAAACGGAGGGTAATGGAGGCTGCCCAGGCAATTTTCCGTCCTGAGTTTATGAATAGAGTGGACGAGTATATAGTATTTCAGCCTTTGAATCGTGAGCAGATTAATCATATTGTGAAACTACAGGTATGCTGCTTTTTGGCCAAGCAGTCTATTAGATGCGTAATTTTTCATGCACAACTAGTAGATACATAGCTAAGTGCACTAGATTTATATAAACGTGTATGCTTTACTTGAATCGTGAGTAAATTCTAGCTAGGTCTTTCTTTCTATGTTGACTAAGCTTTGCCATATTACGCTTCTTTATGTCACAGTTGGAGCGCGTACAGCAGAGGCTTAGCGACCGGAAGATCACGATCCAAGTTAGCGATGCTGCAGTAGAGCTGTTGGGGAGTCTTGGCTATGACCCTAACTATGGTGCCAGGCCTGTGAAGCGTGTCATTCAACAAAATGTTGAAAACGAGCTCGCCAAGGGCATATTAAGAGGGGAGTTCAAGGACGAGGACACTATCTTAATAGACACAGAGGTCACTGCATTCTCCAACGGCCAGCTTCCGCAACAGAAGTTGGTGTTCAGGAAACTTAATGCAGATTCACAACCACTTGCAAAAGAGGACCAGAGAGCTTTCTCCCAGAGCAGTTAGAGTTTATGGACATAATTTTGCTTTTACTTTTCATTACAACAGAGTCTCTCTAATAGTTGATTACTCTTACAGTTCTTTCTACAAGTGTAATCATACTGTTCACAGTTGTATCAATAGATAAGCATACGAGTTAACAGATACCGAGAATCTGTAGGAATAATACTGAAGAAATAACATCACTTGTATAGTGTAGTATTTATTTCAAACTCTGGAAAGTAGTTCGTATGTTCCCTTTTCTTTGCCAATGCAAGTGATCAAATATCTATCGATGGAAGCAGAAACTTTTCTTACTTATCGAAAAAGCTTTTGAGATGTCAATTTGGAACGAGCAGACTTTCACTTGATAGTTTAAGAGCAAGCTTAATATTATGCTGAGCAGACATTCACTTACTTGATTAAAAAGGTTGGGAATTCTATGCTGCAAAACCAGAAGGTCAAGTTTCCTCTACCGGCTAAATTGACTTTGCAATTGGCTGAGACAAAAGCAACAAAAATTACAAGAAGCTGGAAAAAGTAAGTAAAAAAATAAAAGTTCCGATTTGCCGGATTCGGTTTTGCTTATTCTGAGGTTTAAATTAATTAAGGCTAATAATTTCACTCTGGACCATTAAAACCGGTCGGTAAGCCGGAACGGGTTCAAAAATATTTCCAACCCGATCGTGAAGCAGCACGTGGTTATATCACGTAGGTATTAGCATTAGGATACTACTTTCCCGGCACCGTCTCCCGCCGTCCCGCCCCTCCTTCTCCACCACCACCGCCACTGTCTCTACAGCCGGAACCACCTCTCCTGCGACGGAAGAGCGAGGAGCCATCAATCCATGGGTAGGATAAAGCAGAACGGTGGCGAAGAGTTTCTAGAATATGTTGATTGGACATGATTGAAGCTCTGGGTCTGTTTGTCTTTTGCAGCTATGAAGAGGCAGCAAGCGCCGGCAGTAATTGCTAAGCATGCGTCGAAGAAGCCTCGTAGTGATGATGGAAGGAGAGTTCACATCTCCTCTTGATCACACACTCTTCTTCGGGGATTACTCAGTTTTGTTAGATTTTGAAGCTTCTCTTTATGTCAATGCCATTGTTTGTTGAGGTTTATTCATGAACCTGAAATTCAGTTTTATTTTCTTGTTACACGAATGGTAGCCTCATTTTATGAAGAGAACATCCATAGAAACGTAATACGAATGTTACCTGAAATTATTCTATTTCATCCATAGAAATAGTTGAAGATTTTGGTGCTGTAACTTCTTATTATGTTTATGAACATAATGTGTGACCTATAGCTGTTAGAAAGATTTGTATTTAGGATTGTCTTCATCAAGGGCCAGACTTAAATTCTTATCTTTGTCGCTTTAGTTATATATGAGCTGGCTAGTCATTTGCAAGATAATGTACCTTGGTGTACGCTTTTTTCAGACGATGTAGTTTTAATTGATGAGAGTAAAGTAGGTTTGAATGGAAAATTTGAATTGTGGAGGAATGTTCTAGAATCGAAAGGTTATAAAATAAATAGGACTAAGGGGCCATTTCAAGCGTGATTATAAGTAAATATCCACAATGGATTTTCAAGATCCACTGTAGCATCCATGTTTTTTTCCCCATCCAGCTAAAATACGACCTGAGGTTTTTCAGTGGATGTTGCTTTTAATTACGCCCCAAATAGCCCCTAAGACTGAGTGCATGGACTTTAATTTTAAGGAAGGTAGAACTATAGATAGAGCCTTAATTGAAATAGATGGGCTTGAAGTGCTAAAGCGTGATCAATTCTGTTACTTATGATCCATTATCCATAAAGAAGGGGATATTGATAGTGACGTGGCACATAGGATAAATGTGAGGTGGGTAAAGTGGAGAGCAGCCTCGGGAGTGTTGTGTGATAGGCGTGTTCATAAAAGGCTCAAAGCCAAGTTCTATAGAACAGCCATTATGCCTGCAATACTCTATGGAGCGGAGTGCTGGGCATCAAAAAAGAATCATATAGATAAATTAAATGTAGCAAAAATGAGAATATTAAGTGGATAAGTGGGATAACTAGGAGAGATGGGATTAGAAATGAATATATTCGAGAGAGTCTAAGAGTAGCTCATTTAGGGGAGAAGCTGAGGAAATATAGGTTGCATTGGTATGGGCATGTGCAAAGAAGACCAATAGATGCTCATGTGAGAATATTAGAAGGGATACATGTAAACGATGTTAAAGAGGGAGAGTGAGACCTAAGAGAACTTGGATGGAGTTAATAAAAAAGGATTTACTATCTATTACAAAAGAGGTAGCCCAAAACAGGCCTGAATGGATGCGTAAGATCTGTGTCGCCAACCCCAAATAGTTGGAAAAATGCGCTATTTGATTATGATTATGATTCTTTATTCTGGGTCCTCTTAAAAAGTTTATTATGATAGAACTATTTCTATGATTATTTCATGAATGTAAAACAATATTCGTCTTGTCAAAATTCTCTGTTTGTGGCTGTCTGCATAAAGATTATTATTTGCAAACCGCAAAAGCTTGCTATGCTTATTGCCTTATGTAGACAGGTGAACTGGGATGTTGGTAGAGTGCACTTCGATGTTCTTTTGTCTCTCTTTTCACAAGCATGTGCACATACAAGAATGATTCTTATATTTGATCTAATTACATATGAGTCTTCTTTGGATTGCACATCGAGTCATGATTGTGTAGGAGTTGTGGGTCACGAGGAACCTTCTTTTTATGACAAATTATTATCTTCACTGGATTCTGAAAAGTGTTGATTTTCCAAAAGAGTCTAGGAGGCAGTAATTATATTGTTTTGCTCCATTAATTTTCTTTGAAATGTACTCCCATTGGTTGCCTATTCTATACATATACTTTTAACCCAGTGATACACCAATGAGCATTATCATCATCATACGCCATCTATCTGGGGTCGGCGGCATGGATTATATTCCGCATTTGACTCTTATCGAAATCAAAATGATACAAAATCCATGCAAATAAACATAGTGGCAAGTTTTTACGCCGGATGCCCTTTCTGACGCAACCCTCCGAAGAGGGGACAACCAGTGAGCATTATCTACGTAATTTTTTATGTTTATGTCATGTTAAATATTGTTGGATCTGTGTTTTCTTTTTGTTCCTCCCCTTTGACTTGTTGATTGATTGTATTTTTAACTATTTTTACTCGCAATCGCATGAGATTACGTATAGGTTAGTGGAAATGAGGTTGAACCCAAAGGACTTAGTTGATTAACCTAATTCTAATGAAAAGATTGAATTTTAATGGTTTAAAGAACTAAACTTAAGCAAAAAATTAAATTAAGAAAAATATTAAGAAAAAATACCAAGGCAGTGAATCCACCACTAAACATGTAATTACTACTCTTAATTATTATCTCGCACAAGCTAATATGATACGGTAACTCGTGTTCTTGGTCGGACACAAAGTACCAATGAATGCACCACACGTTCTTTGATTGGACACAAAAAGTTCATTCACTATGAATTATGTAATTAATTCTATCCTTTGGTCGGGCATAGAATCAATACAAACCTGTTATTAGCTAGATATAGGAAATATCAAGATCAAATTCCAGTCATAATCTTACCAAAGTATGGTCAAACACTAGATCAAATTATGAAACATGAAATCGCATTAAGCATAATCATATCAACTATATTAAACTAAATAATTAAGAGTAATAACACAAATCTAGAGCTTCATCTACGCCTTGGACAGGAATTTAACCAGCCATCGGACTAGGAGAACGCTGCTGATTTGTTGGAGCCATGTTACACTATTCACCAAAAACATTCCTCAAAATCACTGTAGCAAAAGCACGGTTCACAGTTACGGTAGCAATTTACTATTCATCATCTCTCCCGATCGCCCGTGCACTGTAGCAACTTCAAAATCACTATAGCACGTTCAAAATCTATGGCTTTTCTCCTCTCCTCCGGCCGACCTTTCTTCCTTATCTTTTTCAAGCCAAAACCACTGAAATCTGGCCGACAAACGACCCCGAAATTCTCCTATTTCTCTCTCAAAAAAGCTCTGGTTTTTTCTTTCTTTTCGGCCCTTCCGTTCTCCCGATCTGTTCTTCTTTTATTGACGATTTGAAATAGAGTCCAAAGTCCTTTTCCAAGAGCGAAAGCCGCATCCCAATCGAAGATGAAATCGAACTTCTAATTTGAGTACGAGTCTGTCTCTGTTTTCCCTTTTCTGTTTTAGTTTTGGTTTCCAAATTGAGCATGATCCTTCCATTGCTACTCCTCCCGGTCGCCGTTGAGCTCTTGCCTACAACCTCACCTTTTCCGGCACCGTCGAGCTCGCCGCCACCATGACCCATCACCGGCATCGACCTCGCCTGAACCCAGCTCGCCCCGCCGTGAATCATGGTTGCCATCTTGCCGCCTCTGTTCTCACTGTACAGACCCAATGGCCTCGAGCTCTATCCACCGTCGATCGCCTCACCGGCGGCTGTTCCTTGCCGGCTCTGCTCGAGCACTGCTCTGTTTCTAAAACAGACGAACGTCGGAGCTCGGACTGTCTTTCTTTTTTTTCCCTTTTTTTTCTGAACTGGTCGGTTCAGCTCACATTTTTTTCTTTTCTTTTTTTTTCTTCCTTAAAACCCATCGTTAGCATCTCATCCATCGGATCTTTGATCTCAGCACAGAAACAGTTTGGCGCGCATTCACTCTAGACGATCTGAAACTCTTACGCCTACATAAATAAAGTTAAATATAATTTTAGACGCATCATAAATTGTAAATCCATTAAACACAATTAAAGCATCTAAATTAATCAATTAAGTGCATTTATTTATTAATCTCCTAATTACTCACCTAACATGAATAGCTATTAATTATCCTTATTTTCACTAAAATTATGACAAACAGATAGGTAGAAAGGCATATAAAAATGTGTATATTTTATAGGTATCACTTGTATACATATTAGTGACAGGGAGGAAAAGGAACATGATAAAACATTTCTACTAGTATGTTGGATGAAGGGGGTAGTGGCATCGAATATGAAGTAGACCAGGAGCATGAAGGTATAACTGTTTTTTCTTCTTCACCATTGTTATCGTTCTTGCTTTCAACTTGGAGCAGATTGTTCTCTTTTCCTATTAAAAACAGTCTATGAGATGAATAATTGTGGGAACCAAGAATACTGAACTAGTGACTTCTTTGGTTGAAATTCAGAAAAAAGAAAAATCTGTGCTTCAGAGTGATGTCCACACTTTTTTTTAGTATATTAGGATTTCTTATTGAATGGATTCTTTCATTTACTTCAATAGGTTCTGATGATGAACATGAAAAGAAAATGGACTAAATGGATGTTTCCTTGATGATCTTGTGGAGCATAGTAATGAAGATGAAATTGAGGAGTCTGGAGCTTTTGATGAGGATGGTGGCAATGATCAAGTTGCTGTCAATGAATCCACAAGGTGACTGTTGCATTATACATACATCACAAATCTCATTTGTTTTTTCATTATCATCTCTATGTTCTTAATGAGTTTGATGATATTGTTCCCACATAGAGGTAGTGGTTTAAATAGTGTTTCCAAGTGCTCTTGAGGCAAAGCATTACCTCATCTCTTGGTCCAAATCGTACTCCTTAATATTTGAATGTAGAAATTTTAGGCATGAGGCACACCTCTAACTTTTGAGGTGTGCAATGTGCCTCAAGGCGAATGGCTACCAACTTTTCTATGAATTACATTCTTTTTTACCTATATCATATAACCATTGTATTGTACTTAAAGTTCAATTTTAAAGTTAAAACAATACCTGGTCAATCCAATATTTGGAAGTAGCTTTGGATTGTCAAACCAGGTTGACCACATCAATTAAGAGGCATTTTTTCCTAATAATGGAGGTGTTCTAGTAACATTTTGTTGTTCATTCTGCTTATATGAAGTTGGTTTAGGACATAGCTTTGTGCTTGGTCTTGCGACAAGAATATGAAGTGAGAACTTAACCTGGTTAGGCTTAAACGTGTTAGGTGAAAACAAACTTTGGATGATCAGGTTGAGTTGGTTGGTTGAGCAGGGCTATGAGGGCGACCGACATCCCTAACCATGGCAACCTCCTCCTCTGGCAGCAGGCCGGCCAGCCGGACCTCTCCAGCCTCCTCTCCCTCTTCCCCTTGTCTTTCTGGCTCTTCCCTCAACCCTCCTTCTCTCAGTTGGAATAATTTATTCTCAGAGGCCTCTCCGTCTACTACACTCACCCATTACCCAGATCTTCTCAACAAGCTTCAATCCATATTTCTGATGATATTTTGCATAAGAATGTTGCAAAGTGGCAAAATTGCCTAGTTGGATGTCCTCAGGAAACATCATTATTATTTTTTATTAAAATTAATTTTCACAAAAACTTAGAAGGTTATTTTGAGATGCTGTCTCTAGTAGAGAGTTTCTTCATGTTTAAATTTTCATGGGCTCAAGGCTATGAACGAATTTTTAATTCTATGTGGTCTGTCAGTGGACGTCCTCTTATTTTTTGTCCGTGGAAGCCAGGCGTGAAGGAAAACTTATTGAAACAATTCCAATATGGATTCGTCTTCCAAAGCTTCTGGTGGAGCATTTCAATATCGACAATCTTAACCTTATATGGAGCAATCTTGGTACCCGCTTTCACAATGATGGACCTACAGCATCTCTGAGCTAAGTCAAAATTATGCACGTATTTATGTTGAGGTAGCTTCTTATTTTGAATTTCCTGAGACAGTCACAGTCGATTTTGATGATAGCGCTCATGAAAAATTCAAAGTGGCATATAAGTGAAAGCCGGTCATTTATTTTAAATGCAAATGCTTTGACTATGCAGCATCAGCCTGTCCTACAAAAGAAGTCTAGAGAGAGAAGGCATTGCATGAACTGATCACCCTTCTTTTCATCCAAGAGACTGATTTGGCCACAATTCAGAACCAAAGTCAGCCATCGCATGAACCTTTGGAGGCGGCCATGACTGAAGCTCCAGAGGTTGAAGATGATGACATGGCACAAACTCATTGTTCATTGGTTGTTTCTTTGCCTCGTGATCATGGTCCCACCATTACCTCCCAAAACCAGCCTTGTCCGGATAAGCATAAAAAGATTTTGTTTCTCAGAATCAGGATGGTGAAGATCCTATTGATGGAAGTTATCCTAATCTTGATATGCAACCAAATATAGATAAGCCTCATCCTTCTCTAGAGAGTCCTATACCGCATGCTCCAATTAAGAATTAGTATCACAAAAAGATTATTAAGACTCCTTCAAATTCTGACAGTAGGGCCCAACCAATTTCCCAGGTGCTAGCAACTTCTAGTTTTGGTCAGATTAGCCTTGCTGGTCTAGCCAAGCCTCTATTATCTAGGGACTGGTCAATGTCATGTTCTTGAGGTGTAAAAATCCTCTTTTCGCATCAACCGACTTTTGCTCCTTTGCTTCAATCAGTAAACTCCTTTGATGTTTTAAAAAAATACTAGAAGAGGACTATCCGACAAATTCTACATCATCTACAAGCTTTGTCTTCTCTACAAAAAGCTATAGGTACAAGGAAATCTGCAGGATGGTGACAATGTTCAAGATTCTTTCATGATATGGTCGCTTCCCATAATCTAAAAAACCAGATTCATGATATTGTTAATTATGTGGGCAATCAGCTCTTAGACCCTCATTCTATTGGTCTTGCAGCTAAAGATAATTTTAGGCATTTATTTAAGCCTTCGTCTACAACTCTTCCTCCTTCCATTCCCTTTAGGTGTAAACTTTCTGAAGATCAAGCAACTCTCCTCACTTGCCCTATTAGTGATGATGAAATTAAGCAAGTTGTTTTATCTTCACCCAAATACAAGTCTCCAGGTCCATATGGCTTCATTAAAGAGTATTTTTTTTCATTTTTGGGACTTAGTTGGTAAGGATTTTATTGTAGTCGTTAAAAAAAATTTTGATCATGGGAAATTGCTCAAAGGTTTAAATGCTTGCTTTCTTTTCTTGGTGCCTAAAACTCAAGATGCTAAATTTTTTATGGCTTCAGACCTATTTCTTTATGTCACTTTATTTATAAGTGCATCTCCAAAATTATGGCCTCCCGCCTCTCTTTTATGCTGCCCTCCCTTATTAGTCTTAACCAAACAGGTTGTACTAAAGGGAGAATCATCAATGAAAATATTCTTCTAGCTCATGGATTGATTTGAAACTTTAATTATAAATCTGGGCCAAAGCGAATTTGTTTGAAAGTGGTTCTTAGGAAAGCCTTTGATAAGTGAGATGAAATTTCTTGTCTCTGGTTTTGAACGAGTTGGGATTTAATAATACTTGGATTTTTTGTGTGATGGACTGTGTATCTACTACTTCATTCAGTGTTAATATAAATAGATGTAGTTATAGTTTCTTTTATGGAGAATGTGGTCTTCATCAAGGCTACCATCTTTCTCCTCTGCTTTTTATTCTCTGTATGGAGGTGCTCTCAGTTTCTTTAGAGGAGAAAGTTAATGTTGGATATGTTATCGCTCCTCGAATCAAGAATGCTCCTTGAATATCCCATCTTCTTTTTGCATATGACCTCCTTTCCTAAGAGGAATTCATTCACTTGGCAACCAATATTAAAAATGTGCTTTAAGAATTTGCAGTCTATTCAGGCTTGGAAGAAAAAATCCATCTTCTCATCTTCCACTGCTTGCAAAGAAGATTACTGCTAATCTTGGATATCAAGTTGGTCAGCTTCCTATTAGATACCTTGGATTGCCATTTTTCTCCAAGAAGCTCTCGTATATCCACACCCCCCCCCCCCCCCGGCTATTGAGAATATCATAAAATCTATGAAGGTTGGAAGACTTATCTACTCTCTTATGCAGGACGGCTCCAGCTAATCAAGTCTGTCCTTGCAGCTCTTTTGGACGAGTACTTTTAAACTCCCTAAAAAGGTAATTCGTCATATTGAAAAATTAGTTGCTTCTTTTCTTTGGAAATGATGCTCTCATACAACTTCTTTTAATAATATTGCTTGGGAAAAGGTTTCAAAACCTATTCGTGGAGGTGGTTTGGGGTTGAGGGGTTGATAGGAATTATATTTGGCTAGATTTTCTAAATTATTTCGGCGTGTCCTTACTTGAGCTTATGGGTAAAATGGGTGAGGGTAACTAAAAATATTTCCATTTGGACTGCCTATACTCCCCATGCTTTCCATGCTTGAAACTCTATTATTTCTCTTCGTCAAGGTATGATGAGAGGTTGCCATTTTAAGATTGGAAATAGTGTAAATACAAAGATGTGGACAGATCCTTGGGTCGAGCACTTTCCTTTATACTTGAAATTTGAGCACAGATAGTTACAGATTCAATCCTAAATGGGCGTTGGAATTTGCATGCAGACTCGTCTCGTTCTAAGGAAATATATCTTAATAAATCCTTGAGTTCCTGTTCTTACTAATGACATTGATTTAATTAGTTGGAGAACTCCTAGAAAATTTTCTTACAAGATTGCTTGGGATTTTTTTCGCCAGTCTGCTCGTATTGTTGATTGGTGAACTATTGTCCGACACAAAAAAATGCATATACAAATAGTCCTTCATTTCTTGGCTTGCTCTTTCAGGTGGTCTTATGACTCTAGATTATCTTGGTTAATCGTTGATCTCTTTGCTTTCATGAAATTGAAAGTCGCAATCACCTCTTTTTCTAATGCAGTTTCAGCAAGGTTATTTGGCGAGATTTGTTGCTGAAATGCCATATTTAGCATTATGTTTCTTTAACGAATTATCATAGATTTTATCATTCTGTCACTCAAATAAATATGTTGGTTCTTCTTTTAGAGCATATCTTCATTGCCTGTATTGTAGCAGTTTGGTATGAGGGAAATAAACAGATTTTTGAAGAATCAAACTCAACTTCAAGTGTTGTCATTTGCAGAATTCTTAATCAAGTGAATAGCATCTGAAGCACTCGAATTCAAAAGCTTAGTCACTCAGCACTGTGCATACTTATCTTATTTTTTTGATTTGATTCTCTTTAGTTTTATTTTAGAAGTTGTTTTGCTCTTAGTAGAACTATTTTTTTAGGTGTTTTATCACTTTTTTTGTAATTTCTTCCTCTTGGGATTTTTTGCAATGAAATTTTAATTCATTCAAAAAAAAGTTGAGTTGGTTAGCTCCAAGTGAATGGCTACCGACTTTTCTATGAATTACATTCTCTTTAACTTGTACCATCTTCTACATAGCATTGACTTAATTTATGGAGAGAAAAAAATGAAGGCTAAGCCTCATGCCTTGAGGTCACCTCAGGCCTTTTAAAACATTGAATTGTATTTTAGTTCAATTCTAAGTTAATATTGCATCTAATCAATCCAATATTTGGAACTAGCTTCGGATTGTCAAACCAGTTTGACCACATCTATTTGTTATAGAGTATAGTTAATCATAATTTGTTGTTGTCCTAATGTTAATTTTTATTAGTATAGAGGGTACTTTAGTCATATTTTGGGTTAGTTGTATTTCAAGTAATTTCCTGTCTTAGGCTTTTCTTGTTTTAGGAGATGGATCTCTACATAAGATCGATCCTCTTATGTAATTCAGACTTCTCAATTTAGAAATTCAGTTTTGTTTATAGAGTTCTTAAGAGGCACTTTTTCCTCAATTTAGAAATTACGTTGTTTATTCTGCTTAAATGAAGTTGTGGTTTAGGACATAGCTTGGTGCTTGGTCTTGTGATAAGAATATGACATGAACAATTGGCCTGGTTAGGCTTAAACGTTTTAGGTGAAAACAAACTTTGGATGATCAAGTTGAGTTGGTTACATCAAGAATTGGATCTACTTGTCAACATATATTGTTTTTTGGAAGAATTAAAATGTTATTCAAAAGCCCCAAGGGGAAGAGATTGCAAAGAAAGGTGATTAAACACCTGGAAAAAAAGTTTTGCTAAGAGCAAAACAACTTCTAAAATAAAACCAAAGAGAACCTAATAAAAAAATCAAGTAAGTATGCATAGTGCTGAATGACTAAGTTTTTGAATCCGTGTGCCTCATATGCTATTCACTTGATTAAGAATTCTGTAAATGACGACATTTGAAGTTGAGATTGATTCTTAAAAAATCCATTTATTTCCCTCATACCAAATTGCAAAGATATAAACATTGAAAATATGCTTTAAAAGAAGACCAACATATTTATTTGAGTGACAAAATGATAGAATCCATGATATTTCGTCATAGAAGCTTCTAACATAATGCTGAATATTGCATTTAAGTAGCAGATCTCGCCAAATAACCTTGCTGAAACTGTATTAAAAAAGGATGTGATCGCAACTTTCAATTTTCTTAAAGCAAAGAAAACAACGATTAACCAATGATATGCCTCTCTTTGAAGATAGTTTAGAGTCATAAGACCACCCGAAAGAACAAGCCAAGAAATGAAGGACTATATGTATATGCATTTTTTGTGCTAGATAATAGTCCACTAGTCAACAATAAGGGCAGACTGACGACAAAAATCCTAAGTAGTCTTGTAAGGAAATTTTCCAGAAGCAGTTTTCCAACCAATTGAATCAATTTCATTAGTAAGAACAGGAATTCGAGGATTTACGCCCATTTATGATTGAATCTACAAGTGCATCTGAAGTGTCACCCCCAACCTTAAGCATATTTTTGTGCCCAAATTTCAAGTATAAAGGAAAGTGCTCAATCTAGGGACCTCTCCACATCTTTGTATTTACCCCATTTCCAATCTTAAAATAGCAGCCTCTCATCATACCTTGACGGAGAGAAATAATAGAGTTCCAAGCATGGGAAGCATGGGAAGAATTGTTTTAAGCACTCATTTCACCCATAAGCTCTCTTTACAGGTAAAGACATGCCAAAATAATTCTGAGTTCAAGAAATGTTATTGTTTACAGAAAGTAGAGTATGTATTCTCTTTTTACAAGAGGTTGCTATTGGGGATAAAACATGAAGAGTCTGTGCTAGTGACCAGCAAGATGGCCGCATAGGTTGTGAGTCTAAATAGAGTGTCCTGCACTTCTGTTGTTGCAAAAGCACCATGATACTCACATTTTCTCAATAGTGGTGCTTTGTTGTTAGTTTTGTTGTTCTGTTGCTATGTGAGTTATGTCTTTCCATAGGTTGGATCAAATGAGAATTTAAATCTTTCTTTTTTTGTTGCTGATATACCCAAAAATAAAGGATTCTCTTGAGGTTTGTTTCTTGTTCTTAAATATAAAATATTTTGTGGTTCAGTTGTTCATTTACTTGTTTATATTGATTAGCTGATGAACTAATATTCACAGGGTGGAATAATGCTATTTACCCATTTCTATCTCAATTTTATTCAGCTACGAAATGTTTTGCACTTTGAACAAGCTTCTTTTGTTTCGCATCAGGGTAAGATGAACTATCTGTTGAGTACTAATTTTTTTCACTATGAAATAACCTATGATCTAGAGAACAATTTTAGTAAAGGCCGTTGTGGTCTGCTTTTACATTTTGAATGTTTATAATGTGTGCTACTTGTTTCTAGGCACACTGAGAAAAGGGGTATTCCTCGAGCACTGATTATGGTTTTATGAAGGAAAGAAGAGGATCTTAGTTTGTGACGAGAGATTTCATTTTTTAAACAGTTAGAAGGTATGTATCTTAAGGGGAGCAATATATCGGTGTGAATCATGCTTGTTTCTGGCGCTTCTTTACTATTTTGTGTCTCTCATGTATCTTTCTTGTATGTTATCCTGTTAGACATTACTCCCTCCGTTCCAAAATACTATGTACATTTGAGAAAATCCTCATTTTTATTGGACCATGAAGCTCACAAAGAAGTCACGTGACTTCTTCTCCCGTCATCCTGTCTAACTCGTATGCTCATTCACGAACCAAATTCAAGTCAATCTTTCCAAGTCTACTTCAATTTTGAAAAGAGGGAGTCATGTGATTTCGCAAAATGTACATAATATTTTGGAATGGAGGGATTATTATTTATTCCCTTCCTTAGCAAAAGGAGTTTTACCCTGAGGTAACTTTGCCTTTAAGTTACTTTTCTTGGTTAGAGTTTGATTTTATTCTGTGTACATCTTACGCACGATCTGAAGGCATGAAAATCTTATGGCTTTCTTTGTATATCTCTTGTTTTTTTCAGCTTTTGAATATGCTAGATGAAACCACGAAGATGACTTGCACTGTTGTATTCTCACAATTTGATAATATCCAGGTAGGATTTGTTTGAACGTTTATCCCACTTTGTGAAGTTCTCAAGAAAATTAAAGAGGTTGTAATTTTAAGTATATTTTAAATTTTATGTTGTACTGAATTAAAATTTATTTGTTATTAAAAGCTTGAGCGGATTGTTGTAACCCCATATGCAAAAAGGATGCTGTCATCTGACAAGGGCATGTTCGTTCTTACTTAACAATTTAAATCTTTTCAAGAAAGTCGAATGATATGAAGCTAGTCGCCATCTTGTTTAAGGAGGTGTTATGGAGTGTTGGCAAGCCATTCATAGTGGTGACCTTTACCATAAGCAGGGGAGGATTGAGAAAGCGGGCAGCAGGGGCAGGGCCAACTGCACCTGCTCTCCATCCCACCGCCACTGGCTCTGGCATCTGTTCATGAGCCAAAAACGGATCATTGATATGAGATCATCGGGGTATGACATTAGTGGTTGGGCTTCAGCTTCATGGTTTTCCCAGAAGGGGGTGGAAGGCGAGAGAAATGAAAAAAAAAAAATTTCTGAACGATGTTGTTTGATATATTTATTATTCTTAATTTAGATGGTGTAGCAACCGCATATGTGTGTTCTTGTTAGCCTGTATGTGCGTGGGCATGAAATTTCCTACTTGTATAGAACTACTAGCCATAATTATGAAGTTAGTTACAACTATTGTGTTGCAATCAAAGGGGACCTTAATTCAGCGATCGTGATGAAAGCAAGTATTTTCATTTTTGTGAGAAAGACACCGGTTATTTACCCTCCAACTAGTATAAGATGAAAATGTGTCTAAAACCTGCCTTGTTAAATTTGCGAGGACAGATTAGTCACTGCTGAATCCATACAAGAAAATGTGTCCGAAACCTTCATGTATCTACTGCTATGGCATCGACCAGCAGCTTATTAACTAGTGTCTATCATGGTGTTGGCGCCATTCTTCAGCTTGGCATCGTGCCAAAGTATGTCCTTGGGCTCTATGCGGCTGCCATCTCAAAGCCCAAGCCCTGTTTCGTTGGGTCAGCTACTGAATTTGCAGCTCAGTCTAATGTTTCTTCAAATGAAATACAGCTATATAAGAACATTGCCATTACACTAAATCACAGGAAATGAAAATTCTAGCGGTATGGTGTAAATCTTCCCGCAGCTCCTTACTGCAGCTTGGTTCTTAATATTCCAAGAACAAACTTGAAAGAGATGTAGAGGAATGAGCAGAACTTTCTATCACTAAATTGTGCTAAAAGCTAATTGTCTTCTTACTATCAGATTATATCTAGAGTTCATCAAACTCCACGTTAGCCAGAATCACATGCATATTGATTCCCATATATTTTTTGCCTGCTTTTTGACATTCCCTTCCCCCGGGTGGACTTTGCCAACCATTCCTCCATTGCTTCCGGACTGAATAGATGGTTATATTGTTCGAATTAGTGCTTAGATATTTTCGTTGATGAAATTATTTGTTTTCTTTTTACACAACTGCTTTACAAAGCGTAATTGAAGCTCTTCTTTTAGCACTCGTGCGTTGATTGATTCGATGGGATGGGCAAGCATTTGCATATTTATCTGCAGTTGCTTTGCCAAAGTATTTGCAGTTGCTTTGCTTATTTAACTGGATTATTATAAGGTATGTCAACAGAAAATCAATTTAGTGTCACGACGAAGATGTCAACAATGGAAGCTATATTTTTATTACAGTAGTTAGTAAAAAGGTATAGGGATTGAAAATAAGACATCTATATGGCCTTCATATATTTGAAAGAAAACCTACAACGGAGTGCCAAGAGAGCTAATTTGGAGTATTTTGAAGAAGAATGGAGTAATAAAAAGATTACATAGATATCATAAAAGGATATTGTTTGAGGGGGTTATGACTAGTGTATGAACAATTGGGGAGGAAACTAAGGAGTTTCCAGTTATGGTAAGTCTTCATCAAGTCAGCCTTAAGTCGTTATCTTTTCATTTTAATTATTAATGAGATTATTAGTTATTTCTAAGATAGTGTACCTTGGTGTATGCTTTTTACAGATGATATAGTTTTAATTGATGGTAGTAAAGTAGGTTTGAATGTGAAATTAGAATTATGGAGGAAAACTCTAGAATAAAAAAGTTTTAAAATAAGTAGGACTAAGCCATAGTGTATGAAATTTAATGTTAAGGAATGTAGAATTAATACATAGGCAAGAAGTGCCAAGGTATGATAATTTTCGTTACTTAAGATATATTATCCATAAGAATAGAATATTGACAGTGATGTGGTGTATAGGTTAAATGCAGGGTAGGTAAAATAGATGGAAGCCTCAGGAGTGTTCATTGATAGGCATGTTCCAAAAAGGCTTAAAGGCAAGTTCTATAGGACAACCATTAGGTCTGCAATATTCTATGGAATACAGTGCTAGGCACCAAAGAGAATGTTAAGGTGGATGAGTATAATAACTAGGAGAGTGGATTATAAATAAATATATTTGTAAGAGTTTAAGGGTAACTCCTTTAAAGGAGAAGCTAAAGGAACGTAAGTTGCATTGGTATGAACATTTGCAAAGAAGAGCAATAAATGTCCATGTGAGAAGATTAAAAGTGATGCATGTAAATGATGCCAAAAGAGAGAGAAGGAGACCTATGCTAAAATATTGTTTACCCAACCACATGTAGCAAGGTAATAAAGTTTACTCGATGAGTCCGAGGTTGATCCATGTGGAGAGCGTATATGGAAAAATTACAATCTAAAATCACTAATCATAACTAAAATATGAAACTAGATTTCTTTAGAGAATGATTTCCTAAGGAATTAACACAGCTAAAATGCTTTTAAGATAATATAATTAAAAAGATTAAACTAAGGCATTGAATCTATATTAAATCAATATTAATCTCACTCATAATTCAAATTCATACATAATGTCTCCGCACAAAAGTCGATTGTCTAAGGATTACACGTATCTAATAATCATGCATAATTAAATATCAATACTTTAATCAATAATTCAAAGGCCTAAATTAGCATTTAATAATAATCTAATCAATCATCGTGTATGACACAATAATTAAAAGAAAAATCACAAGGTAGAATTTAAAAGAGATCAATCATTCAATAGCGATCAAAATCAATATTTAGGAGTTAAATACATGCTTCATTAATACTTCATCAAGCCCTAATCTAGAAAGAATTGGCTACTCATGATAATAGAGTGAAAAGCCTCATTCGAAGAAGTCATCGGCGGAATATGCAATGAAACATTAGTCACTGAATACTGTAGCAGCAATATTCACTAAACATTGTTCATTGTCTCCTTTGCCAAGTCAAAACACTACAGTAAAATGGTACTATGACAATACAGTAGCAACCGCCGAAAAAAGCCCCAAAAGCTCTCATTTTTCTCCTCCGACCTCTCTCTAACTCCTCATGAGTGACCATTCTTTTATAGCAGACCAAAACCAACGCCCAAAATCAGTTTCATTCCAATTTTAGATCGACCCAAAACCAATGCCCAAAATCAGTTTCTTTTCCAGCTTTAGATTGACCCAAATCAAGCACGAAATCTTACCCAAATCCTCCAATTTATGAGATCGCGCTGCCCCGAGTGCTTGAGCAGACCGAGCCTGAGCTCTCGATTTGTTTTCTTTCTTCTTAATCTTTTTTTTTCATTCAAAACCTGTCGTGTTCTCTTGCACATTAGATCTCATCTTGACAGTTTTTACTTTAAACCCGTCTATGTCTTCAATGTGGATCAACGACTCAGATTATGTTCTATGAACTTTAACTTTAATATTTTGTAATTTAGCATCCAAAACCCACCAAAGCCCTCTTAGACCGTCAGATCTTCTATGTAGTGATCTTTTCGTATATAAATCAAATTGACGTGTAATAATTCCATGATCCGTAACTCAAGCACTTAAAAACCTACATAAAATTAAACTTAGTCTTAGATGTGCAATAAAATATATTTTAATTAAAAATAATTAATGCATCATAATTAATAAATTAGAGTAAATTAAATATTAAACTCCTAAATACTAACCTAACACTAATTACCTATATTTATCCTTATTTTAAGCAAGAAACAATACTAGCAAATAGGTATAAAGGTGCATAAATAGTGGATATTCTTTATATATCAACCTAAGAGAACTTAGATAAAGTTAATAAAAAAATTAAACTTCACTATATTTTACAAAAGAAGTAACCCAAAATAAACCTAAATGGAGGAGTAAGATTCATGTCGCCAATCCCAAATAATTGAAAAAATGTGTTACGTGATTATGAATATGATTATAATTATAAGGCTTGCCAAGGTCACAATAAATCATGTTTAATTTGAGCTTGTTTTGTACATCAAATGAGTTGATTTAATTTGCTTTATCGCCGATGGAACATTGCCACAAGTAATTTCTTATCTTCATTCTGCACCGTGTGATGGATGTTCTTATTTGCACTTTTTGATGTAGGCAACAAAAAAGAGGGGGGAAATGGATTAGTAGAGATAAAAAGTCTGCACCATGGGAAAAAGCTCATGAGCACAACGCGAAGCGAGTTCTTTGCGTTATCATAGACTTGGAGGGGATGTGGATGAAATTTGGTCAGTCTACACATGCTTTCCTTAGGGGCCTACATATTATCACATCCCTGCTTAGGACAATTATAAATAATAACAGAGTGAAACAAATTGCCTGTCCGCATTTGAAATCACATTTCCAATATAATTAGGAAAAAAATTGAATCGGTTTTGTATCCTTCACTGTTATAGTGGTTGCTTTAATAAAGCTCAAGGATTCCTTAGCTGGATGTGAAAAAACGCACCAAAAAATGTACACCATGTTCCTCACTTGGCTAGTCTTCTCAACTGTCAAAAAAAAAGGCCATACCAGAAACTAACTAGATTCTCCACCCACAATATCATGGATGGCTTTGCTGACATCTTCATCTTCAGACCTAACCACAAGCCGCATCGTAATGTCCTTTGGCGCACTGACACCAAGAGAGACTCTGACAAGAACTTTTACATTGCCAATGTACACACCAGATAGTAGACACGTATGAGATCTGGCATTGTTTGGCACAGCCTCTGTTCCCTGTACATCGCCAAATTTAAGGAAACTAAGTTACATAGACAAAAGCGTTATTCATTTATTAATTATAGATAGTAAAAGAAAACAAATGATACAAGGATGATGTTTAATCTACTAGACATGACAGCTGGCAGTGTCAACGAAACAACCACCATATCTGGTTACATAATGATACAAAAATGCAATCAATCAAAAAATGGAACTGCAAACATTAGTTGGAAAAAGAATGCTACATCTGCATGACAACCTCAAACGTGATCTAGCACTTTTATCATGACAACTAGCTTACCTCACAAGGCTGCATGCCTAGGATGCTGATGACAGTATTAACTGTCTCCGCCAAGCTCTCTTTTGGCCCAAGATCATAATCAGCGGCCACTTCAAGGTCTGGGTTCATGCTTTCCCAAGCATTTTTGAAATTTGAGACTCCCACCTTCAACATATAATCTGCTGCAACAACTTCAAGGTCCTCTAATTGGTACTCATCTTCAACACCCTCTTCCTCTGCTTCACCTGTAGACGGATCAACCTGAAACACACATGAAGATTCACAACATCACACTTTCACACATCCTCCACTTGTATATTTGTATGCCAGTAATCTAATAATATACAGACAAAAGGTCAAAGGGCAGTTCCCCTATTTCCCAAATAAGAAAACATGGGTATGCAAATTCATAAAATTTAAGTCAAAAAAAAAAAACTGGCATATATTTTCAAGATAAAGGCACATGACTATACAAATTATGGGATCTCCTTAGAATGCTAAGTAGAATCAGAAGCATACCTCTTTTACAATGAACCGTAAAATGTTTGAGAATTTTCCTAAAGAAACACCCTCTGGCTTTTCAAAAGCAACAAATGTTTGTCCAGGGGAATCATAAGGCAATGTTGTCAAAGGCTTAGATACAAGTTCTGAAAATTCCTCTGCCTCTGAAGCATCTACAAGTACAGTAACCTGCCAGGGAAAAGCATGTTAAGGTAAAGCCAGAGTGTCTGCAAAGAAAGAAATGCAGTTGAACCATTCATGTTACTCCAAGACTGAAAAGAAGAAATACAAAAAAGAAAGACCAAATTACATTTTCAAGAAGTTGTTCAGGGATTGTGTTTGTGCAGTTGTACTGAAATACCACATATCCATCATAAATATGCTTGACAACATTAACAGCATATTCGGTTTCAGGTTCAGTCAGCTCCACCGGTGCAGAAGACTAAAGCAAAAGAAGACATGCATGAGAACCAACAGTTGGAAAGAGTAACCAAAACTTTAGGGGGAAAAAGTTAATCAATATAGTTTAACAGTGCATATAAAATAAGATCAACTCGGAGACGTATCAGGCAGGGAAACCTTGAAAAGTTTGCCAAAGCTGGAGAACTCAGGTATAGATGCAAGATTTTTTTCATATACATCGAAGGCAGATGTAGGGCCAGTTGGAGTTGCACCAAGACCAGTGGTGGGCTTTTTACCCGGCGCTTTTTTCTCAGCAAGGGGCTGAGATTTAACCTCTCTAGGTACAGAAGCAATGTCGAAAGGTTCTTCAGAGGCATCTTGTGCCTATTTATTGAAAACACGAGTTAGGTCAGGCTTCAGCACAACTAACAGAAAACATGTAAAATATGAAACATACATATTTCTGCAGACTAGATTCCAAATTCACCAAGGGCAAGTCCAAGTTGCCAAAAAGGAAGTCTTTGGCATCTTCATTGGTTTCACTGGCTGAACCATCAGCTCCCAGCATTTCCAGATAAAGTGTTGCACGATCACGGACCTAAAGGAGAAAAAAGCAGTAGAACCTTATTTGATGTCATACTCGAGCACAACCAAAGCCAAAAGCAAACTAAAACTTGAGAGAAATCATATAAAACAAACTAAAAAAGTCATCCATCAAATATCAGCAGAAACCAAATGTGTATTTGGCAGAAAACCAACCTCATCATCATTGTCGAAAAGGCAGCGCCTTATTAGAACAAATATGCGAGGCTGCCAAAAAAAAGCGTCAGTGTCCCCACTGTTCTGTGATTTGCCCATTGAAAGTAGGATAGTCAAAATAAATAACTTGAAATACCTTCAGTGAGTCAACTAAGGCACCAAATTTAGCCAAGGTGCTTACAGCACAAGCCCTGACAGTTGCGTTTTCAAGAATTACTCTATTATAAATATAACGAATATATTTACTGGGATCTGACGTCTTCGGCCCTTCATTACCAAGAAAATGAAGTATCTGGAAAAAATATAAAGAATGAGAAAAGCTTCATCATGACTACATGTGACTGATGGCTTTTGAAAAAATTCTTATAAATCATAGCATATCAAGGAATCTACAAAAGAATAGACAAGAAACAAAGAAGTCATCCATTTTATATTAGTTCCACAAGTTTTTGAAATATCCATAGAAGGAGCAATTTTATCAACCACCTTTAGATTTATGAAATGATCAAAGACTTCACTATCATAATATAGACATTCAAGAACTCAATATAAAGTTAAGGGCGAAAAGTAATCTGCTGGTGGTAGCAAACTACAATATAATAAAGCATCAAGGGTTTCACAGTACAAAATATTAACAACTGCGGTTAGAAAAATTAGGCATAGCAAAAGGTTAAAGAATCGAGGAATCTGGGTTTTAAAGAGCTAACCTGAGTAGAAAGATAGGTAAATTCACAATCTTCAATAAATTCACAAAGATGAAAGAGGCCACTTTCTTTGGCATCTGGTATATCTCTAATGAGAATAACAATGGAGTCAACAATTGCTTTCTTATACTCAAATCCCCCTTCTTCTCTCAAAATATTGCTCAAAAAGTTCATTCTGAGAAAAAAAAGTAAAACATTCCAAGTTCAGACTTCAGAAGAGACTCAAGACAGGTAAAAACGAATAAGAAACAATATCCAATATTTACTCTGCCTTGAAAGATGAGTATACTTACAATGCACGATATTTAAGTGGAAACTTTATACACAAGGATCGTATAGCTTCCACAACAACAATCTTAAACTCATCTGCAATATCCGACATAAAATTGGTTATCTGTTTCATGAGGCGATCAACACTTGATTCATTGCCGGTCTTCAGAAGTGTGGTGATAGCAAGAGTGGCAATGCTCCTATTTTGATCCGTAATTAAGCTCTCCATGTCAATATTGCAGTTTGCAACAGCAAGTGGATGTTTCATTGCAACCTGCAGAATTTTTGTTACAAAACTAAAGATAATTTTCCCTTTCAAGAAAACGGATGTAAGGGTCAAATCAATTTATTGCCCAGAGCTATAAAATAAGCAAACTAAAAGTAATTATAATCAGCCATAAAAGAGCATTTGTGTTAGACACTCGTATCAACACTTACAAGGGATACTTTACATCTCAACCACAAACTTCATTGGGTGAATGTCATTCACAAGTACAAGAAAATCAAATAATTTTGCCAACAGATATGCTCAGCATATTTCAACGTATGAAAATGGAAAAAGACAATAAATCATCAGGTTCTCCAGAGCAGAGCAGAGAGGGAAGAAGAAAGAACCTTATTTAGAGTGCGGACAGCTGCAAACCTAAGAACTGGCTTTGATGAACTCAAAAACAGCTGAAGAACCGTAATAGCAGGAGTCAACTCCCGGCTAGTCACACCAGCAAGCTCCGTTATTGCTCTAGCAGCTTCAAATATCACCATTTCAGCTTTGTTTCGTAAACATCCTTCCAAATAATCATAGAAGGGACGGTCTCCTGTTTGTGTGCTGTGACTCGACTCGCGTATTACCTACACAAATGCAAATTAGGAAAATAAATACTTAAAGATGCAACTCCTTCCCCA
This sequence comes from Houttuynia cordata, assembly GCA_039654745.1. Classification (NCBI taxonomy): domain Eukaryota; kingdom Viridiplantae; phylum Streptophyta; class Magnoliopsida; order Piperales; family Saururaceae; genus Houttuynia; species Houttuynia cordata. The sequence continues at coordinate 44,347,714 of CM077505.1, read as the reverse complement.
GAAAAGGGAAATGAAGGCCTTGGGAACTTGATGGAGTTTGTGAAGAAAGATGCAGGAAAACATAAATTGGAAGCAGAAATGATATATTAGAAACAATAACAAAGCAGAATCTGCATACTTGACCCAGAAAATTAAAATAAATGTGACGATCACAATCAAAATATTCAACTTCATATGAATCCGCCTGAAATTTGCTTACCTGACTAATGAACCGAATCAGAAGACACTGAGCCAAAGGTGAACGAACATTTCCACGTGTCAAGCCAGTAACAAGTTTGCTAATAGCCAAACGATCATTCTGCCGTATCTGTGAGGATATAAATTTAAGTGGCATGAACATACATAAAATTTGGTCCACAGATAATTATATATTAAATATATCTTTCCACAAAAACATTTAGTAGTATCCATACAGCTTATGTAATTATAAAGAAAAAAAATTATAAAATAAATAAGAGATCTTCCAATACTTAAGAAAATTGGTTATTTTAACCTTCAACTCAGAGAAGGCACCATTCTCAGTTCGAGCATGATCCAAAATCTTTGTCAACAAAAGTCAACACAGGAACACAAACCACAGCCATGAAACGTTATAACCTACAAGGCTGTCAAGCATGTAAGGAGACAGCATTTTATAGGGCATAAAGTTCCTCGTAGTGTAAGTGTCATTAGAGATGTACATCAGCTTTATGCCTAAATAAATAAATAAACTGTTCCATCTCCCTTTTTCACTTCCCTGGAATTTATACAGATACTTTCCTGAATCTTCTGCTGGTCTTCTCCTCATCCATTTTCATGCAGATTCTCGCCAGTTCATCTAGTGCAGCATTCTTCCAGCTCTTCTTTCTATTTATATTCTAGTACATCTAATTCCAAACTCCCAAGGTGTTTCCCATTTGCAGGAAGAAAGTGCCAAAACTAAAATTTATCTACTTTTTAAACCCGTAATTACAACCACTTTATGTCTTCATGACAGGGTCTTTTTAGTTTCTGCAAATCAGAGAGAGCATCACAATTGGTTTTCTATTATCCAAACGTTCACCTATTAACAAAGCCACACTGACTAGCTTCCATCTATGTTTCACAACTACACTATGCATTCTAACCTTCTAACACTTGCAATCTCGGGAAGGCTAGCTAGGACAATTTATAACAGTCAACAGAACTTTCATAACGTGACAAAACTTATAACTGATTAAAGGAGTTTGAAAATAGACGTCTGAAATGAAAGCAATCCAGTTCACTGCTTTAGTTCCGGACTTACCCAGATCATAAGCATAACATAAGAAAAATTTTAAATCCGTCTCAGATCAGGTTGGTTGGGGAAAACAATTAATTAAAAGAAATAATTAACAGAAAAGCCAAACAATAAATCTTACCTGGTGACAAAGAGCCAAAGCATGAAACTGAACAAGAGCAGCTCTCGACTGAACAGCCTCCTGCACCTCACTGCTCCACCTTTTCACAATATCTGGATTTGTCTGTTTCAAGCAAAGAAATGGAAATTACTGCAATTCTAATAACCAAAGAGATGGCATTCAAGAAGAACACCCTTATAGTACCTGGAGCAAATGGATGCCACTGACAAGAGCAGCACTAGCAACAACAGGGTTCTTATCAACAACAGCCTGTTTCAGGTATCTCTCAATTTGGGTGAGAAGGGTGGCATCCGTGATTCCACAAAGAACCCGTATGGCATTTGCTCTATACATATCTGTCTTGCTATTCATATCTTTCATTAAGGAACTTGTGACGATGATAACCTATCATCAGCAATGTAAAGAAGTCAATAAATAGTTCTCTTGCACACAAAACATTAAATGCAGGAACTAATAGTTAAAGCATTCATATAAGCGAAAAGGATCAGGTTTTGCACAACCTCATCTGCAGATGGGGAAAGCTCCTTGATCATTAAGTAGACCATTCTTCTCAATCCAGAGTCCTTGGACTGGAAAAGCTTTGTAACTGCAAAAAAAACCTCGGTGGCCTCCACCTGTGAAGTTATATGATGCCTTCGTATGAGAGTAAAGCAAAGAAGAAGTTCAATTTACCCAGGTTTGAAATGATAAAAGAAGATAAAACAGACATATGTTGGATTGACATAAGACTCATGCAACACACCGTCCGCTTAATCCAGATTCAATTACAGGCGTATGACAACAAAACACTATGTTACATAATCCAGATCCGAATTGATGACAGTGGTAGAAGTATAGCCTGTGTAGAATAGAAATAAGGCTCATGCAAACACACTTCTTACTTAATCCAGATTCCAGTTTTGAAAACAAGCATACGACATGAAACACAAGTTTACATAATCCAGATTCTATGAGAATATTAACAGCAGTAATAGAAGAAGAGGAAGGCAACGGTTGGAGAATGTTCACCTTGGTAAAAGTCTCTCCTTGGTTGAGCAAATACAAAAGTTTCGTAATGACCTGCAGATTCACAAGATAAAAATGTCAATGCAGAGAAGAGGATATCATATAGAAGACAAAAAAAAGGAAATTGAGTACCTGGGAGCAACGTCTAGGATCAAGCTGGGGGTCGTTGAAAACTCTAGCTTCCTGAAGGACGGCGCCCTTCTCGATCCCCATGAATGGAGAGTACTCATCTGCAGCAGATCAATCACACAAAATGTTACAAAAATCACAGTACACCCATTCCATCAGACCTCAAAACAATCAATTTCGCCTTCACTTGATCAAATCCAACAGAAAAAGGCGCAAATCTCCCTAGATCCGACCTCAAACCAAAATTCGATTTAAAAATTGCAGGAAGCCCATTGCTCAGCAAGTACAATACAAATCAAGCATTCAAATGCGGTATGGTAATACGAGATTGCCATCGCAGCCACGGGTTTTTAGGAGAACCAGATCCAAATGAATAAATGTGGAAATCGTAGAGAAAACGAAGAAGAACCTTCGTCATCGCGATCGTCGTCCTTCTTGACGAGAGGTTGCGCCATGATTGGGGGCGGGGGAGCTCTAGATCTGAACAAGAAGAGCAAGACTAAGACGAAGAAGATGTGGCGTCGCCCCAAGCCGGAGAGACGAAATAGAACAAAGGAAAGCTCGAGAGCGAGGCTTTCAAGTGCACGAGAGAGAGCGAGTCTGACCCGAGCCGGGTAGCCCCCGAGGGGATGGGGCTCGACCCTCAAAGGCGAACACGCCCGACACTGGGTTGTGAACTTCTTGTACGGGGACTTTGAAACCAACTGTGCATCACCACCGTGCAATGTGAACTAGCTGTGGTGATTATGCACTCAGAGGAGGAGTCATTTACAATTTTTTTTTTCATTTTTTGTTGCCCCACAGGTTCATTAACATTTTGTTCCTGTTCAAAAAAATTTCACTACAAGGGGTAGGGGTGCAACTTTTAATGGCCAGCCCTACCCGGCCCGCAAAAATGCGGGTTAGGGCTACTTTGATGCATGTCTTTAATATGGTCCGGCAAGGATTGAGAAGCGAAAAACCCGTATAGGGTGTGTTTGGTTAGTAGAAAAGGAAAAGAAAAATTGAGAAAAGTCAAAGTCTTTTCTTATTTGAGTGTTTGGATGGACAGAAAAGTGTGACGGTTGAAAACTGTTTTTCTCTCTCACGGGGATCACACAAAAATTTCACTTATATTTTTTTTTCTTTTCTTCTTTTTTATCATTTAATTTTTTTTCTTTTTCTCTCTAACCAAATAGACCCATACTCTTGTATTGATTAGGGATGAAGGGGAAAAGGAGGATGTTGTGTATTCTATGGTTATTTTAAAAAACCCTAAGTTGCAATCAGAATTGGTTGTGAATATATTTTAACCAGTGACTTGGCCTAAGTTCTTGTGCATTGTTGGGTCGACTAAGGGGACCTCACTCAAAGGTTGACTATGATATTGAAAATCACTATTTTCACTCACAATATAAATTACAATATAAAATAGATTAAAAACCCGCACAACCTGACCTTGGCATACTTAAAATGGGGATAGGGTCGGACTTTTGAAAACTCACCTAAAATGGGGGCATGATAGGGGCGAGCGCTGGGCTGACCTAGCCCGCCACAGTTGCAGCCAAGGGGTAGGGTAATCGACTTCTTAGAGCATTGTATCCCGTTGTCAGGGTCGTCCACTAAGTAAATTGGGACATGATCTCAAGTGGATGGCCAACTTACTAGGAGTTAGAGATCCGGATTTTTACTTGCAATGAAATTGTTGAAGGTAGCTTTAAAGCGGCTAGTTTACCTAAAAAATATCTTTCAATGCTTCAAGGAGCTTCAACCAAGGGCTCCAAGGAACTTCCCCATCTAGAAACACGGGCTCATACTTTGTTCGATGAAGCACCCATGCCCCCAACCAACCTCCCCTTCCTTTAGCAAGCTCCACTTAGGGGGTCAATTGGCTGGTTGTGAGCCCTCCTCTTTTTTCTTACCCTATGGAGTCTGGAGCCCTACCCTACATTTCCTCATACTTTCTTCTTCACCCCACCGCCCTGCTCGTTTCCCACCGCCACTCAGCCACACCTTAGTGATTGACAATCTAAATTGATATTTTGTGGAGAATTATTATTGGGTGTCCTTGGCACACGCCTCCCCTCCTATCTCCATGTTTGTGTGTGCAGTGGATCATGGAGATGAACCTCTCTTTGCCCTGACATAAAAGTGACATGGTGATGCTGTTGTACTTAATAATTTCATGTCAGCGAGACGAAACGGGTTAAGATAGCCCTAGACAATGGTACGAGGCACACCACCCTTGTCTTATGCCAAACATTGAAAAGTTCCTCACCTCAATCAAGTAATAAAACTAAGGAAAATATTTTAGTGACCCATTTTCAATACCAGATTAAGGACCAACGTCTAGATGGACTCTAATACTAATACTATGGGAGGGAGGGGAGCACTTAAATTAAAAATTCCACTAGTTGAGGAGCTTCAGTGGGCCCTGTGTGCCACATGATAAGATCCGTCGATCTTAAATCAACGGTGCTCTACCTGTTACAGTTGGAGCGTATGGTGGGTACGATCTTTAGCGGGTCCTCGCGGACCTATGCATGGCCATTCTCGTAATTATGCGAAAAGTCAGTACCAATCCAAACATCGGCATCGCTATAAAAAATCACTAAGCGGGAAGGCCGCTAGGGTTTCTTCATCGCTGCTCTTTCCATCTCGCCAAAGCTTAGGCCAGTCGCCCGCCCCCAGGCCAGGCCTTTGCGTTGCGAAACCCTCCTCCAGCCATGGCCGTCGGGTTCGCGCGATTCTCTTCCCTTTTCTTAATCTTATCATCTCGTTGAATCTCTCTGTATTTTTGGTTTTTTTCCTGATTTTTTTGGCCCATTCCAGGAAGAACAAGCGGATTTCGAAGGGCAAAAAGGGTGGCAAGAAGAAGACGTGAGTTTGATCCACTTCTTCTTGAAATCTACTTTCTTTTCTAGTTCATTCATTCTTCTAAAATTTTGATTTTTTTCGTTCTCCATTTATTTTGTTTTCAGGGTTGATCCTTTTGCTAAGAAGGATTGGTATGATATTAAGGCCCCTTCGGTCTTCAGTGTACGAAATGTTGGGAAGACGCTTGTCTCTCGTACGCAGGGTACCAAGGTATGGTTTCTGCGTTTGTCTAATTTCGCTCATAACTGCGAATTTGTATTCAAAGTCAAGTATACTTTTCTTATGCTTAGGAACTTATTCGATCTGTTCAACGTAATGTTGGTGGTAATGCGATGCGATTTGTGTATGATGCGTATATATTGGTAGTCCCTATTTTAAAACATGTGCATTTTTTTGTCTGATGCCGGTAACAATATACTGATATAAATTGATATAGTTGCGTAACCCTACGGCCCAGGTAGCATGTGTATCCAGAGACGAACACTGTAATTATTATTTTGGGGTGTTTAGATTAGCGCTATTTAATCCGTACATGTTGAACATTTTATTGCATAAGAGTATGGTTTTAAAATATTCTACTCCATCTGTCCTGTTTTAGATGCTCCCTCTGGAAAAGAGAACAGTCCCATTTTAGAGATGTTCTATCTGGTCAATTTACATGCATTTTGAATGTCTTCATGCTTGCTTTATTTGGGATTTCAACCATCCAATAAAAATTAACATTTGTTGAAAATTTTCTATTATGACAGGATGGATTGCGTAATATATTTACATAATTCTGCGCATATATGGTGCAGTGACCTAGGGAACACTTGTTAATGATTTAAGAGAACAGATTTTGATAATACTTGAAGGGTTTTGGGGGTATTTAGTTCAGCGCATTGTTTCTCCCTACATGGTGGCATTTTGTGTTAGAAAACCATTAATAATTTGTTAATGTTTACAATTGTATGTAGAATTGTAGATGCAGTTCAGTGATGGTTCTCCAAGAATATGCTTGTCATAATTCATAGTTTTGCCTTTGCCAATGTCTTTAATTTCAACTAGAACTCATCCAACATGTTGCAGAATTTTTATGTTATATAAAGTGTGCCTGTGATTTATGGTGTTTTGTCTTTAAGTTTGTATTCAGTAGGATTTTGGTGTCTTGTCTTTAAGTTTGCATTCAATAGGTTTTTTCGCTATAATCTGAGGCAGTTAATGAATCTTTTTCTTATTACAGATTGCCTCTGAAGGTCTCAAACACCGTGTGTTTGAGGTTTCTTTGGCTGACCTTCAGGGTGATGAGGATCAGGCATACAGGAAAATCCGACTGAGAGCTGAGGATGTTCAAGGAAGGAATGTCCTCACCAACTTTTGGGTATTAATGAGTGCCCTTTGCCTCTTTCTTTACTTTGATAAAAAGAAATAAGTTTGGACTTTTTACATCTATATATATATATATATATATATATGTATTTCAGGGGATGGATTTTACAACCGACAAATTGAGATCCTTGGTAAGGAAGTGGCAGACTCTAATTGAGGCTCATGTTGATGTGAAGACCACTGACAGCTACACTTTGAGGTTGTTCTGCATTGGCTTCACCAGGAGAAGGCCTAACCAAGTTAAGCGTACCTGCTATGCTCAGTCTAGCCAGATTAGACAGGTGAATATAATTTTTTTGGATGATGTGATCGATTATATATTCTCATTTAGGTGTCAAATTTTGTAAATGACGTGCAATGTGTTTGTTGCTTCCAGATTCGTCGGAAGATGAGGGAGATCATGGTTAATCAGGCTACTTCGTGTGATCTTAAGGAACTTGTCCAGAAATTTATTCCTGAAATGATTGGGAAGGAGATTGAGAAGGCTACATCCAGCATTTATCCTCTTCAAAACGTCTTCATCCGAAAGGTTAAGATTTTGAAGGCTCCTAAGTTCGATCTTGGAAAGCTCATGGAGGCAAGTCTGGTTATTAATGATATGATACTTTTTTTCTTCAGTATTTTTGGAGCATGGTTCTCGTGAGTTAGGTGGTGTGTGGGATTTTAGATAGGGTTTCATATAGGTACAAGTGTCTAGAGGTACATAAAATTATCTTTCTAAAAGCTGTCTTTGTAGCTGTTTTTTTGTCTCAGCACAATTTGTTTCATTCCAGGCTTGACGTTTTTTAGGGCAATATTCGCATTTGCTGGCATGTTACTGTTTTGGGAGTCCTATAAAAAAATAGAGCTCAGGGCTTGTGGGTTCTGCATATATTTATTTAACGTCTTAATACAATTCGTTAATTTCATTTACTGTTGTATCTCGTTCAGGTTCATGGTGATTACTCTGAGGACGTGGGAGTGAAAGTGGAAAGACCTGCTGATGAGACAATGGTGGAGGGTGAAACCGAAGTAGTTGGGGCGTAGGGATACGGGTTGTTAACTTCCCTTATTTCCCTCAAGTTTTTGTTTTGCAATTTGAATTTCTTGGCAATATAAGCGGATCTTTTTTTTTTTCAGTATGGGAGTGTTCCCACCACTTGAACAGATTTTGAGGGTCTTGACGTATTTGTTGTTTTAATTTCTTTTGAGCTTATTATTGAGTAGCGACTGTTATCAATCTATATCTACATTTAAGGTGCAATGAAGTCTCTTGAGTAAAGCTTGAGGATGGCACCTGATCAGATTGTTATGTTGGTATACTCATCCATTGTTTGAGTTGCGAGACAATCATAGTAAGATACGCATGTTTGTTCTGGTATCAGCTTTGTAATTGAATTCGTTGTCAACACAAGATGTTACGTAATGGGTTTCCACACAAGAAGCGCCATTGATCTGGGTTTGTTAGGTGAACCTCAACAGCGTGACGTTAGAATAATGAAGGGAAATGCTAATAGGAGTTGGTTTTCAGGATATTAGAATACTGCTGATTACAAGTGGGCACAAACAAATTAAAGGGTTGCATGATAATTCATTACATTCAAAAGATGGGATCAAGATCGTCCTATTTCTCTCTGGTCAATGCAACTGGCGTTCATTAGGTAAAAGTACGAGGCTATTTTCCCATTGTTGGTTGTAATAGCAGTAGTACCTTTTTAACTCCTCATCTGAGAAAAAATGGAGCACCCCAAATGCCCAATAGTTTAGGAGATAATAAGGACCTACAATCGTTAGCATCTGTCTACAAAATGCAGCTTGCCCTGTTACATGAGTAGTGCTATTCCTCCCGCTTTTTTACCACGGCCAACCTCACGTGCCCTCCCCCCTGATCAGTCTTTCTCCAGTCGTCTCCTTCTGTCTGTGTGCTAAACCTCCGACGGTAAGGCAACAACGTCCGGTGAGCAGAGAGTCTTCCAACTTCAGCTTTTAACGTGTCCTTAGTCTTCCTTTCTGAATGCATTTTCAGCTCTTTCGTCTCTCTCTCTCTCTCTCTCTCTATTCTTTCTTTTTTTGTTTTAATATTTGATTCTTGGTTTAAACGTTTAACAAGTTTTTTCTCACGTTTCTTTCACCTTCCTCTTTCTTTTTTATTCTCATTATTTCTTGCTTCTCTATGTTTTCAACTCGTGATTGTCACTCTTTTCAATGATATTTGTTTTACATGGAAGATGGTAAATAGCTCAATACTTCACTCTATTCGGAATCTCGGAAAAATAATTTTTCCTTGATTACTCACTCTCACTATGATGGTTATTCGCTGCATAAGCTAAGCGCCCATCTATGACAGTCATGGACAAACTTTTTATTAACCGAGAGTGGAAAAATATTTCAGCTTATTCCATCAGCCTTATTCAAATACCTCTTCTGTCTTCTAAATGCTTTTGCTTTATGGTTTTGAAATCTATCTTCCCTCTTTCCACATTCGAAATAACCTTATATGTTGCACAAGTATTTCATATGTCCAAGGATCAAATGGGCTTTGGACAAGTTTTCCTCTCATGCATACTTCGCTAATATTTTTCTTTGATCTTGTTTTCTTTATTTTCTTGGTCAACATTTGTCTTGTTTTCTTGTAGTTTCCTTCTCTACTCCCTTTAACCTGGTCTTCTTTTTTTTTTGTTGGAAATCTCACCTGGTCACAACATTGAGCCATGGACACGAAATCTTCACCCCCGGATACCACCATCGATATTCAACCTTCATCCATGGACATAAAATCAGCCCCTGAAGCTCCAAACCTGGATTCCACTATGTTTCCACTCTTCCCCTTCTTTTATGTTGGGGCAAGCATTGTCTCTTTTGGCATTTCTACCATGTTTTACCTGGTTCGATTTCATAGTGATCCTTGGATAGTTGCAATGACCATCTTGCTTTACGTCATGTACGTGCTGTTGTTTATCTGTCTCCACTTTGGAGCAAGAGGCTCGTTTTGCCCGTCTTCCTCCTTTTGGTGGCCCTCTTTGTCTTGTACACCTACATGTTGGAGTACCCCACTTCTAAATCTTGTGAGTAAGAAGAATCATATACTTCGCTCTGATCTGAAAGTTCTTCCATGCTACTCGATGGTAATTGTGTTTTTTTTTGTTGGACTATTGTAATAGTCAGATGGATACTAAGTCTAATTCTGTTTAAGAAATAATTTATTTTAGGAGATTCTCCGTAGAGGAAGTAGCAACTGCGTTAAGAAAAATGAAGTTAAGGAAAATGAAAAATGACAAAGCTCTAGGACCCGATGGAATTCTTATTGAAGTATGAAAGGATCTATGAGGTATTGGTTTATCTTAGTTGACTAGTTTGTCTAACATAATCTGAAAGTCTAAGAAGTTGTCAGAGAAGTGGAGGAGAAGTACCTTAATATCCTCGTATAAAAATAAAAAGGATATCTAAAATTGTACAAGTTATAGAGGTATAAAACTTATAAGGCATACTATAAAGTTATAAAAGAAAGAAGTAAAAGGACGTTTATGAAAAGTAACAAAGAATAAATTTAGTTTAATGCCGAAGAAGTCAATAACAGAAGCTATATTTTTGTTACATCACTTAGTTGAGAGGTATAAGGATAAAAAATAAGACCTATATATGTCCTTCATAGATTTGGAAAAAACCTACGACATAGTTCATTTGAGGTTACATCTATATGAGGGAGTTGTGACAAATATACAAACAATTAGGGAGAAAACTAAGGAGATTCTGACATCAAGGGTTTGCCTTTAATTATAGATGAGTTAACTAGATATATGCAAGATAATGTACTTTAGTGTATATTTTTTGCAGATGATGTAGTTTTGATTTATTAGAATAAAAAAGGTTTGAATGCAAAATTAGAATTATGGTGGGAGGCTATAAAATCAAAATAGTTTTGAAATAAGTAGGATTAAGACAAAGTGCATGAAATTTAATTTTAAGAAAGTTAGAACTATAGGTAGAATCTTAGTTGAAATAGATGAGCAAAAAGTACTAAGGTGTAATCAATTCATGTGATACCCGAAAAAAAAATGTTGACGCGATTGATCGTATCTACTATGATTTGCGGATTTGGTGTGGCGATAGATCGCACCGGCAAGTACAGTTTCTGATTTTTTTATTTTTTTAGATCTTTTTGAGTTGGGAATCCTACCAAACCTAGGAGGGCTATTGAGAGAGTACCCTAGATGGCTTGAACGTGGTTTTGAACCAATGGTAGAGATTATTTTTGAGTAAAATTTGATTTGGGAAAGGATTTGAGAATAGATTTTCTAGTTGTGTTAGGGTTTCTTTATAAAAACCCATTAAGAGTGGTTGTTCTAAGTGCATGAATGTCCAGCCCTTGAGACTTTTGAGTTTTTCTCTTTTCCTTGCTTGATCATCAAGTGTTGGTGGCGTTCGATCCTTGGAGCGAGACGGATTGGCGAGGAGGAGGAGGAGTTCGATGTGAAGATTTGAAGAACTCGTCGCGTATGGTGGTAGGATGTGTTTTTCACTATTCCACTCTTGATTGATCTTTGTTCCATGATTCTAAGAGTATTGCATGAGATATTATAATCCCTTATTCATATTGTGATAATGCTCATTGTTTACAAAGATACCGATTTGAATGTTATACATGCATGAGTCATGATGATAAGTTGTGTTGATATTCGATGTGCTAGCGCCTAGATGGTTCCCATATTGTAAATAATCTTCTTCGATGTTCTAGTATGGTGCTTGGGTGAGTATGCAACATGTTGTCCGAGATTTATTGTCTCATTGAGTTGTTTTAGGAGATTTAAAATAGGTATCCTCTATTAATGGTAAGTTTGTACATCTAGTTGTGTGTCATGATCAATACTCATGTTCAATGATCTATCTTGTGTCAAGACTCTTGATTCACAAGAAAGTTAATTCCTTTATGATTCTATCAGTTGATTAGCTTTCAGTTTGTGTCTGAGATTGGATGTCCTATTTGGGGTGAAAATGTAACACCTGTTACAATAGCATCAGCACCTGGATGGGCACTTGTTGAGGGCTATGATAACTCAGCAGCCCTTCGACCTGGTCTTAACAAAGAGAAGAGATGAAGACATTGAACAGCGGGGGGAGAAAAGCATTGACCAGCCACGGGCGAAGCCGGCGACAACGGTGACCTCGACGACCTCCGGCAGGCAGCGATTCGACATGCAAGGTTGGATCCCGTAACCTTTTCATCTGAGTTGTATAGTTCTTTGCTTTTTTCGTCGGTGGAGTCGATAGTGGCACCGATGGGTGAAACTGCGGCACCAGCTGCACGAGTTGAGGGGTGGCACTGCCACAGCAAGGAGTATAGCTCCCTGCCGCACGGGTCGACTAGCAGTGCTGTGGTAGAACTGTGACGAAGAAGAGGTAGCGGCGGGGACCAAGCCGGCGGGACATCCGCCAGACCCCATCGCCAGTGGGAGGTTGAGAAAGCATTCACACCGGCCGAAAGGCACAGCCTTGGCCGCTGCATGTTCTTCCTTTTTCCTTCCTCGATCAACCCATGCCTTGTGCAAATGACGGAGTGGGTGGAAAAGAAGATGGCGGCTCGTCGGGAGGCCAGCAGGAAGCTCCAAGGCGATGGCGGAGTTTTCGCCGGCCTGGAAAGTCGCCAACTTGGTGGCGAGCCATCACGACAAAAGTCACCGACATTCGAGCCGCCAAGCAACTTGAGGCGGGCACAATGGAGGGCAAGACTATCGAGCGATCGGGCCAATGACAGCCGCCATAACGGTGACCCATCGCCGAAGAAGCTAGCCCCTGCAGCGGCGGCAGCGAGAGCTTGCCGCCGCCATAACCACGACTGGTTGTCTCGTTGAGAGAGATGACCAGTTCGGTTTAGGCACAGGCCAGACTGGACCAGTCCATTACCAGATCATTTCGGTCCAATAAATAGACCGGTTCAAGAATAGGCTAGATCGGACCGGTCCAATACCAGGTCAAACCAGTTTAATAAATAGGTCCAGTTCAGTGACCGGTTCACTCCTAGACCAAACCTCAGTGCAGTAAATAAACCTAGTTCACAAGCCGGTTTGAATTTTGAACTGTCGGTGGACATTCACAGACAGTAAAATTACCTACAACTGACGGTTGAAGCCGACTGACTGTGTATTTCAGTGCAGTATAGTACATACAGAGCCAGTATGGTACATAGGCTCATTTTATTGGTTTTAGGTTGTTTGATAAATATTTTCAAGCCCTAATTGGCGTATTATGTTTACGTGTTTGATGTTACTGTATTAAGGGGATTTGTTCCTCATTTTATGCTGACTGATAGCTTAGGACTTAATGATAAAGAAAACCCGACTAATAAACCTAGATGGTTCATAGACTTAATCATTTTATGAAAGATAATAAAATGGTGACTGAGGGCTAAGCTTGAGGGTTGGGAAGAACCTAATCAAGATAAAGACTAAAATGTCCTTGGGATTGGGAGTCAGAGTGTGAGTGACTTCTAATCAAACGACCGAATGACTATTAAGTCAAAGGTCAGACTATCTATTGAACTATTGAGCCAGCAATTGTGAATGGTATGTTATAACTCTAAGAGGGGTTCGTACTATTAATACCGTGATACATGTTAAGGATCACAAGGTATTGATTGGGGTGGTGTTGCATCTTCCGACTGACAGAAGCTCTGCCATCTGTATCTTCTCTATAGATTTTAGAGATAGCATTCACATCTTCCCATTGGTGGAAGCTCTGTGTCATGATACCTGATGAGGACCAACTTCTATTGGTCAGGCTTAAGCTGTTATATCTTTCTATAGATTTTAGAGAGAGCATTTACATGTTATTTTGGCCCATGTTTGCATCTTTCTATGGATTTTAGAGAGGGAGCATTACATATTCTATTGGCCAGGCTTAAGTTGTTGTCAATTCTCTATGGATTTTAGAGAGAGCTTGCTTATTCTCTATAAATTTTAGAGAGAGCTTTTGCATCTTTCCATTGGTGGAAGCTCTGCACTCACCCTAAGCTATTTATGCCAAGTGGTTTATTGTGCACTTTGGAGACGCTAGTATCCTAGAAGGCTATGTTTCCCAACCCACATTGAGTCTAGGAGCTGATGTGGAGCCAGAACCTTCCGACGGTCATACCTTCTAAGGTAAGGAATTGGCGAGGCAGTCACCCTTGAGGGATTCAGGGCATGCTGTGATTACCGGTATTAACCGGAGTAATAGTCACTGTGTTTTCGTGTTGTCTGTCGTGTAGGAATAACATTTTGTGAGTCTGTCTATATGGGATAAAGACTTAATTATTGAACATGAACCTGAGAAACAATAAAAGACTTTGCTTGAAAGATTAATAAAAGAATCAAGTAGAACTCTGTAATAGGCTGTATAAGATGTTAATGCAACTATTGACTTGTTGATTTTTGATGTGCTGATGATTGGGTTACAGTATCCCACTGAGTATTTTTTGTACTCAGCATCCTTATGTGATGTAGGTGCTGTTGTGAAAGATTGACTTCACGTGGCACTTGGGAGCTTAGTGGTGTGGACGTTAAGATAGCCGTTTAGCATATCTCCTTATCCTGGTTTGTTCTAGACCTTGTATTAAGGCGTGAGAGCCAATTATTTTCCAGTATATCTTGAGTTAGATCACAGACTTGCACTTAGAGGACTTGCGTTGGTTTAATCGACTTGCATCTTGTAATACTATATGTATATATGGTTTTGTATCCATATTTGTGAACCCCAATTATCACAGCCTAGATGCTTAGTCGAAAATTTTCAACCAATGATTTATCGCATAGAGGTATAATCCTCTGATTTTTCGCTACTACTCTGTTTTAAAAATAGTTTTAAAAATACGGGCCGTGACAGAAAAGTGATACTAATGTGATGCTAATAAACATAAATGGTTTGTTGTAAGTTAAATGTATCATAGTATGAGAAATATTACCTATTACTAAAACCTTAACGGTCTGTAATACACCTTGGGGAATGGGTAATGATGATTAATATCACTAATTAGATGTCATATAATGTATTTAATATGATTAGAACACATTAGAGTAAGATATTCTCTCTTGGCCAGAACTGTTCCTGCGCCCATGAGTGGTAATGAAAATATTGTAACTAATTGTACAAAATTCGAAAAAATATTCCGTTTGTTGGGTTGGAAAATCGATTCATTGGGCAATTTAAGAATTTCAAAACCTAAGTCGAACTATAAAAATTATAGCAGACATCAAAAGTTAGTTGTTATGCAAATAACAGTATAAAGAAATAAGGTTCTCCACACTATTACTTAGTATAACGTGGTTATATAAGAATTAATGGTTACGATAACCTTTAATGAAGATGGAAAGACTTGAGTAATGGTTAGTATAGTAAGAATAATTTCTAAAAAGATGACCGTGGGTGAGTCATTCTGAACTGAGTCAGTGTTCTGCGAGTCGCAGTTTTTGTCTACGAATTTAGTCGAAGAGTTCCAAGTTGGGTTTGTACTCTCGGACACTAATTCTCCAGTTGCTTAATAACAAGTGAAGTCTACAGTCATTGTTGGGAATTCCTATTTAGGGCTATGCACAGAGAATATATTGGATAAGTTAAATCTATTGTTATATATCCCATACGAGTTGATTGATGTTCAAGAAGGAACTGTCTTCATGATTACTCCGTGGGTGAGTCCACCGTTGATTGAGAAATTCTATTCATCATTCCTCTAATGAGTTGATTACTGATTGAGATATTAAAATCTCATTGGTATAGAAGTTCATTAGGGAAGTGGACTGATCTAAGAGCAAAAGTTGACGTCTCCATACAGAATGGATGTTTGGAGTCTGAACATATTGTTATTTTCTCCTTACGCGATAAACGTTCGAAGTCTTGAATGATTATTCTATCCATACCATGAACTGTTGTTGTCTTTGAGTATGGTCGATATTCAGGTAAGGTAAACAGTGTATTTCCAATTCCTGATTCTATTGAACTTTGATATTCTTCACTAGAACGTGATGTCTGTACATTTTTCATTCTTTTTATCTGTGGGGTTTTTAGCATCCTACTGGGAATTTCCTTTGGAATACTCACGCATCCTCTGATGTAGGAATAAAAAAAGAGTGAAGCTGAGCAGGTAAGTTGCTGGAGCTGCTATGGACGGCTGAGGCTTGAAGTAGAAGATTCTTTTAAATTTTATTTATGATTGCTTTTATTAGACTAGTTGGCCTGTGTGCCAGTAAATTGATATTTGGATTATTAATTATTTGATTGCTTTAATAGACTAAGTAGTTTCTTTCGGTAATGTTATGTTTAAGATTGATACTTGAATATTATTCTGTCATATTGATCATGTACACTCCAATTTGTTAATTGGGTTGAAATCGATCGAGTATTTGGCTACTCCCCGAGTTTCTAACCTCCTGACTGTCTGTGATTGGTTGCTTCTGCGCTCTAATCCAGGTCTGGAAATTTGGGGCATGACAATTCCGTTAGTCCATTATCTATAAATGATGGGATACTGATAATGATGTGGTGTATAAGATAAATACGAGGTAGGTAAAGTGGAGAGCAAACTCAAATTTTTTTTGTGATAGGTGTGTTCCAAAAAGTCTTAAAGGCAAGTTCTATGGGATAATAATTAGGTCTGCCATACTATATGTAGTGGAATGTTAGACACCAAAGAGAAGTCATATATATAAGTTGAATGTAGCAAAAATGAGAATGCTAAGGTAGATGGATGGGATAAATAAGAGAGATGTGATTATAAATGAATATATTTTTGGGAGCTTAGGGTAGCTCATTTAGGGGAGAAGCTTATGGAATGTATGTTGCGTTGGTATGGTTATATGCAAAGAAGACCAATAAATACCCCTATGAGAAGATTAAAATGGATGCATATAAATGATGCCAAAAGAGGAAGAGAGAGACATAAAATAACTTAGTTGGAGTTAATAAAAAAAGATATGACTTTATTATCTCTTATTAAAGAGTTGCACAAAACAGACCTGAATGGAAGCGTAAGATCCATGTCACTGACCCCAAATAATTAGGAAAAGGCAATACTTGATTATGATAATGATTATGATTATGTTTTCTGGACTACTATACTAGCTCCATTTTTAATAGATGAGTAGATGCCCGTTTCTTCCTTCTCGTGTTTACTACTCCATTATCTTACTTATTGGCAAGAGAGCTATTGTTGAATGTAATAGACTAATAGGTAATCAGTTAATTATGTGCATCAATCAATATGTTACTGCTCCCGCTCCCTCCTCCCACGTGAAGTGCCCTAATTGAATTTTCAAAATTAATCAAATAGGACAATTAGCATGGCACAGGGCTAAGGAGTATATCATATGTCTAGCTTGAGGCCAATAAAATTAATTTGAGGGGTGAAAGGATAGGGAATGATGCTAAAATCTTGTAAATGGATCATTGGTAAAGAATATACATTAAACATTTGTGCTATAACCCAAATAAATCTTGTTTTTATTTTTTGTAATCCACACTCGTGAATTTCTAAGAGTCAACCTTGTTTTTTTTTCTTTAATACAGAGCCTCAGCTATCAATGTTGGTATCTGCATATATTGTCTTTTTTGGCGCTAAGGTTCGGTGTCATTTGCAAGGATAATCATAGTAAGATATGCATATTTGTTCTTGCATCAGCTTGTAAATTGTAATTGCAATTTTTTAAATACAAAATTGTAAATGTAATTGCATTACTTCTTTAAAAATACGAGATGTTGCATTACAGGCTGGAATTGCGGCGCTTGATTCATACAAAAAGCGCGCTGGGAACATTCGAATAATCAAGGGTAATAATGTGTGAGTTCGCTCGCCGCCGATGTTCCAATACGATTGATATACTTGCATGCACATGAGTATTTTTTTAGTGCAAAATTACTGCTGATCACAAGTTGACGCAGAAACAAATTAGAAAATCAGCTTGAACTTTAGTTTTTCACATGAAAAGTGTAATGTCCAAATGGCCATAGGATGATGAGATGGCATGTAACGCCCGAAAAATTAGTAAGTATCTTAAAACTAAAATTTAACCCTCTTAATGTTAGATTTGGTTGTGTTTTGCTTTATGGGAATTAAAGTTGGTGAGAAGAGCTTTCCAAAGCCACCAACTATGCGCGATTTGGAGTTCGGAGTGAAAAGATATGAGAAATTGAATTTTGATTGAGCGTGGCTGCGATCGATCGTTTCTTATCGATCGCTATAAGAAACGATCAATCGGCAAGTTGAACCGATCGACGCCTTATCAAAACAATCGATCGTAGTTACTGTGATTATTGATTATTTTATTTCGGGTAAAGCGATCGATCGGCAGTAATTGCGATCGATCGGCTGTAACGCGGTAGTGTAGAACAACGCATACGACGATCAATCGCCGTATAGCCGATCGATCGCCGGTTGCGGTTTTGCGATTTCTAGCTTATTTTTGGGGTGGATTTGCTTGGGAAAGATACTAAATCCCAATTGGACTTGATTTGCACGTCTCTGAAGGATCTTGAGGCCTTCCCATTCGTTGGAAGTGTCCATGATTTGAAAAATTAGTTTAAGAAGAGGATCTTGAGGCCTTCCCATTGGTTGGAAGTGTCCTTGATTTGGAAAATTAGTTTAAGAAGAGATTCTCTCCCAAGTCTATATAAACCATAGAGAGTGGCTTGTGCTAGCCCTAGAACGTCCAGAGACCTTTCCCCTTCTCCTTCCCACATTCACCCACCTCCTTTAAGGCTTCTTCTTGTAGGAGTTTGCAAGAGCTTGGAGCGGGAGTTTTGGAGAAAGCGGAGAAGACGAGCAACGCGTAGAAAGGTGGAATCTTCGGTGAATTATGTAGGATAGTTTTTCCCACTTCTCTCTTCTGATTATATGATATTGACAAGTGTTTTGATTCAACACCTTAGTGTATTGTGTGGATTCTTGTGTGATGAATGAATTGTGTCATTATTTCTATGCGTAGTGCATTATAATCATATGTGCATTCATGTTCCATTTCTAGATGGGAATTCGCACCTAAAGTCTAATGCTTTATTAATTTTCTAAAGACTAGAAGTTCTGATATTGCTTGGTTGATTATGATCCACGTTGAGTTTTGTGCCTTAAGGTGTGTCTTACATTAAAGGTCTTATTTGAGAGGTATTAATAGTTAAAACCATGTTATATGTAAAAGAACATAAGAAAGGAGTGAACTTTAGTAATTTCAGATAATCCTAGAGTCTGTAATTGGTCTAGGAGGGGAGTATATGGTCTGTTAATAATATATTATCATCTATAATGTGATATTAAGTGAGATAATCAAGTTTAATTAAAAGTCTTAATCTCGGCCAGAACTGTTTCTGTGCTGACAGTCGGTAGTAAATAATTCATAACTAATTCAAATAAAATCGAAAAAATATAAAATCAGTAGGTTTAGAAACTAGACATACGAGGGTATTATCAGTAAAAATGTTAGAGGTTACGCCTTACTGTACCGAGCACAGTATCCATCGGAAGAGGACTGTTGTGCAGGAGGCAGTGAGCTGATTTGGAGAAAAAATACTAAATATATAAATAACATCATATAATATGATATGATAAGGTTTAATATGTCAATACCAGTAATTGAACTATATACTTATGGAATATCATAGTAAAAATTGGGTTAGAAGTAATCTAATTAAGAGGAATAATCCTTTGAACAAGTGATTCATAACTATCTATCTTAAAAGCGTTGATGTCGGTTTGATATTCCACTTGGAATTCAAATCATCTAAGACTCTTTGATTTCTTATCTCTGATATTTGTATTATAAAATTTCAATGCGTATGAGGAATTCCTATCTAGGGCTGAGCATGAAAGGTATATATTGATTGTATGGTACTCCTTGGGTGAGTCGATGTTATTTGAAGTGTTTGGATTTCTTGTTATACTAAGAGTGAATTACATGCCTTTGAGAAACTTGTTATTCTATGCTACTCCAATGAGTGAGTTATGTGTTGGCCAAAGACCTTGACACTTCTATCCATACTCCAAAGAGAGAGTCTATTCTGGTAAGAGATACCTTATGATCTTATAAGTGTTGCAACCTCTATTCCTTTGAGATATTGCTCATATTGATTTCATGATTGTTTCTTCTACTGGAGATCTTATCAGACTCTCCCCATGGTGGATTCATAGTATGCTCAATTAAGCCATTGCTAGATCTTGCGAGGTCACTTATATTTATGAAATTGTGATTCCATACTGCCCGAAGTGAGGCACTATACATACGTTAGATTGTGGACATTACGGAAGGTCCTCAGTCTTCGCCCATCGTGTCCGTAAGCACTGGTGGGGCCAGCATCCTAGACGCATGGCATGGTTCCAAAGAGAGGACCCCTAGGGTGGTTCTAGTATATTATTTTAGTCACTTGCGAGCGACCAGTTTAGCGATCAGAAATTGTAACTCCTTTCACTTTAGATGTCTGGAGCCTTTGATATGATGGTTATTTTCTCCTTACACATACATTTGTTCGGAGTTTTATTCTGTTTCCTATACTTGCGAGTTAGGATTGTTGTTATTGACTAACCTTGCAGGTGTATCGACCTCGGTTTAGTTCAGATGTTGTGGAATGTCTATAACCTTTGTTATTCTTATTCTCTTCGTACTACTTGTTTTAATTCAGTGGGTTTTTTACATCCTACTGAGTGTTTCTATGAAATACTCATGCATCCTCTGATGAAGGCGCAAATGAAAATTGAGATCAGGAAGTGCAGTAGTGGAAAGGCGGATTGCAGGCGCCGAGAAGAGTTAAAGACTATTTAGTTATTTGCTTTGCTTTTATTTATGCTTATGACATTATTGGCAATTGTGTGCCATAGACTTATATGTTTATTTTAATTGACTTTCTTAGATGGATTATTATTAAGTAAATTCATTTCATATTATTTATTGATGTCTGTTATTGTATTACACTGATTGCGGGCATAATCGGTTACACGTCCTTTTGAGATGATTGTAATCGGTTGAAAAATCGACTGTTCGGTCGCGTGCCCGGGATCTCTACCTCGAAATGTATTCCATTGATTGGCTTCCGCATTCCGATCGAGGTATGGGATTTCGGGGCGTAACATGCCATGATTTTTTTTTTGAAAAAGAGAGAGTGATCATCATTTTCTCTCCGGTTAATGCAGCTGGCGTCCATTAGATAAAACTAAGAGGGTATAATTCGCCAGGCCACACTAGCCAGCCCACCTCCCATACACGGATGGCCGATTAGGGTTCAGAAGGTGGACATATACTGACCTTGTAATGGGGTGGACTGGCTAAAACCTTGGAGAAATTATTGGTTTCCGGGCATAATACTCTTGGGTGCCAAGGAAACATCGATCTCAAAGATCGATGGTGCAATGGTTATAGATGTGCACTATAACAAATTGATGTCAAACAACTAGAGCGCACACATGTAACGTGTGTGCCGTCAATCTTAAAAATCGATGGCTTTGGCAAAAGTGGCATAAAAGGTGACGCGGGCTCCTCGTTGTACCCAATAATTTCTCAAAACTTAGGGGGGTGAACAAAATAATTCCAATCCTCTCCTTAAGAGTCCCATGCTTTCTTTCCAATTGGCTCCAGTTTGTCTTTACTTGCCCTCCTTGAGGTTGTCCGTCGCCGTAAATATGACTGCACACTAAATGGATACGATAGACGCACATTGCCTGCTTGTTGGGGTATGCTCCTCCGTTATCCTCCTTACTGGCTAGGACCATGATTTGGAACGCCGTCGATCAGAAACCTATTGTGAAATGTAATTCGTAGTCAGTGAAATATATGCATTAGAGTATAAACAAAGTATAAACAAAAACAAAGTAAAATTAGTATGTGCACTAGGAACCACTAAAAGCATCACAATATTGTGGAGAACTTAGGACTCAGAGAAAGTCCACTATTTTAATGTCACTCTCCTTAAACACGAAGTTAATTATAAGTGTGCCTAGTTAGGTAAAGAGTTTTGTGCATATGTACTGTGCCATACGATTTCAATCCCACAGTGCCAAATCATAGCTTGCAGTGAAACGAAATTATTTTAAATGGTGAAAGTGAAGGAGATGATGCTAAAATCTTGTATATGTGCCACTTTAATACAAGAGATTGTTGTCCTATGACCCAAGGGTATTCTATTTTCATTAAGTCCATCTCATGTGTGCTGAATGCAAGCCAACTAAGTCCAATGAAGAAGCACTCGTTATGCAATCAAGATCCACTCGCACCTACTTCCTCCTCTTCTTTCTTGCCAGCAAGAAAACGGGCTGTGAAACAAGGCAGTCGCGGGAAAAGCCGCAACCATGCTACCTCTCCCACACGAACAGAACGCTATTGTAATGGAGCGCTACTAGTTTACAAAGTTTCAAAGTAATACTTAACGTGTTTATACGGGCCTGATGCATACGCATTGGTTCAGTTTGATTGATTCCTCACATTATGAAGTTTGGAAACGACTTGATTCCAGCATGAGAGCCGTAGTCACCTCCGGATATTTTGATAGGCTGAACAACATGATCAGAATAGAGACTAAGAACTGAGCAAAGAAAGTATCATATCTGTAATTTATAGAGGATGCAACTTCGCTTTTCTTGAGTTGATTACTAACCTTGACATAATCATAAAAGATGCAACACAAGTGGTTTTTCCTGCTTCGACTTACTACTAATTTTTATACATCTCAAATATACCTTCGCAAGACAAACATTGATTCTTCTGTTTTCGAGAAAGGAACATTTAAATCACAGAAAATGAAGGTAAAATTTCCATCAACCTTTATGTATATGACTCACAACCGGGATGAAGTACGCAAGTAAAACAAGGGTTTTTTACAGAAAATTTAATCCTCTTTCGTCAAGGGTGCACACATGCACATATGCTGCTTCTTTTTCCTGGAATCTTGTCTTACGCCATATAGATAATCTCTCAGTTGGACCCTCCTCCTTTCAACGTTTCTCTTCTCTTTCCTCTCAAATTCCTCTTCAAGCTTGAGTAGAAGAAATCGAATCTGTCGCACTTCCAACTCTACCCTTCCAATCTTTTCAGACCATCTTCGCGCCTGTTCTGAGACTTGTCTTCTCCTCGAATGCCCTGTTTCATCTACCCTTTTCATTTTCCTTCCAGAGCCCATTGTTTCTTCTTCTGCATTTTTTGTCAATTTGCCTTTCATTTCAAACAGCTGCGAGATTCTTCCCCCAATATCCTTCAGCTGCGCCATCAAGCTATCATATTCAAAAGTAGTTAGCTTGCCTTTGTCCGCTCGTTCAATCTTGTTTTCCAAATCTTGAACACTAGCTTGGATATTTGTCAGCCTCTGTGCGTCTGATATTAGTCTCTCTAACATCCTTTTACTCCCTTCTTCTGTCCTTCCAGATAGTTTATTACTCAACTCTACCTTGTCCACTACCAACTCTTTCTCAATCTTGATTTCTTCCACATCTTCAATTTGATAACTAGGGGCTGCACAGGCCTCTGATGTGAGCCTCGGTGATCCTCTACTAGAAACATAATCAAGCTGGATATCCTTCATTCTCATATAAGAGATGTCTGCTTCTTCTACTGGCCACCTTAAATTTCTTGTCGACCCCATATTGTCTGGCACCATATAAACTCTGCTTTTCAGCTCATCAATCTCTGTTTTTGCAGCTTCTAATTGCACATTAGCTTTTAAGTTTTCCTCCATAAAGAGATTCTTTGATTCCACCACCGCCTTTGTAACAGCTTGAACTTTTGCTTGTAATTTATCCAAGATCCCAGACGATTCCAGAACATTATTTTCTTTGTTTCGAGCTAGAATCATTGCCTCATCGTGACAACTCGAATCAGGAACCTGTCACAGGCATTAAATAAATTAGAATAGCAAAACATACCTGATTCGAGTACTTGAAACATCAATTCACATACAGAGGACACTACATGTATTTGGTCTCTGAACTGAGAGAGAGAATAAGTTAAGCTGATTTATTTCACTCAGTTTCCAATTAAACTACCAGCTACTCCATTTCAATAAAAGTATAGACAAGCCGACTTAATTATGCTGTTTGGATCACTCCCAGTTGAAGGTGAGGACCCAGAAACAAATCCTTGTGGCGCATAGTGATGGTGCAAGAGTTTTGCCAATCTGAAAAAAGACTGACATTCTACTGAAAAGAACAGTCAGCAATCGCTCCAACCACTTAGAACCATAGGAAATTTGAAAACCACGACTTAAAGCCTCTTAAGAAGGTACAATGAGAATCCTATACTCCCCTAATCTGTACTAGTATGAGGTCTAAATGTGGTCCATAGATAGACCTCAACAGTGGGATAAAGTTCAACCACATTTACTGCCCACACAAATATACAAATATTCCAAAGCTCTAGCCCTCATTAAAATTAGTTAGTTAGGAAAACAGATCATTCAAGAAACTAGATTATGCTTCTCATAATGTATGTAAATCACATAATACTTTAGAAGGGACGTCATAAAACCTCTACCGAACAATTAATAGCATGTCTAAAATTGGTATTCGATAGTCGACGAAGATTACCTGCAGGTCCTTGTCATGGATCTTCAAAAGGGAGAGGGTTTCCCCTTCTAAGGAACAAACGCTATCCCTTAAAGAAAGTATGAGGGGCAAAATTGCAGTTACTTCGCATTTCAGTCCATCATTCTCTGCTTCCAGTGCAGCCAACTTTCTTCCCAGTTCCTCATCATTTGCATCTCTTAAGGCTTTATCATTCTCGAACTTCTTCATTTGAAGGTTGGAGTGTTCTTCCAGAGACTCGTATTTCCCAATGAGCTCGAAGACCTTTTGCTCAAATACTGATGCAAGGACGCCAGCAACTTGAAGATCTTTGTAGAGTTCCACTGCATCCATCTCCGAAGTCTCAAGCTCATTAGCCCTCCTGTTTAGTTCAGACTTAAGCCATTCTTCTCGAGCAAAAAGTTCCATAATTGCTTTTTCGTCATGACGGGCTTTACCTTCTGATATGGTTAAAACTCTTCTGCAAATCTGCTAATATTCTTTTTGCCTCACAAATTTCCTCTTTGAGAGACTCAGCATCATTATGCAACTGTATGTTTTCTTCATTCTTAGCTTCAAGCTTCACTAGAGCATCAGTTAAATCTATTTCCCTCTGAGACAACAAATGTTTGCCAATTTCAGTTTTACTACACAACTCCTCATTCAAACTTTTGATCCTGAGTAGCTCATCCTCCAGAGAAACTGATTGACTTCTGTAACATTCCAACTTACTAACTGACTCTTTCAGAAGCAAATTTTCGACTTCCATCTTTCCTACTTTTTTCATCTATCATTTCGGTCTCCTTTTTAAGATCACAATTAACTTCATGAAGGCATTCAATCTTGCTACACAGCTCTCTCAACTCTGAGGCTTTGTCAGTGCTATAACTCTCAAAAACTTGTGAAAGGCAACCAAGAGCCAAGGTTTCCCTGAGAAGTGCATAATACTCCTCCTCTAAAATATACTTTTCATCTCTAAGGAAGCAAAATTCTTTCTTCCAGGATTGGTTTTTCTTCAAGAAGCTCATAGTTCTCATTAGCAAGTGTACGATGCGCCTTTTGAGTTTCAGACAACTGACAACTCAGTGCATCTCTTTCGGTCTTCAACGTCATCTCTCGATGCAGGCCTGCCTCCATATCCTTTTCGAACAGTTTTACACATCTCCAAAATTTTGCATCTCTCATTCTGAAGCAGTGATAGCTCTTCACTCTTTATTTTTAGGTCATCTTCAAGTCTGTTTCTCTCTGATTTCAGATCCAATGCTCCATCTCTCATTTCTTCTAGAACTAAGATGCAAATAGATCTCTCAAAAAATAATCCGCTCAATTTCATCCTCTGCATTTAGAAGAGACCATTTATAGTTTTCAGCTTTCCCCAAAATTCGGTTCAGGAGTACATGATCATCAATTTTATCATCATACTCATTCACTGTTTCAATATCTAGTGATTTCAAAAACCGATTCATTTCCATTCTTTGCTGTACATTTTTTTTCCACCAAGAATTTTACTTTCTCCTTCATTTTAAACATTTCCTGTCGTAGTTCTAACACAAGATTCTCCGAATTGAGAAGTGACTTCACATGCTTCTGATTTTCACCCAAGAGACAGTCATTTATCTGCTTCATCTCAATGACGCAGCTTTGCAATACTAGGACCTCAGTATGCGCAATCAATAGCTGCTCTTGCTCTTTTTCAATATCTCTCTTCCTTACTTCAGCTTGTTCTCGAAGAATGCATATCTGATTTTCCAAATCAGCCCAACTGGGTCTTGCTTGATTGGACAAAAAAGTGAGTGTTTTTCTTTTTTCTCAGCCAATAATAATTCCAGCTGATTAATCTGATGAAGCGCCAACTCTTTCTCCTCATCCAGACATGAATTTTTATCTTCCAATTCAGAGAATCTTCTTTCTAACTCTTCCAAACTTGACTGAATAGTGTCTACTCGAGAGACCAAAGTATCCCTTTCAGAAAGGATGTTGTAGTTCTCATTTTGCAGAGAAAGGCAGGATTCTTCTAAGCTCTTGGATTTCACCTGAAACCTATCAAGTTCCACAGTTAAATCTGATAGAGAGTTCTCCAATGAAAGATTTGTTTCTGAAAGCTTCTCAAAATTCTGTGCAATATGGTCTACTTGAGAGATCAATGAGCCTTTTTCAGTTAAGAGATCAGTCTTTTCAGACTGAAGAGAATGGAAGGATTCTTCTATATCTTTTAACTTTTCTCGCATGCCTTCTAATTCAATACTAGCATCTGAAAGTGAGTTTTCCAGTAAATAATTCTTCTCCAAAATTTTTTCCATATCTCCCAACTTCTTCAAAAGACCTAATTTTTCATCTTTCTCCTTCATGAAAATGTTTTTTAAATTTGAGTGCTCATCCTGCAACTCCTTAACAGATGATTGAAAAGTCCCTGCATTGAAACCCACAGATTCAATTTGCAGGATAACATGCTGATGCTGCCTTCCTAAATCATCGATGTCCCCCTTTAAAGAGTGTATCTGCTGCTGAAGAGCACTCTGATGGTCCAAAAGTAGCCTAACTTCTTCTTCAAGCCCTTGCTTTGCCTTCTTCAGATTTGAGACTTCATCTTGCAGACTCCTTATCAGTAAATCTGAGGATAAATTTTGGTCTCGTAAGCTATGATTATTCTCTTTAATTTGCTGAACTTCTTGCTCCAATTCCTTCTTCACAAATTCCAGTTCTCTCAGTTTTTCAACTCCAATTTGAAGTTCTAAAGCTAGTTTTCTTTTTTCCTCTTCAGATTGAGACTGAAGACTTTCTAAAGACTCAAGAGCTGCTTTAGCGTGCATCAAATGGAGTTGTTCTTTCTTTATGCAGGTATCAAGTTTCTGGACATCCTCCTCCTTTTTCATAATCTCTTTTTCTTGCAATTCTGTCTTGTTCAGTAAGGCATCAACCTCTAACTGAAGAGACTGATTGGTATTTTCCAAAAGGCGGCATCTATCTTCAAAGCCACTAAGATGACTTGTGACTTCTCTTTCACGAGAGATTTCAGCTTCTAGATTATATAACTTCTTTTTGCATTCTTGATACTGAAGCGCAGCAGCTTCCTTCTCTGTTTCTAATGTAGAGAGAGATTTCCGTAGAGTCTGGACTTCTGATTCAACTTTATCTGAGTTCTCGGTAGCCAACAAAATTCTTGAAGTTAGATTTTGATTCTCAATAGACAATTTTGATAGCTCATCCTGTAATTTTTTCACTTTCTCTGATTTCAATTCTGCTTCTTGCTTCTGAAATTTATTGTTGGAGATCCTTTGTTCTTCATCTTGGAAACTGAATCCGCTGTGGGCCCTTCCTTCTCCAAACATCTCATTGAGCTGTTTCAATCCTTTCCTAGTTGTGTTGAGCTCACTATCTTCACTATAAGCTCCATTCCTCTTAATGGCATGTAAAGAAGATCCCAGAGCTTCCTTCTGAAGGTCATCAGGGTCAAGTAGAGACCGTATCGGGTGGGGAGTTTGAGGAGTACGGGGCTCTGCCTCAGAGGAGGATGATAAGGAATCTTCAGAAGCAGCAAAAGGTATTTGATTAGGGAAAGCTTCAGCCATAGTCCGGTGGGCTTGACGGAGCTCCCCCATTGCCGAATCATATCTTTCAGCCAAGGCTCTATAGGCCCTGTAGAAGTCCTCAACCAACTTCATGAGCTCAGGGCGCTTTTTGTAGTACATTTCAGCTCTCCTTGCAAAGGAATCTGCATCTTCTTCAATGAGCTTGATCATGCTTTTCACCTTTGAGTCCATGTCTGTCCAATCAACAAACGTATTTGAAGAATAATCAGAATTGCATAAAGCAAATGCACCAAAAGAAATTGCACAAGTTTATAGAAAACACACACAAACATGGTAGCACACTGTAACATAATGCCTTGGAGAGTACTGTTACTGAGAACATACACAGGCCCTAATTGTATGTCATTAATTTTTTTTAACAGCATACACAGGCCCTATTGAGAACATACACAGGCCCAAATTAATTTTTTATGTAATTATTTCATGAATGTGATGGAGAACTAAATATATTGTTTAACTATAAATTATTGTTCAAGAGCGAATGGTAACATCATGATGACAGTTGGAATTGTTCCTTCTTTTGAGTAAAATCAAACACACATTAAGTTTATCTTCTGCTTTTCTTTCTTTTCATGTTCTTCCCATTAAAATCCAGAAACAGAATCAAGGTTTCATTTCCAAAAATCTCCTTCGACATGCTGTAAGTATTGAGGCATGCAGGAGATATTTGGGGGCCAGAGTTTCAGTTCAACCATATCAAATATCAAACTCAAATAGTCATATGGTGGATTTAGGCTTTTTGAAAAAATACATTATGTGGCTTACAGCCATATTTACTAATTAAAAACAGTTTCTGGTGTGTAATTCAATTGGGAAAATGTTGCATATGTAACAAAAGAAGGAACACTATATGTGATGGAGTGGCTATATGCTTAATCCAGAAATTAGCAAGAGAGAAGACTAAAAGGAAGAACGGGGGGCCGTAGCCTAGCAAAGGGGAGCCGAAGCTCGAGTAAGGGGAGGCCAAAGGCCAAGAGACGAACGGGAATAACCCTTAATTCATCTTCCAAAACTACTTATTACAATAGCTTACAGGCCTTATATAGTAGAGCCTGAATTACATAAAGAGACCAAACTAACCCTATTACATAAAAAAGACCAAACTAACTCTAATACTCAAATAATGCTTATTAATTTATCATTCTGCATCATTCTCCCCGACCAACAAGGACTTTCCTCCGGAGAGTCAAAGATGAGG
Organism: Houttuynia cordata; assembly: GCA_039654745.1. Lineage (NCBI taxonomy): Eukaryota > Viridiplantae > Streptophyta > Magnoliopsida > Piperales > Saururaceae > Houttuynia > Houttuynia cordata. The sequence goes on along the minus strand of CM077505.1, from coordinate 44,318,716 downwards.
TACTGCCTTGAGAAGCAATGGAGCAACACATATGTCATAATCAGGTCGACCAGTCCACCAGAATAAGTATTTTTGAATACCACTCCCACAAGAGGGAATAAACTGAGAATCAAAGTTGGGCACAATTGGGTCAAGCGGTGGGGAAAATGGGTGTAGCGTATGTATGGAAGGTGGAATGGGATAGCTAGAGGTGTTGGGTAAAGGTGGAGGAGGGGGCCAAGGATCCTTAGGCAGGGGAAGTGACATGCAAGCCAATAACATAATCGTGATTGGGGAATGGGATAGGAACAAAGGGTAGTCAATATGAAGGTTGAAGTAGGTATCAGGAATGTTGATTGGCTCCTTTGTGTGGATGACTAGGGCATCGAAAAATAGGGCAGGAATGTGTGGCCATGATAATAGAGGTAATTTTGGTGAACCCAATATGAAAATTGAAGTGGGCAGTGACACACCACTCGCAGTGGATTGTCGAGATTTTTCTTCTAAATGTGGATGTGCTGTGATTAGAGGCATGAGAACTGTGATTGGGATTGCTTCTATTGGTGTGGGTGTTGTCAGTAGGGGTGGAGCTAACTGAACAGCTGATGGTCCACATGCTTGGTCTGATGGTGGTAGTGAACATGTTGATGAAACCGACTGATGAAATGGCAGTGGAGATTGTAGTTGATGTGAAGAAACAATAGCAGGTTGGACTTCATCTTCCATGGATGCGGCAACTTGTCGACTAGAACGCAATGTCTCTATCATCTTGTCAAAGTGCTTGTTAGAGGTCTTTTGCAATCCATATAAATTGTGTTGCATAGAATGAAGTGTATCCAGAATACCCTCTAATCGACAGTGAATCTCCCCATCGGACTCCAACATGCTAGCTACATGAGATGTAGGCGGTTGTCGAACGAGATCGGTACCTCTTGAATCGTGAAGACGAGTTCGGGGCCTTGTTAGAGAGGCAGGAGTGGGCTGAAAATCCTCAAAATACTCATCATGTACGCTGCATTGGTATGGTCTCCTGTAGGGACGATTAGACGCCGTCACTTTATAACAAGAGTGGTCGTCTGGTTCAGGCCAGTGCTGTGAAGGTTTGCAGTACCTTGCTTGTTCAGTTGCGAAAGGATAATTGTAATCTAGGAAGCACCGATACGCCAAATTTGCCCCCGTACCCGTATCCGATACGTATCGTATCCGGATACGCCACCGATACGGCTGCATGCGTATCGATGGCGTATTGTCTTTAAAAAAAAAAAAAAAAAAAAAAACAGTTTCCTATACGTAAAGGGGGAACTATTATAAGTTATAATGTTTAATTTCATAACTTATAATTATTATTGTTTGTGTTGTCATTATAGTGTAATTCTATCAAAATCATGGAAGTTACTATAGGTGGCTATTAGGGTGCTAGGTTTATTAGAGACAAAAAATTATGTTTATTGTTTGTTTTGACACTAAGACCAATCTAAAATGTGTTTTAAAAATATATAAAATATTTTTTCAAAAATGTATCCCCGACGTATCGTATCGGGACTTTTTGAAAATTGCCGTATCGCCGTACCCGTATCGTATCGTATCGTATCGCCGTATCCGTATCGGTGCTTCCTAGATTGTAATCAACTCTAGCTCGACGGCTTCTTGAATTATCCCAGAAAGACTCCATGTATGATCAACAATCCAATGAAAGAAGTGGCAAAATAGAACAACTGACGTCGGACGGCGGCTGAGATAAGGACTGATGAAGCACCGGACTGGTGTGATGAACTAAAATCGGGTCACTAATATTGGGTTGGTTCATTGGAACAACGAAAGTCCGGCTCGATTCAGTTGGAAATAAGGACCACCGGTCTAGCCGGTCTGGGCTGAGTTGGCTAGCACAGTCGGATTCGATCGAGGTGCTCTCCAGAAAGCGTTGAAACAGATTCACCTTCTGATACACTTGCCTTCTGAAACAGAGAACACTGTCGTTGCGAGATTGCAGGGATCTTTCCTGATTTGGGCGGGGAAGACGCACCTGGATTTGGAAGGTTTCCCGATTTGGGTGGATACACACCGGATCTTGCCGTCGCCTGTGTCGGACGGGCGCGGAGATACGCCGGATTTTCTGGAACGGCTGAGACGGGTCGCTGTTGATGGCCGGCGGCAGGGCATATATTACCGGCGATAGCAGAAGAGCCGGAGGCAGAGGAGACTGACTGGACCGACAGAAGCGAGGGATGGCGGGCGGAAGCGCCGGGGTAGGCCTGATTGGCTGCGACCGACGTCAGAGGCTGCCCGAGCGTGACCACGAGGACGGCGGTGAAGGTGACTGGCAAAAGGTTCCGCCTTTGACGTCGCACTGGCGCGGTGAAATCAGATGGCGGAACAGAAGCGCCGACGCCAGAGCCAGGCCGGACTTGGTGAAGACGCCTCCTCCTGCTGCCACGCTCACCGATGGGGTCGCTGTCGCTGGAGTCTGGTACAAGGGAAGAGGATTCGTGGTCACTGCTTCCGGGCTTGCAGAGCCCAGAGAAAACTCCGCCCTTTTCGTCTTCTTCTTCTTAATCTTATTCCCAAAAAGTCTTTTTTTTTCTTTGGTTTGTTGGATTTTTGATGGGGAACGACAAGCCGTGATGGAGGGGATGACGAGTGTCCAGTGGTTGCCGAGGAGGATGAGGTGGCTGCGCCGGCAGCAAACCCACACTGAAGGCCAACAACTATCAAGCGACGATGGCAGCAGTGATCCGGTTGTCCGAAGTGTGGAATTTGGGAAGCAACGGCGCGGAGGAGGAGTTGCTGAGCTCTGATACCAAATGATGGAGTGGCTATATGCTTAATCCAGAAATTAGCAAGAGAGAAGACTAAAAGGAAGAACGGGGGGCCGTAGCCTAGCAAAGGGGAGCCGAAGCTCGAGTAAGGGGAGGCCAAAGGTCAAGAGACGAACGGGAATAACCCTTAATTCATCTTCCAAAACTACTTATTACAATAGCTTACAGGCCTTATATAGTAGAGCCTCAATTACATAAAGAGACCAAACTGACCCTATTACATAAAAAAGACCAAACTAACTCTAATACTCAAATAATGCTTATTAATTTATCATTCTGCATCAATATGACAAGCCTCCACGCCACATGTGATGAATTGGCTGTTGGATCCTACTGTTGAGATATTTATAAACGAGGACCCTGTGCATACGAGCAAGGTTCCTCTTATGTCTGCCTTCACCATTTTGGCCTCACATTTCCTTTGATAAAAGATGGTAACTTATTTACACTTTCAATTGCTGAGTCAACTTATTTACATTTCCTTCACAGACTTGTATATTGAGAAGAAAAAAAAGATGCCCTAACAGTTGTCATTTTCAGTGGAGACTCCAATTTCGAATAGTTAGTGGTTTTATTTCATTCTCAAATCATGAACCAATGCCAGTTAGAAGCCTTAGAGACTCACAAGTAAATGCTAGTGATGTTCTAAAGACCAGGAAAACATTTTTCAGATTTGCCAAATCTTCTTCCTAATAACGGCTATCTAAACACATCATTCCACAGTTGTGCATATCTAAACCTTTCCTAGGCAAGCAAGAACATGTCTAGCAAAATGAGGAGTCTTCTTCAACATATTCAAAACATAGGTACCTTTTCTAAGCATATATGAATCCTCTCAGACTCATAAAAATGCTGTTCAAGTGACTAGACAAGGATCTAAACCGTAATACCTAACCCTGAGGCCAGGATTTAATGACCAGAACCAGTGGTGTATATTCTTTGTAAGAATGAATAATACCATAACAACTTCCTGGGATCACCCAAGGCATGCTTACACAAGCCTGCGATATTAGAATTCACAGATACCTACAGCAACTATACGCAAAGTTGCCGAAATTATACGAAGTGAAACTCGCTAAGAAACTTCAGACGGGTGCAATATCTAGGAAACTTGCCAAGGCAAACCTAGGTGCTAACCCAGAGCCCTCAAAGATACATTTATGAATGTTTAAACATACGTTTCTATGTCAAAACATATAGTTCTGCTATATTTTTAACCTTTTATGCTTAGTTTGAGACTTATGTATTTATACATGTAATAAATTGATGAAACTTAGTTCTCATATGTGCACTGCATATAGGAGCAAAAGCAAACACCAATGGCTCGGCTTCATTTGGTGACCTTCACAATGTCTGCCAAAAGCGTCCATGCAAGCACTAATCCTGCCTGGGAAATCTTGAGACATGCTCAAGCATCACTTTGATAACATGGAAATAAAACATGCTTAAGATATTTAGATAAATACAAAACGTGCTTTTGATATTCATTATGACAAACAAAAAGATCATTGTATATGCTCTGGCGTAAACATCAATCATCGAAAGCTGATTCAATTATGACAGTAAAAGTAGGACTAGAAAGACAACTAAAATTTATTACAGAATAGATACTTCACAAAGCAATCACTTACACAACATCATGGAATTTTGATTTATATAACCCTTGGCATAAAGAAATGTCCATACAAACAGTTGAAAAGGCATCCTCTGAAGGGCGAAAAGACCTTACTCAAGATATAATCTAATCCCAATAGAATCAGTTTTATTATGCATAATTGTCCTGTCAGTTAAAGGAGGAAAAAATATATATACCTGTAAGATTTTCTTGAAGCCATTTTGAATTCTTGGGACTCATATGGCTGCTCCACCACCATGAATATAAGCGCCTAGATTCAGCATGTGTTAAAGTCGCCATTAGTGAAGAAATAGACTCCTCCTTGTTATAGAACTCTTTTCTCGAAGCCTATAAAAGGACTAAATGTATTAGATAAATTTAAAAATAAGTCGGAAAATTCATTTGACAATGAGAGAATCAGAGCCTATTATTATCACACCACAGGAATGCATAGCAGAAATAATTCGATAAACTAAATTAAAGAAAAGGTATAGGGAATAAAAAAGTGCCTCTGAGAGAAACAAACATGAGGATCCATAGAAAAGTTATCACAACCAATTCATTAATTTCCTTTATGGAACGGAAATCAACATCAACATTTAATACAAGGTCAAAAACCAAGGTACAGATATCAACATCACCATTCAGTAAAAGAACATAAAGAATAGAAATAATACAATCAGGGATTCAGCTCCATACTGATGCTATGACAGCCTTATTTTAAGAACACGGGCTTATCTCCACTTAGCTTCAGTGCATAAAAGAGGGAAAACATTACATCAACGCTACAACAAATATAAATATTGGAAAATATGATAGCATATTTTTGATTCATAAATAATTCAACAAAATTATTGTTGAAGGCAACAATAACTAATACTCCCTCTGTCCTTTTTTAGATGCTCTATCTGGAAAAATGTTTATTTTTATTGGATGGTAGAAATCCACTTAAATTGACCATATGGAGCATCTAAAAAATAACTGTCCTCTTTCCCAGATGGAGCATCTAAAACAGGACGGAGGGAGTATTGAAAAGACATAGGACCAACAACAATAACTAACACTAAAGAGCCATAGGAAAAAGAAACTAATAAATTATGAGCCTAAAATATTTGCTGACTTATTAGAACCATAACCATTATTTAGAATGTAGCCGCAGATTAAATTTATATTCGCAACCTCCAAGATAATATCAATAGAGGAACTGAGAAAAAAGATCTTCCATGAGCACATAGAAGAAACGCTAAAGTACATAATGACTACCAGAGCCTTAAAAATAAGTAGCAGTTGCATCGGAATATCTATCTATCTATCTAATAGTAAAAAAAGCATGTGCATTTCGTACAATTTGATGCCAACCAAACAGTCACCTTTTACAGCATCTAGCAATTTGAGTCTGTTGGTCTGTCTGAATTTTCAACAGTTAGGAAAATAATATTAAAAATTATACGAACTATACATAACCAAACCATACATGCCGCTAAAAAAATTGAAACTCCACCTTGTAAATTTCAGTATAATTGTTTGAAAAAAAAACAGTAAACACCTTACATTTAGGAACAACAATTATATAATCTTTTAACAGCAGGCAAGCAGAAAACAATAAATAATCAAGAGAATAAGATTATCACATCTCCTCCAAAGAATAAGAGTCCATGATCCAAAAGTGTTTGACCAATATAGTAATGCGACATCCACGCAATCAACACATTATAAACGCAACAAAAAATCATATCCAACGTACATAAATAACCATCAAACCTCCATAATCCATATCCATAGAAACACAGTTTAAAAACATCTAAATTGCAAAGAAAACCAGAAAGCCAGAAAGTATATTACATCCATGCTTAACAACTAAGCAGAGCAGGCGCTGAACTACTCACCTATCTTCGATCATCCAAACTGTCTCAATCGTCAAAAAGCCAACAAAACCCGATCATCGACCAACTGCGCCGAAGTTCAAAAGGCCAGCAAGCAGGATCCCGGGATTTCAAAAACCCAGATGAAAAATTCTATAGCTCTCCAAAACCCTGATACCAAATGCCTCCAACGTCCAAAAATAGATTTTAAAAAACTTGGATAAGAACGCCAAAAACGTAACTTTCCTCAGATAACTCTCTCTCACTCTCGTCTTAGAGAGAGAGAGGGAATGAAAATCAATAACAGCGCTGCTGAAGAATTGATCAAATCACCAGCTGTTGCTGCTGTTCAAAAAAGAAAGAAAGGGTACATCCCAGCTGCATTCAGGCTCATTTCACCCCATACTTTTTGCAGCAGAAAAGCTTTGTGGGAGATTCTAAACTCAGCAGATGGAAGGAAAGAAAAGCAGCCATCTCTGCCGAAGAAGAAGAAGAAGAAGAAGAGCAGTCAAAGCAGAGCAGCAGCAGAGGAGAAGGAAGACAGCGACAGAGGAATATGGAAATGGAAATGAAAATCGGGGGTTTCCAAAGTTGATACGCGCTGTTCTTTTTGTCTTCTCTTCTGTGAGCCTGCCTACTAGAGAAGCTTCTTTGACTGTATTATATAATTCCATGAATACCCCTATAATCTAATATGTGAGTATCTCAACAACAAAAATGTTCTCACTTTCGTTTTTAGAGATTAGAAGAGGATGTTTATTTTTTTTTCATATTTGTCTCTTATAATTGTTGATTCAATTGCCAAATTAGCTCCTTAGGATACACGAAGCAACTAGATTAATGTTGTTTCTCATAAATTAACAGTTTTTTTTTGGTACATTCAATATATATAGACTTTTATAAACCTGTAAATTAGGTCTCCCATTTCAGCAACTTGCATATAATATGGTCTTTGATCTATTCACTTTTTTCTTTTTTTGTGTACAACTTTGATCTATTCAATTTGGACTCACATTTCTATCAACATCAGTAACCAAAGTAAAAAAAGTGAAAGTTGATTGATTAAAGTTTGAATGAATCCTTATTATGGGAAACATCTAATCTTTGGTTTCCTTCTAGAGCCTTGCTAATATTGGCAGTCTGATCATCTTAAAGGAAGGAGGAAATCTTCTTTGTGCTTGTGATTTGTTGAAGCTAAATTGAAAAGGGACATTTTCGTACATAAAGGAATTTGGCAGCCGACCTACTGGACTTTTTCGATTGTGGGCGGTGATTCCTATCGTCATCCCAATCTCCTCATGGAAGTGTCTTTCTGGCGTGTGATGTGTAAAATGACTACTACAACCATATAACAAAGGAAAAGCCTAATCAACATGAACAAGTGGTAAACTTTCAGTTCAATTAAAAAGATAACCAGGCCGTTTGGGGCGTGATTAAAAACACTGGATGTTTTGCTACACTGTAGCATCCAGTTTTTTTCAATATCCAGCTGAAACACCTCAGGCTGGATATGAAAAAAATATAGATGCTATAGTAGACATCCAAAATCCACTGTGGATATAAGCGCTTTTTCATGCCCCAAACAGCCTTATGGATACAAAATGAACCATTTTTGTTCATTTTGTAAAACCTTATAGTGGTAATAATTTTGGAGTAGTAACTAAGCTATGAAATGAGCATGCACCTTTATAAATTCTCAAGAACTCGAGAAATTATCTAGTGGGGACGGTTCTGGGTGGATAGGTGCATTGGATGATTAAAACGTTTTAGGGGCCGTTTGGGGTGTGATTATAAGTAAATATCCACAGTGAATTTTTTTCCCCATCCATGTCGTGTTTCAGCTGAATAGGAAAAAAAACATAGATGCTACAGTGTGGATGTTTTACTTTTAATCACGCCCAAACAGCCCCTTGATGCATGCTGTCTAAGATCTGAGAAACCGGTGACTCTGCCACTAGTGTATATGTCAAAAGCTGAATGGCCACATGGTAGAACCGTTTTACTGATAATTTCTCCGTGAACTCGGGTTTGCCAATACTGTTTTTAACAGATTTTGTGTTTTCTTATGGAGTTTTCATTTTGCTTTTTGTTTTTTGGCAACTTTATGGAGTTTTCTTTGGCATGTGTATTTTCATTTTTGTGGTAAGTTTAGCATGGCCCAAAACTTGCACGTGATTTTCTGAAAGTACAAGGGTGTTTGGCGTAAGGGAAGAATAAAGTGCTGCCGACTTTGTCGGCATCCAAAGGCTGCCGCTGCGCTGGCCGGTGTGATTCCGTATCTCACTTTAAAAGTCCAACGGGAGAATGCAATTCCCATGGGAATTAGCTTTCCGGTTAAGGAAATGGTAAACAGTGATTCCCACGTGGAAAATGAGCGCTTTACTTTCTTTCTTTGCAGCATGGGATTAGGTTTTTTTAATCTGTTATTTAAGTCTTTTCAATGGAATGTAATCAAATTAAGAATCCCTAGACATAACCCAGGTTCTTTTTGTTAATAAAACATAACCTAGTTGATAGATTAACACAAATTCCCGTGCGTGGAAATCGAGATTCATCGAATTTTAATGTTTTATTTTTACCAATTATAATATTTTGGCATAATAATTGTCAAATACAGTAGAAGCACAGACATGATGGGCCATTGCAAGATTATTTAGCAGGTTATAGCTGAAAATGGATAACGGTTTGGACTGTAAGGGTAGAATATGTTAAATGCTAGTCTTATTTCTAATGCATGATGTTTTTATGTTTTTCTTCCTATGGAATTACTCCCTCTGGTCACTTTTAATTGAAATAACTAACAAAATTAGAGCACCAAAATTAGGTGATACCGTTAACTAATTATTCTCCGGCCGGGTGGCCAGAGACGGTGACAATGGCTATCCGGCAGCGACCCTAGGTTGAAGAAGTGAAGAGGCCTCCATAATGAAAGGTGACTCGCTCGCTCGAAAAACCTAGGCTTTTACTATAGACCCTACGTATTAATAAAATTAATCAATTATGTATTGAGGTGGACCATCCAGATTGGAAATTGGAATCTCATCATGCATGTCAATGTCAAGGGAGAGAGTAGGACATAAAGAGCTCCACCGGCCCATGCCCAGCTACCATTCCATTTGATGGTGACTCCTTGGACAAGCATACAACTTTGGAAGGTTTTTGAGATTAGGTTGGCTTATGGTATCCGAGTTACATAATTGAATAAGTTATTATACACCCTGGTTCACGTGCATTAGTGTGTGGCAGGGCCGCAAGGCACTGCAAGCCGTAAGATCTACATCTGGCAATGCATGAGCGAGCCGGTGGTTCAATCAGGATTACCCTATTCATTAATGTGTGTCACTGGATTGAGATCCCACAGCCTGGGGAGGCAGCACACCAACATACAAGAGCTGGGGCACATAGTAACGCGACCTTCACCTACTATAATAGTAATCATATCATAATCAAGTAGCGCATTTTTCCAATTATTTGGGGACGGCAACACGGATCTTACTCCTCCATTCTAGCCTATTTTGGGCTACCTCTTTTGTAAAAAATAGTAAAGTCAAATCCTTTCTTATTAACTCCATCCAAGTTCTCTTAGGTCTGCCTCTCCCTCTTTTAACATCGTTTACATGTATCCCTTCTAATCTTCTCACAGGGGCATCTAAAGGTCTTCTTTGCATATGCCCATACCAACGCAACCTACATTCCCTCAGCTTTTCCCTTAAAGGCACTACTCCTAGGCTCTCACGAATATGTTCATTTCTAATCCTATCTCTCCTAGGTATCCCACTCATCCACCTTAACATTCTTATTTCGGCTATATTTAACTTATCTATATGATTCCTCTTTGGTGCCCAGCACTCCGCTCCATAGAGTATTGCAGGCCTAATGGCCGTCCTATAAAACTTGCCTTTAAGTCTTTTTGGAACCCACCTACCACACAACACTCCCGAGGTTGCCCTCCACTTTACCTATCACGTATTTATCCTATGCACCACATCACTATCAATATCCTCTTCTTTATGGATAATGGATCATAAGTAACGGAATTGATCAGACATTCGCACTTCTTGCCCATCTATTTTAACTAGGACTCTATCTATAGTTCTACATTCACCTGTTATAATAGTGAGGCAGTAATATTCATATTGTAGCATTTTGGGTTAGTGCAAGTTTGTAAAGATCGTCAGACGCAAAACAAAAATTATGATGATCTTTCATAGACATGACATCTGCATTGGTATTCTAGTAAAAAAAAGTGCTCCATTTACTACTCGGTACTCAGTAGTAATAGATAATCGTGTGTTACGTGGTACTCAGACTAGCCAGCCCCGCTGGTCTATCTTTGAATGGGTGAATAAATTTGTAAATAATACATTTTTGGATAGGATCTTCAATCTATTATGCAAAACATCTACCTTCATCAATGTTAAGAAGAAGAAACAAACGGTTGGAATTAGAAAAGAAGGCTAAATTTAAAAAACCTGTCTTCACAGTTTCGTTCCCAACTCAGAAGAGGTGTTTATTTGTTTGTTTGTTTTTTGGCGTGGAGAAGAGGAAGCGGTGTTTGTTAATTCTATGAAGGTCGCCCATAATTGGGGTTTCTCAATAATTGTAAGCAATTTGGCATTCAGCAAAGGTGGGGTATGTCAGATTTGTATAGGCGTATTCTTTTTCATATTATTTTTGGTATAGCTAGGCGTATTAAAAACCTAAATAAACAATGAACAAACGTATAATTTCGTTAAAAGATACACTTGAAGGTTATCATCTTATCAGGCAAAATATAATGCATGCGGCAAAACGACATCTCAATTGGTTCAATCAATGATTCTGCATGTTTTTTCTTAATAAATGAGGTTATGCATAATTTTTGAGTTCATAGAGGGGTACTATCTGCATAACCTACTAGTTTATTTCTTAATACTAAAGGCAAAAGGTGCTGGGGAATGGATGAGGAACAATAGTAACACAACAATGTCACCAGGGTAACCCATTAAACAAGTTGGTGGTTCGTCTGTTAGTCAATGGCTGCTGTTCTTTGGGTGGACTACGCCGGTAGGACAAGATTGACGGTTGAGCATGTCTTCAGTAAAAGAGCTATTGCCGGATCACCAATTGGTGTGGATGATAGGGCCTCTTCCCTGTTGAGGGAGAGGTCCCAGGTTCAAGTGTTAGCCAGGCATAACAAGAAAATAGATAGAAAAGATGGCAGCTGCGTGAAGGAAGAGAAGTTGTCCCTTAAAAGACAAAGCTAGTGCACATTCTCAAGCCTTTGCTGGTTCATATTGTTACGTAAAGCTAGAAAATAAGATAAATGTAACTTGAAGGATTTATTGCATGAACCAGACAGAAAGTGGTCGGAAAATTAGACAGCATATTTAAAACACCCCAAATAGCAGATCATATGAATTTTAACCCGTCAGCAAAAAACAAAAATATGAATTTAACCCTGTTTTTTTCTTTTCGCAAAACTCTGTATGCTCTTCAACTCTCAGATTTTAATTGTCAAGTTCTCATTTTCTTTTTCTGTGCACCAAAGAAAAAAGGTTTCATTTTTTATCCGAGAAATCAATTATTTTTTTGCGTTTTGGTAACTCGAGAAATCGATGACTAGAATACTCTCTCCTGCTTACAAATAGGAAGAGGAGATATGTTTGGGTCTGGCTTCCAAACATAATTAACCAATGAACAATTTTAACCTGACCATTTACTATGGGACGGTTCTGGTGCGGGCGGTAGAGAGGCTAAGCAGGTGTTATTGGCAGCCCTATGGAACGGCATCAAGATCAGACCAATGCTATCCATAACACAACCTAACACCTATTACGGTATATTCTTGCAATGTGGATTTGCTTGTGCTGAGGTTAGCTGTAATTCCTTCCTATTCACTTTATTCATGTCTGCAGCATGGAATGTCGTATTGGATATCGGTAAAATATCGGTCGGCCAAAGAGACGAAATATCGGAGATATTGTGTAAAAAAATATCAGTAGTCAAAAATTAGTTTTTACCGTATATTTTCACAATCTAACTTCTAAAATGAGTTATACTAATTTAAACAAAGAATAAATTTCAAAATATGCATATTAGGATAGAAAACTAACATGAAAACTTATATCGGTAATCTGGTCGTTTTTTAAATTTTTTTTTAAAAAATAATTTTTAATTCAAAAAATACCGATATATCGGCAATATATCGCCGATATAATTTTTTAAAAATAATACTAATTAGTATCGATATATCGGCAAGACGATTTTCCATGGTCTGCAGATGAAATGGCTGAGAATGGAACCGTAATGATCTGGTCAGCACACGGTGCACCTGTAAAAGAAAATGCAACCCTTCATCTCACATCCGACGGGGGTCTGCTTCTGCATGACTCTAATGGCACCCTTGCTTGGTCTACTAACACAACTAATAGGTCCGTTTCAGGCATGTCGATCAGGTAATCTGGTCGTTTTCAATGACGAAAATGAAGGTATATGGCAATCATTTAATCACCCCACCGACACTTTGCTTCCTGGGCAAACTCTCGTTTTTGGCGGCCAAGCGCTTGTTGCATCAAATAGTCGGTATTGGATGTCTGTCATTTGTTGATTCACATCCTCCATAGATGTATTACCAGCTGATATATGATGGAAGATGCCAGAGCGCATTATTCACCGATGACAATCGTATACTACTGATTCCATTTAATGAGAGCAGTAACTCTTCTGTGTACATAAACTTGCCTCAAGATTGGACCCAGATGGCCATTTGAGGCATTATGAGTGGATTGGCCAAGTCAGGTGGCTGGACACCACGGCTGTGTTTAGTCATGATGCATGTGATTACCCTCTAGTCTGTATAGTAACTATGGGATTTGCTCCAACAATGGGGTTTGCACATGTCCAAACTCCACTGATGCAGGACCACAATATTTCCAGCAACTGGACGCAACACAACCCAGTATGGGATGTAGAGAACTGAACCCTTTATCATGCGAAGCTTCCTAGTATCACCATCTTCTTACTATGCAAAACATAACCGAGCTCGGTTAATTTGATGTCACTGCTGGAGAGCTGAAGGGAATAGACATGGAAAGCTGCAAACAAGCTTGCATGAAAAATTGTTCCTGCGTAGCTGCTATGTTCCGATACCATGATAATGTGACAAATGGAGACTGCTTCATTACTGTGGAGGTGCTTTCACAGAGAAGCATTCAAAAGGGGCCTATTGGTTACAATTCCTCACTATTTCTGAAAGTGCAACATTCCCCACCAAGGAGAACCACAATGCTGTAGGAAAAAGGGTCATATATGGCATAGGAAGTTGCATTGCTGCACTTCTTATAATTATTCCCTGTATTTTGTTCATGAGAATGAGGAAGTCTGTGAATGAGGAGAGTATGGGTGATGATTCTTTAGATGATATACCTGAAATGCCAACCAGGTTCATCTATGAAGAATTGACAATCATGACCAATAATTTCATGAAAAAGCTTGGGGAAGGAGGGTTCGGCAGTGTCTTTGAAGGGAGTCTTGCAGGTGGCACAAAAATTGCAGTGAAAAGATTAGAAAGTGTGAGCCAAGGGAGGAAAGAATTCATGGCCGAAATCAAAAGCATTGGAAGCATTCACCATATCAATCTCGTAAGACTCGTTGGTTTCTGTGCAGAAAGTTCACAGAAGCTTCTTGTATACGAGTATATGCCAAATGGTTCCTTAGATAAATGGATATATCGAAGACAAGAAAACTCACATTCTTTAAGATGGCAAAACTTGGAAAAGATTCTTCTTGGCATAGCTAAGGGCCTAGAGTATCTCCTTGAAGGCTGTAAAAGAAGAATAGTTCACTTAGATGTCAAACCCCATAACATTCTTTTGGATGAAACATTCAATGCCAGTTTCTGATTTTGAGCTGTCAAATTTAATTGAGCGGGACCTGACCCATGTGAGGAATTCAGTGAGAGGAACACTTGGGTATTTAGCTCCTAAATGGTTGGTGTCAAAGATTACTGAAAAGGTTGATGTCTACAGCTTCGGGGTTGTACTACTTGAAATTGTATGTGGGCGGAGGGTGTTGGATTACTCTCAGCCCGAAGAGGAAATCTATCTGCTTAACTTACTGAAAAGAAAAGCAGAGGAAGGCCAACTGATTTCTTTGCTTGACAAGAACTTTCAGCCAATGCAGTTGCACAAATAGGAAGCTTTGAAATTGCTAAGGGTTGCAGTGTGGTGCTTACAGGGTGACACTTCCAAAAGGCCACCTATGTCGATGGTGGTAAAGGCTATTGAAGGTGTGATAGAGCTGAATAGCGGCTTAGATTACAACTTTTTGACACTAGGGGATGCAATGATTCCAAGGGCAACTAGTTCATTCCACAGCAAGCAACAGTTCTTTCAGGGCTGAGGTTAGCTCCATGATTGAGCTATCCTCTGTGAATGTCTTCAATAGTCAACATGATCATCCTATTACTTGCCAACACATGAAAGATAAAACAGATCAGTGTGCATACAGATAGGACTTGCCACAATAACAAATTAAGAAAAGGAAGAAGAATCTCACATGTAAATTCTACTTCACGTATGAGTTACATTAACAAATTAAGAAAATGAAGAAGATACTAAAGGTAACTGATTACCACATTACAGAAATCATTTAGCAGTCCTAACATACATGGTTCCATGTACATAAAACAAGTTTCTCTACAAGCTTGTTTTGCATCTTACGATGGATGACCCAAGCTACATCTTAACTCCGGTGCATATAAGAGCTACAGCACACACGTTGCTTCTAAGAACGTTAACGTCACATGCCTGGTTTGCTTCATATTGTTCTCAAGCTCAACTCACAAAAAGTATCATAAAACGTTGATTTTCAAAAGCACAGCAAGTCAGCAATGTGGCGTCTGGCATCTCTGCTATCCTCTAAGGGGCTGTTTGGTTCATGAATTTGGCAACAAATTCAGCCTAAATTTTAAATAGCAAATTGAATCATGTTTGGTTCATAAATTTAGGCTAAATTTAAAATTCAGCCTATAAGAGGTTTCTCACCCAATTCAAGCTTAATTTGTGACTTTTTTTAGTAGCAATATATACCCAAGTCATTAGGACCCAACTAGAAGAGGCAGAACAACCAACCTCTTAGTGCATCATACCCTGCCGCTAATCCCCTCGGATACATACAAAGCTCACCCTTCATATGCACCAATTAAATTGGGATATAATGTCAAGTGGGTGGCCAACGGAGTGAAGGTTCGAACTCTAAGACCTCTACTTTAGGAAGCGGTGCCCTGACCATCACACCAACACCCTCGTTGAATCTTCTCATTAGGAGATTCACTAAATTAAGACTGAATTGTTTGGAAGGCCACAGAGCTCCTACTTAGGACCCAACCACACCCATAAACTTTAAAAGTACAATGAAATTGTAAAACCAAGAACTTCTAACAGAGCCTAAGCTCCAGACTATACAACAATAAGATGATAGATCCATAAATCTATCCAGTTGTCAGTCTTGTGACATTATAGTGTCATATATTGCTCAGGCATCATCACTCAGTGCTAACACGGGAAATTCAAGGTAGTGAACTGCAGAAGGTAGTCTATTACTGTGATGGCCTACTTACTGGCAGCCGCAGAAAGTGTTAGCTCAAACGCGACCCTGTAGAACTCTTTTAAAACAAAATAAAGAATATTATGAACCATAGCTCGACAGCATGTGATCAGTTCACCCATCATCAACTGAACATAAACAATATTAACAACAATAGTTCTAAAAGAAATACTACTCTTACAATATATTACAGCAACGCAAGTGGGAAAAAGAATACAAACTTGGAAATGTTATGGTACAACATTCTAAAAAATATTAGACATAGCTACATGCAGAACAACCTTACAGAAGCTTACCTAAACACCTTATTGTAATTTCAAGGGGAAATCGCTCGTTACCTCACCACGAGGACTATTTGGGTATGGAAGGAATAGACTGCAGTATCAACTTCCTGCTGCTTTTCATTCCAGGAGAAAATCCTAACCCAACATTGTGATGTGGGGGAGACACCCTTTTGCTATTGGGTGAAAGGTTTTTCACTCCACCAAGAGGTGAGCCATTCCCTCTTAGGACTTCTGGAGTGTCTTCTTGTAAACTATTTGAAAAATGATCATCAAATTTCATTCTGGAATTCATAGAACCATATTTCCTGGTTGATCCAATAGACACAAGAGACGATCGTGGAGGCTTTTTGTTCGAGAACGATGACAATTTTATCAAAGTTCTGATGCAAAAAAGAGTTAACTAATTTTAGCTTGCTTCATAATCACCAACTCACATGTAAGTCTCTATTGTATAAGCAGCACATGGTTAAAAAATAAAGGCAAACCTGGAAGAAGAGAAAGGGGTTCTGGTCAAATGAGAATCTGTGAACTGGCTATCCTCTTTCTGGACTGCCGTAAGTGGCAGGCTTTGCTCAGACCCATCCTTTGCTAATATCAAAGAATCTTCATCTGGTCCAGCTTCAATAGTACTTTCTATAGATAATCCTGAAAATAAAAGTACAAAATTTCGAACATAATATTAACACAAGATAAAGAAAAGGCCCCATAACAGAATTCCATGTTGCATTTGTGAATAACATAAGAAGAAAAAACTGATGACTCATGACAAATCAGGTTGTAAATTAAAATTTTAGCCCAAAAACGACAAGAAAAAAAAGGCTGTAAACTAGAGACTGAGTAATTGAGCATCTATACTGTAACAAAATTAACATCTGACAAATTAGCCACTAACCATCTTTAACTCCAAAAGTATTTTTACATCCTTCACATCTGCAGCTGCTCGAACAACCAACACCACCCTTCATTTTCACAAAAGAAGCCCATCCATTAGACAAATAGACGAGAAACTCAAAAGCATGTAAGAAGGAACGGACCTGATAACACTCGCAGTATTTCTTGTTGCAGCTTGATTTTTTGCAGTTGCACCCTCTTTTATGTCGGGCAGAAGCAGGGGTCTTGTTAGAGTCTTCCTGCAAATTTGCAACTAGTGTAATCAGTCAAACCATAGAAGTTTTTAATATGTTATAATTTCTCTTGAATAAGAAAGGCATTGATCAATACCCCTATGTCAGGAAGAGTCTCAGAACTCCAAACAACTTTGGGGGCAAAAGCAAGAGGGTTGCGAGATTCTATCTGTCTGCGAGTAGAAAGAACAGTGTCTTCATGCATAGGCTTGTTGTAACAGTCAATACATGAACAAGGCTCAACACAGTAGACTCCAGCCGCAAAGCATTCACAGTAACTGCAAAGTAAGTATGTATAGAAATAATCAGAAAAAAGGTAGAATGATTGTATCAAGATATTACTCCCTTAAAAAGACCAAGAAAATACAATAGTAGATCAAACAAGAACAGAAAAAAAAAATATATCCAAACAATGTTTACATGAATTGAATTATTTCTTATGAATGCCAAATAATGCTTGTTATCATTAGAAAGAAACAGCATTGAACGTTCAAGACAACAAATCCCTCCTCATTGCTCAAAGAAAAAACCCCACTTCTAAGCTAAACATTTTCTCAAAGGACATCTAGATTTATCTTGTCCAGTACAACATCTATTCATCATAAAAGGGCAAGATCTTTATAAACAAAACCATACTGAATCCAAATCAACTCTCAGAGAACGTGCAAACAACATACAGTTTTAAGCATTTTGATTTCTTGCAGTTACACCGCTTGCAAGACTCAGAATCCCCTGCTTCCAGCTTGCGCCTGTTTGAAACAAAAGTTCGCATGTACAGCACTACTAGAGAACAAAAACCATAATAAAAGGAAGGGAAACATTATAAATGTAGCCAAAGAGCATGAAAATTACTTTTTCTTCTTGGGACTATTCTGGTTAGAATCTTCATCAGCACCTAATCCAGGTGGCTGAATGCTGTCTTCCATAACTTGAACCTCGTTGTGAAGAGGACTGATGTCCCTTTCAACAGGACTCAAAGCTAGTCGTTTACTTAAAGATTTTTGGACAGCTGTAAGAGAACTTACAGAAGTGACGGACCTCGGCATACTTATAACATGTTTCCCTGATGTCAAAAACTCCTGCTTAATAACTGTACTGTTCATAGAGGTTGTAGCAAGAGTGTTCAAGTGAAGACCAATTCCAGGAACCATGCACGGAGAAGAGGAAACTGCAGTCTTAAGAGGAACAAGTTGTTTGTCATCTAAATTGCCATTGGACTGGAATGTAGTCGAAGAATTCCTTTTCAAGCCATCCTCCAAGGTTTTATTGAGAACTCCAGCCATATCAAAGAGTAGACAACGTCTTCTCATGCCGCGTTGTTGCTGGGCATCGACCTATTTAAGTAATAATTCAGATAAAGATAAAGATAAATTCTTCAACATTCTCCCACATGTTAACCACCATAATAATAACATTTAAACAAATAAATGAGTATATACAAAAATGCCAAAAATGTGAACCACCAAGACATGACTGTGGATAATCCAATAATATTTCTTGCAGACAGTAAGAAACTGTCTCATCTTATGCAAGATAACAGAAAAAACATAACGTGCGAACATGCTATGAAGAAGAACCTAACATTAATAGCCGATCATGCTGAAAAAATAGCCCAACATAAAAGTACATGTAATGAGAATTTTCTACCAACCACACTTTTCAGTTCTTGTTAACTATACCTTCTAATTACATGTTCTAACAGTAATAACTAATCTGCAAGAAAGTAAAAATCAACCAAATTATATTGACATATTGTTTACCTTGTAATCAGGTTGGAATGAATCTACACCGTTATCATCGGTCTTATCTCCACGATCACTATTTCCTATGGTATTACTATTATTATGTCTGCATGGAAATAGAATTGGTCGATGTTGATCGGTATCTATCTCCTCAACTTCTCCAAGGCATTGAGCATGATCTTGAATGAATTGCAGGTGACTAGTCCCAGATGGCTTAAAAGCATATGATCTTTGTAGATCATCAACATTATCTATTTGAAGCTTCGTGACAAAAGAGGCCAAAGAAGTTTCCGCTAAGCTGCGATCATGGACCTGGGATACTTCTGGTGTGGTTGAGGAATCAAATATCAAAAGATCAGCAGTATCTGATATTAGGTTTTCCCAGTCACATTCTGGACCTTCATCCTTAGCTTGTTCAAGCGGATATATGCCTGGAAGATTGATCTCAGATTCAGTTGTGGAGTCTCTCTGTTGCATCTTGTCTTTATATAAGCGCAAATGAAATTCCGGTGTATCAAAAGAATCAGTCTCCAGACCAGTCTTTCCAACGGAGCTGGGAGCAAAATTATTGTTAGGACTGTCATAATCATGTTCCAGAGATTCAGGCAGCTTAATCACTGGATTTGAACGGTCATTATTTGCTGCTTCAAGAAGAACCACTGCACTAGAAGCACTAGTGCCACATTTTCCCAGGGCATCAGCAGAACAATCAGCCAACTGAGTGGCATCAGGAAGCCCAGAGCGTATCCTTTCTTCTTTTCTATCTTCAAATGTGTCTTCATCTTTTGATGAATCCAAGAAGTTATCTCTGAAAACATGTAAATATTTAATCATTTACAGGACATAGCAACGCAAGGTATAGTTTTGCAATACTACAAAATAAAAAGAATAATTACCTTTTCAAGAATGTAACTTCCCTAGATGAACCAACATTTGGTGAAGTAAATACAGATGGAACAGGTGCAAAGTTAAGCGACAGGAATGACTGGGTGATGTGTGGCTTAACAGGTTTTATGGGGGAAAGGTTACTGATGTAAGTAAAAACAGGGGAGTCCTACAATGAGATAAATAAAACAATTAAATGTTGTCATCAAATTTAAATAAAAAAAGGCAAGAGCACTAGAAAAGTTTCATAATGTATATTCCAGAGTACTTAAAACATTGATAGTTGACATCCCAGTATCATCTGAAAATATTTTAACACAAAACGATCAAATGTCAGGTGGAAAATTTGTTGCCAAATTAATAAGTGAAAAAAGACAGGAAACAAACAGAAATGTAACTATATTATCCACACAGAAAGAATCCGAGTTTGAACTCAATTATAGTAGAATAACAAGTAATTTAACAAAACTCTTACATGCAAATCTAGGCCATACATACACCAGAAAAACACCTTCCAGTTAAAACTTCACAATCTCATAAATTTTAAAAATAATAATTTCAAACATAAACATTGACTAATCTGGTCATGCATGAAATTATGTTACACAAAAAGTTCTAATCAGCAAGGAAATTGTGCAGAAAAATGAACATTAAATAAAAACTACCTTTAGATCTCTTAAGTAAAAATAGAAAATTGCAACTACAAATGTGAAGGGAACATCAATTGAAACAAGTGAGAGACAACCTCTATCGACTCATAAGGATTTAGCATAGCAACAAATTTTCAAAAACTGGAAAATAAATCTAAAATATCAATCATAATCACGGATCGCGTCATAAAAGATTCAGATTTAACCTTTACAGGCCGTAAAGAACCTAGAAACAGGAAAAGTAAGTAATTTCACAGACCAAATCCTTAAGGCTACCAAAATTACCAAATGCGGAGCAGAAGCCAAAAGAAAAGTAAACAAATGTAAGGTCAAGCCTTTCTAGTTTATTGTGCAAACAGCAGAAGGTTCAGTCATGAACGAACCAAAGTTCCTAGTTTGTCCAAAATTTAGAATATAACCACCTGGAAACCAACATGAATGATTTCCAGCGACAAATAACTAAAAAAGAGTAAAAAAAAAAAGCAAAGCTTTATGAGTCAAATAGGAAAAAAATTAACATAAATCATCCAAATGCGCATAATTGGTAACCTATCACGTACTTCCGACGAAGAAAACATGCTTATAAATGAAAAAAAAAGTCAGACAGTGGATCTACTATAAATTGAGAAGATCCCAATTATGACCAACGAACCCTAACCAGAAAAAAGAAAGAAGAAACCTAACAGAATTAGAAAGAAAAAAAAGATAAACACGACATCCAAACATCCAACCCTAGACTGTAAAACCGCAACAATTAAACGAAGAAGGCCGAGATGACTCCCCCCCCCCCCCTCCCTCCCTTGATTTTTTAACCAGAAACTTTAAAACAAATTGCTTCATGAAATTTAACAACAGAAATCGCAAAAGCAAGCATGATCAGGAGTTGAGAAAAAAATCATACCTCGAAATTAGAAGAGAAGGGAGAAGAGGAGGCGTGGTTCTTGTCCGGAGTGTCCATCATCTTCCACTTCCCCCTTCCGCATTCTTCTCCCTCCAGATCCACCCCTACTTCCCTTCCCCACCCACAACAAAGAACAACAACAACAAAACCTTCTCTTCACCTAACCCCCCCTGAAGCCTCCAATCCTCCCTCTCTTCTTCTTTTAATTAGTCTTCTTCTTCTTCGGTGCTTCTTCAAAAATGTTGGAGTGGAAGGAGAGTGTAGAAGTCGGGAGTGGCAAAAATGGTGACAATTGGGAGATTTGGTGGTGGCCTTTTCTTGGATTTTACAAAGAGAGGAGTTGGGAGTTTGGGCGGGAAAATGAAAAACACACCAGTGGCACTTACCACTCACGTGGCTGGGGACCACCTGTCCCTCCTTTAGGGCCCCACTTGCCACCATCCCTCCCCTTGCTTTGTGGAGAAACGCCTGCCAAGTGCCACCTCACACTGCTCAAACGTTACGTCTTTTTGACACTTCTCTTCTTTACTTCCCTTCCTCTTTCTACGGCGTAGATGATCTCCATTTGTTTGCCAAAGCGTAGATGATCTCCGTGCGCTACCTGGTCGCATAATTTGGAGTCACAAGCAGATGGACCGCTGGATATGTTGGTCCTGATGAAGAAGGGGCCCAACTCCACCTGTACTAGTATACCACCAGATTTACTAAATTTTTATTTTTTACAACAAAAAATATCTTTACTTATCTTATCTCGTTTGACGGGACTTGCTTGGGCTTGGCATGGTGGGAGTTGGAGAGGCCACGTATGCGAGGTTGCACTGAATTATTAGGTAAAGTGGGACCCTTCCAATTTTGTTCTTCTCCTTTTGTCTTGGTGGACCTCGCTAGTTGCATCATCTTTCAAGAGGTAGGCGTTAATGGAGAGGACAAGGGAAACGCCTCCCTCCTTAATTTCACCTATCCAGAATTTTATTGCTTCTCTCTTTTGGCGCGCTTCCTTCCATAATCTCCTCTTTCATTTCCACAACGATTACCAGATTTAGATATGATCATAAGTATGTCTTAACTAATTGATTTTGATTCTATTGTGGTCTTAATGGCTGGATGTGAATTGCATTTATGCATCGCTAAAATGAGAGAAATCCAAATCATGAACCAAAATGTAAAAAGAAGAAGAAAAGAGGACACATTGAGTTTTCATTAGGGGAAAAAACTTCAAAAAGAAATACCGTTAAAAACCAACCGAATCAAATTTTGGAGGCGCGGGAAGCGGGGACGGAGCCCGCTACTCGCGAGCGTTGCCGTTGCCCCGTTATCGCTGGCGTAGACTTCCGGTCTGTGCGCCAAAAGTCACGAGCTAACGCCTAACAGCGATTTTTATTTTTATTTTTTAACAAACGAGTCAAACAGCGGTTAAGCTGGTAGAAATTGTCTAAACGCCCCTCCTCGAGGGATGTAAATTACATGTCAACCATTGTCAATGAGCTTAGAACACTGGTAGGTCTTTTGGGAAAATTCTACCGACTATACATTATTCCTGCCTTTGCGGAAACACATGGCAAAAGGGGTACTTTTGTCATCATCTCCATTTTGGCGCGACATTCGAAAATACCCGCTGGGGGGTTTGTCTTCTTTAGTGAGCCAAGGCTGCTAAAGCAATTCCACATTTCCCCTCCATTGTGGCCGGATAGATGCTCAAGCAACCGCATATGATTACTTCTATTAAAAAATCACCTATGATTATGCTAAATAAGGATATTAGCTTCAGCACTTTAGGCAGATAATGAAATGTTCAGTTTGGAAGTATGATTTTGCTAATACGGATATTAGCTTAAGCACTTGCAGTTAAGCTTTTTACACCATAGACTAACCATCTTTACTCCATCTTCTAATTTCAATGACAAGCATAATAGGAAATGGGAGGACTAATATGATATACTATTACGGTATCTTTTTTTATAATACTACTATGGTATCTTGATATAGTGAATACTCAGAATATAAAAGAAAAGGCAGCATCTTCTAGCCAAAAAAAGTCATTATCTGCACTTGCCCAGCTGCTACAATAGATTATCTTCCAAGTATATGAAAATTTAGTGTTATAATGCATGCTATATGTCTCTTGTAATCATGATAATCACCATGCACCCTGTCTGCTTTTACAAAAGAGCAAATATAATAGACTTGAGCACCATGTTAGGAAGATTAGGATGTCTAACTTAGAGGGGTGAGGTCGGAATTGAAAATGCTAACAACGGATATCGAAACTTCGAAGGTAAAAAATGTGTAAGAAACAGAAGATTGAGCACATGGGAATTAGCACATTCTTGGGGTTGTAATGCCGGGAAGTGGACTTTTTGCCTTTGGAACAGAGGACTTCTCTGTCACTTCCGCTTCTTCCCTTTTGTTACTGAACAAGATCAATAAACAATTTATACTGACTCTCACTTGTATCTATGTAGCAGCTAATAATCTACTACTGTTCAAACAGCAATACATTATTGATTTAATAGATCAAATAAATGTAGTCGATTGAGGATTGCACGTAAGTTGATATTCATGTAAACATCTCCATACTTCTGTTCTTTATTTATATGTGCGAATAGACTGAGTTACTACTGCTATAATTTTTACATTTTCTTGGTACAATTACTACTGCCACAGATTTTTCTTGTTTTTTGGTACACTACTGCAACAGTTGGTTAAAGACGGATCACGCGAGACTCGCCATTGACAACTACCGCAGCGAGATCTCTGTACTGCAGCACCAGCACAGGGTGATATCATTTGATCAGCTAAGTCCAGACGTCTCGGATATTTGATGATCCTCCTATCCTCTGACGTGCCTCCCACGCGACCAAGAGGAGCAGTCAAAAGAATACTCAGAAATAACCAGCCAAAAAAAGAGGAAAGAAAAAAGTCAAGCTATAAAAAAGGAAAGTGTACTACTTGACTCTTACTACTCAGTTTTTTTAACTGTCACTATAATGAATGATGAGGATATCCACTTTCTCGATCTACGCATGGCATGTACACCATTCTTTTCTTTTCTTTTTTAGTTTCAAGTTTCTTATTTTTTGGGGATTCAAGTTTCAAGGTAAATATGGATTGAAATTCATTAAAAAAAGAGGATAGGGTTTACTAGTATTTAGAACTTGTCTGATCAAGGATGGACTTGGACCCAGCGAAGCACGGAGTTGGCACTTGACTGGCCGATGGATACAACGACTACTCAGTTGTGTCAGGTCCACCGTCCACGAGTTCCTTATGGATAACAAAGTGAATAAACAAATGGAAATAAAAATAAAGCATAGTCATAAATGAATGGGGTTCACAATTGCCATGAGTTGTGGGTCCGGATGGTGGAAGTATGGTAGCAGTAGGTATCGGAAGGCTAAGTTAGTTAACATGTCTAATCTATGAACAATCTAACCTCATTATCATACTCCCCCGTTCAAATTATTATCACAGTAAAGATTTTCAAAATGAGATGATAATAATTCCCCACAGAGGGATTATATCACATTTGATTATATTAGAAAATGGGAAATATTTTGGTGATCGATTTTCAATACCAGATTAAAGCACCAAGGCCCATGTGGGCATGATTGCAAGGCCCCATGCTCAATTCTAGGTCCCCATGCCCACACGGGCTTTGGTGTTTTAATCTGGTATTGAAAATTGGTCACGCTAGATGGACTCTTAGAAAATAGGGAGTGTGTTCAGTGTTGTAGCCTACAGCGTGTAGGGCACTATATCCAAGGGCTCAAGTCCGCCCCACCTCCAACCTTATTTTGACCTGCAACAAAAAAAATTCAGGCTGAAAGGGGATGAAAATTGTTTGGATACTAATTGAGCTTATAGTAGCCACTGACGGAGAAATGTGAAATTTTTCACCTATCAAGGTCGAGTGAGTTTGGAAACTGAAAATAGTGATTTTCACTAATGATAAAAATCAGCAAATCACCCCCCAAAAGGGATAAAAATATTGGTTCTCATTCGAATGAGAATCAGGCTAACGAGAAAAGATTAAAAATATGAATAATTTTAGGTTCTCAAACTGGTTTTCACCAATCAGGAAAAATCACCTTGATTATTTTTAGGCTGACATTTTTTTTTCACATTTCAATATCAATATCTAAATGCACCCTATAACAGCCTCCCTGGGCTCATTCATTTATACTCTGTCCGTCCAAAAATATTTGGGCCCATTTGACTTTTTTCAAATTTCACTTGACTCTTAAGGCCCGTACAAAAAATAGAGTTCCCTCCACCTACTTCTATATTTTTGGGCACGAGGATCATTCATGGATTCCT
The DNA here is from genome assembly GCA_039654745.1 of Houttuynia cordata. NCBI lineage: Eukaryota > Viridiplantae > Streptophyta > Magnoliopsida > Piperales > Saururaceae > Houttuynia > Houttuynia cordata. The sequence continues at coordinate 44,292,953 of CM077505.1, read as the reverse complement.
ATTTTTTGCCGCCATTTATTTTTGGATGGAGGGAATACCAAGTAAATCATACATATTTATATATGGGTGCCCTGTATCAAACGATACTCGTGTAATCAAAATGTGGGGCAGTACACGACAGCCTTCGGGTGTCTATCGTCAATGCGAGTACACGATAGCCTCCATTACCGTGGTCGGCGGAGGAAAGGTAGAAGACATATAAGTAACTAACGAGGTGCACCTAGAAGATGTATATATAAGCATTCCCGTACTCACATGCAAACAGTACGAGAGAAGGCAATAATGACATGGAGACACTCAATTCACCACACACTCATGGCCTACATATAGGTCAGAGGAGTCACATGCATACAGTACCATAAAGGACAAATAATCACATGGAGAATAGTAGGGAGGAAAAAAATATTAGTTCAACCCACACGAAGTCCACAAATGCATATAGGTCAGAGGAGTCACATGCATACAGTACCATAAAGGACAAATAATCACATGGAGAATAGTTGGGAGGAAAAAAAATATTAGTTCAACCCACACGAAGTCCACAAATGCATAAAGTGGATACCATCTTATGCAACAATAATAAAATGACAAGTTTCTTCAAATCTAGATGGGCGGTGTCTTCCCGCTCCAAAGGTTCTTCAACCACTGCTCAGCAAAAAATTCATCGTCTTCTAGAGCCAGCCACAGCTGTCTATTAGTCTCCGTCGAGAATAATGTTATTGCAAAACTGCACATTGGGTTAGATGGGTCATATCCAGGGAGGCGGCGTAGTAAACGAAGACATTTGTTGATTTCATCAATCTGTACTTGCTTATCAGTGACCTTCGCCTCGGCCAGCATACGATCGTGCTTCTCGGCAAGCGCATTTCTTGCCATCGTAGCATCAGACAGCGACTGGAAGCCGGTAGATATCTCGGAAGAGGAGTAAGTCTTCCTCTTCGAAGTCTTACGCTGGGCACCAGGGGTAGGAGGGGTAGGCCTGAGGTGATCACTGGTGGCGTGTGGAGGCATCTGTAGGGGAGTTTGGGAAGCAGGAGAGTCGGCATTCGGAGGCTCCTACAAACCAGAACATGGATAATGTTATTATCACAAAAAAATGTAAGCCAGATACAAATACATATCGATGACAAGATACAAGCGGATGATGGGATAACAGTATCGAGGTTTCATGTTTGTGCACCTGAGATAGGTTGCAAGTAGGACGTACTGAGGGGCCAGGGCCGATCGGGCTTGCTTGGATATCACTATCAAGGAGGTGCGAGAATGAACGAGGGTATGTGTTATCTCCCATATCCTCTCCCAAGAACTGATCAAATTCATTGGGAAGCATCCTAGGGTGATCCTCATCGGTACCGTGCGAACTATCCGGTGGCAGCTGTGCACTGGGGGGAACCACCTTTTTTGGCCTTCCATTATAAGCCTGACTTCTAGTAGCATGGTTACCATCGAATATTATCGATAATAGACCATCCATCTCTCTAGAGTATCCCCAAGACTTCAATCTCATGGCCTTCGGGTGTCTCTGCGGCAGAAGGACATGAGAGTTGGAATGGCGAGGAAACATTTTACGGAAAAAAATGGGTGACGATACGCACCTGTCTAAAAATCTTCCAAAAATTAGGATTTCTGGAGGTATATGTTTGGGTTGCTTCGTTATACCCACAACCAGTGTACTCTGACATCCACTTCCATGCATTGTAGAGGTACCTAGTCTTGTCATAGTGACTGCGTATTTTTTCTTCATTCACAATTATACCCTTCTTCGCCAACTCTTGGCTTACATAGTCGTATCCTCCGGGTTGAAGACCCTTACCCTTACGAAATCTGGCCATAAGTGCTTCGGCATACGCTGCGATAAATGCATAGTGCTCTTCCTTGTTCCACTCAACCTGTTTGACATACTTTGATCTCTTGGCTGGGCTTGCCATCTATACCACACAAGAAGAAGCATATGAGAAGAGAGATGTTGACGTAATCAAGAACCACATGGAAATCGAGTTATCGAGTAACTGGGTATACGGAAGACAGATCGAGTAATCGAGTACTTGATCCTTCCATGGACCGTGGACCCGATTACTCGATCGTCATACACGTCACGATAAAATGACATGGAAATCGAATAATCGAGTCATCGGGTACACGATAGACACATATATCGAGTAATCGATTACTCGCTTTATGTGTGTACCGTGAACCCTATAACTCGATCTCGAGCCATCTACGACGTCTATTCACGATACCCACATGGAAATCGAGTAATCGGGTATAATGAAGACACAGATCGAGTAATCGAGTACTTGATCCTTCCATGGACCGTGGACCCGATTACTCGATCGTCATACACGTCACGATAAAATGACATGGAACTCGAATAATCGAGTCATCGGGTACACGATAGTCACATATATCGAGTAATCGATTACTCGCTTTATGTGTGTACCGTGAACCCGATAACTCGATCTCGAGCCATCTACGACGTCTATTCACGATACCCACATGGAAATCGAGTAATCGAGGAATCGGGTATAAGGAAGACACAGATCGAGTAATCGAGTACTTGATCCTTCCATGGACCGTGGACCCGATTACTCGATCGTCATACACGTCACGATAAAATGACATGGAACTCGAATAATCGAGTCATCGGGTACACGATAGACACATATATCGAGTAATCGATTACTCGATTTATGTGTGTACCGTGAATCCGATTACTCGATCTCGCGCCATCTACGACGTCTAGTCACGATAACCACATGGAAATCGAGTAATCGGGTATAAGGAAGACACAGATCGAGTAATCGAGTACTTGATCCTTCCATGTACCGTGGACCCGATTACTCGATCGTCATACACCTCGCGATAACCACAGAGTATTCGAATAATCGAGTAATCGGGTACACGATAGACACATATATCGAGTAATCGAGTCCTCGATTAGTCGATTTCTGTGCGTACCGTGACCCCGATTACAGATCTCGATCCACGGATCACTTTCGCGTAATCGGGTACACAGTCCATGGATCTATCGAGTACTCTATTACTCGAAAACTCGATTCCCCCGGTGGCTTATCGGGAGAGTCCGATTGGCTCGACAAGAAGAAGTTTTTGATTAATAAATAAGGAGATCGGGGAAGAGGTGAAAACAGATGAAAGTAAAAGCTGTTACAATTGGCCTAAAGTAAGCAGATCGACCGCAAATCGTTACACGCAGAGGCAGTACATATGCATTCACCCGCATCATATTCAAACCTCTAATCTTCAACGAATATGCATCAATATCCAAATATCTCGCACATATGCTCATTCAGAGTAATAAATGTTATGGGAAAAATTACAGGGAGAAAGGCATACGTCAACGACAGATTCAAATTCAAAAAACCAAACAATCAGGGCCGTGTGCTTACCGGGACGTCAAATACAAGGGACGGTCTTCGACGACGGTGCGGCGGCAGGAGATGCAAGAGGGAGGGAAAAATGGTTTATTGGGGGGTGGGGGAGTCGCGTGAGAGACGGTGGAAGGAAGATTTTCAAGGACGGGAGTGATGGCGGCTGGGATGAGAATGAGCGATGAAAGGAAGGAGAAAGGAAAAAACCCTAGAGGGGCAGCCCGTGATTTTTCGTCAGGCTGATTCTCACTCGAGAGCCTTTCAGGGGTGAAAGGTGAAAATTTATCACCTTTCACCGTCAGGACCCACTATTCACCCTTTCAGCTAAACAAACATAAATCAGGTGAAAGGTGAAAATTTTCACCTTTCACCGTCACCGACCATTTGTCACCCTTTCAGCTTCCAAACGCTTTTCACCTTTCAGGGCTGAAATATTGATTTTTCAGCTTTCCAAACGCACCCTTAGTTTATTTGATGTGTTTTACTTTCTTAGTTATAGATATATTCCTCTATGGATTCTCTTGTAGACAATGGTCTACAATATTGGTATCGGAGCAGTTCGATCTACGGGCTGATGCTGATTCCGTCTCAGACGGTGATAATGGCCAACGACGATGACGACAACGGTGACGAGGTTCCCCCTTTCCAGCCGTTCCGCGTCTCCCGTCTCGAGACAAAAAGTGCATCTGACGACTCGTCAGTCTGGTCGCAGACGATGCACATGAGTTCAGCAGAGAAGACGAGAGGGAGCTCCTGGTCGGCCATGCACTTCGAGTGCAGCGTCCTTGAAGAACTGGATCGCGTCGGCGGCCGAGCGAGGCCGGACCATCATCATCACCGACGACCAACGGAGATGGCGGTGCCAGCTATCGATCCATCTGCTGCCTCTAGACACCCCCACAAGGCGGGGTCTTTTTCTATCCCCAGCCCCTTCCATGGCACCACGGCATCCCCGCCCCTGCATTGATGGATCCTAGCAAGACCATTGCTCCACGACCATCCTCTTCAGCCGCTCCGCCGTTCCCCATCAGCGATGCCACCGCCGCCATGGCTACCGGGCGGTGTTAGCCATGATCTTCGTCGACGGGTTTCCGGTGAAGATTTCCAAGGGCATGACAGTGCTCCAGGGCTACGAGGCCGCTGATGTCGACACTCCCTGATTCTGCTACAACAGCCGACTCTCCATCATCGGTGCCGCCTAGGGCACTGACCGCATCGGCTTGATTTCAAGCCGATCCAAGCGAAGGGCAACAACCGCATCGGCGCCGCCCAAAAAAGCTCCTTTCTTTTCCGTCAATGGCCTCTGCCCAGGCTCTCTACCTGGTCCAGCAGCTAGTTTCCCACTTCTCCGCCGCATTTTTTTCTTCCCGGCCACATCTCAGCCAGGCCCTGCCTCATCCCCTGCACCGTCCCCGCCACTTTCGTCATCTTCTCCAATGGCGCCACCCTCGCCGAAAATCCTGTCAAGGATGGCATCCGCCTCAGCCTCCCGAGTAAGGGCTGATTCGCCTCCATACTTTCTGCCGTCCGGTCCAAGATTCGATCTTTTGGAGTGGGTGCCACCATCCTCAAGCTGATCTGATCCAAGGGCTTCCGCCGCTTCGGCATTGTCCACCTCGGTCCCCACTGAGTCCGCCATGACATCCGCCACCTACCTCACGGCCCCTCCAGGGCCCTCACCCCAGCCTCCAACCTCTGTCAGACCACCGACATACTGACCAGAGGTAACGTGTGCTTCATCCTCATTCTCGCCCCCTTCAAGCCTCTTGCCACCGCCGGCGACCTCTTCCCTCACCGGACTGTGAAGTGCGTCGTCAACGAAATTACTGCCGAGCGCCACCTCGCCACGCTGGCCGACAAGTCCTCTCCTTTCTCTACTACCCGTTTCCACGTCCGTTGTAGCCGCCGTGGCTACGACCTCACCTTCTCCGATGGCGCTACTGCCCTCAAAGAGTGCCGCCTCTACCGCATCACTCCTCAAACCGAGAGCCCGACTGGCAGCATCTCGTCCATCCATCCTCACGCCGAGAGTCCGACCGGTGGCGTCTCGTCCAAGTAACTCCTCCTCTTCCGTACGCTTGAGTATGCCACCGCCGCGGCCGCATCTGTTGAGATGTTCGCCGATGGTTATCACACGTTTCGATGAAGTTGAATTTTCACATTTCTGCCATGGCTGCAAAAAGTCAAGAGCACCTCGAGGACGAGGTGATGCAGAAGCGTTGGTGGAATGTTATAACCCTATTAGGATTAGAATTAGGATTAGAATTAGGATTAGTAATCCCATGTCAATTAGGACTATAACTTAGGGTCTATCCTATGTCAATTAGGATAATGGCTTAAGAGCCTATAAATATGTAAGAGGTCTTCCCTAATCCATTACAAAAGAATCAATGAAGTTTTGGTTTATTTTATGTGTTTTATTTTCTTAGTTATAGATATATTCCTCTATGGATTTTCTTGTAGACAACGGTCTACAACAGATTCTTACACATTTCCATACACAGCTGATGTGTATGGAGATGAGTGAAATATGTAGAAAAAAACAGAAGTCTTCTGGTTGGGGAAGCGAAGTCTTGCACTATTAAGGGGCTGTTTGGATAGTGAAAGAGTAATGAATGTGAAATCAAATTCAGGTGAAAAAATTCATTGGCTTTCATGATGAATGTGAAATTCGTTTGGATAGTGAAATTTTTAAGATGAATATAATTGGTCATGTGTTTGGATAGTGAATGTGATACAGTAAGTAATTTTTTATATTTTGACCATTTTACCCCTGCATGACCTCTTTTTTACACTCCGTCCGACATTAGTAATACCATAGAATTTTCCAAAATAGATTAATTTTAGTTTAATTTGGAAAACTAAATCTTGGTACAAATTTGGGATGGAAGGAGTACTGTTCATGAATTATGATGAGGGCAGAATTGTATTTTCGCAGATGAATTGAATTCACTTTCAGGTGAAAGTCCTCATGAGGACTTTCACATGAAAGTGCTCTTTCACCCTGAATTTGTTCTTTCAGGTGAATTTTCTAATTTACCTGAAATTCACCACACAAACCTGTTTCACCCTCTTTCACGTGAAAGAGGGCTGAATTGACAGTGAATTCAGCCCTCTTTCACTATCCAAACAGCCCCTAACTCGGGCTTTAGCTGCTAGTGGAGTGTGGCGGGCTGCAAGGGAAAGTAGGTGATGTGACATTTGATAAAAAGTTAACGTAGGAGAAGTATTTTTTAAATTAAAAATGCGTAGTTGAAGTGTTTGAGTTAGGCAATGGGCAGAAGGTATCAAAGGAACCCAAGCCCAAGTGATAAAGCCTTAAGTTGGGCTTGGAAAATCTTGGAAGTGGGTCTATTATTGAGAAACAAAAAAGAAAACAAAAGGGACCCTCCCTGTTCTCCGTCTATCTTCTCCATCACACGCACAAAGCCAAGTGAAACTTCCTCAACTCGCCAGCCACCGGCTGCCGGTCTCCACCTCCGTCCGGCCCCAAACCCCTCTTCATCTCCCTTCTTTCTTCTGCCATCCAGCCTGCTCGCCACCACCAATCCTTCTCCACGGCCTCTCTCACTTTTCTAGCAGCTACTTCTTCTTCAAACTCCTCCAACTGCCCTCTTCACTATCCCTTCACATATTGGCAAGTCCCAACTATTATGCCTTCACCTATTTAGTACTAGTTTATTGGAAGTGGTTTTGAATTTGCTTCCAAGGCGCCATGAACAGAACAGAGCTGGGTCAAGCTCTTCCTTTTTTATGATGATTACCTTCTCCCACCTCACCCTCCATCTTGTATCTTTCAATTCCAATTAACTCCCCATATGTGTCTACTGCTTACTTCAGCCCTAAGTAAGTATCGCCAAATTCAACCCGAAAGTCTGGCTACACTCTGATTCCATTCATGCATAAGCTAAATGCATCCCTTGGATTACTGCACAATGAGCTAACTTAACCCCTAGTGGGATAGTGGGTGCTTGTGGGAGCAATTTTGAAAGAGTAGACAGCCAAAACGGAATTGACTGATGCTTGAGCTACCATGGGCAGCGCCAAATGTACCGCCACCTCCAAGAGGTTAACTCACGCGGAAATGTGGTAGGTGGTTTTGTTACTTAGTCACATGATTTATTTACTTGTTGCCTGTGTGTAAGTAAAATAGTGATACAAATGATTGATGGTATGATGGAAGAATCATAATTTTACATGTATTTGCTGATGCTCAGTGTTAAGTTTTCGTCATTATGGGGTTCTTCCTTATGGATGCCCCCTCATGAAATTACGTGGACATGCTAGATGCAATTTGAAAGCTTATAGATGCAACTTGACCTTGCTAGATGTTGTATTATGCATGTGATGTTTTATCTACTTGGTAACTATGTGATTTCTACATAGCTTGAGCAAGAGCTCAAAATCGTAAAAAGTAAGCTTATTGGTTGGAAATGTTGCTTAGGAATTACTTGCATTTGTTTGATTGATGAATCCGGATAATCTTTTAGGGTCAAAGTACAACGCTCATGAAGTGATTGTTGTTCATGAGTTGAAATGTAAATGTGTTGAATACGATAGCATAATTTGTGCCCTCCCAAATTTGATAGTCTTTGCCATGCTTGTATTGCAAATTTTTGTGTGTAACAGCAAATCTATCCGCCTTTTCAGTCTGGGCATTTCCTCACCATTCACCAATGAAGTCAAATCAAACCTTTGGTAGATATACCACATGTACAATGAGCCAAAACATTCACTTGCACAAACACGTGCATCAGGCAAGCATTTTATGTTAAACCACAGGCAAAAACTATTGTTTCCATGATAAAGTGCAATCTGGCTCTTAATAATGCCCCTTTTTTGGCCTTTTCTTCCTTGAAAATGTAGAAAATCCATCCGAGTTAGTTTTCTGTCAGAGAGGCGGAGAGGAGCTGGACCAGAGGGGAGCATAGGCCTGACGCCAGCTGAAGGGAGAGCTATGCCAGCTATTTTGATTACTCCCCTTCTGCCCGTCTTCTTTGATTCCAAAGTCAAGTGTGATGCTATACCAGCAGAGAGAAGGAAAGAGACAATTGGGTGTCTTCAGAAATGTAGATACATGCAAGATATCAAGCTGGTTCATGGGCAGATGGTGAAGATGGGCCTATCTCATGACCCATCAGCTATGCACAATCTTATCTCTGCCTGCGCTGAAATGGGCAGTGTTGAAAGCTTGGAGTATGCCAAGAATGCCTTCAAGTTTTCATTAGACGAAGGCACTATCAGCTTTCCTTTTGTTATCAACGCTTGCGCTAAGGTTTCTGCATCGAAAGAAGGTACTCAGATTCATGCATCTTTGATCAAAATTGGATATGAACTTGATGTATACCTGTATAATTCATTAATTCATTTTTATTGCAAATGTGGGGAGATGGATTCTGCTAGAAAGTTATTCGACGAAATGCCTGAGAGAAATGCTGTCTCGTGGACCACTTTGATTAGTGGCTATAGTCATGCAGACCAACCGGAAAAGGCTCTTGCTTTGTTCGAGCAAATGAAATGTGCTCATAAAGAGGGACCGAATTCCATTACAATGGCTTGTGTAGTCTCTGCTTGCGCAAAGTTGCGAGATTTAGAAGGAGGTGAAAGGGCATTTAGGTATATCAGAGACATGAGAATACCTCTTACTCCAATTTTAGTTAATACCTTAGTTGATATGTACATGAAGTGTGGAGGCGTTCAAATAGCAAAAGAACTTTTTGATAAGTGTGAAGAGAAAAATTTGGTTTTGTGGAACACCATGTTATCAAATTATGTGCGTCAGGCCATGCCAGAGAAGGCACTTGAAGTTTTTGAGGAAATGTGGCAGTATGGAGTGAAACCAGATAGAGTCACGCTTTTGGCTGCAATTTCAGCATGTTCTCAGTTGCACCAATTAGCATGTGGAAAGCAATGCCATTGTTTTGTTATTCGTCATGGACTGAATAGTTGGGATGCAGTCACTAATTCAATAATCGACATGTACATGAAATGTGAGAAGCCTGAGATGGCATTAAGAGTTTTTGAGGCAATGAATGGAAAGAGTGTGGTCTCATGGAACACACTGATTTCTGGCTTTGTAGGGAACAAAAATTTGGATACTGCATTAAAAACTTTCAATTCAATGTTGCAAAAGGATCAGTTTTCTTTTAACATAGTAATCAGTGCTTTAGCACAAGACAGCCATTTTGATGAAGCCATAAACCTTTTCAGAGACATGCAAAACTCAGGAGTCAGTCCTGATAAAGTGACAATGGTGAGCGTTGCCTCTGCTTGTGGGTATTTAGGTTCTCTTGAACTCTCAAAATGGGTGCATGCCTACATAAACAAAAGCAATATTGCATGTGATGTCCAGCTCAGCACATCTCTGGTTGATATGTATGCCCGATGTGGTGATCTTGAGAGTTCAATGCAAGTGTTCCGTGCAATGAAGAAGAAGGATCTTTCTGCTTGGACTGCTGCTATAGGCGCCATGGCTATGAGAGGAAATGGCTTAGAAGCAATTGAGCTTTACAACGAGATGGTTGAACATGGAGTGCAACCTGATGGGATTACATTTGTGGGACTGTTAACTGCATGCAGTCATGGTGGGTTGGTCAAAGAAGGCAGGCAATTCTTTCAATTGATGGGCAGTAAATATGGTATCACTCCCCGACTTGTGCATTATGGTTGCATGGTGGATATGCTAGGCCGAGCTGGCCTGATAGAAGAAGCAAAGTTACTTATAGAGAGCATGCCAGAGGAGCCAAATGATGTGGTTTGGGGGTCACTGTTGGCTGCTTGCAGGGTTCACGGCAACATTGATGTGGCAGTACTTGCTGCCAACAAAATGATTGAATTAGCTCCAGAGAGAAGTGGCTTACAAGTTCTTCTTTCAAATATCTATGCCTCGGCAGGGAAATGGGATGATGTTATGAAAGTGAGGTTGAATCTGAAAAACAAGGGGATTCATAAGCTTCCAGGGTCAAGCTCAATTCAGGTCAATGGATCAATCCATGAATTCACATCAGGTGATGATCATCATTCTCAGAGGACACAAATAGCGGGGATGCTTGATGAAATCTGTGAAAGGCTTAAGCACGTAGGTTACGTCCCAGATTTGGATAATGTGCTACTTGATGTGAATGAAAAAGAAAAGGAGCATCTATTAAACCTACACAGTGAGAAATTGGCAATGGCATTTGGGCTTATTAATACAGTACGTGGTAGTCCTTTGCATATAATCAAGAACCTGCGGATGTGTACAGATTGTCATTCGTTTGCAAAGCTGGTATCTGATATATATGGTCGGGAAATTGTGATTCGGGACAATAATCGGTTCCACTTTTTCCAGCAAGGAAAGTGCTCCTGCATGGATTACTGGTAAAGATTGAAAAGTGCTAGTACAAAGTTCTGAGCAACACCTAGGCGTAAGTTTCATTATATAAGGTGCCCAATTTCAGGGAGTGAGGGAATGCTGCTGGCAAAATTTTGTACTGGCAGAAAATCAAGTGGGGCATAATTTTTGCATTTTGAGGACAAAACTGCTTTCAACTACATAATTCTGTATTGTTAATTCCCATAGAAGCAAGAACATGTACATCTTATTGGGTATTATGTCATCTCTCTCCACCTATATAGTTTGCAGTTTGTTAAAAGAATAATATTTTATTTCTGACTTTATCATGTGATTACTTTGGTTTCTCATAATATGTTGTAATTATGTTCAAATTACAGTGCATCATTTGTTCTTGGAGATGGCTGCGAACAGCTCATCAGATAAACTCAAAATGCATCTCTTAGCAGCAATTCATTCTTGCAGATTTTACTTAGTTTTCTTTTTCATTGATTGAAGTTATTCCTTGGTTTTATATAGTTAGAGAGCTGCAGATACTAATTTTTGCTTTTTACGTGTATGCTGGTTTTGCAGCAAAATCGCAAAGTGTCTGACAACTCTGTCTCAAGCAAACCTTGGGCGTTAAAGCTCTCAAGGACTAAAAATATGCTAGACTTGGAGGTACCATGATAACATCAGAAGAGGAATTTGTGCTATAGGTCAAGTACGATTAGTTGCAACTCAAGCCAAAGAGGACCCTAAAAGGGGCAAAGATAGATGCTGTAGTCGTTCCTGCTGCAATGCATAGAGAGCTTGCTGCGCCTGCAGGCAGTAATATCAACATTGAGGACAGTGCTGTTGTCAACATCAGCAAGCAAAAAAAGCATTTGAACCTGACCTCATGACCTTGGAAAGAAAAATTACACTGAAAGCTGTATCCTTGGCTGAGCATATGATTAGAGTAACTCGGGCACTTTCTTTAACCGAGTATTTTCTCATTTCTATGCTCCTGGGTTACAGTTGTTGTCCGATGGATCAGTGTTATGCAGTGTCTTATTTCGCCTATGTCTTACTCAGGAAGGGAAGGAGAAGTTGAGGGAAGGTGGCTGGTTGGTAAGGAGAGAATAACGGGAAGTTCTCCTCGTGATGCATAGAAGAAAGGTGGTGATAGGTGGAATTGTGGCCTATTGTGGGGGCCAGAATTGGACCGTGGAGGTCTGTCCGGAGGAGTGGGAAAAGTGGGGAAGCTGGGAGAGGGGAGGGCTTCAGCATGGAGGAACGCACAAGCAAGATGAGTAAAGTGGCAGAAATAAAGAGATGAAAGAGAACAGAGGTAGAGTAGGAGAATAACCGAGTTTGGGGGAAAGAGGAGGCTGAGAAGAGAAAAACAGTGAGAAGAGAAGTTGGGTTAAAAAATGCATCTGCATTTTGACATTGGACTTGGACAAGGTTTTGATGTTAATTTTATCTGACTTCATATTTGAATGCCTTCAGATATGGATTTGCTAGTAGTCATGGCTGGATTGGTAACAACTCTACTAAAAGAAGTTAACAAGACATCAACCAACTGCATCTCGTCCTTCCTCATCTTGAGCTTATTTTGATGTATCAGGATTGTATTAAATATATGCATGTCTGGTGTGGAGAGCGGCATCATATTTTCAAACAGACTTTGAGGGTTGAGCGGTCCAGTGGTGATGACCCTGATCATAAACCGAGTCTACAGATGGTATATCATCCTCAAGGAAGTGTAGTAGCCCCCATGTCAGGTCTAGTAGTTAAAGTGTTGGTAAAAAAAGGGGAAAGTGTAATGGATGGACAGCCCATGATGGTCTTAGAAGCAATGAAAATGGAGGTCAGCTCTACGTGCTAAATTTTTTTTTTAGCAATTTGATATATTTATATTTCTTACAAGAATGGTTGAAATAATGTTATGTTTAATCTTTCAGCATGTTGTCAAGGCACCAGCTGCTGGCTATGTTTGTGGTCTTCAGGTGACTCCTGGCCAGCAAATTGCTGATAGCAGTGTTCTTTTCAGTATTAAGGTCTGCTTTCTGAAATGTATACCTTTTCTATTGCTAATGGAAAGTTGGGTGAAGAAGACGGTAGGCATGAGAAGAAAAGGGGCAAATTTTGCACGAAATGAGGGGAAGGTAGTAGACGAAATAAAAAAGAAATAGAAGACTTTTAGCAAACACTTGGTATCAACATCTAGTCTCGTCTATCAAAGCATTTTAACTACTAAATAACAACTCAAGCTAAACCACTGCCGAGTCCCGACTACCAGACTGATAAACCATGTCTGGACAACTAAAGTAACTTTAGATATAGTAGTAAAGCAGGTTTGTCAGGAGCCGTACAAGTCATAGGGCAACTTAATTTTCTTAAAAAGATGTACTTTCTGATTTTCATTTTTTTTTAACATATATATTCTTGTTGCTGTTATGACTTAAGTGGCACATTCAAATTTCTATTGATATTTGGTTTTTGGAAAATTCTCATTGTCATTTAAGCCTGGCATGTTAAAAGCCAAATACATAAGAGTGATAGGAAAACATCAAAGGCCTAGGTTCATTTTGCTCCACTGGCTCATAGAACAGTAAAGCTACTATTGCACAGATCATGGTATCTATTCCTCTCGTAGACCACCTTAACCACATTCGAAAAGACTGCAATTAGTCTCATATTGTTTTGCACTATGTCAACACACAGGCATTATTTTGTTGGTCCTTCCAACATATGATGTCCTATTTTTGTCGTGAGAAAATTTACAGATTGCCACTCTTTTCTATAAGATCCATCCTAACAAATTGTTAATAAATGTGCACCCTCTTGTAGCTACACATAGCTGTATGAAGTTCAGGTTTCACCATATATGCGACTGGTCATCATAAATCTCTTCATACTTCAATATGTATATGTACTTGAACAACTAATTTTCTTGTGTTATTCATTTACATTTCCTCTAATATTTACTGTACTATCCTTTTATGATCAGGATGAATACCAATGAAGTGAGCCCTTGCTTTGAGGTTGGATTCTTCTGTATATAACTACACTGGACAGTGGAACATGTTGGAGTTAAGTTACACTGTGCCATCTGAGATATGCTCGAAAAAATTGTAAATATTTTCTTGCAAAAATTCGTCATACCACCAGCTACGTTTAAAGTCTGAAAGGTAAGATATCAATTTCTGTTCAAATCGGTATTCTTTCTGTTTTTTGGATGTTATAGCAGTCCAATATACTTGTAGATCAGGCAAGGTAAACATCAGTTCAGGATTTGTAATGTCACTAATTAAAGGTATTGGGGTGATGGAGAGGTTGGTACTGGTGGAAGTGGAAAGAGGACAGTCAAAAGGTTGGACAGACAAATTATAGGCTCATAAATGTGGTCCCTTTCATCTTCATGTATTATGTATTATGTATTTTTTATGTTTTTCTTCTCCATATACTTCTTAAAAGAAATATGCTATGCATGCATGAAGTTTCATACATCTGCATCAAACTGGTCACCACCGAGTCACAGATTAATACCCGTAGATCATCTTTCTTTAACTGGTTAGAACTGACCCAGATTTTGTTCATTTCAAAAGCCAAATAGAAGATGGTGGGAGAACTACAATAGCAAGGTTATCCATTAGGATATCTAGCAGTTACCATTTACATTCATGTACAATGAGTTCCTTAATTAATGTCTCTCCAGTAATAAATGCGGCGACTAACCAATGGAACTGTTTTTATCTTTTATATTTATAAGTTGTTATCTTATATCTTTATAAGGGAAAGTTAACCCCTTCGTGTTAAGGACGGCTTTTACTTTAGTATGCCTTTTGATGTGAGAAACGCCGCAATACTAGCTGTCATTGGACAACTGTCGGCTAATTAACCTATGTGGGTGTCCAGCTCTTATCGAGGTACTAAGATCAGTGATGAAGGACCCATAACAAACTCCTCAACTAGCTACGAACCAATAAAACAACACAAAAAACTGAATCTTCGTTCATGAGCCTAGGAATTTTGTCTATACTGCATTGGATCTTCCAGGAGTAATGTACGACAACACACATAGAAACAAGGAAGTTATGAAAAAACTTCGGATTGCAACGTGATGATACTGCCATATGCTGGCGTTTCTAATCCATTCATTCATTTGTTTTCGCTGCCAGAATACTGCATGTAATATACAGAAACGGGAGGATTTCCTATTTAGTTGGTAAACACTACCACGTTGAGTTTACGACGAGATTTTTCCATATTACCTGGCCAATGTGCCCATAATGCGATATTACCTAATTTTTTTTGTCTCATGTCATATAACCTGGTTTCAGGACCTAGTCTTCCCATTTTGTCCTCTTGAACCCAAGATTTTGTTATATTACTTGCCAATGAGCCCTCAAATTGATACTTCATATTTTACCCGCCTTCAGTCGCACCCTATTTCACACAACCTTCATCTGCAGTTATCATACAACGAATATTTTGTATTTTTTATCTTAGGGAGTGATTGGTAGTAATATAAGAAGTGGTTGTTTGTCTAAATTATGATGATTATTTGGAAGTCATCATGAGTACGTAGGTAGGAAAGTGAGTTGATGACCATTGACAGACTGGGGTTATTAGATTTGTTGATTCAAGTTGAACAAAGATTAAAATTCATGTATGCAATTGGCAACCTATCCATCAAATATCTTCTCCATGCATACCATACGTCCTATGGGATGATGAAGATATACAAAGTGTCTTCAACACTCATAAGAAGGCAAAAAGGGAAGTGCTAGAGTTGTATGTAGAGAAAACTTCTAGTGTCAATAAGGAGAGGATATCCTCATTAGATCAACTTGTTCACTTGACATATGATAACCTGCAATCATTAGGAGGTGAAGGAAGGACACAACCGAAGCTTGTATTTGGAACAACAAGGTAAGAACATAATTTCGCATCATTCGTGACACAACTCTTCAAGTTATCGTGTACAATAGTTGGGCTATCGTGTGTTTGGGCCGTGAAGCGTGTCATGAAAGCCTCAATGGTCAAATTCTAAAATTGCCCTCCCTGCCAGCTATCATGTCTAAGACAATACCGTGTCTTCGATTACACGAGAGCACTAGTATAATGTATTCGATTACATGATAGTAGAAACGTGTATTTGAGGACATGATAGCACTGCTATCGTATATTCATTTACATGATAGCAGTTATCTTATCCTCGAATACACGATAGCACTGCTATTGTGTCATCAAATTTACGATAACATTGCTATCGTGTATTCAATTACACGATAGCACTAAGATTGTAGTTGTAGGATATCATGTAAGTGATTACACAATATTCTTACATTTCGTGTATTTGTCTACACGACTCATACTAATATGCTCACTTCATATCTTGCAGTTTGAGAGAAAGTAATGAAATTATGAGGACATTTACTACCCAGAAAGTTGGATCTAATAGAGTACAAGGAGAAGAAGCAAAAACAGTAAATGAAGAGAATGTGAAATTTAAAAATGATGAGCAATTTTCAAATGAAGGTGTTGATGGAGACGAAGAATTTATTGATATTGACGATCCATGGTCAAGGAATGAGTGGTTGTTACCTCTACACACACAAGCCCCTGAGCTGGATAGGGGACATCTAAAAATTGATCAATCTGAGTATGAAGAAGTTCTAAACATGGTTGCTACAAAACCATCCACGTTGAAAGGAAAGAATGTTGTTGTATCTGATAACTAGGAATCATTGGACGCAAATTTTATTTATATTGAAGAAGATAGAGGTTGGGATTGAGGCACTGAGTATAATTTGGATGAGGAGGTAGAGACATAAGAGGAGGAGGTGATGTTGGGCAGTAGTTTGCAAGCAATTGACTACATGACTCTTCTTGTGTTAGGGTCTCGGTTCGAAAGCATCAAACATTTCAAGAGAACTCCTATTGATTTGGCAATAAAGAGGAGGTTCAATTATACAGTGGTTGATGAGAACAGGGATACATTTGCTGCAAAGTGAATGAAGAATGAGTGTAAGTGGTATATTCAGGCCTTGAACAAGTCAGGCGCTGTTAGCATGACAAGGAGGGAGGTTGAGTATACATGTGACATAAAGTTGGGAATGAAAGATCATCATTTAGATTTATACCTATAGATTGCAAGGAAATGTCATGGGTTACATAAGAAGTAAAATACTATCACACCAAAGAATATCATAAGGTACATTGAGAAACATTGGGGCATCAAAGTCAATTATAAGAAAGCATGGCGGGCGAAAGAAGATTTATCGAAGTTGATTGATGACAACCCAGATGATTCATATTGCATTTTTTTCGCATACGGCAAGGAATTAGAAAGGTCTAATCTACGAGCCTATGTAGTTATGGAAAGGTCATGTGATATACCTAAAATAGAGTTAGGCAGATACGATTTCAAACGTGTGATTTGGATGTTTGGCCTCGTTGCAAGAGCTTTTAGAAGTTCACTTGGGCATTTTTAACTGTGGATGGAACATTCTTAAAATGAAAGTATCCTAGATGTCTATTGATTGCTATAACCATTGATGGTAATCGTGTAATCGAGGACACAATAGCAATGCTATTGTGTATTCGAGGACACGATAGATAGCATTGCTATTGTGTCCTCGATTACAAGATTAACATCAATGGTTGTAGCAATCCTATCGTGTAATCGAATACACGACCATCAATGATTGTAGCAATGCTATTGTGTATTCGAAGACACGATAGCAATGCTATTGTGTAATCAAAGACACAATATATAGCATTGTTATCTTATAATCAAGGACACGATAGCAGTGCTATCATGTATTTGAAAACATGATGTGTTTAATTTGTGTCATCCATGACACGATAGTTTGATAAGTCCATCTTTAATTCGGCTTTACCGTGTTTTAGATAAGAAGCTTACTCGCGGTTAGGCAAAAAACATAGAGAACTTTCTCCAACAATTACGTGAGGAAGTTGAAGAACAACCGGGGAAAACATCTTTCTTCCCAGACGTTCCTCATGTGCCTAAAGAAAAAATGAGATATTTAGTGAAGACAAGTGAGGTTAAAAAGACACTTCCACCAGCTGAACAGGCGGAGGAGAAGTCTCCTAAGGAGGATGAGATGTCTCATAAGAAGGATCAACAAATGAGTTTTAAGTGTCCATTCTTTGTAACCGACCCAGTAGTGCTTGCCATTATATTCTTGGGAAGAAAGTGAGAGCAGAAGAGAAGAAGGTAGACTATGAAGAACCTATATTTGATTATGAACAACTTTCTGACATGATAGTGGAACTGCTATCTACTTTGAAATTGCAAGGAGAAGAGAAGGAAAAGAAAAAGGCTGGGGATATAGTGGACACTGATGCACATGAAGAATGTCCTATTGAAGACCTTCTCGATGAATATTTGGACACTCAGGTATGCTTCTAAATGGTCATTTTAGAAGCAAAAGATCAACAGACAATTATGAACTGGGTGATTCACCCAAGGGAGAAGTATCCACTGGATATACTAACAGATTCAGACTACTTGAGTCTACTGTAAACGGCCAAAATAAACTCCAATGTACATATATATGATTGCCATTTTCCATAGTTGTAAAGTTGTGTATACGAAGACGTGACTCCATTGTGAGTTGTCTATTTGAAGACGCAACTCCGTTGTGAGTCATGTATATGAAGATGCGACTCCATTGTACTAATTATCACAAATTATACTATTTTGTAGGAGATTATTTCTGGTGAGGATAATTCAAAGCTGACACATAAGTTCGTAGACAACTTGCTTAAGGGAATCACAAAACACATGAACTATGGTTTTTTCCTAATCTATACTTCCAAACATTTCTGCTTGCTGATTCTACACTTCCCCACGCAACGTTGACGTTTCTACAATCATCTAGGGGGGATCTAACATTACACCCCCACCACAAGGAGGTTGCGGCAGTTGTAGTGAAATTCTTGAATGATTTGCTCTAAACACATTTCAAAATCAAGGGAGTTATGCAATGAAAGTTGTCCCATATCAAAGATGCACCATTCTAAAGAATTCCTCCGATTGTGGAATCTTTGTAGTGATGTATGTGACTCAATTGGCTTTAGGGATAGAACAACCAATGTTTAATTAGACGACCATAACAATGCTATTTTCGCCAATAATAACTACGATTCTGCTCAGGGGAAAGATTGAGAAGGAATTTGATGACGACTCTCATTGACTAGGTGACACGACTCACTATCTGTTACTTGTAATTGAAAATACACAATATAATTACAAAATGCACGTTTAAATTTATTCTTTTGTGTTCATATACACATGTTTAATAAACACAATACATTTGTAAGAAATATCAATCAACACATTTTTTATTAGTCGTGTTCTTGAACACACGGGATACAATTGTATCAAGTATGTATTAGAATGATCGTGTCTTGGAGGACACGACTAACTGTTTGTTACTTGTAATTGAAAATGAATAGTACAAATTGCAAAATACACCTTTAAATTTCTTATATTTTATTCATATACACAATACATTTGAGGGATCATGTCTTCGATGACACGATAGCACTGCCCAAACACATGATAGTAGTGCTATCGTGTATTCGAAGACACGATACCGCTGTTATCGTGTAATTGATGATATGATACCACTCTATCATGTAATCGAGTAAACGATAGCAACTTTATCGTGTATTTGAAGACGCGATAGCAGTCTAGCAGTGCTATTGTGTGTTTAATGCACGCTTAATTTTTGTGTTTAATTTGCATATTGTATGTTACTGCTATCGTGTAGTCGATTACATGATAGCACTGTTATCGTGTAATTGAGTACACGATATCATATCTATCATATATTCGAGGACACGATTTGAGGGTAACATTCAATCTTGTTATATATCCCTAATTTTCTATCTGGTTTTGTCGATTCTTTTTGCATTCTTTTTTATTTTTTCCTCATTTTTTTTCCTCATGATGATAACTTAAGGATCTTAAGACACCACTTAGTGGGGATGAACAATTTCAAAAGAAGTAAAAATAAGAAATAAAGCAAAATAATAGGCCACTTGCTCTTTCTTTCCAAATTCATCTTCCCTACTAGATATGGTTGTGTAATAACGTTTTGGGATATCTGCCGGTGAAAAGAAACTTCCTCGCCGTATGATCATTGTGGGGGAAGGTTGTATGAAATGGGGTACGACTAAGGGCAAGTAAAACATGAAGTATCCATTTGAGGGCTCATTGGCCAGGTAATATGGAATAATCTCGGGTTTGGGGTTTCAGGAGGGCAAAATGGAAAGATTAGGTCCCGAAACTAGGTTATATGGCATGATAGGTAATATGGAATTGCGTGCTCATTTACCAAGTAATATGAAAAAAAATCTAATATGGAATTCTGTGCTCATTTACCAGGTAAGATGGAAAAATCTCAATTCACCACAGACAAAAGTATGTTACATTGTGTTGCCCAAGGGAGTGGTGTTCCCACTCTTTTTTTGGCAACATTCTCACTCAAGTATAAAGATAGTATGTTTGGCATATACATCATACAGTGGGGATGATTTTATATGTCAACTGGCAAAGTTGAACGCAAATGCTTTTCAGGTTCACTAGGAGGACAAATCAAGAATATGTCCATCCGGTTCAGCATGCTCCGAATATCTGTTGGATCATTTGCACCTCTTTATTTTTGGATGTCAATCATTTCAACATTGAGACATCATGCACTAGTGAATGTGGCCGAGAGCCAAGTGAAGACGACCATTTCTCTGTTTTTTTCTGTGCCAATCACCTTAGGCTATGGAGTCAGTCAATGGGCCCATCATTCCTTGAAACTGCCCAGAATTTGAGGGGCATATCCCTGGGTGAGAATGAGTCCCAAAAGAAAGAGCTGGCGACTATTACTTGCATTTGTTTGAGTTCAAAGACTTACACAACTTGTCGACCTAGTTTTGGCGTGCACCTTTTGGATTTTGTCATGTCTACGCAATATTCTGGTATTTTCAAAGGTTCGCCTTATTTGACCTACATAAAATATTGATACTGTATGTTGTAAACAAAATGATACTGTAGTTTATATTTTATGAAAGATGAGAAGGTTCACACAAGAACACTTTTGGTAACCAATTTGTGAAGCAGAGAGGTTTCGACCTATCTTGTTTGACGTGAGCAAAGGCCATTTTGTGGCCCCTTTGCAGTCAATTCTCCATTTTCCACAATATGTCTTAGGAGGACATTTCCTGATTGGCATTTGTGGTCAACTTTTATTCTGAGGCTATTTGTGGACCATTTTAGAAATGAAATTCATCCCACAGGTGTCACTTAGTTAAACTTCATAACTTTGCATTGCAAAAAAATAAAAAAACTATGCATCGTAAAATACAAAATCATAGTAAAATATGAGAATGACAACTATAACTTTAAAAGTGTTTACCCAAGTGTAGGTAGTAGCGAAATAATAAACTTGGTGAGTCCGAGGCCGAGTAGGGATCCACTACAACTTGATCTCTTTGCGTATAAATCCAATTGATGTGCAATAATTCCACGGTTTGCAACTCGATCTCTTAAAATTTACATAAAAATAATTTGATTCAATTTAGGTACACATTAAAATATTTTTATTCAATAAATTAAGCGCATCTAAATTATTCAGTTAAGCACAATTAACCATGTAAACTCCTAATTCTTTATTTAACCTAAATAATTACTAACTAACCTAGATAATTATTAACTAACTCATAATTAGGGCTAGAAAACTAATATATTAGGGTCTAAAATGTGTATAAATTATGCACTTATCAATGGCAACATAGGATTACTAATTTTTTGATACTTCTAAAATGGAACTGGATGATTTGCGTAGGCAAAATAATAACAGATCATAGGCTAATTGGCAATAAAAAATAGGCAGATGTGGCAACGTTGGAATTACTAAATTGGAGATTATTGTAAAATACAACATGATAATTTGTATACCCAAATAATGGCAGGTCGTCAACTAATTACTTATTATTGTGCATAGGTGCTCTTAACCTATATGAACGCATTGTGTCCATCAACTCTCGTAGTCTGGTAAGATGAAAAGATGAAGATCGCATGTTTTATAAGCATTTGAAACAAATGCATAACTGGAGAGTGAAAAAATAAGTCGTTCGAAAAATTGTACAATTAAATTGGTGGCAAATTTTAGTTCTAAAACTATCATAATTGTGCCTTAATAAGACTAGCAGAGACAATCCTTCAATGAGATTCATATGTTAACATTTTATTTTTTTCGTAATTGTTATGCTATCAAGTCTAACTTGTATAAATTATCCAACAAAAATATCTAACTTGTATATAAAATGTTTAAAGTGATTTTCTTCATTTAACTATGTTTTTATATTTTTTTTCCACATACCATAATGTACTTTATATGTGAGATTATAAAGAAAACAAAAAAAACCTAAGAATTACTTACACATACGTCAAGAAATCAGTCATACAATGTCAAGATCTAAAGCAATCATATTTGTCCAAATTACCAATTTTAAACCACCTAAATACTTTCACAAAACTCCCAAAATGCTGAATTTTAATAGGAATTGCACAACAAAAGGAAACTCGAGAACCTCGATCATAATCAAAGCAACCAACAAAATAATTCGTAGTAAAGTCCTTTCAGGGACAACACACCGAAGATATTCACAATCAATACAAGTCCTTTCAGTTATGGGTAGTCAGGCATTCAATAGTATTTAGGTTTATGAGAAATGAGGTTTGAGTAGTGGGGACCAGAATAGTAGCTAGTCTTAGGAGAAATTTTTACATAATAATGTTAACAAAGGCGAAAAAAAATCACAATTTTGACTTCAAACTACATACTAAAAGTTGAGAAATTATAAATTATCACACAAGCGACAATGGAAAAACAACTAACATTTTGACAAAAATTGTTCAAGAAAAAGTCATAAATGCCGCAAAATGCTTGAAAACTTTTCCACACCAAAAAGTCACATCCTTCTAATTGTGGAAAAATTATCCTTTGGTTAGTAGTAAACCCACCCTAATAAGATCTTTTTTACTTGATACAAATCTCAGGAAGATATGATTTCATTTTTTCTCTTCTGATGAAAACACTGAGGGTGTGTTTGGTTAGAGGGAAAAGAAAAGAAAAAGTGAAAAAAGTCAAAGTTTTTTTTTTAAATATTTAGATAGACAGAAAAGCCTGACGGTTGAAAATTATTTTTCTCTCTCGTAAGGACTACACAAAAATTCTAGTTATATCTTTTTCTTTCTCAAATAGAAAAAAATGAGAGAAAAGTCCCAATCGTTTCTCTGTTGACCTTTTTCCTTTTTCTTTCTTTTTCTCTCTAACCAACCCTAAGATTTGATTTGATTACGTAAAGTAAAAAAAGAGTGCTCTATTTGCTGCTTGAGCTAATCAATCTCCGCCACCGAATTTGGACGCTTCAGATTCTCCCTCCCACTCAGCTTGGCTTAATGGCCATTCCCTCCCCCTCTCTCTCTCTCTCTCTCTCTATATATATATATATATATGCATTTCCAATGATATATATATGTATCAGCTGCTTTCTCTCCTCCAGTGGGTTGCAACGGTCTACGAATTCGGCTCTCCCTCTCACGCCTCCTTTGCGTTTCTTTCTCAGAGAATAAGATGGTAGTAGGTTTCTGGTCTCTCTCTGCTTTTTGTTTACTAATTTTTTTGAGCTTTCTGAGGTTGTTTTGTTGACCACCTTTTGGCTTTCTGTTGTTTCATGGTTTCAGGTGGGTCGTTTGCAAGAAAAGCACCGTACATGAATATGTATGCTTCTTTTTTGGTTTTTGGTTTATGGGTTTGTTTCTAATACGGAGTTGAACAATCTTTTTGTTATATTCTTTTATTATGAATTTCGTTCTTCTGGGTGTTTTTTGAATCTTTGTTGTTGTTTCTGCGAATGCGTTTCTCATATATTCTACGTATGTATATTGCTCTGTCTTTTTCGCAATTGATTGATTTTTTAGCTTATGTCTGATCGATGGTCGGATAATCGGACCAGAGTTTTGGCCTTTTAAGCTGTTCAAAAGTAACAAATTTGAGGTCTTTCCATTTCAGGTTTGGCAGACGGTTGTCTTGTTTGATTTTTAGAAACTTTGAACGAATAAGTGCCATTATTGTATTTCTGGAAACTTTCATACGACTGTTTTCCTTTTTCTACTGGTTGCTTAGATTGTTACGGATCATTGGATTGTGTTTTCTGTATCATAATTGGCTCAATTACGCGCCCTCAATGATGGTTAATTAATGGCTTCTCTTTCTTTGCATATAGGATTCATTTCAAATTTCCAACAATTCGTCTTTCAGCTTAAGGGCTTGATTGAACTACTGGTTCAAGGAGGTCGCTAGATTGAGTTGCTGAATCTTTTAGTTAGTGCTATTAGAGAAAGATGGAGGGTACTGGAGACAAATTCGAAATTGGGGATAGAGGTCTAGGTCCGAAGGTGAGGAGTACGGGGAGTTTGGGAAGTTTAAGTAACAGGGAAATGTTCTTAAGGGCTGACCAGATTGATTTGAAGAACCTGGATATTCAGCTGGAGAAGCATCTCAGCAGAGTTTTCTCTAGGGACAGGGATGCCCATAGGCCTAAGGAGGAATGGGAAATTGATTTGTCAAAACTGAACATCAGATATGTTATAGCTCAGGGAACATTCGGTACTGTTTACAGAGGTGCTTACAATGGCGAAGATGTTGCAGGTATTATTGCTGCCATGACAATCTATGCTTATGTATTTTCCTTTCCTTATGTGGTGGCTGAATTCAGTGGTCAATATCATGTTGAGTTGATGTGCAGTGCCTTGCTTGTTTCAAATTTTAATGGAAAATCTTCAATAATTGAAATATGCTCCGAGGCTCATTGCTCGTTGTCAGATTTTAGATCAATCTCACTGTGTGTTTTAAATTAAGAGGGTGGGCAGGTTATAAAAACCTCCTGCCCCCATGTATCACGGGCGCCACTTAATGATGTTTGCGTGGCCCCTGTCGTGAAGGCACATGCCCATTAATGGTATTCAATATTGCAGTTTATATTCTCTGTGGTATGGCTTTGCTGTCCTTTTATCTCAGATGTAAAAAAGTTGAAACAAAATACTTCTTTATTTATTGGGACGGTTCGATCCATGCCAATTCAGCTATATTGTCTTTTAATTTAAAGTGGTTTATACCGCTTGTGATGAAGTGGTTTACCGACAGGACTTCTACAAAAGATGAAAATTTGTTATCTTTGATTCTTCAATGTGATATCACTAATAGCTTTACCCATATTCAACCAAATTCTGTTCCATGAACTGCAAAGAGCAATCTCCAAATTTGTGATTTGTCTATAGAGACCTTCATTACTTGAAAAGAGTTGATTCACCAACATATTATCTCTGACACAATTATCAGCTCTGTTTCTTGATATTGATATTGTTATAAAACGGTAAAATTGACTCTTGTTACTCATTCCTGTAGCTCTTTTGAGTGTTCTTTACAGACAGGTAGGGCAAAAAAAAAGAACAAGCAAAGCTGCATAAATTTGCTCTTTCTTGTGACTTCTTTGCAACATTATGGTATTTTGGTGGATTTGGCTGTTAGTAATTCATTTTTCTTACCCTCATTACGTAGTGAAACTGTTGGATTGGGGAGAGGATGGGTATGCTACAAATGCTGAAACCGCACAGCAAAGAGCACAATTCCGGCAGGAGGTTGCTGTTTGGCAGAAACTTGACCACCCAAATGTTACAAAGGTAATTGCCATTTCTGAAAATAAATACTTGCCAGTTAGTAAATGTTGTCAGTTTTTAAATTTCCTAAAGTTCACTTTGTTTTAATTCAAATGGTATACTAGCAAATGCTAAGTTGATTTTCCTTCAATCTGGACTTCTAGATGGCAGAAGTCTTTTTAAATCTTTTCTATGGCTTCCATGTTGACAGTTTATTGGAGCATCAATGGGTACTTCTGAGTTGAAGGTTCCTACTAATTCTTCAAATGATGGCGATTACCAAACATTCCCTGCTCGAGCATGTTGTGTTGTTGTGGAGTACCTTCCTGGAGGCACTTTGAAGCAATATTTGATTAAAAACAGAAGAAAGAAGCTCGCCTACAAAGTTGTGGTTCAGTTGGCCTTGGACCTAGCCAGAGGGTCAGTGCTGCTGTTTTTTGGTTTATTTTTACTCTTTAATGTGTTATCTCTCTATCTCTGTTCGTTCATGTTTTGGTAAGTTATTTCCTCTGTGTCCTTCCATATGCAGGTTGAGCTATCTCCATTCGGAGAAGATTGTTCACCGAGATGTCAAGACTGAAAACATGTTACTAGATGGTCATAGGACCCTAAAGATTGCTGATTTTGGGGTTGCTCGTGTTGAGGCACAAAATCCAAGGGATATGACTGGTGAAACGGGGACACTTGGCTACATGGCTCCGGAGGTATAATCTCATTTATTATTTGTATTTGTTTGCCATTAAGTTCTAAAGATTGCTGAAGACTTGTGGACTAGCTCATTTAATAAATCTTGTGATCGTGGGTGGTCTATTATATCCTTAAAGATTAGGTATGCTTTGCAATGGTATTGCTTTTTCAGTAGCATTCTCCTCAAACAATTTATTTCTGGCCATCGCAAAGCATTTTCACAATCTTATTTGAAGCATATACAGGGAGTTCTCTGTCATTTTGAATGCTAGATTGCCACTACTTTCTGATTGCCAACTTGTTGGTTAAATTCTGACTTATGGTTTCAGGTTCTTGAGATGAAGCCATACAACAGGAGATGTGATGTCTACAGCTTTGGTATTTGCTTATGGGAGATCTACTGTTGCGAAATGCCATATCCGGATCTTAGTTTTGTGGACATTACGGCTGCTGTTGTCCGACAGGTGTTTATCTCCTCTTGTTCATACTGTGGAACTACATTTAGAATGGTTTATGTTGGTAAATACTGGCAAGCTAAATTTCTAAAGACATTATCCTGTTAGTCCTTGATAGTGACATTGAATTTTCCATTCTGATCTTTGTTTGCTATTCTTTTTGTTCTGATCTGATTTATGTTCACTTCTATTTTAATGCAGAATGTGCGGCCAGAAATTCCTCGGTGTTGTCCAAGTGGAATGGCAAATATCATGAAAAAGTGTTGGGATGCTAAGCCTGAAAGACGACCTGAGATGGCTGAAGTAGTGAAGATGTTGGAATCTCTGGATACAAGCAAGGGAGGAGGAATGATACCAAAGGACCAAGCCAAAGGCTGCTTCTGCTTCTTGCGGGGCCCGTAAACAAATGTACATTGTTTATGTTATCTTCGATTCTTGATGTTTTCTGCCTTTGAAAATTGTTTCAAACTCGAAGCATATCAATGAAAATTTCCTTCTTTAACATAAAATTTTCCATTCAAAAGTTTTTTTGCGGGTAGATTTCGGTTCAAAAGTTATGTCCAAGTTCAGATTCCAATTATGTAGTTCAATTATTAAATATTTGTATGCCATATTTTTTTATCTGTTCCAATGCCAAACAACAAGAAAGCAGGTTTCCTTGATTCTAGTTGGCTAGGTTCCTTTTTGTGGTTTCAGGAAGAAGGATACGGTGCTAGACGTTCATCCCGTGAACATATTTGGTGAATTCACTGGCACTAGTTTATTTTACTATGAATAAGAATGGGCATTTCTGACCATATAGATGAAATTGTTTGATATGGAAACTTAAAATGGTAGTAAATATTAGTTTTTGAGGGCTTAAAATATGCTCTCTCCCTCCACTACAATATTAATAGTTCTATTTGGATTTTGAAATAAACTAAAAAGGAGTATTAGTATGGAAGAGTGGGTGTATTATCTAGTATATATACCTATTTCTTAAGCATAATATTGCCATGCCATTTTCATCATCATCATCATCATCATCATCATCATAAGCCTTATCCCAGCTATTTAGGATAGGCGGATAGATTATATACCACGTTTGACTCTAATTGGAATAAAAAAGGTATAAAATCCATACAAAGAAACATAGTGGCAAGTTTTTGTCCTTCCTGATGCAATCATACGAAGAAGGGACAATGATTCAACGTCTTCATGTTCGTATATACCTTTTCAAATATGTGAATTGACTTTATGACATGATGTTTGTACATGAAATTTTAATATTGCGATATCATATTGTTAAAAATAAATTATGTTGAAATATGAAGTTTAGCTATAAGAGATAAATATCTATTATTATCAAAAGCTCAAGAATCATCTTTTGGTATGAAAATCTTATACTACATTTTGTAAATGACTGCAGACAAAGCAATTGATGTTGAATTTTGGTCTTACCAGAAAACTAATTTGTTTTTGTAAGAAGATGAATGAAGATAGATCTATTGATGTCAAATTTGCCCTTATCGGCATTACCTCAGCTTATCTTGCTTTTTTTTATATATATATACTAATCTTATCTTATTGAAAAGGCATCTAGGAGAATAATATTTCCTCCATCCAGTATTATATGGTTCGAAAGCCTTCGTTTCAAAAATGGCTGGCAAAAGGTAACTGAAACGAGGGTGAGCAGATAAGAAATCAAGATACGAGGAATAGACTGTGTTTTCCAATCAACTGTCGCATTGCTTGCCGGCCCGACCCAAGTGGATGGATGGAATACCCTTTATAGAATAGAATGTATTGTGATTAAAGGAGAAGAGACTAGTATTTACTTGGAGTATTATACACTTGTTAAAGTGCACGTGCTAACATATATAGAACAGTTTGAATGCATAGGTAAAGAACATATGTTAGCATCAACTTGAGAAGATATGTTTAAGAAGAAAGGTAATCAAACCTAACCAAATTGTGTAGATACACTAAGAGGAGAAACTTGATGACACACAGAACATGAGCTTTGAAGAATTTCGATAACGATTAGGAAATATGCATAACCAAACACGAAAAATCGTACATGACCAACTTGGAAGATCTGGTAAAGCATCTAATGGATTGATGAGTTAGATAGTGCCCATAACAAACATTCTAACATTCTATAGGAGTAAAATTAGTTGTGAGATATGACTGATTTCCCTTTCGTGCATGTAACTGAAAGACAAATGGTCACTCAAAAACATGACAAAAAAAAAAAAATAGTACTCCCTACTATGTATTCCAGTGCTCAATCAAAGATTCACGACATACTAGAGAGAACCAAAGGCAGCGATTAAATAAGCAAACTAGAAAATAGTTTCTTCTGTTATTGCAGTAGCTGTAGTATTTTGGGAATTGAAGCCCCAAATTTTCTGACTTATATTTTCCCGGTCAAGCACAAAAGAACATAATCGATAAGCTAATATTCACCTACACTAGAAATGATCAAATACCCACTGTTTTCAGTGAAAAAATAATCCACTTCTTTTTTTTTATACATAAGAAAAAACCTACTTACTAAAGAAGCAAAGTATGTATTTCAATGGACTTTATAGAACCAAACCAAAAAGAAAAACTTCAAAAGAAAAACAAACACATTTGATTTGAAGCATGCGTTGACTGTTGATAAAAGAAAAACTTACTCCAACAAAGCCTTTGCACTTGGATGAAGGACGTCATCTTGATAAACAAAGAAGGATGTAAAGCTCAATGTTGTGCCAACCTCATTTGCAAATAAACTATTAGAAGAAACAACTAGCTAGTGAATATGGTCCCCTAATAATAAATTATAATATTATAGAGCTCATTCATTTTCCGACTACCTTGTTTCATGTTATTCTAATTTTCTGTATCCTAATTTTTGTTACCCCGTTGACATGACAAGAAGTGGAAGGGATACTAACATGGATGTTATCATTGGAAGAAACAAAATTTTGCATAATTCTTTTACGGGTCTTTGTAGAATGAGCGTGCAGAACAGAATATTGTGAAAAATACAATAGTTGAACGGTATAAAAATTCTTTCTAACTTGTTACTTCACCCCATCCAGTGACCACACCAATACTTCGATAACTGAAGCTATATCATTAGTTATATCATCTACCTTCATATTAATCAGGCAAAATCATGTGGTGCTGGCCAAACATGGGCTACACATCTATCTACAATAACAAATATTGACGCTTCCATGGAAGCTCTACACAGTATGTAAGTAATTGAGAAAAAATTGTTGAAGCTCTGAAGTATACTTGCACAAAGTTCTTGCAGTAACTACCGCTACAAAGTGGAATGACTACTAACAGTAATATCTCAGTAGATCGACCCTAGGGAGGTCCATTTTGGGGCAGGCTTTGCAAAGGCAAAGCGTAGAATCCCTGCGTATAGTAGTATGTTAAAAATTAAAAATGCTTAAATAAATGGCACAAAATAAATAACTAAGAAACAATAAATCATGTGGGTCAATATTCACAAATATGTTTACACTGCAATTTTATTCTAGTCAGCTTTTGTACTTATCATCTGCATAAAAATAGTCATTAAAAAAAGTCAGTTAATGCGATTAATTAGGCGAAACTTTAACCTATTAGCCCAGTTGACCCAGAAAAGCAAATCCATACCGAGGAAAGGTTGTTAAATTAGGCAAAAACCAACCTTGAGTTTCCCCAATATTGGAGTAACAGTTTCAGCACATATTGAGAGATAATACACATATTCATCCTTTTTACATGACTAAACCTGAAACTGCTTTCTTGTAGGTCTTTATTCCATCTGATGGTTAGGGTTCCAACTTCTAAGGTATGCTGAAACTCGAGTTTTAGTATTAAGCTACAATCAGAATCCAACAAAAACTTTAAACCAGAGCAAAAGAATATATGGAAACTATGCTGAAAACAATTTTTTAAAGGGTATTATTACCTTCAAGCATTTCTGGAAAATCAAATGGCATGCATAGGATCTTTGCTGCTTCCATTTCACCTTTTGTTCAACGTCCACAAAAATCACCTTTTATTCACAACATACAACCATCATGTAATGAAACAGAAGATCAACAATCACAAAAATTGTTAACCGAAAATACTTCTTTCTCCAAGAAAAAGCAACGAAACCGATATATGTAATTCTTCATCACAGCATGGAGGAAGAATCAATTTCTTCTCATTTAGTACTGTAGTAAATAGATAATTGACTGTAGAAATAGATGATTGACTGCAAGCATGGAACCGAAAAACAGCATTATTAACGAATCATATCATATATAGTAGTTCTCATTGAGTTCGGATTCTCGGAAATAAAAATGCACCAGAACAATAGTGAAACAATGAAAACTGAAGGACTTGAGAGGTGTAGAACGGCTGGAGGTCTGGAGAATGAAGGAGTCCAGACTGGAGGCTGGGGAGAATCCGGACGAAGTAGGAGAGGAGGGGAGGAATCCAAGAATAAGTCATGATGCAGCAGAAGGTATAATTCATCACGGCAGAGAGAGAGGGAGGGGGGGAGAAAACGGGGAGGAGGATTTTTCCAGCCTGATCCATTCCGGACACTCTCCATGCATGGACTCTTTCTCTCTCTATATATATCTCTCTCTCTTTCGACCCATTCATTCTCTCTTTCTCTCTCCCTTACGTCCCCCCATTCGTTCTCCTTCTTACGACCCATTCATTCTCATGGCTGTAGCAAAGCTATCCACCTTTGTGACATTGATCATCATGGGGGTCTGGGCCACCCACGTCATGGCTCGGACTTTGCATGACACAGACATGCAGGTTAGGCATGAGCAGTGGATGTCTCAGTATGGGCGAGTATACCCTGATGATATTGAAAAGAAAAGAAGATTTGAGATATTCAAGAACAATGTTGAGTACATTGATTCCTTCAACAAGGCAGGTGGCAAGTCGTATAAGCTGGGAGTTAATGAGTTCGCAGACCTTACCGACGAGGAATTCAAAGCCTCATACAAAGGGCTGAGGCCCTCTGATCAGCTCAAAGCTGAAAAGACAACATCTTCTTTCATGTATGAGAATGTAACTGCACCACCAAGCGTGGACTGGAGAAAGAAGGGTGCTGTCACCCCCGTCAAGGAACAAGAATGCGGTAAGTATATGGTCCTTTTTGTTTTGTTTAGCTGCATATATATCATGCAAATCGGGTAAGTTGTAACTGAGTCAGTCTACTAGAGATTTACTATGTGAAGATCCAACAATGCATTGATACATGCAACACTAAGGGAATGTCGCACAAGCTTTTTACATTAAAAAGACAATATAAACATAACTACCGCTTTATGTACCCCCCTTTTTATCTTAATGAATACATTTTTGTACTACTAGTAAAGTCCACTTGTGCAAGATGCACATGCCAAAAAAGAATTTCAGAAATCAAACTTTTATACTATAAAGTTATTAAGTTTTTCCCCTTTTTTGTTTTAATGGTCAACATCTGGAAATTTTACGCAAACCTGTTTTTTTGCCCTTTTTTTTGGTCAATTAGTATTTGCATGTGTGGAAGTATAATGCCTAAATCCGCACAAATTTTTTATCAAGCGTATTTTTAAAACAAAACTTTAAATTCTTGTTCAACCCCTTTTAACTTTGATTGTAGTATAACTATAGATATAGATAAAAAGTGCCTTATGTGCCATTGCAGATAGTGACACTGCCATAGGGCCTGCTGGGAAGAGGCTTATTATTAAATTCTATCTCAGTAATAGCTACATCTAAATGTATGCAATCAATCCTTCTAATTAATTACACTCATATTATAAGAAATCTCGGTATCCTTATTAGTCTGGAAATCAAACTGTCTTTGAGTACTTGTCCATTTGATTTTTGGTCTGGTTTAGTCGTGGTCTGGTATCCTTTTTAATGTGCATATGAATTTCTGTGATTTTGATTGTAATGCTTCGAGACAACTAATAATGTCACGATCAGGAAATTGTTGGGCGTTTTCGGCCGTTGCAGCCATGGAGGGTATCAACAAGCTGAAGACAGGTAAGTTGATCTCTTTATCTGAGCAGGAGTTGGCAGACTGTAGCACTGGAGGACACAGTTGTGATGGAGGTTTCATGGATGCTGCATTTAACTTCATCCAACACAATGGGGGCCTCACCACCGAAGCAAACTATCCATTGGAGGCAACTAATTGCACATGCAAACACAAAAATGCAGTAGCCAAAATCACAGGCTACGAAGATGTGCCTGTCAATAGTGAGATGGCATTGTTGAAGGCCGTGGCAAACCAACCCGTTTCTGTTGGAATTGATGCTAGTACAGAGTTTGGCTTTTACTCTAGTGGGATCTTCACTGGGAACTGTTCAACTAATCTCAACCATGGTGTCACCGTAGTTGGCTATGGCACTGCCGATGATGGGACCAAGTATTGGCTGGTGAAGAATTCATGGGGTGCTAATTGGGGAGAAGAAGGATATGTAAGGATGCAAAGGGATGTGGATGCTCCAGAAGGACTATGTGGTATTACCCTGATGGCTTCTTACCCCACTGCTTGACATTGCCAGTTCAACATATGTTAGGCCTAAGGCAAATAGTAGAAGAATTTTTTATTTTTAATAAGAAAAAAAAGGATTCTGTTTTATAGCTTTTTAGACTGAACTAATTTCTACTCTTTTATTTTTAGATTTCGTATCTTGCTTCATATTCTTCCAGTTAACAAGTTTATTGTTATTAATGATACTAGTCAAAACGCATGTGCATTTGCACGTGTTAGATATTTTTATCAAGTTTGAATGCAGGTGTCTTGCAATTGTAGCAATTTTCTTCCTTCTAGGTTGATTAAAGTGTAGATTGCAATAATCCTGACATTTCGTGTTTGCCCAACCACTTTTTTTTTCTTTCTTGTTAAAGCATTATGGCTAAAGAATTAATTACCAATGAAAAAAATCATTGCACTGCTAAAGCCCACATTATTCTCTTCTTAGCTGGCATGGGCAATTCATATCAAAACTTTATACAAACAATTTATACGTGTAAGTGATCTTCTATACATAATTTCAAAATTTTGGATACTTAATTCGCATTTTGTACACTCATCGATGGAGGGCATGCCATCAATAGATTATAGGAGTCCAATAATACTAGTGAGAAAGAAAAGACTACACAGCCAACTTAGTTAACAATCACATCTCTAAATCAAAATGCACTCAAGTAATATTTATCCACATTTAGATGAGCTTGATTGGACAAAGAGAGTACGAATGAGGAAGGGAACCACAAAGAGGGCCATTTTATTTTGGAGTCCAGCATGGGATGCACATACCCTAGCATTTGCGGTTGCTTCATCATGGCATTGCACCCTTCAAATTGCTCGGTAGTAGTAGTAGTAGAATCCAACACAGGCTTGTGCCATTTTTTGTCCAACATTGGCCACAGTGACACATATCCCCCAATCTTTAGTGTGTCATGGACCCCATCTCACAATTAATTAAGGATAATATATCTTATCACCTTATTATATTCCCCCACTCTCACGTCTTTTCCTTCCTTTTCACCCCTTAAATGAAACAAAATGACTGGAATGAATCAAGGGTAGTGTAGTAAAATCATATTCCCTTTTGTGACGAAACGTGTTCCTCCCTCCCTCCTAGACGGGAGACAGCCCAACAACTAGGCCGCACGCTCTCTCTTTTGCTTTCAATCTCCTCTCCAACGTTGCCGCCGCTGCTGCTCTCGTCGCCGGAAGGGAAAACCGATCAGCACCAGTTCGCCGCCTGAATTGGCTTCTGCGTCGTGGTGACAGCATGGGACATGGGGCGACGGGTTCGGAGGGGGAGAAGGAGGAGGCAGGGTCGATGGTAGTGGAGGAGCTGCTGAGGGAGTCGGGTGGGGCGGCGGTCATTGACGGAGGCCTCGCCACGGAGCTAGAGAGGCACGGAGCAGACCTCAACGACCCACTCTGGAGCGCCAAGTGCCTCATCTCCTCTCCCAACCTCATCCGCCAGGTCCCCCTCTCCCTCCCTCTTTACCTATTTTCCTCTCTGCCCTCTTTCTTTCCTAATTAGTTCTCAATTTTTTTTCTTGATCGAGTTACTAATTTGCTGCATTTGAGGCTGCTCATAGTATCTGCAGTTGTTTCTTTCGTACTAGCTTTTCTGCAATAAAAAGTTTGTTCTTTCCCCCAGAGCAGATAGTTAGACCTTTCTTTGTGTTTTCTATCTCTGAATGGTTAGTTTTGGGTGCTGATGTTGTTGTAACGAAGGTAGTGTTTCTGTTAATTATGACTCTGGTCCTTTTGTAACTGTTGCATGTTACTTCCTCTGTGCAATATATATTAACCGTCTGGATTGGAAATGAAAAACCAGAAAAATGAGTTCAAATTGGTAAATTTTGAATTTCCAATCCATACTATTAATGTGGGAGTGGGATGGAGAGAGTACATGCATTTGCTACCATTTCACTCCACTTTTTTATCACAAAAATTGCGCCTTTCTATCGTTTTAGTTTTTTGCATAGTTTTCTTCAACCAATTGCCATCTAATGGAAACGTAAAATAATATCTAGCAAGTACCGATTCTTTCATTTTTATGTCATACTAAATAAAATTTCATCTCTTGGTACAGGTCCATCTAGATTACCTTGAAGCTGGTGCTAATATAATAATTAGTTCTTCCTATCAGGTATGTATAAAAAACTACTTTCTATTTTCAATGATAATTCTTCCAGAGGGGGTTGAAGTTTATAGCTGTTCGTGTTTTGAACAGGCAACTATTCAAGGGTTTGAATCAAAAGGTTTCTCTAAGGAAGAAGGCGAAGCTTTATTGCGAAGGAGTGTTGAAATTGCATGTGAGGCACGTGATATCTATTTGCAGAGATGTTCAGAGAGTCCAGTTCATGGTGATGCTAATGGAAGAGTCCTTACAAGGCGTCATATATTAGTAGCAGCCTCGGTGGGTAGCTATGGCGCTTATTTAGCGGATGGCTCAGAGTACAGGTGGTGTCTTTTTTCTTAAAACAATTTTTTTGTTTTCTTTCACCACTATCTCAGGTTTTGGCAGTCTTATATTCTGCAGTGGCATTTATGGGGATGCAATCACGTTAAAGTTTTTAAAAGATTTCCATCGGAGAAGAGTTCAAGTTCTTTCAGAGTCAGGAGCTGATTTAATTGCCTTTGAAACAACTCCAAATAAGCTGGAAACCCAGGTTTGAGCTTGCTGCTATTCCAGACTCAGTGTCAGGTTCATGACTTAGTTTAAAAGGGCCTACAATGTGCTAATTTGGTTTATGGTTTTGAAGGCATATGTTGAAATTCTTGAAGAGGATAATATAAAGATACCTGCATGGTTGTCATTCAGTTCAAAAGATGGATTTAATGTGGTTAGTGGAGACTCTTTGGGTGAATGTGTTTCTATTGCGGAGTCTTGTAAGAAGGTTGTAGCTGTGGGAATCAACTGCACTCCCCCAAGATTTATTCATGGATTGGTTCTTTCCATTCGAAAGGTATGGTTGACTAAGGAGAAATTGTCACGTTGTTTGTGTAGATAAGCTAGCACATTTGCTTTTCTTGGTTGAATTTTTTGGCAGCCATATTAGTTACCTAGCTATATAAGTACAAATTTGAATGAGCGAGGTATTAAGTAGTTGGTCAAGGAGATAAGGAAACATGCTAAAATATGTTTGCTCATATTTTGCTTATTGAAATTTAGGTTGGCATTTGTTGATCTATTTAAACAGTGCACGTGTCTCTGCTTGGGCAGTTAAAATTTCAGGGCAGAATATGCTGATGTTCATGTTGATAGCAAGGGAGTTGCTAATCTCACATGAATGAATGTCTCTATTGGATGCAAATTGCCAAAATTAACAAAGCTGAAATTATGAAAAATGCATGGTAGTTGTCTTATTAAGGAGTAAAACAGTATTTGGGACATTTTAATGAATTGCATTATCTATCCTGCAGGTGACAGATAAACCAATACTTATATATCCAAACAGCGGGGAGACTTATGATGCTGACAAAAAGGAGTGGGTGGTAAGTTGGCTCATTTAATTATGTTGGATCCTTAGCTTGCTCAAATTAGATTTATTTATTACTGATTAGCTAGACATTGAAGCTTCGCATCTGTCATTTTGGTATGTATTTAACTTATTTCAGAATTCAGTAGGGTTAAGTTTTAATGAGTTGTATCAGCTTCTAGACAGATTTCGATTCATGCTCTTGATTGTGCAATTAATATTTCTTGAAAAACTAACGCAAAAAATGGATTACACGGAATATCAAGATATTTGTTGCCGCCTTGCTTTTATGTGGACGAATTTGTGTCCAACGAAAATAAGGCGTAGTACATTTACTTAGGAAGTGGTGATAGTCATCAAACAACTTCTTGTATAAAATGAAAGCCCCATCTAATTGTCTCCTATCACTTCTCTTTATATATTGCAGGAGGCGACAGGAGTTTCTGATGAAGGTTTTGTTTCATATGTTAACAAATGGAGGGAAGCCGGTGCTAGCCTTATAGGAGGATGTTGCCGAACTACACCAAATACCATTAAAGGCATTTGCAGAGCACTATCAAAAGAATCGGAAATCTGAACATCTCAACTGATACAGAAGTCTGGAACTAACTTATCCAGCTGTAGATATTGCCCTTGAAATTGCAGTACTATCTGGCATTGATGTTTTTTTTTTTTTCAGTGCGGAAGTGGGAATGGAAATTGCTTGTTATGGACCGTAGCGTTGGGCATAGGGTGGAAGGTGGCTTGCTTGGATGTTGTTAGCTTTTGTAACCTGCCCATGTTTGTTTATGACGCTCGTTTTGTGGGAAGAGTAGTCCCATCCATCCATTTTGATGCATCGTAAAACTTACCTACCTAAATTCCTGATACTGATGTTTTATATCAAAGGGGTTTTTTGGGTAGCTGTTGGTGAATTCCTGGCCGTTTGGGGCGTGATTAAAAACAAAACATCCAGATGGGATGTTTTGCTACACTGTAACATCTGGATATTTTATATATCCAGCTGAAACACCTCAGGACGTGTTTCAGCTGGATGTAAAAATCCACCTGGATGCTACAGTAGATATCCAGAATCCAGTCTGGATGTTTTGCAATAATCACGCCCCAAACGGCCAATATGAGAAATCTCCTCCTTAGAGATTTGTCAACTATTTTAACTCCATGCCTTTTTACTTCATAAATTTTAATGAATAATTATTATCTGTCCAAATTTGTGTTGCCAAACAAAAAGAGCCATGGTTTTTCTTGGTGAATTTTATTCCATGTATGCATCTGAAGAAGAAAATTGTAAGTCCTTGTAAATTAGTATATTGCCAAAGAATCTATGAGCTTAAGCAGTTCATTGGGAAAGGTAACGCAGGAAAGTGAAATGGAGAACCGGTATCTGTCATAATAATGGTCTTCATCATCTCTCGCATTTTTTTTGATAAAATCGTCTCCAATAATTAGGACAGCTGCAGGTTCATCTTATTTGGGGATTGAATTTTTTTTTTCTGGCAACAGATTACAAATCTTCGAAGTTATCTAGTGAAATTAATGATTTTTTGTACATTCTTTGTGAATTGTAGGAAAATGACAAATTTTTTGTGGAAATCTTTATAGGTAACTAAAATATAGCTAATTATTTAGTTGATATATCTACCAATTATGGCCAGATTCAAATGAAAATTTATCGTATCTCACTGATAGAGGTAAAGACGATTTTCATGTGAACTGGATATGGAGAAATGCAAAATAGATTGTGAGGTCAGTGGTGTCTACATACAGATATAAGCTGGTATTAGATGTATTTACCTGATGTTTACGCACTGGTGTAGCTTTCTTTTAGTGCAAAATAACTTCTCATTTTCCCTCCCTCAAGTCGTCACCTGTGTTTTTATTTAGTTATATAGGTTTTTTTAGGATATGACTTTGATATCTCTTATAAAAGATTATACAAAACAGATTAAAATGTTTGTGCAAGTTCCATATCGCCGGCCTTCAATTGTTGGGAAAATGCGTTACTTAATTATTATTAGTATCATGGTTATGAGTGTGTTGTATTTTTATTTATTTGATCTTGGCAGTTCTAGTATTTTAAACTTACAAAGTAAAGTACTACTTTTTTTTTTTTGAACTGGGACTTACCGCCGTCAGACAACACAACTAACAACATCATAAACATAAGCTAGCTTGAGGATATTTGGGATAGTATTAACCCACCCAGAACCTATCCTCCTGAAACCTTCTAGCATTCCTAGCTAGGCAATGTGCTACTCCATTCGCTTGACGATAAACATGCCGAAAAGATCTCTCATTTAGGCCCGCCAATTTCCTCACCACCTCCCCTACCTTTATAATCATAATCATAATCATTATCAAGTAACACATTTTTTCAACTATTTGGAGTCGGCTACAAGGATCTTACTCCTCCATTTAGGCCTGTTTTGGGCTAGCTCTTTTATAAGAGAGTAAAGTCAAATCCTTTTTTATTAACTTCATCCAAGTTCACTTAGGTCTCCTTCTCCCTCTTTTAGCATCATTTACATGAATCCATTCTAATCTTCTTACAGGGGCATCTATTTGTCTTCTTTGCACATCTATTGGTCTTCTTTGCATATGTCCATACCAACACAACCTACATTCCCCCAGTTTCTCCCTAAATGAGTTACCCTTATACTCTCACAGATATATTCATTTCTAATCCTATCTCTTCTAATTATCCTACTCATCCATCTTAGCATTCTCATTTCGGCTACATTCAACTTATTGATCGTTTAAAATTAAAACCCTTGCAAGTGCACAAGGCAATTGTACTACGGTGAGTATTAAAGGGTTGTCGAGCCTCAGGGACGGTGAATACTTTACAAAATTCAAAAGGAAGTAGCAATGTTGATTCTAGACTAATAAAGCAATGAACTTTAACTAAACTAAGTGAGATTTAATCAATATGGAGAAGACCAAGGCTTCGAATCCACCACAATAAAACTAGTGTATCGTTTCTCTCTCTATCTTTTGAATAAAGATTTCCAATTGGCTAGCATATTCCTCTCAGACATACACTTGTCAACTCAAAATAAAGTGCTCTCCTCTCGGATGTAACACATAAAACAATTAAAACATGGAATTGAGATCTATCTCTCTCGAGTATAAACCAATGAAATTTTATTGATATATAACACCTCAGTCTACTTACGTTCCTCTCGGATACGCAAGTATTCTTCGGATTGAAACTCACAAGAATTCACTCTTGTCTATCTCGAGTACAAAGAACAAAACTTTATTGAATTAACGGTGATTACACAATAAAATCCATACACCAACTAGAGTAAAAATATAAGATAAGAGAAAAGAAACTACACAACCAGATTATTGGGCTTCATCTACGCCTTGGAAAAGTGTTTAGCCTCGCATCGGAATAGAAATCACCATCGTGTTCTTCATCTCCTTCTCTCCATTGCTCTAGCCTCCAATAAAGCTCAAAAGTCTCCAAGGGTTGAATATGTGGTGCCCAAAACGTTCTCCCATAAGGCCTATTTATAAGAGTGAAGAGAAATCACGAAGTCCCCTTCCAAATCCAAGTCGAAATAGGTCTTATTTCGATTTTTCGTATACGGCGATCGATCGCTCCGTATTGACGATCGTTCGCTGTCCAATCAATCGCAATTCCTTCGTTATTTTACCACGATCGATCGCTTTGGCGATCGATGCTGTATGATACCAATCGATTGTAGTTACTGTCTTGTGCGATTGAAAAATTTCAGTAGACACGATCGATCGTTTTTAGGTCCGATCGATCGTTTCCTTTAATATACTGCTTTTGATGTTCTGGCAATCGATCGCATTGATGGCCGATCGATCGTAATTACTGTTCAGAAATTTAAATGGCTATAACTTTCTGTCCTGAACTCCGAATTACATGTGGTTGGTGGTGTTGAAAAGCTGACTTCTTGAATTAACATGAGACTTGAATCAGTCCAATCCGATATTTGTACACGAAGTTATGATGATTTAACTATTTGAGTTACTTTTCTCCTCATTTCTGTGTATTACTCTTGTTTCCTACAAAAACAAAAAACTATATTAAAGTAGTAGTTATTTTAATCAAACACTAGCATAAACATAAGTTTAGGAGATAATAAAATGCATATTTCATGTATAGATCACTTATCTATATGATTCCTCTTTGGTGCCCAACACTCCGCTCTATAGAGTATTACAAGCCTAATGTCTGTTCTAAAAAATTTATATTTAAGCCTTTTTGGAATATGC
The DNA here is from genome assembly GCA_039654745.1 of Houttuynia cordata. Taxonomy (NCBI): domain Eukaryota; kingdom Viridiplantae; phylum Streptophyta; class Magnoliopsida; order Piperales; family Saururaceae; genus Houttuynia; species Houttuynia cordata. Next base: position 44,252,141 of record CM077505.1, on the reverse strand, counting down.
TTATCACACAACATTCCCGAGGCTGCCCTCCACTTTACCCACCCTGCATTTATCCTATGCACTACATCACTATCAATATCCACTTCTTTATGGATAATGGATCATAAGTAATGGAATTGATCACACATTGGCACTACTTGTCAATCTATTTTAACTAAGGCTCTACCTATAGTTCTACCTTCCTTAAAATTAAATTCCATGCACTCTGTCTTAGTCCTACTTATTTTAAAACCTTTTAATTCTAGAGCCTGCTCCACCTAGACACTAGAAAAGGTCGGCCAACGAAACCCTCCGACAAGTTCCCCATCACCTCATTGTTGTCCCCCTCAAATACCACATTAAGGAAATTCCACTCCACCACCATGTCCATAGCCACCACCATTGCCTTCATTTTGGCTTCATAGATTTCGCCACACAACTGAATTAATGTCATCTTGCAATATAAAATCAGCAAGTGCACATCTATGATGCAAGCCCCCAGCCCCATAAGATTAAGGCTTGTGAACATTATCACCTCAAAGTTTATCTTAACAAACCCCTCTTCGGGCTTATACCACACCCTACCTCCCTACATATCTTTAGCGAGTTTTTTCTATATTACCTGGCGCCAACTATGGTTTTCCCAGGTTTTTCCCGTGAAATCCCATATGGCCTGGAATCGGAACTGCCCTTCTTTTATGTTTTTCGTGTTATTACTATGCGAAGTAGCATGTTGTAGAAGACATGAAAACACAAGGGATTCCACCTGCGATTTCAAGCGGCGATTCCACCAGCTGTTTTGGGCGGCCCCTGCGGCGAGCGACGATCCTATTCACGTCCCCCTGCTCAATTTCGAGCTGCCCCCTGCTGGATTTGACGACACGACTGACAGAGAGTGCGCAAAGGCAATGATTTGAAGCGGATACCTCCGGGGATTTCGGAGCTTCCTATTGCTGAGTTTCCCCCGCAGCTCCCTGCGCGTTCATGCAACCGGCAAAGTGATTGATTGAGTGCTTTGCGGAGCTTTTTCTACGGTTTGCGGCGAGGAACACTGGGAAAACTCCTGACAAAAAAGATACAGATCTATATCGCTGTAAGTTACAACAATCCTTACTGATTTTAGTTTCAGAAGCTCCGACTTTTGGATTTTTAATTTGTACGAAGAAATGCGAAGACATGACTGTATATTTAGTTGTGTACTTGACGATACGACTTATATATTTCCGTGTCATTCCGACACAAATTTTCTATTGACCACTCTACCTATCTCCTTGCAGATGGATACAAAAATAGATAAGTCTATGGAGGAAATACCAACGAAAGAGGAGGAAGATCAGGAATTCATGTTTGCACCTCGAGAGCAAAGAGAGGGGTAGGAAGAGGAAGGCTCCGATGGACTAATCAGGCAAGAGAATATACTATGCACGACCGGTGCTCAAGACGTTTTGTCAACTGGGGGCGCTGAAAAAGTGTGCGGCCCTCCTACGACGTCACCAAAGATGTGCTCAACTGATCAGAGAAGCTGGTTTCTCTGTCATTTTTGAAGCTGAGGAGATTGTTGTTTCTCAGAACCTCCTGGACCATTTGGTCAGCTATTGGGATGAGTCGGCCAAGGTCTTCAATATCAAGGGGAGGTCACTACATTTCACAGAGCAAGAAGTTGCTCTTATCAATGGATTGCCCGCAGTGCTATCGTGTATTCAAATACATGATTGCAGTGGTGCTATGATATCATGTGTTTAATACATGCTTAATTCTTGTATTTGATTTACATAAAGTCTGTTACTTGTAATTCAAAATATACAATACAAATTTAAAATTGCTCTCTTAAATTTCTTTATTCTATTCATATACACAATAAATTTGAACACAAGTCACTTGTAATACTTACCCACTATCATTAGATTTCATTTACACGAAGAATGGAGGTGGATGTGGGAATCTAAAATGATGTTTCCCTGAAGTCAAATTTGCTTCATTTGTGGTTGATCGTTTTATTCCATGCTTAGCCTGTTTATCAACTGGAGAGTTTTTGCAATTATTTTAGTTGTGCCCAAGCTGATGACAATTACCATATCTCCTTGGATTCTGGCTGTGACTCAATTTTGTTCACCATTCACCTGCCTTTCTACTTCTCCAAAATTGGTGGTTCATATCTTGGCAAAACATCATGATCTAACCATTGATGTCTATCTAACATTGGTAGCATTGACTCTTTGTAGTTGTGCAATAAGTCTCCGTGTAATATCACTTCTCACAATATCGCATTGGGTCCAAACTCCTGTAATCAATTGATGCTAAAACATGTTTACAAGGAAGTCTCATGCTCTGAAACTCTCTGCATGTACATGTCTTCTTTAGAAAGTTCATATAGTCCTAAGAAAGCACATGTCCAATAAACATTATGTGTAGTCGTGAGCATTCAGACACAAACCGAAATAAGTCGTATTTCATTTATACGATAATTAAGTAATGATCACATTGAATGCACCATATGGTGGAGAGAAGCCACTTGAAATTCGTACAATGATATGGCATTCACTTGAATTGTACCACTTTGATCCCTCTTATTATTTATATATTTCTGTGAATATTTGGTTAAGGGAGTTGTTAGTTGTTGCCCTTCGTATTTACGTCTCTCAAAGTGAGTTGCAGTAGTGGCATGCATTTGCTCAATCAATCTAGTGATTGACCAACTCCGCGCCTCCAATGACATACTATTCGCACTCTCTGGTGTCATGCCCCGAAATCCCATATCTCGATCGGAGTGCGGAAGCCAATCAATGAGATACATTTCGAGGTAGAGATCCCAGCACGCGACCGAACAGTCGATTTCTAAACCAATTACAATCATCTCGAAAGGACGTGTAACCGATTATACCCGCAATCAGTGTAATACAATAATAGACATCAATGAATACTATGAAATGAATTTACTTAATAATAATCCCTTTTCGAAAGTCAAATAAAATAAACCTATAAGTCTATGGCACACAATTGCCAATAATGTCATAAGCATCAATAAATGCAAAAATAAATAACTAAATAATCTTTAAACTCTTCTCGGCGCCTTCAATCCCCCATTCCACTACTGCACTTCCTGATCTCACTTTTCATTTGCGCCTGCATCAGAGGATGCATGAGTATTTCATAGAAACACTCAGTAGGATGTAAAAACCCACTGAATGAAAACAAGCAGTAAGAAGAGAATAACAATAACAAAGGTCATAGACATTCCACAACGTCTGAACTTAACCGAGGTCTATACACCTGCAAGGTTAGTCAACAACAATTCCAACTCGCAAGTATAGGCAAAACATCAATAAGGCTCCTACTACACATATGAGTAAGGAGAGGATAATAATCATATCAAAGGCTCCAGACATCGAAAGTGAAAGGAGTTGCAATTTCTGCTCGCTAACCTAGTCGCTCGCAAGTGACTAAAATATACACAACCACCCTAGGGGTTCTCTCTTTGGAACCCTGCCATGCGTCTAGGATGCAGGCCCCACCAGTGCTTACGGACACGATGGGCGGAGACTGAGGACCTTCCGTAATGTCCACAATCTAACGTACGTATAGTGCCTCCCTTCGGGCAGTATGGAATCGCAATTTCATAATTATAAGTGACCTCGCAAGATCTAGTAATGGCTTATTTGAGCATACTATGAAACCACCCAGGGGAGAGTCTCGCAAGGTCTCCAGTGGAAGAAACAATCATGTAATCAATATGAGCAATATCTCAAAGGAATAGAGGTCTCAACACTCTAAGATCATAAGGTATCTCTTACCAGAATAGACTCTCTCAAAGAGTATGGATAGAAGCATCAAAGTCTTTGGTCAACACATAACTCACTCATTGGAGTAGCATAGAATAACAAGACAACTCACACAAGGAGTAACATACAATCAATACATACCTTTCATGCTCAGCTCTAGATAGGAATTCCTCATCCGCATTAGAGTTTATAATACGAATATCAGAGATAAGAAATCAGAGAATCTTAGATGATTTGAATTCCCATTAGAATATCAAACCGACATCAACGCTTTTTAAAATAGATAATTATGAATCACTTGTTCAAAGGATTATCCCTCATAATTAAATTACATCTAACCCAATTTTTACTGTGATATACCATAAGTATATAGTCCAATTACTGTTATTAACATATTAATCGTTATCATATCATATTACATGATGTTATTTGTATACTTAGTATTTTCTCTCAAATTCTGCTCACTGTCTCTTTCTCAACAGTCCTCTTCCGACGGCTATTGTGCTCTGTACAGTAAGACTTAACCTATGAAATTTTTACTGATAATACCCTCGTGAGTCTAGTTTCTAACCCCACTGATTTTATATTTTTCCGATTTGATTTGAATTAGTTATGAACTATTTACCACCGACTGTCAGCACAGAAACAGTTCTGGCTGAGATTAAGATTCTTAATTAATTTGATTATCTTACTTAACAACACATTATAAATGATAATACATCAATAACAGACCATACACTCCCCTCCTAGACCAATTACAGGACCGAGAATTGTCTGGAATTACTAAAGTTCACTCCTTTCTTGTATTCTTCTATATATAACATAGTTTGTAATCATTAATACACCCCAAACAAGGCAATTAATGTAAGACACACCTTAGAGTCACAAATTCAACATGGATAATAATCAATCAAATGATACCAGAACTCTTAGTCTCTGTATAATTAATAAAGCATTAAACTTTATGTACGAATTCCCATCTAGAAGTGAAACATGAATGCACATATGATTTGTGATGCACTACGCATAGAAATATTGACACAATTTATTCATCTCGCAAGAATCCAAACAATAACTAAGGTATTGACTCAAAACACTTGTCAAAAGCATATATAATCAAAAGAGAGAAGAGGGGAAAAACCATCCTACTTAATCCTCCAAAGATCTCGCCTTTCTACGCGATACTCGTCTCTTCCGCTCCTTCCAAAGCTCCTGCTCCAAGCTCTCGCAAACTCCCACTAGAACAAGCCTCCAAGGAGATGGGTGAATGTGGGAAGGAGAAGGGAAAAGTCTCTAGACGTTCTAGGGTTAGCACAAGCCAATTCTCTAGTGTTTATATAGAGTTGGGGGAGAATCCATTCTCAAACTAATCTTCCAAATTATGGATACTTTCAACCAATGGGAAGGCTTCACAATCCTCCTAGAGACGTACAAAACAAGTCCAATTGGGATTTGGTATCTTTCCCAAGCAAATCCACCCCAAAAATACTTCTAGAAAATGCAAACCGCAACCGGCGATCGATCGGCTATACGGCGATCGATCGTCGTATGCACTGTTTTACACTACCACGCTACAGCCGATCGATCGCAATTATTGCCGATCGATCGCTTTACGCAAGACAAAACATTCGCAAATCATAGTAACTACGATCGATCGTTTTGATACGGCGTCGATCGGTTCAAGCTTGCCGATCGATCGGATCTTATGGCGATCGATCGCTGTCACGTTTAATCAAATTCAATTTCTCATATCTTTTTACCCCGAACTCCAAATTGCACATAATAGGTGGCGTTGGAAAGCTCTTCTCACCAACTTTAATTTGCATAAAGTACAACACGACTAAATCAAACGTTAAGAGGGTCAAATTTAAGTTTTAAAATACTTACTAATTTTCTGGATGTTACATCCTCCCCTCCTAAAAAGAACATTTCGTCCTCGAAATGCCGTTACTCAATCTTCAAAAAGGTAAGGGTAGGATTTCCTCATTTCTCTTTCCGTTTCCCAAGTCATTTCCTCAGCTAGCTGGTTTTGCCACACAACTTTTACCAAAGGAATAGTCTTTCGTCTAAGTACTTGATCTTTTCTATCCAATATTTTAACAGGTTTTACCGAAAATGTCAAATCTGCTTCTAACTCCATCGTTGCGAAATCCAGAACATGTGATGGGTCTGGCACATACTTCCTCAGCATGGAGATATGGAAGGTATTATGCACCTCGTCCAACTGTGGCGGTAAAGCCAAACGATATGCAACTGGCCCAACTCGCTCCAAAATTTCAAATGGTCCAACAAACCTCGGACTCAACTTTCCTTTCTTACCAAATCTCATAATTCCTTTTGAAGGTGATACTTTCAGAAATACATGGTCTCCTTCTTGAAACTCCAACTCTCTCCGTCTATTGTCCGCGTAATTCTTTTGGCGACTCTCAGCCGTTTGTAGTCTCTGTCTGATCTGTCTCACCTTTTTAGCACAGTATTGCACCAATTCTGATCTCAACACTTGATTCTCTCCAACGTCTGTCCAACATATAGGGGATCTACATGGTCTTCCATATAGTGCTTCAAACGGTGCCATTCTGATACTCGAATGATAACTGTTATTATATGCAAACTCTATCAATGGTAAATGATCATCCCAATTACCTTTCCAGTCAATCACACAGGCTCTTAGCATGTCTTCCAGGGTTTGAATTGTACGTTCTGATTGTCCGTCACTCTGAGGATGAAATGCTGTACTAAAATTTAACTTGGTTCCCAACGCCTCTTGTATACTCTTCCAAGTTCTTGATGTAAACCGAGGGTCTCGGTCAGACACAATAGATAACGGCGTACCGTGTAACCTGACGATTTCTCTGATGTATAACTCTGCCAAGCTTTCCGGGTTTTGTTTCCATCTAATCGGAAGAAAGTGTGTTGACTTTGTGAGTCGATCCACTATAACCCAAATCGCATCTCGTTGTCTTTTAGTCTTTGGCAATGCCACAACAAAATCCATTGTAACGTGCTCCCATTTCCACTGTGGAATTTCTAGCGGTTGCAACATTCCAGCCAGTCTTTGATGTTCAGCCTTTACTTGTTGACAAGTCAAGCATCTCGATACAAACTTGCCAATATCTCTTTTCATCCCATTCCACCAAACCCGTCCTCTTCAAATCTTGATACATCTTCGTACCTCCAGGATGAATATTATACTGAGAGTGATGTGCTTCACGCAGAATTTCCTGTCTTAATTCCATGTCTTTAGGTACTACCAATCTTCCTCGGAATCGAATACTTCCATCTGCTCCTTTTCCAAAATCCGTCCTGTCCAATAATTTCTGTATTTGCGGGTTCTTCTTTTGTGCTTCAAGGATTTTATCAAACACCACTGATCTTATAGAAAGATTCCCAATAAATGATATCATCCTTGAAGTCGGCCAATCCAAATGACATTCTCCTATTTTATGCATCAGTTTCCACTCTTGTACTAACATGTGCGCAATCATCCCAGTCTTTCTGCTTAATGCATCTGCTACCTCATTCGCCTTGCCTGGATGGTAGTTAATGGAAAAATCATAATCTTTTAAGTACTCTAACCACCTTCTCTGTCTCATATTCAGGTCCTTCTGAGAAAAGATATACTTCAAACTTTTGTGATCTGTGTATACTTCAAAAGTTTCTCCATACAAATAGTGTCTCCAAATTTTTAAAGCAAAAACTACTGCTGCTAGTTCCAAGTCATGTGTTGGGTAATTCTGCTCATGAATCTTCAGTTGTCTCGACGCATACGCCACAACATGTCCATGTTGCATTAGTACACATCCGAGTCCACTCTTTGAAGCATCACTGTGTATAACAAATCCAGTTCCCGACGGTAAAGTCAAGATCGGTGCTGATGTTAATCTCTTCTTCAATTCCTTGAAACTTTTATCACATTCATCATTCCATATAAACTTCACTCCCTTTCTGGTCAACTTCGTCATTGGCAAAGCTAGACTTGAAAATCCCTCAATGAATCTTCTATAGTAACCTGCCAATCCCAAGAAACTTCGAATCTCTGTCACATTCTTTGGTTGTTCCCATTTTAACACTGCATCTACCTTCGTTGGATCAACTGATACTCCATCTTCTGATATGACATGTCCAAGAAAATTCACCTTGTTCAACCAAAATTCACACTTATTCAACTTAGCATATAACTGATTATCCTTCAATATCTATAACACAAGAGTCAAGTGAGTTCTGTGTTCCTCCCAACTTGCCGAATACACCAAAATATCGTCCACAAAGACTATCACAATCCGATCCAATAAGTCCACAAAATTCTGTTCATCATGTCCATAAATGCTGCTGGCGCATTAGTCAAACCAAAAGGCATCACCAGGACTTCGTAGTGTCCGTACATGGTCCTGAAAGCTGTCTTGGATATATCCTCCTCCTTGATCCTTAACTGATGGTATCCAGATCTCAAATCAATCCTCGAAAATACTTTTGCTGATTGCAATTGATCGAATAAGTCATCTATTCTAGGCAAAGGGTATTTATTCTTCACCGTAACTTGATTCAACATACGATAGTCAATACACAATCTCATCGATCCATCTTTCTTCTTTACAAACAATACGGGTGCGCCCCAAGGGGAAACACTAGGCCGTATGAATCTCTTATTCAACAACTCTTGTAACTGTACTTTCAATTCTTTTAACTCAGTCGGTGCCATTCTATATGGTGCTTTCGAAATAGATGCTGTTCCCGGTATCAATTCTATCGTAAAGTCAATCTCTCTCTTTGGTGGCAAACCAGGTAACTCATCAGGAAAGACTTCGGGAAAATCCTTCACTACCTCAATATCCTCAACTCTCAGGGTAGGCATCTCAACAGGTGTCACATTAGCTAAATAGGCTCTACAACCTTTAGCCAATAATTTTTGAGCTTTCACAGCTGATATCAAACAATCTCCTTTTCTATACCGGATTCCCTGAAACAATAGTTTTTTCTCTCCAGGAATTTTAAAATGAACTCTCTTTTTAGTACAATCCACTAGTGCACTATATTTTGATAACCAATCCATTCCCAAGATTACAATAAAATCACACATATCAATCAGCACAAGATTAGCAAGCAAAATCCTATCTTCTATAAGCACAGGAGAGTTTTCAATATATTCGGTCGTTATCACTGAATTTCCCATAGGAGTAGAAATCACTAAATCATCATTCAGTCTAGACAATGACTTATCTAGACTTAAAGCAAACACTGAAGAAATAAAAGATCGCGATGCTCCCGGGTCTATTAACACTCTAGCAAAACGATTGAGGATAAGAAGAGTACCTTCAATAACCTCATCTGAACCACGCGCATCTTCAGATGATAAAGCAAAGATTCTCGCCTGAGTCTTCTTATTCGTATCAGCCCCGGTCTTCTTTCCACGGTTAGGGCAATAAGGAGAGATATGCCCAACCTCATTGCACAAGTAGCATCTCCGTGGATCCGTAGGACACGGCTTCCCTCTATGCGAATCCTGTCCACAAATCCTGCAACGACCTCCATTCATATTACCGTTGTCATTGCCTCTAAACTGTTGACGTTGTGCCCCATTCATCCGGTTTTGCTGCTACTGCCTTTGCTGTTTAAAGGGACGCTGATTCCCACGATTAACATTATTGTTAAAACGCTTCTCCCCAGAATGTTTCAGCTTATTCTCTTGAGTTTTGACCTGATTGGTCCTCCTCTCCAAAGTTCTTTTAAAATCATCCTCCAAAATGGAAGCTAGCTCGACCGCCTTTGCTACTGTCGTCGGTTGGGAAACCAACACCCTCGACCTTAAGCCGTCCTTCAGTCCGTCCACAAAACGTTGCTCTTTAATCAATTCATTAGGGCAAGCATTAGTAGCAAATCGTTGAAGTTGTTCAAACTTCGTCTCATACTGAAGCACAGTCATCGATCCTTGCACTAACTCCAAGAATTCTTTCTCCTTGCGTCGCTGAATATGGGAAGGAAAGTACTTGATATTGAACACTTCCTTAAATTTTTCCCATGAGATCTCCTGATTCGCAGTAAAGTTGTTGCGCTCGGCGGACTCCCACCAAAATACCGCCTCACCAACAAATAGGAAAGTAGCATAAATCACCCGATCAGCCTCGGGTACCTTCATGCCCTTGAACAGCCTCTCCACTTCAACTAACCAACGTTCCGCCTTTTCTGGGTCATCCTCACCAGAAAACTGAGGCCCAGCCCTCTTAAATCGCTCGAGTGTGGGCGCCTTAGCATTATTATTATTACTTCCACCATTTCGCAATTCAGCCGCCAATTGCCTAACCATATCAGACATGTTCTGACTGGCTCCCTCTTCCTGCGAAGGATTAGGGTTCGCATTGGTTCGACGTCCACGATTTCCTGAGTTCACCATTCTCGCGTATCTACAGTTAAAGAAAGGAGATGAATTAGAAATCTTACATATAGTTCAATTTGCAATTCACCTCTCATTCCTTTGGCTCCTAGCATCGCTCACACAAAACACACAAATAAAACAATCACCAGGCAAGCATTAAAGCAAATAATTCTTTTATTCATTAATAAAAAGATTCCTACACTGAGATCCCTTATAAACCAGGGTTTTTATTACAAAAGATTTATAAAACTAAAAACCATCCTAATTCTTTCTCTTAGTCATCCTTCCTACGCTCTTGCCTTCAGAGGTAATCATCCAGTATGTCTAAAGCTAACCAGGTTGGTGCAAACCTCAAGTACATATGCCACATAATTTCCCACATCATCATGTATGGCCACCTGTAACCCAAAGATTTAAACCTATGGTACAGAATGTCAGACAATGCCACATCATCCTTATCCCGAACATAAATAGGGTGCTTCCTCACAATTTTGGCCTCTACCATCACAAATATAGAAGGAGATCCATCGGTAAACCCTACTTCAATCTCTTCTTGCTGATATCCTTCAATCTCCATACCTGGCACATAATCCAAGTAAGGATCCCACTCTAGGTCATCTATGGGTAAGGGTTCTACTTTAGCCATCGGGTTCTGGACTACCTCTATGTCAATCTGTAATGGGTCATCTTCGGTTCCACTCCCTATGTCTTTCTTCTTCCAATCCTCCAGCCACTGCCTAACGGCTTCTTGTTTGTCTTTCTCATAGATCCTACCGCTTCTTGTTCTATCCATTTTAGACCTACACAAGAAACGTCATTATTAGTCTTCTAAAATAAGGTTTCAGGTTCTATCTATGAATCTACTCTCATATAGTAAGTTCTTCTAGATACCCCTTATACTTTCTATCACGTTCTATTATTTCATCTCATAATTCAGCAATGTTCGTATTGTATTAGACTGACTTTGAGGGCTCCGATACCACGCTGTCACGCCCCGAAATCCCATACCTCGATCGGAGTGCGGAAGCCAATCAATGAGATACATTTCCAGGTAGAGATCCCGGCACGCGACCGAACAGTCGATTTCCAAACCGATTACAATCATCTCAAAAGGACGTGTAACCGATTATGCCCGCAATCAGTGTAATACAATAATAGACATCAATGAATACTATGAAATGAATTTACTTAATAATAATCCATTTTCGAAAGTCAAATAAAATAAACCTATAAGTCTATGGCACACAATTGCCAATAATGTCATAAGCATCAATAAAAGCAAAAACAAATAACTAAATAATCTTTAAACTCTTCTCGGCGCCTTCAATCTGCCATTCCACTACTGCACTTCCTGATCTCACTTTTCATTTGCGCCTGCATTAGAGGATGCATGAGTATTTCATAGAAACACTCAGTAGGATGTAAAAACCCACTGAATGAAAATAAGCAGTAAGAAGAGAATAAGAATAACAAAGGTCATAGACATTCCACAACGTCTGAACTTAACCGAGGTCTATACACCTGCAAGGTTAGTCAACAACAATTCCAACTCGCAAGTATAGGAAAAACATCAATAAGGCTCCTACTACACATATGAGTAAGGAGAGGATAATAATCATATCAAAGGCTCCAGACATCGAAAGTGAAAAGAGTTGCAATTTTCGCTCGCTAACCTGGTCGCTCGCAAGTGACTAAAATATACACAACCACCCTAGGGGTTCTCTCTTTGGAACCCTGCCATGCGTCTAGGATGCTGGCCCCACCAGTACTTACGGACACGATGGGCGGAGACTGAGGACCTTCCGTAATGTCCACAATCTAACGTACGTATAGTGCCTCCCTTCGGGCAGTATGGAATCGCAATTTCATAATTATAAGTGACCTCGCAAGATCTAGCAATGGTTTATTTGAGCATACTATGAAACCACCCAGGGGAGAGTCTCGCAAGGTCTTCAGTGGAAGAAACAATCATGTAATCAATATGAGCAATATCTCAAAGGAATAGAGGTCTCAACACTCTAAGATCATAAGGTATCTCTTACCAGAATAGACTCTCTCAAAGAGTATGGATAGAAGCATCAAAGTCTTTGGTCAACACATAACTCACTCATTGCAGTAGCATAGAATAACAAGACAACTCATACAAGGAGTAACATATAATCAATACATACCTTTCATGCTCTAGATGATTTGAATTCCCAGTAGAATATCAAACCGACATCAACGCTTTTTAAAATAGATAATTATGAATCACTTGTTCAAAGGATTATCCCTCATAATTGAATTACATCTAACCCAATTTTTACTGTGATATACCATAAGTATATAGTCCAATTAATGTTATTAACATATTAATCGTTATAATATCATATTACATGATGTTATTTGTATACTTAGTATTTTCTCTCAAATTCTGCTCACTGTCTCTTTCTCAACAGTCCTCTTCCGACGGCTATTGTGCTCTGTACAGTAAGACTTAACCTATGAAATTTTTACTGATAATACCCTCGTGAGTCTAGTTTCTAACCCCACTGATTTTATATTTTTCCGATTTGATTTGAATTAGTTATGAACTATTTACCACCGACTGTCAGCACAGAAACAGTTCTGGCCGAGATTAAGATTCTTAATTAATTTGATTATCTTACTTAACAACACATTATAAATGATAATACATCAATAACAGACCATACACTCCCCTCCTAGACCAATTACAGGACCTAAATTGTCTGGAATTACTAAAGTTCACTCCTTTCTTGTGTTCTTCTATATATAACATAGTTTGTAATTATTAATACACCCCAAACAAGGCAATTAATGTAAGACACACCTTAGAATCACAAATTCAACGTGGATAATAATCAATCAAATGATACCAGAACTCTTAGTCTCTGTAAAATTAATAAAGCATTAAACTTTATGTACGAATTCCAATCTAGAAGTGAAACATGAATGCACATATGATTTGTGATGCACTACGCATAGAAATAATGACACAATTTATTCATCTCGCAAGAATCCAAACAATAACTAAGGTATTGACTCAAAACACTTGTCAAAAGCATATATAATCAAAAGAGAGAAGAGGGGAAAAACCATCCTACTTAATCCTCCAAAGATCTCGCCTTTCTACGCGTTACTCGTCTCTTCCGCTCCTTCCAAAGCTCCCGCTCCAAGCTCTCGCAAACTCCCACTAGAACAAGCCTCCAAGGAGATGGGTGAACATGGGAAGGAGAAGGGAAAAGTCTCTAGACGTTCTAGTGTTAGCACAAGCCAATTCTCTAGTATTTATATAGAATTGGGGGAGAATCCATTCTCAAACTAATCTTCCAAATTATGGACACTTTCAACCAATGGGAAGGCTTCACAATCCTCCTAGAGACGTACAAAACAAGTCTAATTGGGATTTGGTATCTTTCCCAAGCAAATCCACCCCAAAAATACTTCTAGAAAACGTAAACCACAACCGGCGATCGATCGGCTATACGGCGATCAATCGTCATATGCACTGTTTTACACTACCACGCTACAGCCGATCGATCGCCATTATTGCCGATCGATCTCTTTACGCGAGACAAAACATTCGCAAATCACAGTAACTACGATCGATCGTTTTGATACGGCGTCGATCGGTTCAAGCTTGCCGATCGATCGGATCTTATGGCGATCGATCGCTGTCACGTTTAATCAAATTCAATTTCTTATATCTTTTTACCCCGAACTCCAAATTGCACATAATAGGTGGCGTTGGAAAGCTCTTCTCACCAACTTTAATTTGCACGGGCACAATACGACTAAATCAAATGTTAAGAGGGTCAAATTTAGGTTTTAAAATACTTACTAATTTTCTGGATGTTACATCTGGTTTGCTTGAGGTGAGAGTATTATATCAACATTAGCCCAATTTTTATAGTGGATGTTATTAATGTATTTAAATGCCTCATCATTGTGTTGCTTAATTTGTTTTATGACTTCATCAAATTTTAATCTTCTGAATTTTTGAGCGGCTATGAATAAGAGGTTGTTCAAGTGATTGTCTTTCCATATGTCTAAGGTGTTCTGCCCTATATGACATAGGCAAAACCCATGATGAGCCTCCAAAAGACATCGGGGACAGCTTTGAGAAGTCTCTTCTATCTATAAGAAATAATTGTATCTAGTCTTGAGGGTGGCTGCATGAAAAGAAAAGTACGAATTAACTTTAGCAACTATGCCCTGAAAGTAACATACAGTAAGGACTGTGTAAGAAAAACACGAATGCATTTATCATAATAAGTCATTTTGTGTCATCGAGGACTCAACTCTTGCTAATAGATACACAATATTGTGGTCATGTCATGTAATTGTAAACACGATATGCAGTGCTATCGTGTCATCGATGACACGACTACTCCATATCGTGTTCAAAATGCTATGACTACAATTAATGATTGTTCTTCGACTTACCAAATGTTTCTTGTCTCTACCTCAACAACAACATATGCAACACATTATTTGTTGATTACAATCAATGGTTGTCTATTTTAATTGTTGCCCCCACTTTGCCTTTCATCCTTGTTTACATGGTATGAAGCGTCTCAAATGCAACCAAAATATTGTCAGTGATCAATCTTTGATCAATCTCCTTAGAACGAACTCACTTTGTGTTAGGAAAATTATTTTAGCCAAAATGCCCTTAAATCCTATTCGCAATAACCTTAGCAATACTCTTATAGATGACATTATTTAAATTTATAGACCTAAACTCCATCACCAATGTTGGTCTCTGAATTTTCACAATCAACACAATCCAAGTGAAATTGAAATCTACCAGAATCTTTCTGCTCCTCAAACAATCCAGGAATCCCCCAGTAATGCTCATAGAACGAAGCCAGAAGGAGATGATGACAATTTCAACTACTGTTTAGGCCCTGGCGATTTCTCAGATTCATTTGCATAATGGCTAATCTATCTCCTCTTCTTAAAAATCCTCAAGCACAACAATCACCTTTGATCAATCAAGCTGGTAATACTTTCCACCTCCTCAGCCGAAGGAGATGAGGAAGTAAACAAATTATCAAAAATAATTCTTCACCTCTTCCTCAATGCCTTCCTTCTCATATATCCAAATCCTGTTACTTTTATTCAAGCCTTCAATGCAATTTCTTTTATTTCTGTCATGCCTCGAATAGAAAAAATTAGAATTTCTCTCTCCCTCTTTTTGCCACAATGCTTTTGATCTGTGACGTCATTTAATTTCATCATAAGCCATCAATTCCGACAATTCTTCTTGCAGCATACGTCTTTCCTTCCAATCTTGATCAGACCCTCTCAAGTCTAATCTTTTAATCTTCTCTTTCATCTATTGAAACAACTTTCCCACCCTCCAAACTTCTCCTTGTTCCACCCCTTAAGAGCCTCCCCATTGCCCTTCACTAAATTTTCATAAACCTCCTTTCCCTCCAAGTTTCCTTGTTTGTTCCAACTATCCTCTGCCACCTTCCTACATCTCTCATTCCTCACCCACGGATTCAAATCCAAAAATGTCCCTTGCATTACTCCACCCCCTGCTTCTTTTCTTGGCCCCTCCCCTTCTACTCGCAGTAGGCTAGATGTAGAAGCCAATAAATCTCCATTGCCCGTCTACCCTATTATCCACAATTCAAACATCAATGTGCCACTTTAACACACTCAACCTTGTCATTACAAGATTCCCTTGCCATAGCAAAGTAATTCCTCCGCTGCTACCCTAATTGGAAATGTCAATTCCATTATAATATCTTAGACGCCTCCGAATCCTCCAAATTCCTCTCCCATTCATCCTTGTTTCCGAAAGATGCTGAACCATCGAAGGGTTCCCAAGCCCTTGACAATCCCAGGCATGGAATGTCGTATCGGATATCGGTAAAATATCGGTCGGCCTAAGAGACGAAATATCGGAGATATATCGGAGATATATCGGAGATATTGTGTAAAAAAATATCGGTCGTCAAAAACTAGTTTTTACCATATATTTTCACAATCTAACTTCTAAAGTGAGTTATACTAATTTAAACAAAGAATAGATTTCAAAATATGCATAAAAATGCACATTAGGATAGAAAACAAACATGAAAGTTTTTTTTCCCAAAAAAAAAATTTCGAATTTTTTTTATATCAGCGATATTTGGAAAATTATGAAAATCCGATACTTAATGGTATCGGTGTATCGATTTGTGTCCGATATTGATATATCGGCGATATATCGCCGATATATCGGCGAGCTGGCATTCCATGATCTCAGGCTAATACACTCATGGCACCTGGCGAGACTACTAAGCAGCCACCGTCGAAAACATCTTCCCTATCTCCTCCCCTTCCTTCCACAACTTTTTACTCCCCCCATCTCATCCCTACCACCAGTCTTCTTCCACTTGATTTCCTCACCCCTTTCGTTTCTCCTAGACTCTACCCCCTTCCGCATGCTAGCCCCTTCCCACTCAACCCTACCCTCTTCATTTTGTTGACCTTCACTCCCCGTTAGTTCTTTCTGTTGCCCCACTTCCTCACCCTTCTCTTCTTCCACCTCAGGCCTCTTACGCCTCCTAGCTTTTATATCCCTCTCCCTCCTGAGGTGCCCCTTCCTCTCCTCTTGCTAGAACCACTTTGCTAGAGGGCTCATTTGGCAATTCATCACTTCTTTCTTTTGGGCTTCTTCATTGCACTATACCGTCATTGTTTTTCTTTATAAGCTCCTTCCCATTTGGCCCATTAAAAAAGTCCCCTATCCTAGCCCATTTGGTACCCTGCATGGGTTGCCTATATTTAAAAAATAGGCTCATCCATGCCTCGTTCCCTTTGGGTTCCACTCCCTCCTTATTTTCCACCCCTTTTCCCTTTGTCACAGCGAGAAACTCCTTTGACCCCCGGTCTCTCCGGTTGGTCCAACCATCCCATTACGTATTCCTCAAGAATTCCCCCTGCTAAATCAATGCCCTTTTTTCCATTACTACTTTCCCATTGACCTTCACAACCAAACACACTTCTCCTTTAGTTCCATGAATCTTAACATCTCCCTCATTCCTCTATTTGTCCCTCCCCCCTCCCAAGTTGTCTCTAGGCCATAGACAACCCCTGTAAAATTAACTTTCCTTACTACAATGCTGAAAATCATTTTCCCATGCAAGTCCTCATGTCCTAGACTAATTTCCATTTCCTACCCCTCTTTTTCCCTCGTGACCTAACATTTCATTCTCCCCCCTATCAGCAAAAGACGTTTGGCCTTGTCCCCCAATCTTATTGTTACTACTCCCAACCCCCGCCACGTCTCCCTCCTAACATACTATCCGTTGACACTATTCTTCCCCAACCCACCCTCACTGAAAAATTTGGGTCCTACCTCACCGACAACTTTCCGGGGAACACATATCCAGTAGAACTCCCCTCATCCCTTCCCCATTGTTACCGCTTTATTCCCCTCCTCCCTGATTTCTTGCCAAAGCCATGACCTCTTCCTTGTCTTCCACTTGCCTCCATCAACCTATTAGCACCTTCAAGAAACATGGACCTCCCCGGTATCCCATTGCACACATCCAATCTCCGTATGAAAACTCTATCGATATTCCCCGTTTCAGATGAATAAACCGTCTTTGATATCTATGCTCATTTGTTTCGTCTACCTCCAGACACTTATCAAAGGTCTCTCCAATTCTTGCCCTATCTCCAATGAAATCTGATCAAAAAGTAAATCCCATAATTGTATTTAAAAGGCAGCATGATCAAAAGGCAATGTTCAGGACTGTCAAAACTGTCAAGTCTAAAATAGAAAAGTGCAAGGGGGGCGATTTTGGTGATTCATGTGGTTTTTGGTATTTTTGGGTTGGCAATTCTTTTTTACAATTTCTTTTAACTTCCATTCGGTGCGTGGTGTTTGCAGGTGGAGGATTGGTTCAATTGTGGTGTTTCCCGTGTCTGGAGTACAAGAGCGGTGCCAGTGCGACGAGTGGAGGCCACACTGCTTGTTCCTATGACTTCACCTGGGGGCCCTGTGTTCCTTTTTGGCTGCTTAGTCACTTCACTCAGTCAGAGGTTCTTTACTTTTTGTGAACTTTTGTTGTCCCATAATCTTTTTTCCATTCTCGTGCGTATCACAGTTCCCTTGGAATTTGCTCCTCCCTACCATCCTTTGTCCCATCCTGAGTATTCCATTCTTCTGGCAGTACTCCTAAACTTGGCCAGTGTAACATACTATTAGATATTATTGTCTAAGTACGGGCAACCCGATCATTTCCACATTTTGTCACATGTTACCCTAATTGCGTTCCGTTCCAGCATGAGTAGCTAACCTTCCCAGTAGGTTGTCTTGTCTCTTGTTCATAATCCCTTGTGCTAAGAGAGTAGAGGAGAAATGGAGAAAACCCCTTCGACGACAATGACAGTAACTACCCCATCCGCTTGTGTCAAGCTGTACACCCCATTGCCTGAAGTAAAGGAGGATATCACCAAATAGAGTCTTAGGTTGTTGGTGATCCAACTATGTGAAGGTGTAAGTGTCACGCCCCAAATTTCCAAGACCCGATTTACGCGGAAGCGCCAATCCAATGACAGTTATAGGGTAGGAAACCTGGGACTGACCGAATACTCGAGTCTACGCTTATCCCATTTAAATATTATGGGACTTGCAGGATCGTCATGACTTAAACAATATTTACTTACAAAAGGTACAATAACTGAAAGGAAATCTTAATTATCTATTACAATAACCGAACACACTTAAATTGTTCAACAAAAAGCAATCGGCATGCAGGCCACAAGTTCAAATATCAAAATACAGCAAAACATAAGAGACGAGTCTTCTAAGCTCCAACATCAGTCCACATCGCTGGATGCTATCACTTCTGCTCCACCTTAATTCCTGCATCAGAGGATGCATGAGTATTCCATAGGAAATACCCAGTAGGATACAGAAAACCCACACTGGAATAATAAGAGAAGACTCCAAATAGGTATAGTTTAATAGACTCAGGTTCAAAAAGACTGAGTTTACTTACCTGAAACCAACTGCCATCCGAGACACATCAAGGTCAAGGGAAAATAACTCAAAGACTAAACTTTCATGGAGGTAAGATGGAAAAATAAGCTTCGGACAACCAAAGTGTCAGAGTACAATTTCTGCTCTCAAATCTGTCAACAATACCAGAGCAGCCTAGAGGTTCTTCAGAGGAACCTTGCCATGCGTCTAGGGATGCTGGCCCCATCGGTGCTTACGGGCACAATGGGTGGAGATTGCAGACCTTCTGTAATGTCATACAATCTAAGTGCACGCGGTTGCCGTCATCGGCTGAACTACAGAGGTTCATAAAATCTGAGATCTCGCAAGATCTAGCAATGGCTCGTGAGCATACTATGATTCCGACTAAGAGCTCTCATAAATGCTACTTAGCGGAGAAACAATTCTTGGGAACAACTAGCCCTATTGTCAAAAGGCTTAGAACAAGACTTTCTAAAATTTTAATTCTTCATAGGAGTGAAAAGCAAATGTCGGACAATATCTGAAACGACTCACTGAGAGTGTTAATAGTCTGGAATCTCAAATGAGACCCGACTATAAAGAGACACATCACAAGGTTTTTCAAAAGTTCATATCTGCCATCATCAAAGTCGTACCTAACCCTAGAATTGATAATTCCCGACTCAGGATAATTTGAATGACGTGTCTAAGATAGACCACGTCAGAGACATCGAATACAACTTCAAGTTTGAATACTCTTGAGTCATGAATGGACCAAGAGAAGAACAAAAAAAAAAGAGATTATTATTATGAGACACCACGTTTAGCTCTAAGACCCTTAATATTCTTTTAGGGTTACTGTTCTCAGTACCTTATAAATCATATTATTCTTGATTAAGGTCTTAAATATCAACTTTAACTCAAGTTTCTTAAGTTTATTAAGATTTTAAGTCTTATATATTCAGAAACAGTGTTCTGTCCAAAACATAACAGCTCACTATATCTGGTTACCACGTTCTGCACAAATTGATTCAATGTATGAAATTTTTATCTTGAATAGCCTCAGATGTCTATTTTTCAGATTGATAAACAACTTAATTTTCTGATTATTGTATAATTAGTTATTATTTTTTGAATGAGGTCTTCCTGCGCAGGATTACTCCTGGCCGAGACCAATTAACTTATGTTATTCATAATTTACTAATGCATAAACTTTAGTAACTCCTTATTAGCCTTTTCTGACTTTAATTTACTATTTCTTAAGATTTTTACAGAGCCCTATTGGTTCTGAATTCTCAGTTTATAAATCAGTTTTCCAAAGTCTTTACAACCCGATTACTAAGTCAATTCCATAACTCATTATACAAGTGATACTAACATATAATTCCGAACAGCTTTAGGACTCATGACACATTGACATTAAGTCGAACCTCAACTGAAAACACAGGGAAAAGGTCTTACAAAGAATAGTTTCTTATTGTCATATGGTATACATTATACGATTATCTATTTGATGATATACTAATAGGAATAGATATTACTCTTAAGATGCATGAAATATCGGACAAGGAATTGCGCCGAAGTGCTCTGATATGACACAAAAATCCAATCTTTATTCAAGAAAGAGCATGAATATGCATTGAATAGCATTATCACATGCGAATGGGATACGAGCATGATTTAACATAGAAATCCAAAACCAACTTTCGTTGGACAACATATGTAGAATTGATTAAGATGAAACACTAATACTATTGAGTCATGAAACAAGTGGGAATATCAATCTGGGTTCGGCACTATGGATTCAAGGTATATGAATACACAACTACAAAGCATTAACATTCAACATTCATCTCAACAATATTTATAGAAAAGTAAGGGGAAAAGGCGTCCTACTTGGTTGAAGATACCGAATTCTTCCCGAGTACTCTTGACTCCAACAACGTCGCACCACCACCTCGCCGGACGACCTTGCTTGGACCACCACGGACACCACCAGAAAAAGGTTGCCGCCGGTCGAAAAAGAGAGAGGGAGAGAGAGAGAGAGATTGAGCTAGGAGGTGCTCAAATGGCTTAAGCACTCCAGCCAAAAACCGCCCCCCCCACTAGGCCTTATTTATAGACTTTCTAATTGATTCCCCACCGTTGATCAACCCCTCAAATCAAAGGCTCAGATTGCATCAGAAAATTTTGGAATTCCCCTTTCCCATATGACTCTTTGGTTTTCTACTAATTGAGTTAATGGAGTCAATTGCATGGAATTAGTGTTAACTCTCAACTAACTCCACTAACTCATCTCGGTCTTTGCTCTAGTTATGTTGTTTAGAGTTTCATAGCAACCACCACCTACCCACATAAGTAATTTCTAATTCATATCTTCCCATATTAACTTTATTTCCAAAAATGACACAACTTTACATTTACTTACCAAATAATAATATCTTATGAAAATCCTCAAATCAAATTGATTTCCAAAAAGGGTAATCCATTAATGAAAATTCAAACAAAAAAGGGTCCCCTCCACATGGCGCCCAAGGGTGTCCACGTCACCCAAAAGGTGGCGCACCACTACAGGATCCACGTGGCCCTCTAAAGTTTTCACGCGTCTTAGAACACAAAATCTTAGATGAATGGTTAAGATGACTTACACGTGTGATGTGCAGTTCCACCGTGCACGAGTCCTACACCTGGTAGCACGTCCATTAGGCTCCGCCACACGTATACTTGCCCGCGTGACTAGCCCTAGCCCTGGCACTCAAGTGGCCCTGGCGTCAGGTGTATTCAACCTCTGGCGTCAGACGGGTTACAGCGCCAGGCCTAGTCCTCGCGCTCGGTAAAACCTGCCCAATCGATTTTTCGGGCGTTACAGTAAGGAACGTCCAACAATGCATGGTGGTCACCGCTCTCCGAAACTTCGGTGCTCAGTTCAGGTGCATTCGGTCCTTCGTATTGGTCTAAATCGCTTTCTAGTTGAACTCAATAATGAACTAGAATGCGATGCACTTCTTGATGGATTACCTTGGACTATTTGTTATGGTTTTGCCCTGATACAAAAAGTTGCCAATGAGAAACTGACTTGAAACCATCAACACTTGAAATTTGTTACATGGATTCAACTTTTGATGCTACCATTTGAGTACTACTCTAAAAGGCTTTGATGGATATTATGGTCAATGAAGGAAACTTTCTGGACTATGACATTGCCACTGGTCAAGACAACACCACTGTTGCAACTATCAAGATGAGTATTCATTCTGAACGATGGCTTCCCCCAATTGATTGGGTTCCAATATGAGGCTTTGCCTTACTCTTGTTACATGTGTGGAGTCCCTAACCACATCCAATCTACTTGTCCTAATCGTACTATCCCACCAACTCTCCTCATGTCGGACAACTTCAAGATGCAGTTCAAGTTTCGGCTCAAAGACATGTTGCAGTACATGCTGAATCAAGCTGAACGTCAACTAAAAGATGCAGGAGAGTGTCTTGGGAATTTGCCAGCCGAAAACGTCGTTGTCCCACCACTGACAGTTGTGGGTAGAGAAGTCGCCCACAATGGAGAAGATGCACAAGTGCGAACTGAGTCCAACACTGGTTACACCGGGCACAATCATGTGATGTTGAGCTGTCACCGTCCTAGTGGCATCCACATTCAAGAAGGAGAGGTCCAACCTGAGCATAGTCTTCAACAACAAAATTTGGTCGATCCTTCATCGACGTTGATGGCGGATCCTCAGCCTGGGGATTAGTGCTAGAAAGGGAAAGCCCATCTGTGGCCTGAGAAGCGCATCCATGCCTCTCTGGGCCCAGTGGTTGAGTCCAACATTGTTCACAACTTCAACTAGATCAATTTGGACATTAGACCTAGTTGTAGTCCAGCCTAGCCCAAAGCTATTCATATAATGAAGTCTTGCTTTGACTTGAACCTGGCCCATTGTGGGTTTGGCCCCATGGGCCCTAAGTTACACCCCTTCATTTCATAGGCTCTGGTTCAACTATCTTTTGAGCATGCCCGTAAGTTACTTGAGGAGGTAGATTACTTTTGACTTGTTGGTTTTCAAGCCCAACACTAATTTGGTCCATCTCCACAAGGAGTTCACAACACTACTCATCAAGGCATACAAAACCATGCTCAGTTTTAGGTTTCATCGAAAAAACCCAGGACCAAAGATCCCCGAGCCTATGCTAGCACATCCAAAAAGAAAGGGGAGCGGGTCCAACCTGGCCAACCAGAGGTGGCTCGGGTTAACCAGAGTTCTTCTTCATCATCTAAAACTCTCTTAGTACGGGTGGAGCGTGCAACAAAATCCAAGACAACCTCACTTCCCAAACACTTTGATACCAACCAATCATCTCAATATATTTCATCTCCTCTCTACAAGCGTCGTGTTCGTCTTCTCTCAGAGGTTTGTGGCCCCTCGGTGAAAGCATCTTGCCACTATGCTCCTGGCTCTCGAAAGAGGGCAACACCGCACTATACTACAAATTTCCTTATCCCACTTCCTCTCCACAAGCCATCTAAGAAATTGTGTATCACGCTACTGCGTGCAGATCCCGGCTCTCCTAAAAGTGTTGATAACCTGCTAGAGGTTGCTGCCTCCTAGGTTCCTTCCAAGGGTGATCTTCCTCGGGAATCAGAATTGCCTTACAGCTCCTCCCCCCAATCCACTTAAATGCAAATCCTATTTTGGAACTGTCAGGGGGTGGTAATCCTCTGACCCAGACCAGTGTAATATATCAGCTCATGCCCATCACCCTGAAATCATTTTGGTGTCTGAGACGAAAGACTGGCAAGATATTCAGGAGGTTTAGGAGAAAACTAGACAACTATGTAGGTTGGTTGCTTCCTGGTACTAATACTAAGGAAGAATTCTGGATCTTTTGGAATGTAAATGTTAGTTTAATCAACTATGATGAATGATATATTAATCTACAAATTAAAGTGGAAAATCAAAGTTGGATGTTGTCTTTTGTACATATCTCATCTACATGGCATATTCAACAACAACACTGGGAGCAACTACACACACTCGCACATACTAGAAATGAACCTTTGTTAATATGTGGTGACATGAATGCAGTTTCAAGGCAAAAAGATAAATTTGGAGGTGACCTAATTGATAGATGAAAGGTCAACCGTTTTCATGATTTCATGAATTCTAACTCTCTTGTTGAGCTTCCTTTTTTTGGCTCGCGATTCACTTGGTGGAATAAACGACATGGAACAAAGCTTGCCAAGGAGCATATTGATAAAGGAATTGCATGCCAATCTTGGTTAACAAAGTATCCAAAATCTGTGAACCAAACAAAAAAATAGGTATCTCGACCCTTCAGATTCACAACTTATTGGGTGGATTTCCCCGTGCACGGGAAATTGTAAAGGATGCATGAGAAGCACAAACTCAAGGGTCCCTTGGCCACAAGGTGCTCACAAAACTACCCTCTACATCTACAAAATTGAAGCACTGGAGTAAAGCTGAAGTGGGGTGGGTGGAGCAACAAATCAATGCAACAAAACAACAACTAAATAACGTCCATATATTTTGGGAAATCAGGGACACTAAGGAGCTCGAGGAAGAGGAAACAAGGCTGACAAACATGCTAATTTTCCAACTCCATGCTCAGGAAAGCTTTTGGCTGCAAAGATATAAAATCAAATGGCTAGCAGCAAGTGATCACAACACAAGTTTTTTTCATAGGAGAACCCTGAACCGCCGACACAAAAACAAGATCCATTTTATTAATAATTCCAATGGGCATACTTTTACTTTGGACGCTAACATGCACGTTGTGTTTCAGGATGAAAATTTGTATGGTGGACTGGAAGAAAGACAACTCTCATTTGCTGAGGAAGACATCCCAAGAGTGATCACAAAAGAGGACAATCAGATCCTAGATAGCATGATAAGCGATGAGAATCAATCGACGTTCCTTCCAGGACGTGCAATTTATTACAATATTTTGTTGGTTAGGAAGTGTTCCATATGATGAATGGGAAACATTATAAAGTGAAACGTCGGGGTGGACTCCTTGTGGTTAAATTAGACATAGCTAAAGCCTACGATACAATCAGATGGGATTTTATAAAATTAGTTTTAAGTAAGATGGGCTTTAGTGTTAATTGGATTAACATAGTTATGTTTTGTATCAAGTTGGTTACCTACAACCTTGACTTCATGAAGACTTTCGTCAACCTGTTTCATATGCAGTTGAACACTCTCATCATAACACGGGAATGAGCATACAACATATTTAAATAGTGCTCTTCAAATCATGCATTAGCTTGTTTTTACCCATTGAATCTTCGTCGTGGGATCTCCATTCAGAGAGATTGTGTTGCTACCAACGATGACTTAATCATAGGCTTTCAGCCCCATTCCCCTAGATGAATTTTGAATTTTCTATGCCGGCAATCCTTTGGTAAATGAATCATCCAAATTATCCGCTGATCATATGAAACTTAAGGTAATGACTCCAAAGGTAGTCAACTTGCGCAAGTTTTTATACCTTAGTTCAATATGTCTAGAGGACCTCTTATTATGATTCTTACTCTTAACCTTATCAAGAGCTGATTGGCTATCACAGTGAATCAAAATTGCAGGAATTGGCTTATTCAACCAGGGTAAATCTATTAAAAGATCCCTAAGTCATTCCGTCATCCCTCCAGTTTTATTAAGAGCTATTAACTCAGCATCTATAGTAGATCTTGCTATCACAATTTTCTTGGAAGATTTCCATGCAACCATTCCACCATCTAGTGTAAACACATGACCATTTGTGGCCTTAGTTTCATCAGAATCGGAAACCCAATTTACATCACTGTATCCTTCAAATATAGGAGGGAACCCGGAATAATGTAACCGTAATTTACACTTCCCTTCAGATATCTGAATACTCTCTCAATGGCAATCTAATGAGATTTATTTGGGCTCTTAATGTATCTACTTAGTCTTCCCATAGCATAGGAGATTTCCAGTCTACTGCAGTTTGCCAGATAACTCAAACTTCCTATAAGCTGGGAATATCTAAGTTGTGACATACTCTCTCCATAATTTTTCTTTAGTTTTACACTAGAATCATACGGCGTATTGACAGGTTTTCTATCGAAGTAACCATACTTCTTTAGAATCTTCTTCACATAGTGTGATTTACTCACAACTATTCCTTTAGAAGTCCTATCAATCTTCAAGCCCAATATGACCTTGGCAAGACCTAAGTCTTTCATATCAAAATTCTCGTTAAGGAAACCCTTAACCTTATTGATATTAACTATATTATTACCATATTAGAATGTCATCCACATACAAGCACAACATGACAAATAAATTATTAAAAACCTTCTAATAAAGACATTTATCAGAAGTACGCATAACAAAATTATTAGAAAGAAGAACACTATAAAACTTTTGATGACATTGTTTAGGAGCATGTTTTAACCCATAGAGAGATCTCACTAACTTATATACTTTTCTTTCTTAACCAGAAACTACAAAACCTTGAGGCTTCTCCATATATATTTCCTCCTCTAATTCACCATTTAAAAATGTTGTTTTTACATCCATTTGATGGATCTCGATATCATAATGAGCTGTCAATGCAATAAGCACTCGAATCGTAGTTATCATGGTCACGGGAGAATATGTGTCAAAGAAATCTTGACCTTCCTTTTGACTATAATTTTTAGCTACTAATCTAGCTTTGTACTTTTTAATGGATCCATCGGGATAATATTTTCTTTTAAATATCCACTTGCACCATATTGGTTTAAATCCTTATGGTAAATTCGTTAGAACATGTCCCATGTGCAAGTATAGAATCCATCTTGCTTTGTACTACCTCCTTCCATAAAGGAGCTTCACTAAATGGTATAGCCTCATTAAAGGTTAAAGGATCTTCATTCCCCACCATAAAAGTATAAAAGTCATCACAAAAGTTCTTCTCTGTTCTGGTTCTCTTAGATCTCCTAACCTCCACATTACTACACAAATCTTCAATTCTGTAAATAGAAGATGAAGAACTATCTTCTTTATGCACAACAACCTTACCATTTTTCCATCATTGGAAATATATTCTCAAAGAATGTTGCATCATCGAACTCCTTAATAGTATTAGGTGTATAATCCTACCAATCATACCCAATTACTAAAAATCGATATGCTCTGATATTTTTGTGCATAACCTATAAAAACCGCATCATAAATTTTCGAATCTAGTTTATTCATCTTCACATTTGAGACTTTTACTTTTACAAGACATCCCCAAACCTTAATGAACTTTAAACTTGATTTTTTTTTCCTTTCATTAGTTCATAAAAGGTTGTATTTTGTCCTTTATGAGGCATTCGGTTTAAAATTACACACGCAAAAAAAATCCCTTCTCTCCATAAATTCTTCGGTAAACCCAAAGAGGAAAGCATAGAATTTATCATGTTTATAAAAGTTCTATTATTTCTTTCTATCACTCCATTAGATTGAGGTGAGTAAGGCGTTATGGTTTCATGTATTATTCCTTGATCTTCACAAAACTTGCAAAATTCAAGAGAACAATATTACCCACCTCAATCAGACTTAAGTCTTTTGATCCGCCTCTCAGTTTGAATCTCAACCTCCATCTTATAAATCTTAAACTTCTCAAAAGCCTCATCTTTAGATTTTAATAAGTAAATATGAAAAAATTTAGAATAGTCATCTATGAATGTGATGAAATATCTCATTTCACCCCTAGTAATTAATCCATTCAATTCACAAATATCCTAATAAATTAAATCAAGCAAACATGATGACCGATCAACAAATCTATATAGTTTCCTAGGTTGTTTAGCCTGAACATATATTTTACATTTATCAAGAGATTCACCATTCAATTTTGGAACCAACTCAAGATTCATCATTCTCTTAACCGTTTAAAAATTCACATGTCCTAGCCTCATATGCCACATGTCAGCAGAATCAACATAACAAACCATAGAGTCATTAACATGAAATAAAGAGTTATTACATGAAACTAAATTGAGTTTAATCAAGCCATCACAAACATAGCCTTTACCAATAAACAAACCATGTCTAGTCATTACAACTTTGTTTGATTCAAACACTAGTTTATAACCCTCTCGACTAAGAAGTACCCTACTAACAAGGTTTTTCCTCACACTAGGCACATGCAACACATTATAGAGAATCAACGTGTTCCCCGATATAAACCAGATGTCCAAAGTTCCAACTCCATAAATTCTAGCTTCAGAGGAGTTCCCCATACCAATCGGTAGGTTCTTTTTCCCCCGTAAATTCTAGCTTTTTTTCCTGATAGAAAGAAAAAGAAGAAACATCAATACCGATGTGAACGGTAGCCCCTGTATCAACCCACCAATCGGTAGGTTCACTTGTCAAGTTAATTTCAGATTTAGTTAACACTAACCCGTCATCTGAAATAACCATGTTAGTTTGAGCAGAAGATAAAGCCCCACCATGACCATGGTCTTCGCACTTCTTCTCCTTACACTTGTTTGCAAAATATCCAAGCTTTCCACAGACCCAGCAAACCTTCGACTTCTTGTCCTTTTGGATATTTGAAGAACGATTCTTAAACTTTTTTTTCTTCTTCTTATAGCCATAGGACTTGGGTTTCCCTTCCACAACATTAGCTTGAGCACTATCATTGGCCCCAAAAGAGAAGCCTTGTAAGATTTTCATCTTGCCCCTATGCTTCTCTTCAATTTGTATTGCCACCATTAAATTATCAATGGACATAGCGTCCCTTTTGTGCTTCAAGTTAATTTGGAAATCCTGCCATAAGAGTAGTAATTTGTCGATAAGTGCAGGAACTTGGAGCCTCTCATCAACGGGAATGCCTTTCCCAATGATCTTAGCGACCAAGTTCTGAATTTTGACTACCTGGTCTCTAATAGACTTGTTATCAACTATTTTATAGTCAAAATATTCACCTACGACATACTTTTCTTCCCCTTCATGCTCTTTTCCAAAAATTTTATCAAGGGTATCCCATAATTCTTTAGCAAACTTAGTGTTCACATGCAAATCAGACAGTTCATTGCTTAAAACACTTAGAATTTATCCATGGCATAGTTCATGATCTTGTTTGAATTTTTCACTATCATAAGATTTAGCAATTCCATTAACCTCAGAAGAACTACCAGTTTTATCAGATTCAGATGAAACAGGTTTATTAGCTACAACATCAGTAATGACATAAAACACATTTAATTGTGTTAACCAAAATTTTATCTTAGTGTCACGCCCCGAAATCCCATACCTCGATCGAAGTGCGGAAGCCAATCAATGATATACATTTGGAGGTAGAGAATCTCGGGCGCGAGACCGAACAGTCGATTTCACCACCAATTACGATCATCTCAAAAGGATGTGTAATCGGTCATGCCCATAATCAGTGCAATACAAATACAAACATTAATGAATACTATGGAATGGAAATTTACTTAATAATACTGATAATAATCCATTTAAGAAAGTCAAATCAAATAAACCTATAAATCTATGGCACACAATTGCCATTAAATGTCATAAGCATCAAATAAGCAAAGCAAATAATATAAACTCTAAGTCTTCACAGCTCCTGCGACCGCTTCACTACTGCAACTTCCTGATCTCAAATTCCATTTGCGCCTGCATCAGAGGATGCATGAGTATTTCATAGAAACACTCAGTAGGATGTAAAAACCCACTGAATTAGGACAAACAATATGAATAGGATAAGAATAACAAAGGTTTATGAAGATGCCGCAACATCGGGACTAAACCAAGGATTTATACACCTGAAAGGTTAGTCAATAATAATTCCAACCCGCAAGTAGGGAAAACAACAATAAGGCTCCTATTACACATATGAGTAAGGAGGGAATGATAATCATATTAAAAAGCTCCAGACATTAAAAGTGAAAGGAGTACAATTTCTGCTCGCTGAACCGATCACCCGCAAGTGACTATACCAGAACCACCCTAGGGGTCCTCTTTTTGGAACCCTGCCATGCGTCTAGGATGCTGGCCCCACCAGTGCTTACGGGCACGATGGGCGGAGACTGATGACCTTCCGTAATGTCAACAATCTAACGTACGTATGTTGCCTCTTTTTGGGCAGTGTGGAACCGCAGTACCACGAATATTAGTGACCCCGCAAGATCAAGCAATGGCATAATGTGAGCATACTATGAATCCACTTCCGGAGAAGTCCCGCAAGACCTCTAGTGGAGGAATCAATCAAATAATCATGATGAATAATAATTCAAAGAAATAGAGGCCGCAACGCTCTAACCACATAAGGTATCAATCACCGGAACAGACTCACATACAGAGTATAAGTGGGATTGTCACATAAAGAGAATAACACAATCCATACATACGTTCATGCTCAGCCCTAGATGGAAATCATATAGGTCTTATTGAAATATATAAATCAGAGACAAGGTATTAATGAATTCCAGATGATTTGGATTCCAAATGGAACCTCAAACCGACACAAGCGCTTTATCTTCAAATACACGATTACGGTTTTCTTAACATAGGTATTACCCATCCATCATATTAACCATAACCCAACCTTACTGTGATAATCATAAGGATATAGTCTAGTATTAGTTACTAGCACGTCATATCATCTTCACATCTTATTAAGTGGTTTTACTTAAGTACATAGTATTTTCACTTAGATTCTGCTCACTGTCTTATGCACAACAGTCCCTTTCCGGCGGCTCCCAGACACTGTATAGTTAAGGTTATCTTCTGAAATTTTTACTGAGAATACCCTTGTGTGTCTAGTTTCTAACCCCACCGGTTTTATATTTTTCTGATATCATATGAATTAGTTATGAATTATTTACTGTCGACTGTCCGTGCAGAAACAGTTCTGGCCGAAAGTGAAACACATGATTAAACTTTGATATTCTTATTCCGAACCACTTATAGATGATAATATACTCATGATAGATGATAGTACTCCCCTCCTAGATCAATTACAGATCCTGAAATTAACTAGAATTACCAAAAGATTCCCTTTTTATCATGTTTCTCCCCATATAACACAATCTTAGACCATAATATCTTTCAATTAAGTCAATTTAAGCAAAACGATCATTAAGGCATAAGACTCAATCATTAGACATCATAATCAAAGCAATATCAGAACTTTTATCTTCTGTAAAATTAATAAAGCATCCAACTTTGATCTGATTTACCATCTAGACATGAAGCATGAAGGCATATATGCATGTATCGCAATACACATGGAAAACAAGACATAAATCATTAATCCCGCAAGATTCAAAGCAATACTCCAAGGAAGTCAGTAAGAACACTCATCATATAATGTGAGAAAAGAATAAGAAGAGAGGGAAAAACCATCCTACTCTTTATCACCAAAAGACGTCGCCTTTCTACGCGATGTTCGTCTCCTCCGCTTCCTTCAAAGCTTCCCGATCCAAGCTCTTGAGCAATTCCCACTAGAAGAGGTCTTCTAAGAGAGGGAATGAACGTGGGAAGGAGAGGGGGAAAGCCTCTGGACGTTCTAGGGTTTAGTTTTCAAAAGCACAAGCCTAGACTCTATGGGTTTATATAGAGTTTTTAGAAGATCTTTGCCCAATCAATTCTACCATATCTTGGGCACTTTCCACCAATGGGAGAGTCCCTAAATCACCCTAGGAACGTGCAATACAAGTCTAGTTAGGATATGGCATCTTTCCCAAACAAATCCGCCTCAAAATTAGGTTAGAATTCGCCAAACCGCAACTGGCGATCGATCGTGCAATACGGCGATCGATCGTCCTGCGCTGTTTACAAACTGCGCGATGGCGCCGATCGTAGCCGATCGAAGCCGATCGATCGTGTTCCATAAGCCGATCGATCGTTTTCAGCGCGATCGATCGCGTTTATTCAATTTCCCATATCTTTTTACTCCGAACTCCAAATCACACAAAATTAGTGTCGTTGGAAAGCTCTTCTCACCAACTTTAATTTAAACAAGGCACCACACGGTCAAATCAATCATTAAGAGGGTCAAATTTCAGTTTTAAGATACTTACTAATTTTTCGGATGTTACACTTAGTCTGCCATCTCATAAAATTCTTTCCATCAAACTTTTCAGGTTTCAGAGATTTGTCAACACCCATAATTGCAGTAGTAATCAATCAACAAGACGTATCTGTTTCAAGATTGTTGAGAAAATCAATTAAAACCAAGGGCGAAAGTACCACAAACCAGTTTGAAGAAATATTCCACAAATATAAACCCTTTAGTAGAATAGAGAAGATTCAGTTCGAGGTGTGCTAAACGATGTCCTTGAAACAGATACGCCACCCTCCATGCACAGGCAATTACTGGTGTTCCGTTCCTGAGATACAATGAACCACACTGTTGGTTTAAAGGTGCATTTCAACTCAAACCAACTTGAACTCGATCAGAGGAAATGCTATTGCTCAATGATTTCTAAGAAAGAAAGAGAAAGAGTTTGATTCACTTATGTATCTTTCTGTATTTTTCCCGTTCATTATATATAGGAAGACTATTGGGTTCTTTCATAAAGAAAATATGCAACTTTTAGAAGAAAATTGCACAAAACGGTCTCTGCAACTGCCGGTGCGATTGATCATGTCCAAAGGTGATCAATCGCGCCTTGTTTTACTAAAATCACAGTACTTACAATCGATCGTTCTCAGCGATCGATTCGCCTAGTTTGCCTTACCCTAAGATTGTTAATTCAAGTCACCATTATCCAACAGCTCATCTTGTTGTCTTCAAAATTTTCAAATCTTATTTAGCTTTAACCTGTGAATGTTTTCCTTGGTTTATTGTTATATATTTATATAACCCTTTCTGTTGGTGTCATTCTCTTTTGGTATTTTGGACTTGACAGGAGAAAGCTTTTCGGATTTGGTCTTGTACCTGCACATATGGCTGGCCGTATTGCTTCTTCGTGGGAAAAAGGTACGTATGGGTTTTTCATTGGTGCTGTTTTTTCCGGATTCTGAGTAGTCAAACCTGGAACTGTGCTCATCAATGGATCCATTTAGTATATAATAGTTAGTGTAAGACCAAAAACCCTATCAATTAGGATGTCCTTTTGTGGAAAGCTTCATCAGAATTATCTTTAGTGCGTAGAGGAGTGAAGAAAGACAAAAATGTGAGTGTAAGGCTCAATTTTTTTTTTGTTCATTTTGCTGTTTTATCTGTTTTCAGGGGGGGGGGGGGGGGGGGGTTTAATTTTTTTTTTTGTGTTCATCTCTAGTTAGTACATTTTTTGGTTTCTGATCGTTTTAGTTGATGATAGCCTCCTATACATACATGCAATATATGTTACTGGTTTGTGTGGGTTTTACTTTCATTTCGAGGCAGGTCTTGAATATAATGCTAGTTGTTGGTGTTCACCAGCAAAAATCGGACGGAAGTTCATCCAGCTAGTGCATGTTTGATCTGAGCTTCAGTCATGTTACCCTCTTTAATTTCAAGGCTACATTATCTAAAACAAAGCGTTGAAAGAATGTTCTGTCGGCTTTTCCTTCTATAGGTACATTTGGGGGGTTTTTCATTTTTTGGTTAAAATATCTCATATATCTGATGCTTTTTCTTGACTTGTTATTTCGATCCTATATTTTTCATTCAATTCCAAGTGGGTCGCTCATTGTTCGATAATCGATATGCTTACTAGCAACCCATCAGGCTTACTCAAGATGCCTCAGGATATGACACAGATTCTAGGTTGCAGCAACTTATACTCACAGGTTATTAGTTTTTCAGCTTTAGCAGTTTTTCCTCCATAATCGCTTAGGCTTGTTGCATATACTCTTTATGGACTTATTTTGTATTATATATCCTTCTCTACTTGATTATTTTAAAGATGCAATCTCTCATTTTTTAACTTTTCTAAAATTTCCCTATGAATTCGAAATATGGAACTTTTTAAACTGGTCTTCTTATAATACATTGAACTATGAATGTTTATGAAGAGAATCTGAATTGCTTGCTTCTGATTCCAGATAAGAACTAAGAAGGCCAATGAAGAAAACACGTAAAAATCTCCATGTATGGTTTTTTTCCATGCGCACTTAACCAAAGTGGCAACCATGTCTACATTGTTGCCCCCAATAAAAAATATGTTTAGATTATTCTCGATACTTGATAGGAAAGGGGCATTTTGCATTACCTCAAGAAAGAACGGTGTAACTTCGAAATAGTAATGCAATTAGATTAAATTGTAAGGCGTGTATTTTTTTTTGGATAATTAAAAAATTATATTAAAGAAAACAAGGGAGTACAACCTCTCCTCAACTCAACTCTAGACACGGGGCATAAAACAACCCCCTTGAAAATAAAAAAAATCAAAATAAAGAACAATCTACCCAAACCAGGTAGGGCGAACTCAAAGCGAGGGGGCTGATCGATCACTGAAAGGAGGCCGATCGATCGGAGCAATGGAGATCGATCGAGTGTCCATCACAGCGATCGATCGTAGGTAAAAAAAACGATCGTTCACTCTCATCCCAAAAGGTGTATAGGAAAGAGCAATGTGTAAGGCAAATATCATTGAGTTGGAAGGCGGTTTAAAGATCTCTTTTACTCAATGAATGAGGTTTTGGCCCAATATATAAGTCTCAAGTTTTTTTATCTTCGAAGATTCACCTATTCCTCTCCTCCCATATCATAGTAATCAAGCTTGTGAACCCGGCTTGGATTATATGCCCAGTATGTTTGTTATTTGTGATCATCTAAGTCAGCCAATCTACTTCAGTTTTGAACAGCTAGATGTTTTTACTTTTTACTCAGGTTTTGCAGCAGCAGTGCAGAAAGCTTTATACAAATGAGGAACAAACCTCAGTGGTTGACAACTCTGATGCAAAGAGAGTAATGTGTATTTAAGCTCTGACAGGAAAGAAGGATGCAAGACTTGGTGATACCATCATTGCATCCGTAAAAGAACTGGCTCCCAAAGGCAAAGTTAAGAAAGAAGATGCTGCACAACCTAAGAAGAAGGTTAAAAGGGGCAGGTGGTGTATGATGTAGTTGTTCGTGCTGCCATGCAGCAGGGACGCTGTGATGGAAGTCGAGATCAAGTTTGATGACAATGATGTTGTTCTTGTCAATAAGCAATTAGAACCACTAGGTTCTCGAGGTCCTTTGGCCCTGCTCCTCATGAGCTTAGGAAGAAAGAAACATCTAAAGATCTTATCTTTTTGCTGAGCATATAGCCTGAATTAGGTGGTTGTGGTCTGGAACTTATAGTGTGTTTGCAAGAACATTTGTTTTCCCTAAAAATCTCTTGTTCAAATAGGTATACACCTTTTAAAGGCACGACTTTCCTTTCTATGTTGTAAGTAATTTAGAATTAAAGAGGTTGCCGCCTCACCCATATTTCTTCCGCTAGTAGCAATTAACTTCCTCCTGTTTTTAATTCAAGCTCGTCATATTTGCATGATACAGTAAATTGCAGTTTAGTGATTCATGCCACGGGATTTTAGTGGCTTGTTGGCTTAATCGTTTCTTTTTAGTGCTTGATCTAATACCAACAAATTATAAAGTAAGTCGATGTTTCACTAGTTTTTTAGCTTCTTCATTTTTGCAAACACATCGGAATTATAAACATTTATGTTTGCAACGATATATTTTAAGACATTTTAGCTCCGATTATAAGGTGACTGCCAAGATATGATTATATGATAATCTTTTCTTCTTTTTCTGAACCCTAATTTCTTTTCCAAACTCACCATCTCAGTACCACTTAGCAACGAGTTATGTTAATATACATTGTTTCGTCTATGCAATCACATTCAAAGAGGCAAAGTTGCATTCTCTAATCTCCAGTTGTGACCACTGGAGGAGAAAGGGAAAAAAAATGCTCAACATATACATAATGAGGAGAAAGGAAAAAAAACACCACATTCGTGCCGAGTAACCCAATTTTTGAAAGCTTCCAACATATCCCATCTTCACCCTGTCATTTCTTCACCCAATTGTGACATTCTTTGGTTCACATAGGTAAATAGTAAGAGGCAACTGCTACACCCAGCCTCTACAGTTATCAAGTATCAAAACCGGAGTAGACACCACTGTCTCTCAAAAGCCTCTTTCTCTTCCTCTACGTAGCTCTTACCCCTACTAGCCCTGCCCAAGCTCCTCTCTTTCTCTTCTCTTTCTGTGAGAAGGAAAGATTCTTCTTCTCTTGTCTTGTATGTGCAGTAGGAAGCAGCTCACCTTGGCTTATGGCAGCCCTGGTCTTCACTCGTTCTTCAAAGGATTCTTCATTCTCCTTCTTGTCTGCAGAGCGGTCCTTACCAGTGGGACCAAGACCAATCTGGATCCTTCTCAGCTTCACGTGGAGGTGGAACCTTTAAAACCGAGGGGCCACTGCTATAGCCATGCCGCCTTAAAGCTTCAAAATCCATACCCCCAGCCCTTTTCTTTGCAGGATTAACTGTTCACCGGCTGAAATCATATTAATGTCTATATTTACTATAAAACACTACGAGCTACATTAATCTACTTCAAGTAAAATGCATCTGGTTCAACTAGGAAAACCAATCAAGCATCACATTATATGCAAACTGACACCAATCACAAACAACAAAAGATCCACCTCCTTAAGGAAAATGACAGAAGAAAGAAGAAATAAAAACTGATTGAGTAGTGTCCATGTGTCTCATGGCTGGGGGAAGATAGGGTCAACAAAGGCATGATACATGGGATCTGCAATCCACAATTTGGCTATATAACTATGGGAAGCAGTAAGCCTGTGGACCTCTTCCATGATCCATATGATAGCTTTCTGCTTTTGATGGGATGGATAATGGCATCCAATGGCTTATGCTCATCTTTGGAACCAATCCTTGACATGTCCCATCGTCGC
Source organism: Houttuynia cordata (assembly GCA_039654745.1). NCBI lineage: Eukaryota > Viridiplantae > Streptophyta > Magnoliopsida > Piperales > Saururaceae > Houttuynia > Houttuynia cordata. The sequence continues at coordinate 44,215,182 of CM077505.1, read as the reverse complement.
ATTTGGACATTTGTAAGATAGTGCAATGGCTGGCCATACAACATTTTCATGGAATTTCCCAGCCCCTGCCATGTTTTTTAAACAAGATTATTGATCCACGAAGAGTTGGGACAGGAATCTGCTTCATGTACTCTTGATACATCTCAGCTCGTCTAGTCACCACACCTGCACCATATTAATATGCTTCACTACAACCTTCGCACTAGGTCACACAAAGGAGAGACTATGAATACACCAATGCCCAATCTAAAGTAACATAACTAAACATTTCCTTATCTCCATATTTTGCAGGATAATGATATAACAGCACTGGCATGTGGGTCCTTCATTTTTAATTTACATTATCCAGATCATATAATAGAAAGCATGTAATTTGTGTGGCAAACAGAAGTTGACGTGCAATAAAGTGTAAAACTAAGACAAACTTTTATCAAACCAGAGCCCTCTCACTAAT